>OY288253.1:59115550-60323765 GCA_958450325.1 Agrostemma githago
AGAAATTGAGGCCGCCATCAAAGGCCTTGAATTTCCTCATGGTGAGAGTTCTAGTAAGGACAACGATGAGGTCTCCCCTAGAGCCTCCAATGAAAAAAACTTGATGCCTTCACCTCCTTTATCGCGCTTAATTTCGAGTCCCTTGTCTTGTAAGATGGTTGATGAAGTGGATCCTTGTCGGGCGGCGGAAAATAATTTCACCCTTGACCCCGTAGAAGAAGCAACACCCTTAGGGTGTGATCTCCCAAACCATAACGCCAAGCATGACTTTAGACCACTATACCTACCGGATGGTCATAAGAGTCGTTGCTATGTTGGTTGGAAAGACCTGGGAGATCACAAGAAACCCGAGCATAATGGATTAGATGATTGCTTCTTGCCTCCGACTTGGAAGCTCTTGAAGATAGCTTGGCTCGGCCACATGAGCCTTCATGAAAATGTTGCTAGAGCATTTGACTTGCTTCTCTGAGCCCTTGATGGCTATGGGAGCGTAGATGGTGAGAGTATCAGGTTGTAAATATCTTTTTCCTCTTCTTTTGAGTTTTTGTATTTGTATTTGTATGATTGGTTAGTTTGGTTTCTAGGATTTGTAAGTTTTTTTGGAATTCTTGTAATTTGGAATTTTTGATGAGCGATGTGAGGGAGGGATCTTTGATGGAAGTTTTTGAGATCACTTGATAGGTTTGAAGTGAAGATGAAGAGTTTTGAAGAGTTGTTGGATGATATGAGTTTGAAGTTTGGTGGAGGAAGTCGGTTTTTGAGCTTTTTATAAGCTTTTGGGTACGAGATTTGTATCCCGTAGTTGGTAGTGTTCCAAGGGCGGAAGACTTGGTAGAATCTAGGGGAATGAAGACCTAGAGAAGCATCCCGCTCGAGATGGGTGTCTTCCCAACCGGGACGAGTTGTGCTCCAAAAGACAGCTCACTGTGAGGCCATCCCGCTCGAGAAGGGAGAGCTTCCCGACCGGGAAGGCATGATCCCGACCGGGAAGGAGAGCCTTAGGTGGTTTTCACCTTCTTTTCTTCATTTAAGCCCCACCCCACCACTTTATACCCCCTCCCAACCTCCCTACTCACCTTTGCCGCTATCATTTCATCCTTACACTTCATTCATGCACCTTCATTTCATCTTCTCATCACTATACACCGAGTTTCCCCTCAAATCCCAACCTCATTACACCATTGCAAGCCCGTTACTTGAGATTACATTTAGGAAGAAGAGGAATATCGATGAAGACAAGCAAGGTACCAAGAAATATGATTGAGACGATGGAGTTGGTTGAGTTGCTAACCGTTTGGTAAGGCAACTCTCCTTTCTTTTCCGCATTTTGTTGCTTGCTCTTTGTATGTTCCCCTTTTATGCTTTTAGTGTCATGGCGGCCCTCGGGGCCTTTGTGGTTATTGCTCCCGATTCTCGACGACGTGACTACATCGATAATCCATTGAAAATCCAAAATGAAAAGTCTTTTCACTTTTTCCTTATTTTTATTTCCTTTTTTGGTCGAATTTAGTCGAAATCGGGCGGAATCAGGGCTAGGTGACTTGATTACACCTAGCCCTCCCCTCCCATTTCCTTTTATTTTCTTCTTTTTATATCTTCCTCCACCCATATCTTTTCTTGTCTCGGCCCTTGGTGACTTGATTACACCCCGGCCGGACACATTCTACCCTTTCTTCACTTTCATTTTTGATTTTTAGCTTTATGTTCCCTTTTTCTCTTCTTTTTAGTGTCTTCCACACACTACCGATCGAGCATGAGGACATTGCTCGGTTTAAGTGTGGGGGAGAGATATCTTAGTCTAGTTTAGTTTTATTTTTGTTATTTTTTCGAAAAAAAAATTTCATAAGAATCAAAAAGATTTTCTTTTGTGTCTTTTTCTTTTGTATCTTTGCGCGTCGTATATTTGTTGTGTTGTGTGTTTTGCCCCCCCCCCCCCCCCCCCCCCCCCCCCCCCTCCCCCGATTTCCTGACATCCGGTAATAACCTTTAATTTCTCTCTCCTTTTTCCTTTTTTGTGGAGTTTGGAGGATGTTTTGTGATGATGTATGCTCGGGTGGAGCTTTTTGGAGTATGTGGTTGATGTGGTTGCTTGCTCGGAAGTTTCGGGGTGGTGTTTGTTTATTTATTTGTGCGTTTGTTTTGTTTTGTTTTGTTTCGTTTTGTTGTGTTTTGTCTTGTATAGTTTGTGAGTCTAGTGTAAAAAATGTTTTCGAAAACCCGGTTTTGAGGCTAGTGCGCAAGTGTTTACTTTCCCTTTCTGGTGATATGAATCGAGTCTTGGACTTTAGTCTAGTAGAATGACTTTAAATCAATAGTTTCGTTGGTTTCTTACCTTGAGTCCACCTAGTCTACTAGGGATTTACAGCGGGATTTGCATTTTAACCACTTTGTTGAGGGAAGCGGTATTTATTTTTTCTTGGATGCAACTTATTGTTTATTTGTTTGGTTGGTTGGTTGTTTGTGTGTTTCCGTGTTCGGTTGTATCCACAGTTTTGTCGCAAGACCTCACTTGCCTTGCGGAGAGCACTTGTCCTCTAAGTGTTCTCGTGTGAGTTGAAAGGGCGTAGGGTGCGCTAATACCCGATCGGCTAGTATTTTAGTTTCTTTTAGTTATTAGTTAGTTCGTGCTTACTCGAGGGCGAGTAAGGGTTAAGTGTGGGGGAGTTGATAAGTGTGTCTTGTAGTGCTTATTTCTTGTGTTTGGTCCCGGTTTCTCTTGTGGAATCGCTCTTTGGAGCGGTTTCGAGGCTACTTACGCTTCTTCTAGCTTGTTTTAGGTTCCTAAGGCCTATCTTGGAGAAATGGAACGATTCTGACTCGTTTTCGACGCATATGGAGCCAACAAAAAGAAGCGACGATGACTCGGTGCCTTAGACTCGATCCCGAGTCCCTTGGAGCCTAGCTCCGAGCACCAAGAATCGATAAGAAGCCTAGGAAGAGCAAGTAGGGACCTACGTGACCATATTTGAAGCCTACAAGGCTCATTCCGATCGGGAACACATCCATCACAACCGGGATGAGATAACGAGCAAAGACGGACTCCTGGAGAGTGGTCCCGGCCGGGATTAGTGTCTTCCCGACCGGGATGGACCCCTTCCCGACCGGGATCATCCCCTTCCCGGCCGAGAAGGGCCCAGTTCTGCCGGATTTTGCTTTTTCGCCCCCCTTTGCTTATGGAACCCTATATATACCCCCCTCTTGTATTGTTTTAGGGGATTACCTTACATTACCTTACATCCAGGTAACCCTAGACTACTCTAGGTTAGATTAGTGTAGATTAGCTTAATCTCTTCTTAATTACTCCTTAATCTTAGTTTAATACTAGTTAGTTCTTGTGTAATTGAAGATCTATTGAAGAATTCTTCTCTATTGACAACATTGAAGATACTTCTTGGGTTGATTTTATACAAGATTCAATCTTTTGCCTTTCATTTGTGTTTGGTATAATTTCTCTTCTCTTTATTCTTCCTTACTTTAGTTTTCTCTTGTTTATGTTCTTGTTTGATAATAATCAATCTCATATCATGAACCTCCATTGTTATGCTTGTTTTGTGATGTGTGTTGTGGTTGTCATCTTGAATATGAGTGAGTAGATTCCCTTGATAGGGTTAGTAGGGGGATTGGGTGTGATTAGGGATGATTAGGGTGAGATGGGTGGTACTAGTTGTTGTTTTTGTTGTTTCCTATTTGCCTTGCACTTTATATGTTTGACGAAATGCTTGTGAGACTTGAGATGATCATTCCTTGTTTTTCTTGCCTCCTCTCTTGCATGTTCTTGTTTGGTTGATAGGTTTGGTTCCTCCACTAGTAGCGAGAGCGTGGTGACGAGGCCCCTAGGCCGTTTAAGTAGCGAGAGCCCGAATGTAACCTAGGCTACGAAAACATGCTAGCACCCTCGTTTTTCTCCTTTTGATCTCCTTGGCATCCATGAACCCGACCTAGCCCTAGTTTCTTCTTATCGATTTGATTTGTTTCCATTTGTCATTAGTTTCTTGTTTAGCCTTTTACTTCGTGTTTTAGACCTTAGCTTAGTCATTAGTTCACCTTAGCTATCACTCTAGTTTAGTTTGTCTTGAACCTAGTCTAGAATCGTAGCTCACCTTAGTCTAAACCCATTTTCCGTCCCTGAGGATTTCGACCCGACTTACCCTTGCTACCAAGCCTAGGTTAGTTGGTTTATCTTGATCGGTGGGATTCACGACAAATCCTTCCCATCAGAAGTCGGATTTAGCATGCGATATTCATTAATAAAGCGATAAATGGCAAACATCAAGAGCAAATAAAATCGAAAATAGATTACAAGTTACGCGAGCGGAAATACAACCTAGAAATACAATACTTAAACATAGCGATAACGTAAATTAGTTAGATAGTTAGAATATGATGTGATGCATAATTTTGAAAAGGAGACACATGATTGGACTAACACGTGACGACTAAAAGTCGTAAAAAAATGATTTGTCGGGACTCTATGTCGCTTGAAGGCTCACGTTTTAATCCTATGTAGGTCACTCGATCAATCATATAGGGGACTCGATCGAGTGCCATTTACGTAGCCTTCCTGCCCATTTTTTGGGGGTCACTCGATCGAGTGAACCATGGTACTCGATCGAATGCCCCCTGTACGAGTGACTGCTCGTTTTGAAAAAGGAAATTATTTCGCATTTTATTGATTCAAATAGATAGCTATTCGAGTTAAGCATAAATATTATACAATTTAAGCTCACTCGGTTTTCGACACTCGTAATGTGCAATACCCGGTTACGGAACCGGTATCAGACATTTACAGTAAATTTTGTGAAATCGTTATTAATCTAGTTAGAACGAATATCGATTCCCTCCGCGTCACGACATCGTTGTTTAATCCTTGCGGATCACGCGATGTTCGATTTCGCGTCAACGGGTTTCGTGCTAATCTCGATTGGCGACTACTCTTTAGGCGCGACATTTGACTACGGAGTCAACATCGTTCCTTTAGAATAGCATTTTGAAAAATGGCATCGGACAAGTTTAACGACAAATTACCGCGATCGCGTTACTCCTTTAAGTGTCTAGGGCGGCGCGTCTTGAAGGGCGCCACCTCCAGTACGACTTGTCAAGGGTTTATAACGGACTTTGGACGGGATTCGTCATTAACATATTCGATCCAAAAATAGTTTTGCTAGATAATTATACGCGGTCTTATTATTATGACAGAATGTAAATGAACGGTAAATAAATGATAATTAAATGTTAGGTGTTAGATTGTTAACGTACGATAATAAATTGTTGGATTGCGAAAAGTAAATGTTAGTAGCAGAAATTAAAATGTTAGAATACAAAGAATTAAAAGTTAGTAAAGTTAGTAATAGTTTGTGTGTGTGAGTGTATAAACGAGGAAGAGAAGGAAGAAAAAGGGATGATGGGGTTTGTTTTACACCATCAACCTACACGCTTTAGTCTCGGAACACGAACTCGTCTAATAGCGGCTTAGGCGCGAGAGCGTCGAGATATGTGGGATGAGTTAGGGTATGTATGGGATTGTAGAGACGATCCTCGGTTATTGGGAGGCTAGGTCTCGGGATTTGCTAGTGTGTGTGAATGTTGAGGTAGAAACGTAGGTTTGAATGCTTGATGTGGTGAAAATGTACGGTTTTTGTGATTGAAAAGGTTGTGAAATGAAGAGGAGTGAGGGAGTATATATAGAGCTCACCTTGTCCAGGAGTCACTCGATCGAGTGGCCCTAAGTGCACTCGATCAAGTGGCTCAAAAAAAAAGATGTCTGGTTGGTTTTTGTGAGTGCACTCGATCAAGTGGGCTCATGGCAGTCGATCGAGTATGCTTAGTCGAGTGAGAGAAAATAGGAAAGGTTGAGATTTTTGTGTTTAACCTTGATTTGGTTGACTTTGTTGGTTTTATTTGCTTTGACTTTGTATCTAGTCATGGTGTGAGGTTGGTTTCGTCTTGAGTTTCGACTTTGACCGGGTTTTGACTCGGTCGCAAAAGACGGTTTCATTTTCGGTGACGGTTTTGATTCAAATATTAGTCTTTATTGGAAACGACCCACTGAATCTGGTTTTGAGGTCGATTTTAAGAGATTTGTACTCTGCTAAGTGCCCACGTCGGATACTATTGATTCCGAGTCTGTATTCGAGCGCATTAAAGCATGTTTACATCCGATCATCATCGGGTGTTTTGTTGGAGACTGCTATAGACACTACTAGGCAAAATGCAGGTGTCTACAGAGCCCCCACTCGATCTAACAAAGACTTGCACAAGGCAAAAGTCAGAGTAGCCACCAGGCCAATCAAGGATTACGACCTGGCAGCCTTCCGGTCGGGTCGTTTATAGTCCATTAGACTCGCTTGAAGGACTCGCCAGCCATAAGCAGAGGGTCATACCTGTCTTTGATGATGATAGCTCCGTGGGGACTTGCTTTTGAAGTCTTAGGTGTACCTGTATGCCAACACATCACATCTTCGATGTAGCATTCCAAAAGAAACACCGCTTCAGGTTTTCCGCTGGGGAGTAAAGGAGTTGCGCGGGGACTTGCATCTGAAGTCCTAGGTGTACCTGTATGCCGACACATCACATCTTGGATGTAGCATTCCAGGAGAAGCACCGCCTTGGATGTTTCGCTGGCAAGCAGAGGCTGGTACCTGAAATGTTAGATACATAGGCAGAAATAGCGGAATAGCAGATAGCAAGATAGCGCGTAGGAAATACAGTTAGCATCTATAGACTGGCTTACGCTGGGGAAAACGATTTTTGCTTCATTTTGAAGTCGAAGTTCTGACAGCAGCTCACGTGCTAGGAGATAGGTTTTCAAAATCGAAGGCTTGGAATAAAATTTGCAGTTTAATATTTTGACCTTGCCGAAAAAGATTTTCTAAAATGGCTAAATTTTGCAAATTTCAAAGTAGGAATTTGAAGAGAGAGACATACCGACAGACTCGACTTTGGACGCGAAAAGACGAGTTGACAGACACGACTTGGACTCTCGAAGAGTTGGACCGAGATTCAGTAGGGGATGGGCCACCTAAGATGACAAGACTCTTAAGTTGCGCTATTCCTTAGCCTAGGTGAGTGGCAACACGATCGAACATCGAAATGAGAAAGATCTGTTATTCGGGGATTGCAGTAGCCTGTAATGAGACTGTTACTGCACGACAGGACTTAGCGGTAGCGATGCTGTAGCCTAGTTCTTTTGAATTTTTGGTTTTGGGGTACGTTCCCAAAGTAGATGTCGCTTCAAGTCCCTGACAGATTCTCATCTTCGACTGAGCCGAGTACTAGGACACACTGTAGAAAGGTGGCTAGTTTTTTAATGTATTTTGGATTTTGTGAGTGGATGGAGGTCTTCTGCCTAAGAGAAGCTCCCAGGACGACAAAGCTAACTGTTGAGAACATGACAGTGTCGTGATAGGAATGATGGTGCTTTTTGAATTGGTGTCAATGTGGGTGGTTGTGCCCTTGTCAATAGGCTGCCTACGTATTCACGTGTAGTGAAATCAAACCAAGCCGTATTTCAGTGAATTGGAAGATATGTTATGGTGCCTAGTTTATCAGGGCTTTGTGTGTAACTAGCCATGTTGACGGTCTAGGCTAGGTGCATTCACAATGATGTCTTGATCAAAAGGCTAGAAGAGTTAGGATATTGATCTTGTGACTGTGAGCGTTCTCCGGGGTAGCCCCCCAGAGGTGGTGTGAACTATTTGGGCATGTTCTATGCCGACTGCAAGTTGAGTTCCCGTGTTTAGGGCTGGTAACTAGTTTGGATGTTTTTGGTAATGTGGTGCCAGGCAGTAAGTAGCTTTGATGATTCAAAATCTGGAGCTTGATTTTTGTGGAGCTTCGAGAGTAAGGTATTGTAATATGGTAGGAAAGGGAGAAGTCGAGTAAAAATGACTCGAACTTCGATTGGGGTAGGATTGATAATGCAGGATCTAATTTCCATGCCTGGCCCTAATGGTTAGGGTTCCTATGGAGCTTGAATCCTCAAAATTTCGGGTTGTCTCTTAGCCTAAGTCTCGAGAAGGTCTTGAGGGTTGTAATGTGGGAAGGCTAAATTGGGCGTTAGCTGACCAACTTAATTGTTTCTCCTCTATTTGATGGTATAGACATTGATAATTTTTGAATTGACCGCACCCTGGTCAAGGGATTTTCACTTGGGTTGACCACTGACCACGGTCATGGGTTTTTGAATTTTTTTATTTTTTTGGTTGACCTCTTAGCCCTGGTCATGGGATTCTTCATTTGAGTTGACTGTGTCCCAGTCAAAGGATTGACCGTACTCTGGCCGAGGGATTGACCGTATCTGGTCGGGGGGTGTTGAGAGTTTTTTTATCATGGCTAGCTCTTTTATTTTTGCCTTTTGCTTTTTCCTTGGACTTCTGATTTTTTTTTTCCAGCTTTTTTCTTCTTTTTTTTTTCTTTTTTTTGTTGGTCAAACTAATGCCTGAAGTAGGGATTAGTCTGTCTTATTGGAGGGGTGTTTATTGTGGGAAGTGGGTTTGCATTCCGTCTTGAACTCGAACTAGGAGACTACCTAGATTTGTCGTAGGATTCGATACCGCTCTTGCTAAGGGTAGTTATGTGGTTTTCTATACAAGACATGGAACAGGTAAAGGAAAACGCGGGTCTCGATTTCCTGTAGTCATTATAGATGTGTCTATAATAGTCACGTGCATGTGCTCACAGTGTATGATAGTGTTCATCATGTTCTCAGAAACACATAAGGAAACTATATAGGAGAAAATAGAAAAGCTGCTTTTATTGGATTGTGAAAAGATGACAGAATACAGCTGACTCTGACTCTGACTTCGAAATTAAAAGAAATAGAACATCCTAGACTCAGACTCAGACTTAAATCAAATCTGGACTCTCGGCTGATGTTGTCAGTAGTCTTCAGCTTCGAAGGACTTCCAGTATAGCTTTCAGTAGAAGTTTCACCCAGATCTTCATTATGTCGAAGATCGTCTTCAATCCTAGTGCCCATTTCGGTAAGCACCGCAAAGTTTGAAATGTCGGCATACCTGAGATGGATGCGATAGGAAGGTAAGAGGTTATTGATGAACGCCTCCACTAGTTTCTTCTCACTGAGATTGTCTACCAGCTTATATTAACACTCTCAGACCGCCAACGTTGAAGGTATTTGGTGAAACCTCCTGTTGGATCTTGGGACATGACTTCTAGAGTCTGCATGATGGTTTGAAGTTCCGTATTATCAAAATAGTTTTGAGCGAACTCGGTAGCCAAATCTTCCCAAGTTGGGAATCTTTTTGTATTAAGCCTATAGAACCAGGCTTTTAGGTATTTCCCGAGAAATGTGCCGAATAGATTGATGAACATGTTGGCTTTGACCCCCTTGACTGCCATAAACGTCTTGAAGGCTCAGAGGTGTAGTAATCGATCCTCCGTCCCTTCGAATATAGGTAACCCCTCTAAGTTGAGATCCTTTGGTAGTTTCTCACTGATGGGTATATAATGTCGGGATTTTTCAACGCGGATGTTGTTCCCTTGGAGGGTATGGAACTGTTCCTCGAGCATACGCATTGTGCTGATCAGTTTGGAAAATGGCCCAGTATTCACCAATCCAGAATTGAGGTCTTGCCGTTCAATGACAGTTAAACGAGCATTCATGGCCTCTTGGTCGGCTCTCGGGAACCCTAGTTGGGTTTCAACCATGGCCTGCCTACTAACCATTGTCTCCAGCAAAGCCTTCATTTCATCAATGATGTTTTCCATGCCCCTACTTCCGGTTGCGGGTGTCATACTCTGCGAGAATACCAACGTAATCAGGAATGTTGCTTCGGAACCCAAACACACCAAGGCATAGGAAATAGCGCGAGAGGAGAGACAACTCTGGTTTGACTCGGGTTAGACTCTCCTAAGACAAATATCTAGGGTGCGATTTTCGGAGTGACTGTGATTAATCGCTCCGTCGGAGAATAGCCCCCAAGTGAGACTAAAGACTCTAATAGGACTCAGATGGTGTGGCATCGAAGTGACTCAAAAGTGGGGTACGTGAGACAACACGTGTAGGACAGGACCCTTAAAGCAACCGTGATTGATCCCTCTGTTGAAGGGTAGCCCCCGAGTGTGATCGAAGAGTTTGCTAAGACTCGGGTGTTGGACGAGTGACCCTTAGACGTAAGGATCAAGAACCTTTTGTTGTAGGGCTATGCCTTATAAAAGGTTGACTCGGTCTCGAGAAAAGGCAGACGGGTAAGGGAAGAAACTTGCGATGTGAGATCAGCAGAGTTTCGACACTAGAGTCCCTCGACTTGACTTGAATAAGGATGGCCCTGGGATTAGGGCAGACCCTTAAGTTAAAGGATTCTTGAATTGGGATGACTCGGCTAACGGATTGAAAGACGAGCGAGATTCCTTTAGGAAAGGTCATGGGGACCGTCCTGTCGGAGGGAAAGATCGTGTGGAATTTTCTACTTAGGACTCGAGTGTTTAGACGAACCTTCCATTTACGAGTGTATGACTCGTATCGGTTGGTTATGCCTTTAGGGTAAGGCGGACTGGGATGGGGAAAAAACTCGTGATGTAGGGTCCACAGAGTTTTGACGCTAAAGAACTTCGACAAATTATGAAAACACCCGACACACGGATTACGGTAAGTCCTATAATAAAGAGGTTTTTGAAAAGGGTTGAATTTAGAAAAAATTCGGAGGACGATTCTGACTTTTGAAATTGGCAGCATACCGACAAGATCGGTTTTTTGAAAAGTTGAATATTTTGAATTTCGAAACTTTAAATATTGAAAATGAATTTCCGAAAATTTGAAAATCGAAAATGGGATCCCGAGAATTTAAAAATTCGAAATGGCATCCCGGAGATTTGAAAATCGAAATGGAATTTTGAAAATTCGAAATTTGAAAAATGATCGAAAATTCGAATATTAGAATGGATAGCATGCCGACTAGAAAATAGGCTACTTTTGAGTCAAATCATAACTCTAAATTTCGACAACATTCCGAGCTTTTGAAAACTTGATATTTTTTAAAAAGATGCATTTTTTAAATGACGGTTTTTGAAGAAAAAAATGACACGGAAACTAATCAAGTAGCACGTAGTCACGCAAGCATTATGACGACAACATGTATGCTTTACGCTAAGGCTCATACGATGGCTATACCAACACCGAGTCTATACCAACACCGATGGCTCTCTCGTAAATCAGGACGGACTTCCTAAGCCGAGTTGGTCTTAGAACATGCCGCAAAACTCATACGAGTTCGGTCATAGATGGCTTTAGCGCACCCATTTAGGAATGCACCGCGGTATAGTGGGACGTCGGTCACAAGTAACCGGTCCGGGCAAAATTGGGGTTATGCATGAACCGTAAAACAAACGCGCGTATTGTACTAACCAATCGATTTCTCTTCGAGTCTCACCCTAAAGATCACGATGACAAGTTGCACATCCGGTATCCACAGCGGAGTCGCCAAATTGTGGACATGACATAGGTCCACCCCAACGCGGCCATGCGCAGGTTTGGGTAGGCGAATGAATCTCGTGGTAAGATTGATCTCGGGTCGAAATTTAAATCGAAATAGGAGTCGCCACCGAAATTTGTAAGAGTTCGGACCCGTTCGAACTCACTCTACACTTAGGCGTATCGTGCACAAAGCATGGTCTCCTTTAGTGCTAGAGCTTGTGGGTTCGTCCCTTTAAATTACGATACCGACGCCGAGTTATTGGGTATCGTGCATCGTGCATCGAATTACTCTCGTGTGCCAACGGTTTCGAACATTCGGAAACCATGGTTCTGAGTAAGGGGTGAGGGTACATGTTGGGAAACCCACGAAGGACACTCAACCCCGCCCGCTCCTAGCGGCCTCTACTAAGATATCGATCGGTTTTCGTGTACGCGCGTTAGTAAGACGACGAAATGAAATGCAAACAGCGTTTTAGCTAAACATGTGAATTATGTATTACGCTACGTCATTTAATGCATCTAAAATTATTGTCGAAGTCAAATTTAGCATGCGATGTTTGATGCGTGTTGTAACCGCAGTCAAAATTAAATTTATAATTTACTTACAGGAGTCTAACAAACTAGTAGTAGGGCAAGTAAGGGTCGAACCCACAGGGACTAATGATACTATCTCAGATTAATTTAGTTAGTATTATTTATATAGTATATAAGTATAAATAAAACAATTGGGGGTTTGTTTGGGTTGTTTTTATACTAAACTAACTAACTAAAATTAAATAAATAAAACGAATAACACTAATAATCGCAATAAATAAGTAGAAAGTTCTTATAAAGGATAAATAGGAGATATGTAATTTTCTATAGATGTCGGGTAAAAACATTGATTCACTTAATTAATTATATTGGATAGATTAGTTAATCGGTTAATCCTTGAACGCAAGTAAATTACCAATTTTATCTTTCTGACTCGTTAAACCCCGTGAACGCACGCAAGTTTAATCCTAACCAATTTATCAAATCAACCATGAACGCATGAATCAAATTAATAAATTAAGTCGCTTTAAGATTACTAACCAGTTGAATAAAATATAACTAGAACGCTGCAATTATATCTGACTCAACTACTACACAAGATTCTAGTAATTAAGATTAGACCAGAATGCTGCAACCTAACCAAAATTACTATTAATTCAACGACCGATTCAATGAATACAATTAAGTTGGCCAAACGAAATTAATAAACACGAATCAGATAGTCAAATAACGAATCTTATATAAATATCCAACAAATAAATTAATCAGTCAAAACGATATCATAATCTCATAAACCCTAACATCAATAGTCAATTATATACTCCAATTTAAAATTACTCTAAACTAAACATAATAATAGTAAAAATAAGATAAAGAATAGAAAAGCTCATAAAAATCGGGACGGAATTTGGTTAGACGGAGTCGAGCCCGTGTCTCTCCGTGGTCCGTCGTGTGGCTTCTGTGCCCTTCTTGGTCTTCTCTTTTTCTTGGTTCTTCTTCACGTGCTTCCTCTTCTTTTATATTCTTCTTTTTTTCCTTCTCTTTTTTTTTCTTATTAAATTCTTCTTTCCTTTTTCTTTCATATTATTTCATATGATTTTTTTCCTAAACCCTCTTGTTTTTAAACCCTTTTATTTTCCTTGTGGTCTTTTTCTTGTTTCCTAACCCATCTTTTGTAGTAATGGGCTTTAACCCATATATTTGGTGTCGATATCTACTGGTTTGCTGCCTTGTAACTCGATTTCGACCTAGTAGATGACGGAATTTGATGTTTCTCTTCTATAAATTTGTAGGTCTCGAACTTAGCTTTCCAACGCATCCTGAATCACTTGATTCTGAGATCATATGAGTGAGATATCGTCGTCTTAAGATAGACCTACACAATATATACGAGAATATATTTATTATTTGAGCTTCAAATTAAATGGGTTGTTCTAAATTATTAAAAATAGACAATAAAACTTATTTTAGCATATAAATAATATTAACGTATAAATTAACTCGTTAAGTCATAAAAATACGTTATTAGCTCAAATAATATGAAAGACGACATAAAAATGATAATATTACATGGGTAAAAATATGTATAAATATTGATTTATCAAATTCCCCACACTTAGTCCATTGTCGTCCTCGACAATGATTACTCAAGAGTTAATATAAAATGAAAAATTAACCTTCAAATGTTTTAAACAAGCCCAACTAGGTACAATTGACGACAAACTAAAAATATTTAAGAAAACATTTTTTATAAGTCAGTAAACTTAACAGAATAATTTCGAGTTAGATTAGCAAGTACTATACACATAAAATTTCTCCTCCCTTAAACTATTCAATTTACTAATTTAACAACATATAATAAGTTAAACCGCTTCTAAATTCAAATTATAAATAAACTCATCATCTTCACACTCGGTTTAACTACCTTCGAAAAATAAATTTGTATTGACTCAAGAAGACGAGTTTCAGCAGTTTAAGGTCTTAGGGGAGGGGGATTTACTCTCATGTACATTCCTATTACCAGTTCAGTACGAGGATCGTTCTCCCGAGCATATAAGTCAAACTAGATACCTCGTCTCACTTTTTCCACACTTATTCTTTTTCTTTTCGATTTTTTTGTTTTTTCTTCATTCATATTTTTTCTTTTTTTCTTTCGATCAAGTGACCCATATAGTGAGCTTTCAACCAATGACTCCCGCCCTTCCGGACAAGGCATTAGGCATTCTCCCAATCCCATTAGGACTAGGTTCCCCTCGGATTTACTAACTCGAGTCACAAGAACGACTCACTCACTCTTGAGGTATCTAATCTTCCTAATTGCCCTAATTAGGAGTCACCTATGAAAGTAAATTAATTAGACAAGACCGGCTTGCCGCTCGTACCTCTAGAGTCAACGAAAAAAAAGTAGTTAAGGTAGCTAAAGCAAGTGTTATTTGTTCCGGTATTGGAATCAATTAACCCGACGTGGAATTCGGGTTCGTATCGTTCAATGTTGCTTTGAATGTCAATCGATCAATCTTGACTGGCTCCCCTCCCTCCTACTCCTTCAGTCGGACCTTCCCGGCAAAATGGGCTGGCTCCCTGCACACAGAACGCACAGGGTCTCGGAGGTTGTCCGAGGAAACCCTCTCTGATGCCTAAGTCAGTCCGTGAATGCCTTAAGAAACCTAGCTCGTGAGGAACTAGGTGGCGATTTAAGAGTAAGAGTTCTAGAGAGAGAAAATCCAACCCCTTTCTTGTGGGAAATGGGAGGGTATTTATACCTTCCCACAAGAGAGGGAAATAGAAGGAGAATGGTTGGATAAGGAGGTGACAAGTGGCGTCTTCTCATCCACCCACTCTCAATTACCTTAGGCAAAATGACGAGGAGGCCCCTGGTGATCCCGGCCCTGCCTACAGAGATTTTCCCAGGGGGCAGACGGGTATGAGTTGTGAGGGCTAGGCTCCAGCAGGCTGCGTCACCCTGCTGGCCCGGCGGTTAGCTGAAATCCTTAGTAGGTCTTCCCACTTCAATACTTTTGCTTTGACTATTCGCCGGGTTGGTTTCTGGGCTTTCTTGGCAATCCTTTGGGAGCCTGCATAGCAGGCTGTCAGTATCAGGCTGTCAGTATCAGGCTGTCGACCCCAATCAATTGGCCCTCGCAAGCTGGGGAGGGAGCAAGGCTTCCCTCCGGCTGGCGACTTTTGCTTAGATGGGGGGAGGTTGACTTATTTCCACCTTCGCTGCCGCATTTAATGCTTTGTACCTTCCCGAGGAATGAAGCTCAATTGTGTCAGGTATGCAAAGAGTTGAGGGGTTTCTTGCAATGATTACCCTTTTTGCTCGATGGATTTTCGGGAAGTGTGAAGACTTCGTGATTGGTGGCTTTCCCTTCTAGGTTGGTTGGGATGACAATTAATGCTGCGTTTCACTTGTATAAATTCCAGCTTTTCTTGCCATTTTCGTTTAACTCATCCTTAATCCTTCCACTTTTCTTTGTTGAATCATGGTTTGGATAAAAAAATCCATTACTCGCCATGGAGTTCGTACTGTCACCTTTCTTTTCAAAGGATTTTGGAGACTCCGGTATGCTCGGGCGGCTTACCGGGCCATTTGCCGCAGCCATCGTTCACGGCCACACCCTCGTCGGAGTGGTCGGAAGGCTTCCATCAGGGCGGGCAAGCGCCCTAAGAGATCTTCGCCTCCTGCTGCTTCCAGGTTTAAGCGCTGCCCTCAGGGAGGTGGGTGCTTTGATCGGGGTTGCCACGAATGTTTCCCGTGGCTGCACCCTGAACAATTTGACCCCGACTGCTCTGATGCAGACTATTCCCTGGGGTCAGGCCCCTCTTTTCCTGTGAAGAGAACAGGTCGTCGTACTTGTGATGAATCCCAGGCTGTTCCCTATGGCAGGGATTGGGATGACAGTAGCCGGGACTCCGAAGACAGTGAGGGTCTAGGCTGTTTGAGTGACAGGGATGAGGATGGACTCCCTGACGACCTTTTCAAGGACTCCCCAGACTGGGATTGGGGATCGGACTTCGGGGATCAAAGTAGCCCTGGAGACCATTCTCCAGACTTAGATGATGATTAGGCCTGCTTAGCAGGGCATAGGTGTGTCGAGCCGGAAATTTAGGCTCCTTATGTACTTTTCTTATTTGCCAGGCATGACATGTAACCCGTCCATTTTCCATTAAGGCTAATGAAAGAAATCCGAGTGACCTTGTTGCTTATTATATGCTCTCTTTTTTTTTCTTTTTTTGCGGGGATGACGTTACCAGCTGATTGTCCCTCTGACACTTTTTGCCTTTTCAAGGCCCTTCTTGGGAAGGGGTGAACGGCTTATGTTCAACGCGTGACACGTGGGGTAGATTGCTGGGGACGCTTTGTCAGAGAGGTGGCCTTTTTGGCTTCCTGAGCTTTATATAAGCCCCTTCTCCTCTTCCATTTCTTTCTTTTACTCTTTTTGAAATTCGAAACTTCTCTCATATTCCCAAATCGTCTTTGTTGCTAAGAACTTTGCGGGATCAAGAAGCGTTTACTGTCACATTTTCCGGCGACGACCGACTTTCTAGGTTAGAATCTTTCTTTGAATCTTCGTCTTCTTTCCCTTTCATCGGTTCTTTTCTTCATTCCCAGTATGTCTCGAGTCCGCGCTTTTTCTTTTGGTTCTTTACTTGAGAGGAATGAAGGTGGAGACGGGGATAGGCGCGATTTAGTCTCCTCTTCTGGGGTTGGACCCAGGGAAGAGGATGATCTTGACAGGGGGGAGGGTGCTGAATCACCCTCACCCGCTCCCTTTGACGTTGTTGACTCTGATAATGAGGCCCTGGAAGTAGACCCTTCCAGGATTGCCGGCCCCCTCATCCGTAGGGAGAGGGGGAAAACTTACTATTTGGATAAGAAGAAATACTTGGTTCCCTTAAAGACCTACCCCGAGGCCAAGAATAGGGACTTGATCTTAGAAAGCAATGCTGCCGAGGAAATTGAGAAGTTCTATAATTTTGGGGAGGGGTACACTGTCGTAGTCCCAGGGGAAAAGGACATTGTATACTGCCCCCCGGAGGGTTGTGTGGCTGTTTATCACAAGGCTTTAGAATTCGGCCTGCGATTCCCTCTTCATCCCTTCCTGGAGGAGACCTTCAGGAGGATGAATGTTGCTATAGCTCAGCTGACTGCCTCAGCTATTAGGTCCTTGATAGCTTACACTTAATTAGACCTGTCTCTTCCATGGTGAGGGGCCTTATATTGATGCCCTTCGTTTCATTGTGGGTCTTCAAATGGTATCTTCGTCAGGGGGAGACGGCTCCCCTGGGTATTGGTCCTTGCAGAGACAGAAGAAGTACGCTCTGGTCTGGCCGGCTTTGAGCAGCCTGAAGGACTGGAAGAATAATTTCTTGTACGTGCATAGCGCGTCAGGGTGGAGGATTCCTAGGCATTTTAGGAATCATGTCCATACCCGTATGGAAACTCGTGAAGAGTACCACCCAGGCGTCGGGGGGAAGGCCCTGGAGGTAAAGCTGAGTGCCAGAGAGGAGATTTTAGTCAAGAAGTTTGAAATAGTTGCGGATAAGTCCGGTGTCTTTGGCCCTGCTTTCTGGCTCCCCCACGCTGAGCTCATAGCCACAGATGAGTACTTGCTCCCATTGGGCCTAATCACTAGCCGTGAAGGTAGTTCTGGGGGGCTTTTGCTGGCGCGATTTTTCTGAGATTTCTTATTCCTTTGCTTTTTAACTGACTGCCCTTTTTTCTCTTGCAGACTTCGCTTCTCGTCGTTGGACAAGGAGGCAAGTTAAGAGGTTAGGTTTGAGTGAGGAGTTTGTCGTCCTTTCCAAGCGTCCCTCCCTCCCTTCAAATTTCAAGAAAGGGGAGCAAAGCTTGATGAAGCTTGTAAAGGATTTCGCTGCTGGTCGGAGGCTGCCTCTCCCTCCCCGACTGCCGTCATCAAAGCCGACGACCCCTTCCCCCAGTATCCATGAAGGGGAGGCTGAGGTTACCTCAGGGGCCACCCCTTCCCCTGGTCAGAAGCAGGGCGTCTCTGCAGCCGGGCCCCGAACTTCCCAAGGATCGCACCCTGTGAATTCAGAGGGGACTGGGGAGAGTGCCACTTTGGAGCCGAGAAAGAAGAGAGGTAGGGAGCCCTCAGGAGCTGATGTGGTGGATTTGGAGGCGGATGTTGCTTCCCTTGAAGCAAAGCGCCCTGCATGTGAACTTCCGAGCATTCCTTTTCCAGAGGAAAACACGGAGTTTCATTATACCGCTGGTGATAGTGTGGACGTATCGGGCTTGCTTTCCAACTCTGGCGTCGTCTTGGCTGACCGCCTTACCAAGTCCGTGACTTCAACTTCTCACCAGGTGCTCCAATATATCCAGCGTACCTCCAAGGTTTTGCTGGCGTCTGCCGAGCTGGCGGCTCTCAGTCGTCTGAGTGATGAAGAATTGACCGTCACACCAGGGGCTCCTCCTCCTGACCGCCTGGCTATGGTGGAGAGGGACATAACTTTGATAAACAACTTAAAAGATAAGCTGGCGAGGCAGGAGAGTGAGCTGGAGGAGGCAAAGAACCAGGCTGGTCAATGGAAACTTCAGGGAGAGAGAGCTGTGAGGGAAACAGCCAAGTTGGAAGCTGAGCTGAAGGAGAGCCGTTTGTCGATAGAGCAGGCTACCCTTTCTCTGGCTGAGATGGGGCACCTAAAAAGAAAAGTAGCTGATTTGGAGGAGCAACTGTCCAGAGCTGACTCGGCCTTTGAGCAGGCCAAGGGAGAGTGGAAGAAAGAAAAAGAAGCCCTTGCGGAGGAGACCGAGGCTGCGGTGGATGCAAGCTTCGTGAGTGGTGTCAACTCTTCCCTGGAGTTGGTGATGGAGGTGATTGGGGAAATGTTTCCTGCGTTTGATGAAGAGGCTTTCCGGAGTCTCTACTCTGCTAAGAATGAGGCTCGGGCGGCCAGACCACCTGAGGCAGCTGCCGACCCAAGCCAGGATGCTCCATGATGCTCATCCTTTCTTGTAATAGCCTTACTCTCTGCGCTGAGCCTTTGTTATGGCCAGCTGTCTGTAATATCTATTCTTCCGGATCTTTGTCTTAGTTGTTGTGTAAAAACTTTCTACCCTTCATGGGTTTTGTTATGGAATGCCTTTCCTTTGTTTTAGTTTGCTTCTTTTGCGTTTTTTTTTAATACAAGGTTGGGGGAATTGCCCCCAGTCCTTGTCAGTTGTGCGTAGCCTGGCCTGTCCCTGGCTTCTGCTCGGAGTCCAGGGGCTTGCTCCCTGCCTGCCCAGAGGTAGACAGGGAGAGCTTTTACGTTTTTTATTCAAGGTTGGGGGAATTGTCCCCAGTCCTTGTTAGCTGTGCGTAGCCTGACCTGTCCCTGGCCTCTGCTTGGAGTCCAGGGGGCTTGCCCCCTGCCTGCCTAGAGGTAGGCAGGGAGGGCTTTTGCGTTTTTTATACAAGTTTGGGAGAATTGCCCCCAGTCCTTGTCAGTTGTGCGTAGCCTGGCCTGTCCCTGGCCTCTGCTCCGAGTCTAGGGGGCTTGCTCCCTGCCTGCCCAGAGGTAGGCAGGGAGGGCTTTTGTGTTTTTTATACAAGGTTGGGGGAATTGCCCCCAGTCCTCGTCAGTTGTGCGTAGCCTGGCCTGTCCCTGGCTTCTGCTCGGAGTCCAGGGGCTTGCTCCCTGCCTGCCCAGAGGTAGGCAGGGAGAGCTTTTGCGTTTTTTATTCAAGGTTGGGGGAATTGTCCCCAGTCCTTGTTAGCTGTGCGTAGCCTGACCTGTCCCTGGCCTCTGCTTGGAGTCCAGGGGGCCTGCCCCCTGCCTGCCCAGAGGTAGGCAGGGAAGGCTTTTGCGTTTTTTATACAAGATTGGGGGAATTGCCCCCAGTCCTTGTCAGTTGTGCGTAGCCTGGCCTGTCTCTGGCCTCTGCTCAGAGTCCAGGGGGCTTGCTCCCTGCCTGCCCAGAGGTAGGCAGGGAGGGCTTTTGCGTTTTTTATACAAGGTTGGGGGAATTGCCCCCAGTCCTTGTCAGTTGTGCGTAGCCTGGCCTGTCCCTGGCTTCTGCTCGGAGTCCAGGGGCTTGCTCTCTGCCTGCCCAGAGGTAGGCAGGGAGAGCTTTTGCGTTTTTTATTCAAGGTTGGGGGAATTGTCCCCAGTCCTTGTTAGCTGTGCGTAGCCTGACCTATCTCTGGCCTCTACTTGGAGTCCAGGGGGCCTGCCCCCTGCCTGCCCAGAGATAGGCAGGGAGGGCTTTTGCGTTTTTTATACAAGATTGGGGGAATTGCCCCCAGTCCTTGTCAGTTGTGCGTAGCCTGGCCTGTCCCTGGCCTCTGCTCGGAGTCCAGGGGGCTTGCTCCCTGCCGGCCCAGAGGTAGGCAGGGAGGGCTTTTGCGTTTTTTATACAAGGTTGGGGGAATTGCCCCCAGTCCTTGTTAGCTGTGTGTGGCCTGCATCCTTCCTGCTCGGGGGTAGGTAGCGGTTTCAAAGTTTTTGTTGGGGTGTCCACTTTTCTTGGTTCTGGCAACAGGGGGCTTTCTCCTATTGCCCCCTGCTCGTTTGTGTGTGTGAGTGCAAGCTTATACAGACAACGAGTATGAATTCTTGAGTGTTTATAGAAATTTCGTTAAAACATGAGATTGGTCGGAGTCGTCGACATTTCTTTTTTGATCGTCCTCCGCCAGTATTTTTTTTATAGACGTGATTTCCTTGAGACTTAGATATACATAGTATCTTTTTAGGGTGTCGGCGTTCCAGTGTGCGTTCAACTCTTGGCCTGCTGGGTTGGCGATAAATGGGGCCAGGGCAGCCATCCTGCATGTGAGCCGCTGAATGTCTCTTATGGTCTTAGGCTCCGGGATGTCTAGGACCGCCTGAATTTTCTCGGGATTAGCGTCTATCCCCCTGGAGCTGACTAAGAATCCTAAGAATTTTCCGGATCGGACTCTGAACGTGCATTTTTTCGGATTCAGCTTCATCTTGTATGACCGCAGGGAGGAGAATGTTTCCTGCAGGTCTGTTAGATGCTCCTTGTCCCCCTTGCTCTTGACAATTGCATCATCGACATAGGCCTCCAAGTTTCTCCCTTTTTGGTTTTCAAAGACCTTGTCCACCAATCGCTGATAGGTGGCGCCTGCATTCTTCAGCCCAAATGACATCATCTTATACATGTAAGTGCCATGGCTGGTTATGAAGGCGCACTTCATCCTGTCAGGCTGCCAGAGGTACACTTGATGGTACCCTGAGAATGCATCCAAGAAACTTAACGTGGTATACCCACTAGTGGCGTCCACCAGTTGGTCTATCCTGGGCAGGGGGTAGCAGTCTTTTGGGCAGGCTTTGTTAAGATTTGTGAAGTCTACGCACATTCTCCATGCGCCTGACGACTTTTTTACCATCACAACGTTTGCCAACCAGTCAGGGTAATCACAGACTTCGATGAAGTCTGCCTTTAAGAGTTTGTCTATTTCTTCTTTTATTGCCGCGTCTTTCTCTACGGACATGTTTCTTTTCTTCTGCTTTACAGAGCGAGCTTCTGGGTTAACGTTCAGCTTGTGAACAATAAAAGTCGGGTCGACCCCTGGCATCTCATCTGCAGAGTAAGCAAATACGTCCCTGTTTTCTCTCAGGACCGCAATTAACTCCTTTTGGTAGGACTCCTCCAGGTCGGCCCCTATGAGGACCTGCCTCCTGGTTCTAAGTACACCAGCATGCTCTCCCCTTCAGGCTCTAAGTGGGCTGCTTTTTGCTGGGCAGCCGGGATTTCACCCTCCCTGCTGGGGGAGCCTTCGGCTTTTCGTTTTCCTTTTCTTTCTGTTTCCTGGGCTTGCAGGGCCACGGAATAACAGTGTCTGGCCGACTCCTGATCCCCATGGACTTTCCCTTCCATGCCAAAGTCTGTCACATAGGCTATGGTGAGGGCCCTGATTGACACAGCAGCTTCGATCTCATCTAGGATGGCCCGCCCTATCAGGGCGTTGTATGCAGACTTGGCATCCACCACAACAAAGGATGCCCTGACATTCCTGGCAGAGGCCCCCTCCCCAAATGTCACCGGTAAGTCGATAACCCCCATGGGAAGTACACCTGCCCCACTGAACCCATACAAAGATCCAGGGGCTGGCTTCAGATGTCTTTTTTCTAGATTCATTTTTTCAAAGGCGTCTTTATACAAAAGGTTTATGTAGGCGCCAGTGTCCACCATACATCTCTTGACAATGTGATTGCTAATTTCAAGAGTTAGGACCAAAGGGTCACTATGCGGGTATATGACTCTTCCTGCATCTTCAGGGGTGATGCTCAGGGTAGTGCCTCTTGGACTTCCTGCCCTCTCGGCGTAGCAAATTTGGTTCCGTAATTCACGGATCTGCCTTTTCTGGCTTCGTCTGCGAGTTCGTCCCTCTGCATCTCCTGACACTACATGGATGATCGTGCGATTTTGGGCTGAGCCTTCAGGTTTGTCCGCCGCCTCTTTTTGGGGTTTGTTACTTGCTGCATAGTTACTCAGCCAGCCGTTTCTTATGAGTTTCTCTATTTCGTCTTTTAAGTGTCGGCATTCTTCTGTGGTGTGTCCTATGCAATCGTGGAACGTGCAGAATTTTTTAGGGTCCCTCTTTGGGCTGCGCGGCTTATTTGGGCGATTCCATTTTGCTGTCTCCTTCTCCAACTCAAAGATCTCTGCCCTCGGGCTGTTGAGGGCCGTGTAGCTGTCAAACCTTGGCTGGTAAGCTGTGCGCTCTTTCTTGGGGGTATCCCCCTCCTCTTTCTGCTTGCCTGGCTCGTTCCTGCCACGTCCACCCTGCGGTCCCCCTTGCGGCTTTGTCTGGCCTGCAGGGATGTCCGGCAGGCTGTGAAACTCTTTCTGCAGAATAAACCCTTCAGCGATTTTTCTGGCCTTGGCCAAAGTTTCTGGCTGGGCCCTGATCATCTGATTCTTCATTTCTCCTGGGAGCAGGGAGATTGTCAGGACGTAGGCAGTGGTGGAATCATCAATCTCTCTGACTTGCTGGTAGGACAAGTCAAATCTCTTTAGGTACTCTCTGACGCTTTCGCCCTTTTTCTGCTTCAGGGTCATTAGGTCAAACCGAGTGAGTCGCCTCCTTTTGTTCCCTGCATATTGTTCAAGGAAGGCCTCGGCTAACTCTATAAAGAAGTTGATCGATCCCTGGCGAAGATCCCTGAACCATCCTTGTGCAAGTCCTACCAGGGTGGTTGGGAAGATTTTACACCAGATTGCGTCATCCACGTCATACATGCCCATGTGACTCTCAAATGCCGCCAGATGATCCTCTGGATCTGTGGTCCCGTCAAACTTGACGGTGGGCATTTTGATTTTCGGGATGGGGTATTCTTGTATATCAGGATGAAGAGGAGTTTTTGTGGGCCTGCCTACCACTCGTGACCTGCTTTCCCCAAACTAGTTACCGTGGATATCCCATTGTCTAGGGATCGGTTTCCTCATACTGGGGGAGCGGTGCCTTGGTGGCCGCCTGCTCGCTGCTTCGTCCTCCGTGTCAGGGGAGATTTGTATGGATCGTTTTCTCCGGGACTGACCGAGGTTGTTATCCTGGTGGTATCTGGACTCAAGCGGCTGCCCCCGGTTAAGCCTAGATTGCAGGCTTTGGGACAACCCTGGAGCTGGCTGTCCCTTGGCTGCTGGCGTTAACCTGGAGAAGACTCCGCCCTGCTTTTCCCCCAGGCGCTTAGATGCAGGCTCTTTGTGCCTCATCCGCTCCTGCAATCCCTGAGATAGACCTCTCTGCTCTCCAGACGCGGACTCCGTGGTGTGAATGGAGAACGCCTGTTGTTGGGCAGGCGGCTCTTGGCTGCTTGCTGTGATGCGCCTCTACACCTGCGCGTATACTTGAGCTGTCCTTCTTGCTTTCCTCTGGGCGTTTCTGGCGGCGGTTCGCTTCGTGCCCCCAGCTCCATCCCTGCTCATTGAGGGAGGCTGCCTGGGGGTCGTTGCAACCCTTCCTACCAGGTCCTCAGAAGTGAACTCCTGGTTTAGCATCGCAGAGAAGAAGGCAGCTGTCTGTACCATCTGAGCTGGGGTCAGGTTCAGGGTGTGCCCTGGATGTGCCCCCAGCTCTGGTGCTACAGCTGCACTTGGCATGCCCAGGAGACTAGTTCCCCCCATCCCCAGGATCATGGCGGGAGGTGCCCTCTCCGGCTGCGGCATGCCGTATAGGGGGGTCACCGGTGGGACCGTCGGACCTACCCCTACACTGGTTTCAACGATCTCAGGCATGATTACTTTGATTGGTTAGTTTTTGTAATTGGGAATGGTTGATTTTTGTGGGTAATTCGTGGATACAACCAGATCTTCCCCACATACGGCGCCAAATTGTTCCGGTATTGGAATCAATTAACCCGACGTGGAATTCGGATTCGTATCGTTCAATGTTGCTTTAAATGCCAATCGATCAATCTTGACTGGCTCCCCTCCCTCCTACTCCTTCAGTCGGACCTTCCCGGCAGAATGGGCTGGCTCCCTGCACACAGAACGCACAGGGCCTCGGAGGTTGTCCGAGGAAACCCTCTCCGATGCCTAAGTCAGTCCGTGAATGCCTTAAGAAACCTAGCTCGTGAGGAACTAGGTGGCGATTTAAGAGTAAGAGTTCTAGAGAGAGAAAATTCAACCCCTTTCTTGTGGGAAATGGGAGGGTATTTATACCTTCCCACAAGAGAGGGAAATAGAAGGAGAATGGGTGGATAAGGAGGTGACAAGTGGCGTCTTCTCATCCACCCACTCTCAATTACCTTAGGCAAAATGACGAGGAGGCCCCTGGTGATCCCGGCCCTGCCTGCAGAGATTTTTCCAGGGGGCAAACGGGTATGAGTTGTGAGGGCTAGGCTCCAGCAAGCTGCGTCACCCTGTTGACCCGGCGGTTAGCTGAAATCCTTAGTAGGTCTTCCCACTTCAATACTTTTGCTTTGACTATTCGCCGGGTTGGTTTCTGGGCTTTCTTGGCAATCCTCTGGGAGCCTGCCTAGCAGGCTGTCAGTATCAGGCTGCCGACCCCAATCACTATTCTTTATAATTCACTTATAAATCAAATTTAAAAGAGACTTAAAATATTATCTGCTATTAAATTAATTAACCCAAGTTCGATCGGGAGGAAAAATAATTGCATATATAACTTCAAAACATTTTTTTATTATTATTGTTCTTAATAGAAATCATTTTTTTAAATGTTAGATTAGAATTTGTCGTCAACTTCCCAAGTTTAGGTAGTTCAATAAAAACAAAGGCTAAAATTTTTAAGCTCAAATTTCTATCAAAAACATTTCAAAAAATTTCGACAGCATTTTCCCTAAATATTCACATATCCCAAATTTTTAAAATAGCCTGCAAAATACACATTCAATGTAATGGCCACCCGCCAACTCCACTTCAGCAATAATTCAGTTTACCTCATCCCCACACTTAAATCCGACATTGTCCTCAATGTCAAAAGAGACAACAAAGAGCTAAAAATTTGCACACATAAATATATAAGAGGGATAAAGGTACTTAGCGGGTCTAGCGAAGTATAAATATATGCATCTTGTCCACGTTGATTTTGAAAACGTCATCCATTGTCATCTGTCATATGTTCACGAACGGATCACTATTTTCTATCCTGCAAAATTCAAACACTAGACCAAGACAAGTGAAATAAGAAAAATGAAATATAAAGGAATAATAAAACTAAGTAAAAATAATTAGTCACGCATACAAAATAAATATACAAGCATGGGTTGCCTCCCGAGAAGCGCCTTATTTTACGTCGTGGCACAACATGCTATTTCTCAATTTTCATAAGTTGGATCCTCCAAATCAATAATATCCACCCAATTGGCCTCGAATCCATCATAATATGGCTTAAGTCTATGACCATTCACTTTAATTATCCTTCCCGACTCGCATCCTTTAATTTCTACCGCTCCATGATCAAACACCTTAAGAACCTCAAAGGGACCAATCCATCTTGATCTCAATTTCCCAGGAAATAATCTTAACCTAGAATTATAAAGGAGAATTTTATCACCCACATTAAAGCTTTTTCTAGATAACATTTTATCGTGATAAGCCTTAGTTTTCTCTTTGTAGATCCGAGAATTCTCATATGCATCATTCCTTATCTCCTCCAATTCTAGAATTTCTAGTTTTCTGTGAGCAACAGACTTTTCATAATTAAAATTACACTTCTTAATTGCCCAAAATGCTCGATGCTCTAATTCAACTGGAAGGTGACAAGCTTTCCCAAATACCAAGCGATAAGGAGACATCCCTATTGGGGTTTTGTATGCAGTTCTATATGCCCATAATGCATCACCTAAATGCTTACTCTAATCTTTCCTATTAGGACTCACAACCTTCTCCAAAATTGATTTTATTTCTCTATTAGAAACTTCAGCTTGTCCATTAGTCTGTGGGTGATAAGCAGTAGAGACCTTATGAGTAACATGATATTTCCTAAATAAAGCCTCGATGATACGATTACAAAAGTGAGTCCCTCTGTCACTAATGATAGCTCTAGGAATACCAAACCTATTAAAAATGTGATCCCTAACAAACTCAGCAACCACCTTAGAATCATTAGTTCTAGTAGCTTTGGCCTCCACCCATTTAGAAACATAGTCAACTGCTAAAAGAATGTAAGTATTCCCAAAAGATGATGGAAAAGGTCCCATAAAATCAATACCCCAAACATCAAAAACATCATCTACAAATATGGAAGTAAGAGGCATTTGATCTCTCCTAGAAATATTACCACTTCTTTGACATTGATCACAAGTTTTCACAAAAGTATAAGCATCTTTATGCAAAGAGGGCCAAAAGAATCCATATTCTAGAATCTTATGAGTTGTTCGTTTCGGACCAAAATGACCCCCACACTCAAATGAGTGACAAAATTCAAGAATAGATTTACTTTCCTCTTCAGGCTCACATCTTCTTATAACATTATCGGAACAAATTTTAAACAAATAAGGTTCGTCCCAAATATAATACTTAGCATCATGCTTAATTTTATCTTTTTGGGCTTTAGTAAGTTCCTTAGGAAACTCCTTTGATACCAAATAATTAACGATATCAGCATACCAAGGATATTTCACATTTAATGCATACAATTGTTCATCAGGAAACAAATCAGAAGAGAGGACAGTTATGTCTTGTTCCTTAATAATCCTGCTAAGATGGTCAGCAACTAAGTTTTCAGCCCCTTTCTTATCTTTTATTTCCAAATCAAATTCCTGTAATAATAGCATCCAACGTAATAATCTAGGTTTAGACTCTTTCTTTTTCAACAAATATTTCAAATCAGAGTGATCGGAGTATACTACCACGTGAGTCCCAAGCAAATACAATCTAAACTTTTCAAGAGCAAAAATAATAGCATACAATTCCTTTTCAGTGACAGTGTAGTTGCATTGAGCTGGGTCAAGAGTTTTCGACGCATAATATATAACATGAGATTCCTTGCCTACTTTTTGCCCTAATACAGCTCCTACCGCTTTATCACTAGCATCACACATTATTTCAAAAGGTAATGACCAATTAGGAGGTTTAATCACTGGTGCGGAAGTTAATTTATCTTTTAACGTGTTAAATGCTTTCTTACACTTATCATCAAACACAAATGGTACATCTTTAGCAAGTAGGTTAGATAAAGGTGATGCAATAGTGGAAAAGTTCTGTATAAATCGCCTATAGAATCCAGCATGTTCTAAAAATGATCTAATTTCACGCACACAGCTAGGATAGGGTAATGAACTAATAATATCTATTTTAGCTTGATCAACTTCCAACCATTTAGCACTGACAACATGGCCTAGGACAACTCCTTTTTTCCACCATAAAATGACATTTTTCAAAGTTAAGCACAAGATTAGTCTCGACACATCTTTTTAAAGTAAGAGATAAATTATGGAGACATAAATCAAAATCATCACCAAAAACAGTAAAACCGTTCATAAAAACCTCCATGGAATTATCAAGCAAATCTGAAAATATGCTCATCATGCAACGTTGAAATGTGCCAGGAGCATTACAAAGTCCAAAAGGCATTCTTCTAAAAGCAAAAGTACCAAAAGGGCATGTAAAAGTTGTCTTTTCTTGATCCTCAGGTGCTATAGGAACTTGAATATACCCAGAATAACCGTCTAGAAAACAAAAGTAAGAACGTCCCGCAAGTTTTTCTAACATTTGATCTATGAATGGTAAAGGGAAGTGGTCTTTTCTAGTGACTTGATTTAGCTTTCTATAGTCTATGCAAACCCTCCATCCATTTGACACCCTAGTGGGAACTAGTTCTCCTTTATTATTTTCAACGACCGTAATCCCGGTCTTTTTAGGTACTACATGGATTGGACTTACCCATTTTATTTGAATCTGAGATAGGAAATATCACACCCGCATCTCGCCACTTAAGAATTTCTTTTTTCACAACTTCCATCATTGACGGGTTAAGTCTACGTTGAGTTTCTCTAACTGGTTTGGCACCATCCTCAAAAAAAATGTTATGCATACACAATGTAGGACTAATACCCTTAATATCAGCAATGGTCCACCCTATCGCCTCTTGCGATTCAGAAAGTGAACTAGAAATAATTACAGGTAAGGTATCATGTTCACCTAAGAAAGCATACTTTAAGTTATTAGGCAAGGGTTTTAATTCCAATTCAGGCGGATGTTGAATAGACGGAATCACTTTAGGGGAATCTTTAGGCAATTCAAGGCTAGAAACACACTCAAAATTAGTGGTTAGATGACTATCATGAATAGAATCAAACTTTTCCTCAAAAGATAATATAGGATTCAAATCATTATCATCATCAAGAGTATTAAATTCATTTATCCTATCGAGCTTCTCTTGTGTAACTGTGTCTATCACATCAATAGTCTCTATAGAACTCACATCATCAGTAGTATCAAATGGGTGTTTCATAGCATCATAAATATTAAGCTTAATCGTTTCACCATCAAATTCAAAAGAAAGAGTTCCCTCATAGACATCAATTTTAGTTCTAGCTGTTTTAAGAAAGGGTCTTCCCAATAATAATGCGCATCCTTAGCATCAAAAGAATTACCCATATCAAGCACATAAAAATCAACGGGAAATATTAACTCATCAACTTGAACTAAAACATCTTCTAAGACTCCTATAGGATAAGCATGTGATCTGTCCGCTAACTGAATCACTACATCAGTTTGAGAAAGAGGTCCTAACTTAAGTGATTCGCATAGGGATTTAGGCATAACACTAATAGATGCTCCTAAGTCAAGCATGCATCTATCTAATTTACTATTTCCTATTTTACAAGAAATACTAAACATTCCTGGGTCTTTACATTTAGGAGGTATTTTCTTCTGAATTATTGCAGATATGTTCTCTCCTATCAACACTTTTTCCCCACTCTTAATCTTTCTTTTATTAGTGCATATCTCTTTTAAAAATTTAGCATATTTCGGCATCTGTTTAATAGCATCTAAGAGGGGTATATTTATTTCAACTTTTCTAAATATTTCCAAAATTTCATTATCTTTATCTTCTTTCTTAGATTGAGCAAATCTGGAAGGAAATGGAACATTGGACTTAAAAGTAGGTGCATCTGAGGTAGATTTAGCTATAACCTCTTCCTTTTCTAATTCTGGACCATTTTCCTTAATTTCCGTTTCACTCTCACTAATACGGGGTTCATCTTGACCATCTTCAACGTCATTTTGTTTTGTAGCTCTTGGTCTAACCTCGATTTCTTCCTCAACATCAAATCTATTTTTAAGCTCCTTACCACTTCTTAAGGTTATTGTTTTAGACTCATTCAACAAATTAGGTTCAGGTTGTCTAACAAAATTGCTCTCAATGTTGGCAAGGGTGGTACAAATCAATTTCATTTGATTATCCAAGTGGCACAAGTTATTATCGGTTTGTTCTTGACGACTAAGGCTCTGAGAGTGAACTTGTCCTACTTGAACTACCAATTGTTTTACCATATTTTCTAAAGATTGATGTTGGTTATCCATAACTTTAAGTTGATTATTCACAACATCTCTCAATTCTTTCATTTGTTCAGCTTGTTCTTTTAATTGCTTTTGCAATTTCAAATCACATTCATTCTTGGTTCCATATTGTTGACTGCTAATGGCCATATTATTAATCAATTTTCTAGCTTCAGTTGGAGTTTTATCCATTAAAGAACCACCACTAGCAATGTCTATCAACCTCTTTTGATCATCTAGCAAACCATCATACAAACATTCAATCAAGATTTTTTTACTTAGTTCATGTTGTGGGCAGGAATTACATAACCGGTTAAATCTATCTCAATAATCATTTAAAGATTCATTATCATCTTGTTGTATATTCATAATTTGTTTTCTTATTGCCCTTGTAATACTCACAGGTTGATATTTATCAAGAAAAACTTTTCTTAAACAATTCCAAGATGTAATAGATCCGCTAGGTAAATTAAACAGCCAATCTTTAGCTAATTCGTGCAAAGTAAATGGGAAAGCTCGGAATTTAATACAATCATCATCAATACCATCCAAAGATAACGTGGAACAAGCAAGATAAAATTCTTGTATATGTTTTAGAGCATCCTCATTAGATCGACCATAAAAGTTAGGGAGAATTTGGATAAAACCTAGACTTAGCTTAAATGATTTTTCCAAAGTATGAAAAATAATACTAGTAGGTGTCTCCGTAGAAAATAATTGCTCCCTTAAACTCTTCTCCGCTCCAGTAGACATCTTAAATATTTTAAATAAGTACCTGAAATAAAAACTAAAGAGTATTTTAAAATAAAATAAATTAACTAGCTAGATAAATAAGTAACTAATTTACTAGGTAACTAATGTAATCAGATATAATAAACAAATCAGTCCCCGGCAACGGCGCCAAAATTTGATGCGTGTCGTAACCGCAGTCAAAATTAAATTTATAATTTACTTACAAGACTCTAACTAACTAGTAGTAGGGCAAGTAAGGGTCGAACCCACAGGGACTAATGATACTATCTCAGATTAATTTAGTTAGTATTATTTATATAGTTATATAAGTATAAATAAAATAATGGGGGGTTTGTTTGGGTTGCTTTTATACTAAACTAACTAACTAAAATTAAATAAATAAAACGAATAACACTAATAATCGCAATAAATAAGTAGAAAGTTCTTATAAAGGATAAATAGGAGATATGTAATTTTCTATAGATGTCGGGTAAAATCATTGATTCACTTAATTAATTATATTGGATAGATTAGTTAATCGGTTAATCCTTGAACGCAAGTAAATTACCAATTTTATCTTTCTGACTCGTTAAACCCCGTGAACGCACGCAAGTTTAATCCTAACCAGTTTATCAAATCAACCATGAACGCATGAATCAAATTAATAAATTAAGTCGCTTTAAGATTACTAACCAGTTGAATAAAATATAACCAGAACGCTGCAATTATATCTAACTCAACTACTACACAAGATTCTAGTAATTAAGATTAGACCAGAACGCTGCAACCTAACCAAAATTACTATTAATTCAACGACCGATTCAATGAATACAATTAAGTTGGCCAAACGAAATTCATAAACACGAATCAGATAGTCAAATAACGAATCTTATATAAATATCCAACAAATAAATTAATCAGTCAAAACGATATCATAATCTCATAAACCCTAACATCAATAGTCAATTACATACTCCAATTTAAAATTACTCTAAACTAAACATAATAATAGTAAAAATAAGATAAAGAATAGAAAAGCTCATAAAAATCGGGACGGAATTTGGTTAGACGGAGTCGAGCCCGTGTCTCTCCGTGGTACGTCGTGTGACTTATGTGTCCTTCTTGGTCTTCTCTTTTTCTTGGTTCTTCTTCACGTGCTTCCTCTTCTTTTATATTCTTCTTTTTTTTCCTTTTTTTTTTCTTATTAAATTCTTCTTTCCTTTTTCTTTCATATTATTTCATATGATTTTTTCCCTAAACCCTCTTGTTTTTAAACCCTTTTATTTTCCTTGTGATCTTTTTCTTGTTTCCTAACCCATCTTTTGTAGTAATGGGCTTTAATCCATATGTTTGGTGTCGATATCTACTGGTTTGCTGCCTTGTAACTCGATTTCGACCTAGTAGACGATGGAATTTGATGTTTCTCTCTTCTATAAATTTGTAGGTCTCGAACTTAGCTTTCCAACGCATCCTGAATCACTTGATTCTGAGATCATATGAGTGAGATATCGTCGTCTTAAGATAGACCTACACAATATATACGAGAATATATGTATTATTTGAGCTTCAAATTAAATGGGTTATTCTAAATTATTAAAAATAGACAATAAAACTTATTTTAGCATATAAATAATATTAACGTATAAATTAACTCGTTAAGTCATAAAAATACGTTATTAGCTCAAATAATATGAAAGACGACATAAAAATGATAATATTACATGGGTAAAAATATGTATAAATATTGATTTATCAATGTTCATTTATAAAGCGATAAATGGCAAACATCAAGAGTAAATAAAATCGAAAATAGATTACAAGTTATGCGGGCGGAAATACAACCCGGAAATACAATACTTAAACATAGCAATAACGTAAATTAGTTAGGTAGTTAAAATCTGATGTGATGCATGATTTTGAAAAGGAGACACGTGATTGGATTAACACGTGACGACTAAAAGTCGTAAAAAAAAAAATGATTTGTCGGGACTCTGCGTCGCTTGAAGGCTCACGTTTTAAGCCTATGTAGGTCACTCGATCGAATCATAGGGGGGACTCGATCGAGTGCCCTTTACGTAGCCTTCCTGCCCATGTTTTTGGGGTCACTCGATCGAGTGCCCCCTGTACGAGCGACTGCTCGTTTTGAAAAAGGAGGTTATTTCGCATTTTATTGATTCAAATCGATAGCTAGTCGAGTTAATATTATACAAATTAAGCTCACTCGGGTTTCGATACTCGTAATGTGGAATGCCCGGTTACGGAACCGGTATCGAACATTTAGAGTAAATTTCGTGAAATCGTTATTAATCTAATTAGAACGAATATCGATTCCCTCCGAGTCACGACATCGTTATTTAATCCTTGCGGATCACGTGATGTTCGATTCCGCGTCAACGGGTTTCGTGCTAATCTCGATTGTCGACTACTCTTTAGGCGCGACATTTGACTACGAAGTCAACATCGTTCCTTTAGAGTAGCATTTTGAAAAATGGCATCGGACATGTTTAACGACGAATTACCGCGATCGCGTTACGCCCTTAAGTGTCTAGGGTGGCGCTCCTCGAAGGGCGCCACCTCCAGTACGTACGACTTCTCAAGGGATTATAACGGACTTTGGACGGAATTCGTCATTAAACATATTCGATCCGAAAATAGTTTTGCTAGATAATTATACGCGGTATTATTATTATGACGGAATGTAAATGAACGGTAAATAAATGATAATTAAATTTTAGGTGTTAGATTGTTAACGTACGATAATAAATTGTTAGATTGCGAAAAATAAATGTTAGTAGCAAAAATTAAAATGTTAGTATACAAAGAATTAAAAGTTACTAAAGTTAGTAATAGTTAGTGTGTGTGTGTGTGAAACGAGGAAGAGAAGGGAGAAAAAGGGATGATGGGGTTTGTTTTACACCCTCAACCTACATGCTTTAATCTCGGAACACTGGCTCATCTAGTAGCGGCTTAGGCGCGGGAGCGTCGAGATATGTGGGATGAGTTAAGGTGTGTATGGGATTCTAGAGACGGTTCTCGGTTATCGGGAGGCTAGGTCTCGGGATTTGCTAGTGTGTGTGAATGTTGAGGTAGAAACGTAGGTTTGAATGCTTGATGTGGTGAAAATGTAGGGTTTTTATGATTGAAAAGGTTGTGAAATGAAGAGGAGTGAGGGAGTATATATAGAGCTCACCCCGTCCAGGAGTCACTCGATCGAGTGGCCCTAAGTGCACTCGATCGAATGGCTCAAATAAAAGATGTCTGGTTGGTTTTTGTGAGTGCACTCGATCAAGTGGGCTCATGGCAGTCGATCGAGTATGCTTAGTCGAGTGAGAGAAAATAGGAAAGGTTGAGATTTTTGTGTTTAACCTTGATTTGGTTGGTTTTATTTGCTTTGACTTTGTATCTAGTCATTGTGTGAGGTTTGTTTCATCTCGGGTTTTGACTTTGACCGGGTTTTGACTCGGTCGCAAAAGATGGTTTCATTTCCGGTGACGGTTTTGACTCAAATTAGTCTTATTTTATTGGAAACGACCCACTGAGTCTGGTGTTGAGGTCAGTTTTGAGATATTTGTACTCTGCTAAGTGTCCACGTCGAAAACTATTGATTCTGAGTCCGTATTTGAGCGCATTAAAGCATGTTTACGTCAGATCATCATCGGGTGTTTTGTTGGAGACTGCTATAGACACTAGCAGGTAAAATGTGAGTGTCTACACTCTAATATAAGGATCCTCAAACTGAAATTCATGGGGCACATGATTCCTATCACCTAGCACCCCCCCTACCGTGTGGTCCCTCAATGTTGAACGTCCTTCTGATATCCCTAATCTGCACACCTCCTTCCTCATTATCATCCACTTCTGTCTCTGTTTCCCCCGTTCTCCTCCAACATTATCACTACGCGAAAGCCTCTTTGCGTCAAAACATGCCTCACAAACGGTTGTTGCCCCTCACGAAATCATATATTAATCACAAACGGATGGTGAATGGAAAGTGGGCTTCGTTAACTTTACGATTATGAATCATATATAATCCACACGTGACACAAGTAATTTTGTTGTTTTTATTTTAAAAAAATCACATTTTATTATACTTATCGAAAAATATCTTTATTGTGATTTTGTATTCAATTTCTAATTAAACCCTAATTAGATTAAGCCCTAACTAATCATCGTAATTCGTATTTGAGACAATTAACTGTGTTGATTTTATTAATAATTTTCTTTAATATATTCATTGGATGTTATATTATTGATTTTTTTTTCTAACTAAACCCCAATTAGAGTGGTAGTTTGAGGTAAGGTGGTGGAAATGATGGTTAGGGTTATGACCGACGACGATAGGTGGTCATTCGATTGAGGAAAATAAAAGAATGAGGGAAAACATAAATTGTGTTGGTGAATTAAAAATGAGGGAGGTAGTTGGGGAAAAGTGAGTATAAAATCGAAAAAAGTTGGGTACTCCCTCCGTTTCGTTCATTTGTTTGTCTTTTATATTCATTTGAGAACTACTCGTATTTTAATTAAAGACAAACAAATGAACCGAACGGAAGGAATATAAATTTAGCATGTCCCCTTGAGCAATAATGAGCTAATAATAGATGAGATATTTTCAATTCACACAGAGTGTACGGTTATACTCACCCTCACTTGAAGAACATAACGTCCTCATGACGCCTATTAACATCCACGTTGACCGAGAATATGTCCTGAAGAGGAGAGAGAATTAGTCTAAATAATGAGCTTGTAAGCGGTGCAAAAAATATAAATTAGAAAATGATGTTTAGCTTATCCATTTAATCCATCGATCAGTTACTACTGGGCGTTTTGTCCTTTGGTTCTCTGATCGGGTGAATGCACTTTATTGGGAAATGCTTCTCGATCCGTCAAGGAACCAATTATGCTAATAGGAAGATAATCAGGCAACCCGTCACCTGAACAAAAGATACCCGTCATGGTTGTGAATTCATTCATGCTGATTGTGAGAAGTAGGAGATGATGATGTTGTAAGACATAGGATGTTTTAAATTGTGAAATCTATTTTGTAGATGATGCAGCGTGAAGAGGTTTGATTTCAATGGTGAATGGTAAGTTTATGTAACTTGTAGGAAAAATTACAAATTATCACCATGAGTTTACAGTATTTTACAAATTACCACCATGTATTTTGTTTTTTACAAATTACCACCTATGTTAGCATGTATATTTGCAAACTTCCACCATATTTCATTTCCGATTGTCATTTAACTTAATTTCCGAGTTAATTCGTGAATAAACAATATAATGACAAAAATACCCTTACCATCCTACAAATAGTAGAGATATCGATGTACGGATTGTTGTCGGACTTTTCGACCCAAGAAAAAACCCGGAATCGATTAAGCGTTTAATCGAATCGAAAAAAAACTTTTAGGAAATATTTGACATTGATTATGTCTTTGAATTGATTAAGAATGTCGAATTCTTGAACAATCAATCGAATGAACAAATTACTCGTATATGATAATTGAAACCGAAAAATTGGTAATAGTAAAAGATCGATTTCTAGAATTAAAAACTAATTCGATCAGTTAAAAAACCTGATTTACAACCTAAAAAATACAGCCACATTCTAAATTCACAAACCCTAAAATCAAAATTGAAAGAACAAATTCAAAGCAATTGATAAAAGTTAGTAAAAATGAGAAATTTGCTACATTTTCTGATTAATAACACCAAATTAATAACCCTAAATCCTCAAATTCACGGGCTAAAACAGCCCAATGCTCAATCACAACCCCTAAAAGCATCAAAGGACATAATTAACACTATCAATTGAAATTAGTAAGAACCCTAAATCCCAAATTTTACCAGCTAAAACAACCACATTGCTAAATCGCAAACCCACCTTCCTAGATACTAGACGCACACCCTAGATAAGAGGAAAATGAGGCGATAAGGCAGAGGTGTTGTCGTCTTGATTGGGTAACCAGTGCTGCGCCATCGAGGTGTTTCCCAGCTCGTCGGAGATCTGCTGAAGTTAAGGTTCAAGGATGGTAGCACATCGGTATCAAAGTTCCGAGGTAGCAAATCGAGTGTTGACTATTTATGTGTTTGAGTGGTGATGGTGGCGGATTGATATAATGAATTATTTGGTTTTTTTTTTTGAAGATGAAGATTGTGATTTGCAGATGGTGATGAATGATGGAGTAGGTGATTACAGAGGAATGTTTTTGATTGAAAAAAAATGTGAGGGCATTCTTGTCATTATTTCGTTTATTCACTAATTATCTCGGGAATTAAGTTAAATGAGGATCGGAAATGAAATATACATGCTAACATAGGTGGAAATTTGTAAAAAACAAAATACATGGTGGTAATTTGTAAAATACCGTAAACCCATGGTGATAATTTGTAATTTTTCCATATAAAGATGGTACACTTGTTATAAAAACATGTACAAAACAAAGTTGTCCTTTAAGGGTACGAATAGTATATAGAGTGATACTGAATAATGGTCTCTCAATAAGTTAGTGTGAGACCGTCTATTCCAAGATTTTGTGATGATATTATCACGAGAATTTGATATATTAACTCATATTACCATACTTAAACAAAAAAACATTATGATTCTTGCTTTGATTGGCATATTTATATTACGTGTGCCTATTTTATAATAAAACAATTAATTAAAACAATACGAATTCATAAAACAATTAATTAAAATTAAAATTTTATTAATTAAACACCAAAATAGGCCAATGACAATATTATATAATGTGTGAACTATTGAGTAAACATGAATTATTGAGTGACACGGAATAAAAATTAATTTTTATTCCAATTGTAACAAATTTTGCTTCTTCCTTTGGGGTCATCATAATAATATTTACACGGTCCAGTCTCATAGATCGTCCAATGACATGTACCATTACAATCGTTTGCACCCTCGGCATCCCGCTTCTGGATGTAAATATCAAACCAATGTAACTTGTTATCGAACGTAAAACCACAAAAAAATAACGTATTACCAAGCAATATGTTATTTTTCGCGGTGAAGGAGTATTCATCATCTCGATTTATTATGTGCGTACCCAAATCTTCGGTCCTCGATTTACAATGAATTTCTAGTGGTTTGCCCGCAAGAAGTCCATTAAACATTTGTACCGTTACATGCTTATAATAACCTTCATTAAACTCAATAAACGAGGCGATAATAACTAAGAAAATAGCAAAAACTATGGTTTTCGACATTTTTTTTGTTGAGATTTTAAGTATAAAGTTCGAATTTGAGAGACAGGTTTTTAGTATTGTTTGTATTTTATACATTTTTTTTAGTGGAGATTAAGGTATATTATTATTAAGTACAATGTATATACTTATTCATAACCTTTTTAGTCCAATTAAGTATTTCTTTCCTAGTACGAGTATAAATTATACAGTAATTATTGTGTACAATCGTTGTACCATGTGACAATAATAAAAACTTGCAATTTATGGTAAAAAAATGACCATTTTAAGGTAGTTAGTTACCGTTTTCATATAAATAGTTACCATGTTTTTGTATCAAAAAGTGGTTAGTATTTAACCTAACGTGGTTACTAAATAACCGAAAATGTTACTAACATTTTACCATAAATTTCTAGTTTTAAGATTCGTCGTACGGTTCAGGGGTTGTATACTATAATTTGTTTATAACATATGGGCGATGTTAAATATTTCGTACAACCCTAAAGGCTAAAGGTTGTATTTAACCATTTAATATATTTGGAAAAATTACAAATTATCACCATGGGTTTACGGTATTTTACAAATTACCACCATGTATTTTGTTTTTTACAAATTACCACCTATATTAGCATGTATATTTCATTTCCGATCCTCATTTATCTTAATTCCCGAGATAATTAGTGAATAAACGAAATAATGACAAGAATGCCCTCACATTTTTTTTCAATCAAAAACATTCCTCTGTAATCACCTACTCCATCATTCATCACCATCTGCAAATCACAATCTTCATCTTCAAAAAAAAAAACCAAATAATTCATTATATCAATCCGCCACCATCACCACTCAAACACATAAATAGTCAACACTCGATTTGCTACCTCGGAACTTTGATACCGATGTGCTACCATCCTTGAACCTTAACTTCAGCAGATCTCCGACGAGCTGGGAAACACCTCGATGGCGCAGCACTGGTTACCCAATCAAGACGACAACACCTCTGCCTTATCGCCTCATTTTCCTCTTATCTAGGGTGTGCGTCTAGTATCTAGGAAGGTGGGTTTGCGATTTAGCAATGTGGTTGTTTTAGCTGGTAAAATTTGGGATTTAGGGTTCTTACTAATTTCAATTGATAGTGTTAATTATGTCCTTTGATGCTTTTAGGGGTTGTGATTGAGCATTGGGCTGTTTTAGCCCGTGAATTTGAGGATTTAGGGTTATTAATTTGGTGTTATTAATCAGAAAATGTAGCAAATTTCTCATTTTTACTAACTTTTATCAATTGCTTTGAATTTGTTCTTTCAATTTTGATTTTAGGGTTTGTGAATTTAGAATGTGGCTGTATTTTTTAGGTTGTAAATCAGGTTTTTTAACTGATCGAATTAGTTTTTAATTCTAGAAATCGATCTTTTACTATTACCAATTTTTCGGTTTCAATTATCATATACGAGTAATTTGTTCATTCGATTGATTGTTCAAGAATTCGACATTCTTAATCAATTCAAAGACATAATCAATGTCAAATATTTCCTAAAAGTTTTTTTTCGATTCGATTAAACGCTTAATCGATTCCGGGTTTTTTCTTGGGTCAAAAAGTCCGACAACAATCCGTACATCGATATCTCTACTATTTGTAGGATGGTAAGGGTATTTTTGTCATTATATTGTTTATTCAGGAATTAACTCGGAAATTAAGTTAAATGACAATCGGAAATGAAATACGGTGGGAGTTTGCAAATATACATGCTAACATAGGTGGTAATTTGTAAAAAACAAAATACATGGTGGTAATTTGTAAAATACCGTAAACTCATGGTGATAATTTGTAATTTTTCCTAACTTGTAAGTACGTAGTTTAAATGTTTTAATGTAAGGGTAGGTTGGGTAGTTCTTTTAGAATTTCACTTACCAAGTCAGGAAATACGATATACTCTATAAAAGTCTGGATTGAAATACGGTGACAGTTTGGATATATACGTTGAAAGATAGGTGATAATTTGTAAAAGTGAAAAGTAATATCTAAAATAGGATAAATACTGAGTACCCCGGTGGTAACTTGTACAGTAATTTTTTCTTAAATCTACTAGCAGAAAGTACGTAGTATCTATCACTACAACTACTACGACCGCCACAGAGATGCATGCTTTAAATTCGGTATGTGCATTACATGCAGTATTTCGGGATCATGGGCCGCCAATATTCATCACAAAAGTTATATACAGGCTTCTTGGAATCAATCACGGTATTTTGTCAAGTTGAATGACAACGTGTTAGAAGAACTGCAAATACACACACAAAAAAAAATTAGCCAATCTCAATTCCGATCATTTACCAAGACCTACCAGCCTCTCCGTTATATTTCAATCGTGTTATTTTTTTATCAAAATCATCCAGTAAATACTGATAGTTCAATAATTTTATAAATCAAGCCCAAGACAATTTGAAATGGACGCATCATCAAAAAAAGACAATAAATTTGAGTTGGAAAAACCAAGTTCTGAACAAACGCAAATTTCCTTTAAAGATTCCGAAACAAAAAAAAGATGAATACTGATTAAAATAATGGTTTTGCTAAATCAAGCAAGACAATTTGAAACGGACACATCATCAACAAGAGACAATAAATTTGAGATGTAAAATCAAGTGTTCAACTCAAATTTCCTTTCTAGAGCCGGAAAAAAATGAGGTAAAGACAGTTTTACTATACCTTGCCTCACAATCTCTGTAGACACCCACTAAAGCATCAGCCCTGTCATAAAAGCTATCCTTGAGAGAAATCACAATGCTTTGGAAGCCACACCCACCATCAGCATCTTCGAGTCTGGCACCTCCACAAGATTTTGATCGAATAAATCCAGCTATTTTAGCCACATTTAAATTATCCAAGGCAGCGTCGACTTCATCCAAAATGAAGAATGGTGAAGGCCTAAAGCTGAATAACGCAGAGACAACTCAAATTGGTGTCAAGTCTACTAACAATTCCATATATCAAAAGAAAAGCTCAACCCTAGATAGTAAACGCTGTTTTGGCATTAAATATATACACTTACAATTCCAGCTCAGTTTTGCGGGTAATTTTACTTAATTCCATATAATTATAATGAAAAATGCAAATGTTGGACGGATGGAGAGAGTAAGGGACAGATACTCAGATGTAAGCAGCTTTACCCTTGCATTCGTTCAAAACGTTGTCTCCGAATAACCCATATGAAAAATGCATCAAGAATAGCATCAAATAACTATAACTTCTCAATAAAATGAGATGCACATAGTTTTGCGAGTCATTTTACTTAATTCCATAGCAACCATAACCACAGAATTGGGAGTATTTGGCTGCCTTTGGCTTTATAACGCAAAGACAAAGCTCCTCCCCTCCCCAAAAACAAAACCTGAAAGAGGAAAGGCATCATGTTGTACAATAATAGTGCACTCTAAAATCCCAGGAGGCCAGAAGTTCAAAAGAAATATTTCAGCCTTTGCCACGAGACTGAGGGGATGAAAAAAATATTAATAATGGATTGAGACTAAATTTAACATTGCACTATGAATGGCCAAACCAAATCAAACAACAAACCTGTGTATAGCAAAAAGCAACGCCAAAGCAGCAACAGTCTTTTCACCACCAGATAGTTGTTCCATATCACGAAAGCGCTTTGTTGGAGGCATTGCGGTATATTTGATGCCATATAAAAACGGTTCATCCTCATTTTCTAGATTCAAATACGCGGTTCCGCCTAGGGGATGTGTACTGCTCTTGGTCAACTGTTTGTAGATTTTGTCTATGTTACTCGAGATATGGTTGAAGGCATCCATAAACTTGTTGTGTCTGTTCAAGGAAAGAGTGAAATGGTAACACTTTTCAGGAGCAGCATTTACTAGGACAAAAATTGCTCAGCAGTTTGCAGGAACAAAAAGAGAGAAACTTAGCTACAGTTCATACAAGCCTTTGTTTGCCTTTGTTCCTAGATGTGGTCTAAAATTCTACTGTATTTTGTATCAACAACCTACATTGTTTAAGATATGGCTAAAAATTCCCATAGAGGTCCACTCTCCATTCCATGACTACACATTACTCACACAGAAACTTTCAGAAAGAAACACTGGTCAGGAAGCAGCTGCTAACCAGAAATTATATTATAGGGTTTCTAAACAAAGCCACATCCATATACATCTTCCAGTTAATATATAACATGGCATGCTAGTACAGCAAATTGTGTCATGTGGGAAAGGAATCAAGCATATGCAACTCCAAAATTCTCAAATAGGGAGTGTAGGAGTAAAATGGTTAGCAGAAATCATATCTTAAAATTTTTGCACTCATGATGGCGTTGGTCATTAGAGCTTCCAAAAAAAAGAAGAGAAAATAGGTGTTTGTTCTAGCAGTAGTATATACACTCATATGAGCCAATCAATAATATTTGTTTGATCTCAATCATATTTGTCCCTGTTTGTTTTATTGATGATAAAAGCACGTTTGAACATTAGTCTCTCTATATGATCTATGCTAATGATAAGATTTGTAACAACTGATTTAGCAAAAACACTGTTTTTGAAGCTATTGTATATTGTTACTTTGTTAGAAATTAATGGTCTAAGGTTAAGTATAATATAAATGGGAGGGGAGGGGAGGATAATCAATTTATCACATGGCCAGCAGATTGACAATGTACCTTTCATCTCTAACAGCGTTGAATCTGTCAGCAATCTCTTTCTCCTCTTTCCTAGCTTCATCAAATTCCTTGCTTACAAGATCTTCCTTTTGTTTTAGAGCCTCATATTGGTCAAGAGCCTTCAAATTTGGAGCTGTTCTATCAATATCTGACACAAGGGAATCCATCCTGTGTTTAAAATCGGCTTCCTGCTTTTCACGTTCAGATGGCCTCATGTCTCTCTGCAATGATCTGTCCAGCTGACTAAAATCCAACACTGGACCTTCGGAAGAATCAATTTCCATTGAATCAGAAACTCGTGGGAGGCTTATTTGTTCTAGGTCACACTTCTCTAATATCTCCTGCTTCCTTGCTGTTAGATTTTCAATTTGAGTTTTCTGGTAAAAGCAAAGGAACAAACTCAGCTCTTAAGGAACCAGCAATATCACTTTCGCCTCTACAGCTCAAATAAGTCAGCACCTAACCTTTGTATTTATTTGACGATTCAGCTTATCTAAGCTTGTCATACCACTCGAGATCCTCTTCATTATTTCCTGCTTGCCACGTTCACATGCTTCTAGCTTGGATTTCCACTCTAGTAGCAATGGGGAATTTATTGTTAATTTCCACAAATGATGCTTGGCACTTGGCCAGCTAGCTACGCATACAGCAATTTCACAAATAAAATCATACTAACCCCCGTTCTTTATTAATAATCGCCCATATTTCTAATGCGGGGTTATAAATAAAAAACGGAGATAGTATAGTTTTATCTCTTGAGGTTTTGAGAAAGGAGGCGACTAGCAGATAGCCTTCAGGTTCAGAATTAAATGTACCAATTTCCAAATGGGGTCGTAGATGTAGAATGGAAGTGATAATTGAATGGTCGAACTACCATCTGGCACCTAACAACCCCATTGACCCAGATTTTGAGGATCATTCCCAGGATCCACATGTTTTTTCTTTCTCTGTGGATTTCGGTTATTAAGCTTATGAAGCTGTACATTCCAATGGCCTAGTTAATTACCAATAGCCAGAAGGGGATACCTGAACAATCCATGTGGACTGAGCAGACATACCTTTGCATCGTATAATAAATTTGGAGTGAACACGAAGAAGAGCGAAGCACACCTTGTAATTCATCTTTCATTTGATTGATTTCAGTGGTAACACTTTCCATCTCTAACTTAGCTTGAACCTCCTGCTCCTGAATCTGTGTAAGATCAGTTTCTAAAGTGCTAAGAGATGACTGGATCTGTGACATTTGTGAATCTAGATCTTGGTTCTGCTCATATTCCAGCCTACAAATTTGTAAAAAAATAATTCAGAGTTAAAAGGATTCTCACTGCCAACTATACTGCCAACCCTGTAACCATAGCCCTAAAAATTAAAAACCGCATACACTGTGAAAGACATGTCAATCAGCAATTCAGCATAGATGTTCATTGCATGCTTAACATGCTAGTACGTTACAATTCCTACAGAGAGTAATGACCCTGCTAACCTGCTAAAAAATCCTCATTCACTCTTTTTCCTTGAATGGTAAAAAGTTCTACAGCTACAAAGTAATAAGAACTACAACAACCAATATGACATTACCACAGTGGTTTAGGATCCCGGCTCCCACAAAGAGCACAATAGATAAAACTAAACAAAGGTCTAACACGCCTAATCAGCAAGTGCCTAAGCTTTCACTCAATGATAATGATAAACAATTAGATTCTCAGCATGTTTTGTTTGGATCCCTAGCAATTTTTTATTGTGGTTTTGGAAGCACCCGGTCAGATACTGAAGGAGCTTATGTCATGTGCGATAATTTTCCCCCTGCCATCACCTTCACATAATTTAATAGACGAGACAAGTCAACCAGAAACCACTAACTAAGAAACATACATACATGTTATTGTTCAGTCTGAGTGAAGTTACTGTTCACATAAAACACACCATAAGGACTTTCAACAGAAGCGTTGTTTTTTACGTAATAAAAGAAAACTTCGGCAGTCTAAGTTATCGTTCCTGTTCAAGATTGTTACCACTTGCACTAGAGAAACACCGCCGTGCCATATTAATAAAATCATACAGCAGCAAAAAAAGGAGCTAAAATACATACTGATACTTCAACTTTGAGATTTGGTTACGCAAGGTAGCTTTTTTCTCAAATGTTTCTGCATCAGCTGTGAGCTGTGTCTCCTCATATACACGGATGTCAACTCCAACAGATTCACTAAAATCTTTGTAGATCCGATCAACAACAGCGTTTATTCTACTCTCTATGTTATTGATTTGTATTTCTCTCGCTTGGATAGACTTGCCTAACTGCGAAAAGAAAACATAATCATCAAGCATAGAGCAAACTAAATCCATAACGAAACTACCCAGCGACCAAAACTTGCATACTTTTACGTTTTCAGGTTCAATGTCGGCAATTGTTTTGAGGATATTCTTCTTTTCTTTTCCTAATGTCAAAAGCTTGTCTTGAATACTTCTCTGCAAAATGAGCAAACAGATAGCATACAATCAAATCCTGACAAGAGCTGAGGATACAAGAGCACGGAGCAACATAATAAAATTGCCGCGAGGAATGGCCACATGATGAGTAAGATATACCTCTTCAATTTCAACATACTTCGCCTTTTTTTCCAAGCCACTAATCTTTACAGATACCTCTGTCTCTCTCAGCTGCATCTCCCTAGGAGACCCAATAGCCTCCAGTTCTGATTCAAGCTGCTCTTTTTTTTTCTTAAGCCCTAGAAAGAATAGAAACATTACCAAAAAAAAAGTATAAAAAATGATAGTAAAATGAAGCTAGAAGCCTAGAACAAGCAGATATGCAAACCTTCTATTTTCTTGTCATCCCATTTATTGGATCTCGCCTCCATTCCACCAGTTGTGCCACCAGTCATAGTACCAGATTTTGTGAGGAGAGTTCCATCAATAGTCACAACTAGCAGAATACATGTGCTTAAATATATGATTAAAATGGGATAGCAAAAACATCAATGCAGAAACAAGTACTTGTATATAAAAACATACCTTTAAGCCTATCTCCAGTCCAGCTTAGACGTTTAGCTTCATCAAGATTGTCACACACTAAAGTATTTCCCACAGAAAACAGAATAGCATTCTCCAATACCGGGTCAAATGTATCATTATTAAGGATACAAAATCAATTCAGCATCCATGGAGAATAAAAACAAACCCACATTGAATAGGGACACCCTTGATCTGGTGAACATATCCACACAAGGCACATTCTGCCTCATTCATACGCATTCATATCTACCCAACAACCGGATAATATTTTGACCAAAATCAAAATGAACATAAAAATACCAACGAAAGGATCAGTGTTGAAGACCATTCAAGGCATCAAGATAAATATATAAATAAAATAATAAACAAAATATCATGCCTCTTCCATAACAGCCAAATATCCTTCACATAAATGAATTCAAGAGTGTTGAAGAGCCCATAAGAGCAGTCTGAGTTTTATAGAGTATGTCGTAGGACAAAAGACGTTATATACATACTGTGATAATGAAGCCACTGGACACTATAAGACATATCTTTGAAAGACATGTTACTAAAAATACACCTAGAAACCTATTAGAAAAAAGTTCTATGGATCAATAGAGAAAAAACAGAGGAAGACAAGAGACAGCAATATCACAAGACCATCAATCGATAAAGTTTAAAGCATAGTTAGATTAGTTGTGTATAAAGACTACATTCACCAACATGTAAACACCTTGAGGTCCCAGGTTCAAGCATGCACAACATATTTGGGAGTGCTGAAATCCCTTTCCATCCTCTTGTGAAAGCTTAGCTGACTACAGTGACTGAGTGAGTTACCTTAAGATGGGTCCGGACAACCGAGGTTGATTTTGACAGGAGGGAATTTCAAATGTGAATACACTACAATTGTCTTACGCTCTATTTAAATATTATCTTAGTATAAGAATACTCATTTAAATACCTAAATGGCTCACAAATTATTATAGGTTTGCAAAAGGATATTGTATCACATCATAGACCAACTTTGCAGAACCGCCTAAAGTCCGCAGCCTCTCTATGATAGGTTTCACAAGAACTGATTCAAGGGGTATGAAAGTCATAGGAGGAAGCCTTTGGTCTTTCAAGTACTGAAACAATAAAAAGTCAGTATATTAGACATAAAAGGCACGCAAAATACACAACAAGAACATCAAACATCTACACAAAGAAACAGCCTTCATCAACACCAAAATAAATATACGACAAAAAAAGGGCAGGCGCCTGAATCTTGCGACAAATAAACCAGCTATCGGAGGGAAGTCGAATGGATGTCGTGGGTCCAGGACCTCTTGGCCTTTAAAGAGACATTGGAGTTGAGGAATTAATTCGAGGAGATTGTACCATTTTCTACCGACAAAAATCTTGTAGGATACAATTCTACAGAATGCATCATTCAGCATAACAAAACTTGAAAGGCAGGCATGATGTCTGACATGTCTCCAAGATATATAAGAAGGCCATGTGTTGATAACCTTGTCTTTCTTGTCGCAGTGAAAATAAGACTCACCCACCCACTCACCCTGGTCCTAATCCAACTCATCCAAACATTGATATGTAGATTACAACTTCACAGAAATCAGACACTAAACAGATCACCCACCCACCCACCCCCAATCCATCAGCAGCAACAATCATGTAGAAAAAAAATACCTTTATACATTCCTTTCCAGTATCTGCATCCTGTACCACCACCGCATCCATAAATTTTCCCATAGCAACAGTAACAGCTAAGTTATATTTCTTTTGAGTTGGCCTACAAAGCTCAGTCATTCGACCATGAACACCCGCGAAAAGGCGTTTAAGAGTGTCAACTGTTTGAGACAGCCTGGCATCCCTCTCATTTTCATGTCTGTCAGCTTTAAATTCACGCAGCTGATTTTCTACTTCGCCAATTTTTATTTTCAACGATTCATACTTTCTCCTACATTTTGCAGAGATACATTTATGATAGCACATAAAACGGAATTAGCATAAGATAAAATGGAATCAACTAAAGCCATGACAAGAGGGAAGGAACAACAGCCATATGATATCGTACTTTGACTCCTGACTTTTGTTGCGCAACTCTTCACGTTCTCTTTTCAAATGTTTCATCTCTTCCTCATGTTTCTTTGATGCTTCTCTATCCCTCTTCAATCGTTGTTTCATTTCATTCTCTTGTGAATTCAGTTCCTCTAACCTGCTTTTTAATTGCAGAAGATTCTCTTCCAAATTTTTTTGAGCCTCAACATCAGATTTCTGTTGCCTATCAAAAACTTCCTTTTCATCTTTCAACTTGGCTGTTTTACGCCCTGCTTCCTCCTTGCTGCAATGTCATCCCACATTACAATTTAAGCCATATTGACATGTCAGATTTTAAAGTACTAGATTCCCCAAGTACCTTAACTTACTGATTGATTACTTACATCCATGATTCAAAATCTTGGCCAAGTTGTATCGGGTTTCACTCTACCGATACAAGATATTGCTCAAGGAATCGAATATCACCCAATCCATCCGCGACAACAAGGTAAGGACCGATATATGGATACCATGACTATTACTGATACCAAGATTTTGAAGCATGCTTACATCATAAACCCATCGAGACTAAAAAAGTTGTACAACATGGTGAGTTTCAGAGAAAACAGGTTACCCAAAGCCCCAAAGATTCAAAGATAAAATGCAACAGCTGCAAACTACATACGGTAACACACATTTAAACATATCAGGCCAAAAGTTGACCTAATGATTCATTTATCTTTTTTTTCCCATTTTGCTACAGTATGCTGGGGACTTTGGGTGCATAGAGTATACAAATGATGCTGAGACCACAGCAGTTACTCTAGAAAAAGGATCCAAACTCCATCAGCATACCTTTTATTTAGATTACATTTGTGAAGCTGCTCTGACCAAGTGAAGTACCATTTAATTTCATCTAGACACTTGAATGTTGAATCTAATGCACAATACAGAAGCTGACAAAACTAGATAAGAATTTGATCTCCAAGTTTTTTTTCTAAAAAAAGCCTCTGTCAAAATTCAGTTGTTTTGTTAATAAGTTTGCCACCAGAAGTCAGAACCCATCCTAGAAATACCTATATTCTACAATCCTAAATAATCACTCATAAGGTGCTTTAGTTTACTATCAGATGCTTTTGCCGTTAAAGTTAATAAACTTAGTACCTAAAAAATAAATGTGTCTCTCACTAAAAATAAAAAAAGCAAACACACAAGAAGAATTGTTTCACATAGCTAAAAAAACAGAGGTAACACTACTCACAAAAATAAGCACATTAAATAAAACTTACACCCGATAATATTCCTGCAGGTCACTTTCTGCCAGCTGAAATCTGCTCCCAGCATCAGGTGCATTTTCGTTCATCTCATACAATTTTTGATTAAGAACTGACAACTCCTTTTTAAGCTTTTCTACTTTCGCAGTATGCTTTTTCGTTTCTTCTTTTTTTTTGTCCAGTTCTTTTCGAGTACTCTTGATTTTAGATTTTATACGTGACATCTCCTCCTTTAATTTCAGCAGTTCATGCTGCATAAAGAAGATACATTTAGCCTCCGAGATCAGACATAAAAGTTCATTGATTAGAGAGGCTGTAGAGGTAAAAAAACAAACATTCTTGTCGAGTTTAGAACTCTTGTCCATGATCTTTCTTTCAATTTTATTTATCTCTTTCTGATACTTTGCCAGCTCTTTGTCCTTTTCACGCTTCTCCTTCTCATATCCATTTTGTTCCTGCACAAGCACTTGCAAATTTCCCTTCTCTTCTTCGAGTTCTTCAGTTGTCTTATTCAGATCCTTTTCTAGGTTGTATATCTGCCACAGGAAGTGTTCTGTTTTCAACGATTTCTGCACAGAGACAATGGACCATTTTTAGAGAATCAAAGAAGCTGATTGATATGAAGTACCAACACATAATAAAACAGAAAACAAAAAAAAATGGCGGATTTATGCGTATGACAGATTTAAGAAAAAATAGAATTACGAGAGAATGCGTATTACGTATAATGTTACCCCTTCCAATTTCCTTTTAATTATTAATTTTTAAAGGAACATTTCACCAAGTTCCTTTACTATGTATAGAGAGTGATCAATAATTTTGTGACGAACCAAATTGGAAATATTATTGATGTCTTAAGGCCGGATGGAGCAATTTCTACAAACATTCAGAGGAAAAGGGGAATTGACCAAGAACAGTATATAGAAACATAACAAAAAAAGATTACGTAATATCACTCGTTACCAATTTCTCTTGCAAGCGAAGATGTCGCTCTGCCTCTTCCTTTTGCTCCTTTTTCTGCTTTCTCTCCCCGACAACAGTTTTTTTCCTTTGATAAACAAGAGCAGATTTTTCTTCAGCCCTGGCTTTCTGTTCTTCAAGCTCCTCGTAGGAGCTTTTATGCTCCTCAGAACCAGAAATTTGCTCCAAAAGTCCCGTAAGTTCTTTGGGATTTTTTGATGCAATCGATTCAACATCTCCCTAAGTTTGTACAAAATGAACTAGTCATTTCTCTTACGCATCTTAATACGTATCAATAAGTCAAGAACAGTGGAAGAAAGATATTCTTATAGACATTCCTATCTACCTCAAAAAACACATAATCCACTTTGTGAGTGCGTACCAAAGGTAACTTCCAGCATAAACAAAAAAATTGTGCATTAGAAAGAGGAAGAACAAAACTAAACAACTCACGTGAATTCTAGCTTGAGTCCAACTAAACAGACAGTATTGTCGAAATTCAAGTGATAAACTAGTTTCCACAATCACTCTATACATTAACCATGACTACTACTCTTTGCATCGAAACACACAAAAACTGTATTAAAGGAAAAATAAAAACATAGATCAAGAAACATACGACACATTTTTAAGCTAATTATATTTTCTGAGCTGAGTTATGCCTCCAAAACAAGCCCCAATTATATCTACAACTAATCTCTGGATACAAAATATCACAGAAAGGACAACAAGATTACACTAACCAAGAAACAAGCCACGCAGTTTGGAGAGAATCCAAGTTTTGCCATCAAAACAAGCTTCAATTCGCACTTCAACTAATCTCTGAATCAAAAACGCACGAACAACAACATAGTTTCTAGGGTTTTGTGAATTGGGGAAAATTGGAAAGGGAAGGAAAGAGAAGGAGGTTGAAGTCATTCCAAGAGCTATCACTTTATTCTTCATCCCAAATCACCACAGTTTCTACTCATTTCACGGCATATCGATCTTAACATAAAACAGACATACCAAAATTCTGAAGAACAACAGGGGAAAAAAATCCAGAAACAACCTATCAATCTCAAAATGAAACATCCCTAAACCGTAAATTAACATACCAAATCAACACAGTTTCGACTCCATCAACAACCGAGTAAATAGTACATTGAGGACCTAAAGTATTGAAAAGTTAAGCGTTAAGGACCCAAACTATAAAAGTTAAGCGTTAAGGACGCTAAGTATAAAAATTAAGCGATGAGGACCTCTCTAGTAGAAAGAAATTTTTAGTTGACTTTTTTAGTACTGTATTATTTATTTTATTTTTGGAATTCAACAAATATTTTAAATAGTTGTTAAAATTACTTTATGGATCAAATTAAAATCTTATATGCTGTAAAAAAGTATATATAGTGATAATTCTAGGATTCCTCTATCCAATTATTTTTTGTACAACTCAATTAATTTTAAATGATTAAATTTGTAACTAACAAAATGTGGATCAGCTGGATTCTATATTTTTATCCAAATTGCATTGATATTGCCACGCTAGGGCTTTTTCTCGACCTTTCGAGCAAATATCCAGACGATTGAACATGCCCTGTATAAAAATCTAGATGACTATGAAAGATATATATGGCTTCAAAAGTTTGTTATTAAGATTGAAAAAATGATATATCTCACTAGCTAGTTCAGGTAACGATCAAAGTATAAAAGAAGTAGAAACAATATTTTATCGAAATCATTGAGGGACTTAATGGTTGCATGTTGAGCTTTATTACCAACGACACAAATTATTGGAACTAAGGTGACCTGACCCATTATTATATTGGAATCAATTAGAAATAATCTGGAATGACTCAATATATATGACCCAAAAGATGTGTATTATGTCATATCAATAATACATACTCCATACATGGAAATAATGGTTCAGTATTTAGAAAGTCTCATGTACAATGAACACTTTCGTGAAATACACTATATACTGATCAAATTAGTACAAAAAAAGATATTTTAGCACTGACCCAAACTCACCCAGATATGACCCAACCAAACTTGATCTGAAGTAACCTAATTCTAAAATGGACCCGATAAGCGATAACAACACATCTGAAATTGACTTGAAAGCCGAAATGTGTAGCAAATCTTAGTACCCGACCTAGTCCCTACCTGATTGACCAATAATTTACCACCTCATAATCAAACTCATAAGCTACTTATATATGCTATATATGTACGAGTATACCACTGGGATGGCATTTCAAAATGTAAAAATTTAATTTGGAAGATGATGTTCAATTTTAATTTCCGGATAAGATAAATACCCTATTAACTAAAAGAATAACAACTTAAAACAAAGTTCCCTCCAAAATGCATCATGCCTATTATAGAAATAAATAATGATACTTCATGTAATAAATAGAACAAATCAATTAAATTTCATAGAAGACAAAAAAATCAAAATAATTTGAACAAACTTATAATAAGAAAATCATCAAAGTAAAAACAAATATAATCACTTCATTTTTTGAAATAATATTTTTGCTTTTCGAGGTTATAATCTCTCTTCAATTTTTAAAAAAACATAGAATTAGTGTAAAAAAAAAAATGTGCTATTAAACAATTTAAGATATTACTCATATATGAATAATCAATTCATAATATTAATTCATACTCCGTATATGTTTTAATTAGAAAATTGAAACTTTGAAAGTATGAGAATAACACATAATAAAAAAACAATATATAATATTTTTATTAAAATATACATGTATAGGATTACTAATTTTGCTTAACAATTTCTAATTATTCTCTTAAATCTAAATTACAAAGTTGTGTAATGTAAAATTTAATACTTGTATGTAAATTTTAGAATATCTATAAAATAAATTTGCATATGTACCGTGCATATGCACGGGGTCTATACTAGTCTACAAATTAACACAACAAAAGAGAGAAGTAGAGGCAATGTTGGACATAAGGGCAAATACAATTGAGGTCCTCAATGCTACCCTGTCATACATCAATGTAAATTTTAGAATATCTATAAAATAAATTTGCATATGTACCGTGCATACGCACGGGGTCTATACTAGTCTACAAATTAACACAACAAAAGAGAGAAGGAGAGGCAATGTTGGACATAAGGGCAAATACAATTGAGGTCCTCAATGCTACCCTGTCATACATTGGGTCCTTAACGCCTAATTGGCTGATAGTTTAGGTCATCAGTGTGCCTTTAACTCATTAACAACCTATCGATCTCAAAATCAAACAACCCTAAACCCTAAATTAACATCCCAAATCAACACAGTTTCTACTCAATTAACAACCTATCGATCTTAAAATCAAGCAACGATATAAAAAACACCGACAATTGAAAATACGCAAACAAAAACAGAAACAAACCTGAAAAACGAGAAAATTCCTAGCTTTCACGAGAATCCCAAGATTTCTCAACATATCATTGTACTGGTCCCAAGTAACAACCCTGCCATCAATCCTATACTCACTCCCACCAGCACCAGTAATACTCCTTGTAAAATGGATCTCCTTCCCTTCAGCATCATTCAACCGATAAACCAACTTAACAAACGCCTTACGACCGCGTTGGTCGCGGTCACTGTCATCAAAGGCGTAAATCAAGTCCTTCAACTGCGCGCCGCGAAGATGACCAGTTCGAACACCGAGAACGAAGCTAATGGCGTCCATGAGATTCGATTTTCCGGCACCATTAGGGCCGATTATCGCCGTGAAGTCGTAAAATGGGCCGATTACTTGGTGACCTTTGTAGGATTTGAAATTTTCTAGCTCTAGCTGGTGGATTTTCCCCGACAAAGTAAGGGCCGCCATTGGATTCAGAAATTGGTTAAGGTTTCTAAGGTTTTGTGAGTTGGGGGGAAAGAGGAGAGAGGGTGAGTGAGAAGGGGGAGTGCCCGGAGTGGGAGTAGAATGATATGGAGTATACAGGTACCCAATACCGATTAATACGAGTAATTTTTTTTGGTAAGTGCCTTGTGAACGATAATTATGGTAAATTTATAAGAATAATGAGATGGCGCCACCGGGTGGCGCCAAATTTGTGCATCACCGAGGATATTTTAGTAATTTGCTATATTTATTTTATTTATTTCCATTAAAATATGACTTTAAATTAAGTTGGTTGTTAAGGGTAAATTTGATATTTTACATATTTAAAATAACTTATAATATATAATTAAAAAAAAAAAATCAAGGAAAATAACAAAACAATATGAAGATTGCGTTATGAAGATTTGCGTGATGAAAAAAAATATATATATTGCATATACATTATATATTATTTTATAACTTATAGAATTCTATACATTGAAATATGGAGTAGACGAAAATTTGTTTTTTTTTTCACTGTACGGAATTTTTTTGATTAGAAGATTTTAGATCCGTTAAATTGGTCGGGTTACAATAAGGGTCGAGTCGGATTTCAATCCTAGATTAATGGATATTTTCGGGTTCGAGTCAAATGGGTCGTGGATTGAGTTTCGACATGTCTAGATTTTTTACATTGTATCGTAAAAACCATAAACCCGGACCTATGTGACAATATCGCCCACTTTGAAAAAGAAATCTAAACCGACCAAAAATGCTAGGTAATTTATTTTACGAACATTAATTTCTAAGTAGTATCGCATCGATTAATTTTTTTTACTCCGTAACAATTTGGGACCGATTACGTTTTTTACGAATTTGATTACTGAAATAAGAGCATTCACGTAAAAATAATTCGAACAAACTAAATACGATTACCAAACTGAAAAATTACGAGGATAACATGTACATACCAAAATTTGAGAATAGTTTTCTAATCGTAACTAATTTTCGATCTTCTTTCAAGTTTTAAAGTGGTAACAGTGATTTTTTTTCCAAAAACTAATGATGAACCAGTAATACGTAAAATATTGGTGAATAATCAATTAAAAGATACGGTAAATATTAGTTTATTTAAAATATTCTTAATTAAATAATTTATAATAAATAATAAATGGTAAAATTACATGTATTGTCCTTTTGAATTTTACCCAAAATCAAAATAAAGATTTTCAAGATTTCTTTTTTATTATTATTTTATTTCGGTGGCGCAGAGATTCAGCGCCACCCGGTGGCGCCCTATCACTGTCCAATTTATAATAGTTCAAATATCGTTACCGGTTAAAGATACCCAATTTTTTATTCCTAAGTATTATAGGAGGGTTTTTATCTTATCTTCCTTATTTGACAAGTAGAGGTGATCATTTGCGGGTTCGGGTCGGACATGAGTCGGGTTAAGTGTGAAATTTTGGCCCACGGACAAGCGGGTTAGCGGGTTTGGACGGGTTCGCGGGCCGGACCTTTGTATATATATTTTTGAAAATGTTGTGTCCAAGCCCGCTAAAAATTCGGGTCGGACGAGACGGGTCAATTGGGCGGTACGTCCCATGAACAACTATATTGACCCGTACAAGTTTGTGACGCATATGACCGTCATAAATAAAAAAATTGACTTTTCTATTCGTGATTGGGTGACACAGAATCTGTCTATTTTGCTTGAAACAGGGTTGGAAGATTGGCCTTTGGTATTCGCGACTAATATATGGTGGGTTTGGAAATAGCGATCGACTCCAAGAGTAAAGCAAGTCAGGGAGTCGGTTGATTTAATAGAGTCGATTTCTGGTTCTAATCAAAAGGATAATGTGTGAGCAAGCTGATGCTCCTGATCCAAAGGTTAGTTCGTTCGTTGCTCCTCTTGTTAATGCACATTCACGAGTCTTATATAGACTGTCGTGAATGATCTCCTATTCACTAAAACAAAACCAATGGACAAATCCGTCTTTTCAACTTTTTCGCCAAAATACTACCACTTCATTATTTGAATTGGACTTCTCCACATCCATTAAATGCCCAATTGTTCAATCCTCTGAGGCTCCCATTTTTTACACTTTCTACTTCTCATCCAGTCCCATTTTTTACACTTTCTACTTCTCATCCAGTGTGAACACAATGTTGCATGCATTCAAATTAAATCTCCTCCGAACCGAAAAACAACAACAACGAGATTCGAACCTGTGTCCTTTGAGTGCAATCCCACCTTACCAAACCAATGAGCCAACCCATTAACCTGTGAGAAAATTGTAGAAAAAACATATAGTAGCCTTCATAATTGTTGTTAATTGCTCTCCATAATTGCTTCCCTTGATCTTCCCAATTTTTCATTAATTAATCATCGTTTCACGAAGTAGCTTTGTTAATTGATCCTTCTCGAAAATGCATCAGCAATTAAATTGATTTTATTAATTGTCATTCTTCATCACTTATTCTCTAATTTTACGTTTCCCACCCCAATTTTCCCTCTTCCCAACTATACCTCTAATTAATAATTCATTATCTCACTTTTTTTCAATTTTTCAATCACATCAATTCATACTATAAATAAGATTCTAGGCATTGCAATCTGAATTCATATCGTAAAAACTGGAAAAAAAACATCTATTTTAATTTGCATATCTAGATATATATGAATTTTGTTTTTTTTTATTTATTAATATAATTGCCAATTGATATTTCAGAAATCTGATTTTGTTTTTCGAATTGATTGGTGAATTTTCAGGCAGAAGAAAACCAAAATAATGGAAATTGAAAGATCGAATCATCCTGGTATTTTTTCAATTTTTGATTTAGTTGATTTCGTGTACCGATTTGTTTTATTTTTACATTCAATCGAAATCAATTTTTGAAATTCAATAACAAAAAACTAATTCAGTGAATTTGTATTTTTCTATTTGTTATTTCGTCCAATTCAGTGTTATTTTTCTTCCAATTTTTTTGGGATTAATTTGTAATTCAATTGATTATCAGTAAGTATCGTCTTTTTCTTCCTTTCCTTTTTTTCACAATTTTATTCATTATTCGTGATTTTTAGCACATTTTTTTTATCGTATTTTATCGTATTCATTATTCGTATCATATTTTTAGCACACTATATACGAATTTTCCCAATTTAGTGTTTTTTTGTGTTTTTTTTGTAGATCAAATTTGATGGTGAAGATCAATTCGATGTTGATGGTGAAGATCAGGAGTTTTGAAGATTATTTTGAGTTTAAAGTAAAATAAGACGGAGAGTGAAAGCATACACTTTTTTTTGATGTTTTTTAATAAGAACTTTTTTTATGTTTAAAGAAATAAAAACTTTATTTCTTTTCATTTATTTTAGTTATGTTTTGAATTTTTTGCTAATTATGTTTTGGGTTTCATATTTGTTTTCATTTTGAATATTTTGTACTCCGTAGGTGTGAAATGCTTTCATGGTGCAATGCGGAAGTGGCAAAGTTTTGTTTTAACACTGGTATTTTTTGTAACGTATCTCATATGAACGAAGAAACGACTCATGAGGTAAGTAATCCAGTATTTATTATCTTGAGCAATAAGTTCGACCCGTTTTCTAATTGTCAAATCGTCAATCTCAACCCGTCATAGCGTGTCAATATAGTATAATTAAGTTAAATTTGAACAATAAGCTACTCCGTAAATAATTAAGCTACACTCGATTATTATTGTTCCTAAATAGTGTTTCTTTGTATTTCATTTTATTTTTTGTAATGTAGTTATTAGTTAGTTTATTCGCCAACATTATAAACCTTATTTTTACTATTGTTTTTTTCAATTCTCTTTTGGTTAAAATAAAGAGTCGATAACGAGAAAAAGTAAAGAGTCGAAATGAATAAAAGACGGGTTTCGTAAATAGTGTCTTACACTGTCACGGTACAAAAGTCGACACAAGTATGAAATCGGGTTAAAAATATATTTTCTTAATTTTTTTTTAACTTTTAGCATAATTTTTTACAAAAGTCGGCACAGGGCATAAGTTGATGCATGTATTTTTAATTTTTTTTAAAACTTACTCCGTACCTATTATATCATGGAATATAATCAAAATCAATATTCAATTAATAACAATTACAAAGGAAGTAATTAATTTAAAAGAAAAAAAAAGGTTGAATTAAAAAAAATGAAAATTTGACCAAAAAATGTTCAATTAATTACACTCACACGATAATCCACTATTACTTATTCTAATTTATTGAGAAACTCATCTTTCAGTTTTGCATAAAAGAAAAGTTGACCGGATAAATTTATATCTCATCATAAGTTACTATTCTTCCCATAAATTGGTTTCATAAATAGTGTGTTACACTGTCACGGTACAAAACTCGGTACAGATATGAAATCGGGTTAAAAACGAGCAAGATAAATAAATATATAAATAGACTACTTAACTTCGCTTAAGTATGACACTTAATTGTTATTATATACAAAGTATTTATTTATATTTCAAATTCTTCTCACAATTGTCAAATCTATATATTTGATGTCATGTATTTTTTTTAAAAAAAACTTACCTATTATATCATGGAATATAATCAAAATCAATCTCCAATTAATTACATTTACAAAGGAAGTAATAAATTCAAAAGAAAACAAGGTTAACTAAAAAATGAAAATTTGACCAATTTTTTTTTTAAAAAAAAAGAAAATTTGACCAAAAAAGTCCAATTAATTACACTTACACGTTAACCCACCATTAATTATTTCAGTTTTTTGAGAAATTCATCTTTCAGTTTTGCATAAAAGAAAAGTTGACTAAAAAATTTATATCTCATCATAATTTATTATTCTTCCCATAAATATGTTTACCCTTTCCATAGACTTTTCTCCCCTCCCCGTAAATTGATTTTCCCGTAATTTTTTCCTTCATTAATATAATGAACAAATGTATCAAAATCACTATTAATAGACTTAAATATTGAAATTAATTGATGCGTTGCGTCGAATCTAAATTAATTACTCCGTATTTTTTTGCTTAAGAACATTTCATATAAAAATGTCAAATAACCCGAGTATGAAGGTCACGGTCGGGTCAGAATATAGGGTGATGAGGTGTTGTCATATTATTAAAGATTACTAATATTTTTATTTATATTATAAATATTAATTTAAATTGACAAAAAAACACCGTATATTGGAATTATTAAATAATAATCCGTCTAAAATTATAAAATTCATTTTTTGATTTAAAATATTAAAATAATAATTTAGTAATTTCTTATCTCACTAATGTATATTCCAGTAAATTTGGTAAATAATTATTCATTATGTAAAATATATTGATATAAAAGTATATCGATCACGTCTAAGTTTAACCACGTCTACGCATTAATACTAATTGCATAGAAAATGAAACAAACATTAATCAATTTTCAATTGTGCATTAATGTGGTTTTGGTTTTCAATGATATACATTGGTTTACAAAACTACTATTGATTCTATGTTACAAAACTAATTGCATCAGAAAGAAGGTAAGAGCCTTAATTAAGTTGTATTTTATGGGATTGATTGAAACAATAGTAAGAATTAGTAAATAGTGAATAAATGGGTCTTTCACGGGTGCACAAGTTTATATATATTACTTCTATTTACGATCATGTATATGTAAATCGTAATTTTATTAATTTTTAATAAATTATAATTTTACAAGATCATACTAAGAGGATAGACTGTCAATAGTGTATTTATTTTACAAGATCATACGAAATTGTTTATACGTTCAATAGTTAAGAAGTAACAACTCGAGAATTGACTGCTTGAGAGTGATAATTAATCATACTGCCAAGATTAAAATAAAAATCAAAAATAACATCATTTTAGAATTCAGGAAAAAAATATTATTTGTCCCGCCAACTACAAGTTTACGCTATTGTAAATTTTCATAAAGATGAGCTTTGACATTAAATGAATTGCTATCTCAAGTTGACATAAACAGCCGTTTTGGAAAATCTTTGATTTGAAAAGGGTTGGATGGGTCCGGTTAAGTGAATCGTGGTTCGAGTTATTGTTATAATACGGGTAAGAAATTGTTTATCGCACCTTTTCCTTTTTTAAAAACTAAATTCGTAAAAAAAAATTGAGCTTACTTTGGAGTAATTAATACTCATATTTCATTTGCATTTCGTATGTTTCATACTGATACAGAAATAATTACGAATGTTTATCATATTTTAACGAATATTTTATTTTACATGTTATATAAATTAATTACCAAAAAATATTATAAATCATTTCTAACATTTTGAATTCTAAAATTAATTACTCCATATTTGGTTCACATATTCTAAAAAGTTAGACCTATCAAACGGGTCGAGTGAATAGGGTCACGAGTCGAGTCGAACGTTCAAATATGTGTCCGATCATACGGGTATTATCTTAACTGTGATTTGTTGTTAACTGTGATTTGTTGTTATATATGAGTCGAGTATGCGTTCGTATCTTAACTGTGATTTGTTGTTACGCGTATTATCTTCATTAATGCTTTTAGATGATTTTGTTGCACCACACAAAATTTGTATATCAAATCATTGCATTGGAACTTCGTCAAATTGGAAAACATTCGACGAGATCTTCTTTAATTTCAATAAACTCAATTAGTTACTTATCTTTTTTTTTTATCTGTGTAACACCTCATTTCTTGCCCACACATAAAAACATGTAACGTTCTGTCTTTATTTTCGTCCAATTATTAGTATACTAACTATTGCCTTAGTCCCTTAGTGTATTCTCTCCAAACCATACTGATTTCATTATACCGTATATGAAACTGAAACTGTACAACCCGTGAAATTTTTCATGTCTCTCATGTGAGAAGCATGTCTCTCATGTGCTAAATTTGGTAAATGATTGTTCATCATGTAAAATATATTGATATAAAAGTATATGATCATGTCTAAGTTTAATCACGTCTCTGCATTAATACTAATTGCATAGAAAATGTAACACACATTAATCAATTTTCAATCGTGCATTAATGTAGTTTTGGTTTTCAATGATATACATTGGTTTACAAAACTACTATTGATTTTCACGGGTATCATACTTTTCTTAGACACACATTTCAATGTGTAACGTGTTGTTTTTAGTTTCGTACACTTATTAGTATACTAACTAACTTTCAGTCCCTTAACGTATCCTCTCCAAACGATATTGACTTCATAATTATTTATATGAAACTAAAACTGGATAACCCGTGAAATTTTTCACGGGTAACACACTAGTGTTCAACAATTCATTAACCAAAATCTTTATTACCCCTTTAATATTATATTTTCTATGTCGTCTTTGTATTATTTGAGCTAAACGTTATAACTTTAGTAACTTGACATACTATCGGCCTTATATTATTTTTGGTGCTAAATTGGGTATTTAATATATATTTTAATTATTTAATATGGATACATGGAAAAGACTACTAAAATCGTATGTATGTTTACAGGTCTAATTCCATCATCTAATGGGCTCGAAATCAAGTTTGAAACCATCCGCCCATTATGGAATAAGGAAAGAAAATCGGGTGTAAAAGGAAAGAAGAAGATGTTGAATTGGAAGAGCATGATCAATTAATTAAGGAAAGAATAAATTCACTAAGACCAAATTCAACACTATAAAAGAAGGTATTAGGGCTTTAGAGAACAAGGAGGAGCACACATAAAGGAGTACGTAATAGGGCGAAGGCCTTGGCCTTCACGGCCAAGGTTGGTGCAAATTCAACCAGATTTTAATGCGGGAAGCGATCAATTCAACTCCTAATTTATCTAACGGTTGTATCTATCTATATCTTATTTAGTTTATTTATCGTTTAATTAGTTAATCTTTCAGTTATTCGAACATGTAATGTATTGATTACTGTCAATGAGTTATGAGATTATGTTATTGTTTTAACGTTTAATTAGTACTTTGATATTCGTATGAAATTCACGATTTGACTATTGTTTTCATGTTTATTAATTTAGCTTGATCACCTAGATTATTTACATGAGTCGATTGTTAAATTAATAGTGTTTTAAATTAGGTTGCAGCGTTCTGGTTTTAATTGCTAGAATTTTGTATCATAATTGAGTTATATTAATTACAGCGTTCTGGTTTTATATAATTCAATTGATGGGTATTCTTAATGCGACTAAATTTGTCAAGTTAATTCGTGCGTTCATGGTTAATTTGATAAATTTGATTAGGATTAAACTTGTGTGCGTTCACGGGGTTTAACAAGTCAAAACGATAAAACTGGTAATTTGCGTGCGTTCATGGGATTAACTAGTTACCGATCTATTTGAGTCTAATTAATTGAATCGATGATTAACCCGACTATATCATATATTGCATGTCTCGAATATTGTTATGATTAATTTTATTTATTTATTATTATGTTTTTTACTTTATTATTATTATTATTATTTTCAAAACCAACAAAACCCCTCCTTTATATATATTATTACTATTAAATAATAAATCGTCTTAGATAATAACGTCAGTCTCTGTGGGATCGTCTCTACTTACCCTATCTACCGTAGAGTTAGTAGTGTTTATAAATTTAATTTTGACTGCGGAAATGACACGCATCACATAATAACCAAAAATCTATAACATACTTTTAATAGACATGTCAAACAGGATGAACGGGTGAGGTAATACGTGTTGGACAAATTACGGGTCGGATCAAATAAATGTCACGGATCGAGTTAACGTCAGAATACTGCACATATATAATTTTTCGACGCCTTACATTTTATCAATTCATTTTTTTTTCCAATATTAATCATATTTAATATCACTAATAATGTTATTAAATTAAATAATTACCATATTTATAAGTAAAAATTGTAAAAAAAAAAAACTATGTAGTATATTATTCTATAAATATTTTACTATAATTTATATAAAATTAGTATTTTTGTAGTTTATAATATTAAAGTTAATAAATTTTTAATTATTATTTTAAATATCATATACTTATATCGATATTAGTATATGATAATTTTAATGACACATCATCGGTCAGAGTATCCAACGGGTCAGGTTTTGACGGGTCATTTCATCTTCATAAAATTGTACTTTATACTTTAAAAAAGGTAACGAAAAAATAATTGTTTTTATTATGCATAAAAACAAAAAGTAAAATTTACTCAAAACAGAAACGTGAACGGTTGACTGAAACACAAAAAAAAATAGTTATTGACTTAGATAGTGGGGATATAATTTTTTAAGTAACTAAATTATTTGTATAAACATAAATTAAATAAAAGACCGTGCGTAGGCACGGGTTTTATACTAGTTATAGTTTTAAGACATTCCATTTTAGTTTGTAAACATAAAAGTCCATCTTTTTTGTAAAAAATAACCAAGTTTGATACTTGGATATGAACCCGTAGGGGATATGAACCAAGTTTGATACCATGTGTCTAAGTAACACGTGAGACCAATCAATTATTCATGTGCTCCTCATTTATTTACTAATACGGGATGAATGGATTGTTCATAACATTTTTTCTGTTTTTTTTTCAAAACTATCCAAGTTGGACAATTGCACACTCTTCGTAGCCGATACTTCTAGTTTTTTGTGTGAAAAGAAGCGACCCCTGGCCTGAAACAAGCTATTAGAAGAATTAAAAAGCACGAAAGGAACAAAACGGGCCAAGTCGCCAAGAGACTTGTCCCATATTAATTAGTTTCTATGGGATGAAAAAGGTGAGTCGGAGTTTCCCATTCCTCAAGCAGCCACATCTGCTCATGTTGATGTACACCTCGATTGGCTAGCCAATCCGCACACACATTAGCTTCCATTGTAGACATGCTCAATTATCACCCTCCAACAATCATGGTCCGCACTGAAGGATTGACATATTTGAACCAAGTGAGAGTGTGTCGTAACCCGTAGGGAGACCGTCCAATTTCTGCATAAGGCTGATGACGACTTTTGAGTCCGTCTAGATAATAAGTTTCTTAAAATCTTATTCCCTTCCCACAATTCGCCCCCTTGGTAATGCCATCAATTCAGCTCTAGTGACCATTGATGCACGGGCGTAGCAACCCGCACGATCAAACAATATTTATAAACACCGACTAACGTAACTAACGTAGTAGTGGCAGGCCGGGATCGATCATCAGGGACGGTCTACGTGAAGTCGGTCGAGTCTAAGTCTAAGTATGTTTGGGGTCTAAGAGGGGTTTTGAGTCGAGTCTAAATTAAAATGCGATAAATGACAAATATAAATCAATAAGGAAAAGGTGTTAAGGGGAGTCGGGAATCGAAAATCGGGTTCTATGAGTAAAGGAATTATGGGTCGGTCACGATGTCGATAGAGAGAGAATGCCACCTTTCGATTTCTTCACCCAACTTATCTAGATCCCGCTTTCGTGGCGAAAAAGGGTAAGTCTCAAGTCGAGGTAACTCCTACCCCGGGTTTCCCCATATTGATAGAAGTGAGTCAAGGTCGATCTAGTTGGCCGAACTAAGTCAACAAAGACACAAAAACCTCAAACATGATAATCAACAAGCATGCAGCCAAACCACAATTCCTTAATTCATATTACCCAAGATCTTCCTCCCTTAACCCCCCTAACAAGAAAACTACTCACCGTCCACAAAGAAAACTACAAAAGCAATAACAATGGAGATAATAACAAAAACATGCATAATGATAAAAACGAAAGGAAATAATACTAAAACAACGAAGGAAATTACGATCAACAAAAGAAAATACAAAGCGATCTAAAAACAACGCAAGAAAAATCAATAAAAACGATGCAATAACGAAAGAGCAAGAGTAAAATCTAATCTAGAGAAAAGGGAGAGGAACAGAATTATACCAACTGTAGAACCCGCATTTTGCTTGCTAGTGTCTATAGCAGTTCCCGACAAAACAACCGATGATGATCGGACGTAAACGTGACTTAATACGCTCGAATACGGACTCGAAATTAATAGTATCCGATGTGGGCATTTAGCGGAGAGCAAATCTCTCAAAACCGAACTCAAATCCAGGCCTAGTGGGTTGTTTCCAATAAAATGAGACTAATTTGGGTCAAACCGTCACTGAAAATAAAACCGTCTTTTAGCGACCGAGTCAAAACCCGGTCTAAGTCGAATCTCGAGACGAACCAGCCTCACACTATGTCCAAATACACAAAATGAATCAAGTCACAACAACCAAATCATTTCAAAAATGGTCAACAATCTTTTCCTAAATACACTCCACCCGATTTGACCCACTCGATCGAGTGGCTTAGGCCCACTCGATCGAGTAAGCCTGTGAACCGACTGAACCGGACTCGAATCGGGCACTCGATCGAGTGCACCTGCACCACTCGATCGAGTGACCCTAAACCGGAGTATTTTTCCTATAAATATCCCGTCACCCCACAACATTTCATAACTTTTTCCAACCTTTTACCACCCTCAAAATCTCTCATTTACAGCCACATTTCAGCATCAACCTTACTCCGACACACACACACATACAACCCTAATCCCGAGATCAAAACTCGTCAAAGACCTGAACGCGCGCGGTCGTCGACACGCACAATCAAACAATATTTTTAACTCCGACTAACCTAACTAACGTAGTAGTGGTAGGTCGGGATTGATCCGCAGGGAGAGGGGTTAAGCCGTAATGGTCAAGTCTAGAGTCTAATCATGATCGGGGTATTAAGATGGGGGTTTTGGGTCGAGAGAGAGGTCGAACTATTGCTAGAAAACTACACTACTAAAACTAGGGGCAATAATAGGGAAAGGTGTTGGGGAGAGTCGGGATTCGAAAATGGGGTCTTAGAGTCTCGGGATCGAGTTTTTGTTACAACGTTAAAAAGGGAGGTTGCCACCTTTCGGTTTCTCACCCAACCTACCTAAACCCGCTTTCGCGACGAAAGAGTAAGTCTCAATCTAAGGTAATTTCTACCCCGAGTTTCCCCATATTGGTAGAAATGAGTCAAGGGCGGCCTAGTCGCGATTCTAAGTCAACAAAGACACAAAAACCATAAAATTGATAATTAACAAGTAAACAACCCACCAACATCCCTTGAATCAAATAATCCAAATCCTCCTCCCTAATTCCCCAACAAGAAAATCTACTCACTAATCATGGTGATAATCAACAATACGCTAACTAAGGAGAATCTAACTAGAGCATGCATAACAACTACACTAACAATTATACTAATGGAGAAAAAGGGAGAGGAGAGAATTTTACCCACAATCAGTGGCGGACCCAGAAATTTTTGAATGGGGGTGCACAAATTTTTTTGCAAACCAAAAATCTAAATTTTTCAAGAAAAAATAACAAGAAAATAGGAATTCGGTTGAAATTCGAAATTCGAGTGTCTACAATAGGGAATTATAGTACTCCGTAGTTATATTACGTATTAACTACTCCCTTCGGTTTTATAAGTTTGCCCCATTTGGACAATATTTGTGAGAAGTATTATAATAAAATGGGACAATCATTTAAAACCGGAGGGAGTATAAAGTAAAAGTAACAGTTACTCCATACAAAATTTGAAATTGTCATAAAAAGAAACTCGAAACCCAACATTTAAACTACGAGCTTGGAAATCAAAATCAAGATTGAGAATGAGGATTTCAAATTGGGTCAGCGAAACTTAGGTAACACAAGCCCACACTGCGAATCAATGGCTATTTTTTCGGGTGTGATAGTAGTAAGATAATTAAGGAGAAGCGACTAGGAATGTGTGCAGTTAGTTGTAAGTTTGAGGTATTGACGGTTTAAATAAAAAATAAAGAAACACAATGGAAAATAGAGTTTTGGAAATGAGAAAAATAAAACAGTTAGTTGTAAGTTTGAGGTGATGACGTTTTAAATAAAAAATAAAGAAAACACAATGGAAAATAGAGTTTTGGAAATGGGAAAAATAAAACAGTTGTAAGTTTGAGGTAATTAATGACGGTTTAAATAAAAAATAAAGAAAACACAATGGAAAATGGAGTTTTGGAAATGGGAAAAATAAAACCAAAAGAATGCGGTTTAAGGGAATCGAACCCGTGCCAACTCCCCCGTAGGTTTCAGCTTTTACCAGTGCGCCACAAGCTTATTACTATCTATTTAGTGCGCACAATTAGTATAAGGCCTTTACTTTCAGTATTTTCTATTAAAAAAAAAGAAATCGAAGGGTGCGCACGTGGGGTGCTGTGCGCACCCCTAGATCCGCCCCTGCCCACAATGGAGAAGATTTAAAGAGGAAGATGAAGATAAATAAAAGATTGAATCTTGGGAGAAATATACAAGAATTTGTCACCAATCCATGCATAAATCTTCAATCTTCAATATAAGCAATATAAATCTTCAAGAAATAATACAAGAGTTTTGTCACATAAACCCTTGCAAAACCCTTGAATCTTCAACAATCTAGCACAATCTTCAATAAAGATGGAGACTTTTCTACTAATTAAGGAGTAATTATACTAATACTAAGTAGATCTATTAATTGTTTGTAGAGAATTTTCTAGGAAGCTTACTACAATCTACTACTACTACTAGAGAGTTTTCTACCCTACTCCTACTCCTAAGGGCTAATCCCAAGGCTCACTTAAGGCACAAGGAGGCACTAAACCCTAGGAGGGGTATATATAGATTTCTTAATGGGTTGCACAAACTTCAAGGCCCATGATCCAATCCTTCTTCAATTAAACTAGACCTTCACCCTTTGCATCTTCATGGGGTGAAACTTCACCCTGCGGCTCGACCTAGTAATCCTGTAGACACCCACATTTTGACTGCCAGGTGTCTATGGTAGTTTCCCAAAAAACGCCCGATGATGATTGGACGCTAACGTGCTTCTATGCGCTCGGATAGGGGCTCAAATCCATTAATTGCTGGCTAACACACTTACAGAGTACAAATCTCACAAAACCAACCTTGAATCTAGGCCCAGTGGATCATTCCGAGTCAAACAGGACTAATTTGGGCCAAAACCGACACCGGAATTAAAACCGACTTTTTTTTTGCGATTGGGTCAACCCCGGTCAAAGTCGTTTCCGAGATACACAAAACAACCCATCAAGCATCCAAAGTCAAGGTCCAAGTCAATGGACCCGCGCAACCCATTTGGGCCACTTGATCGAGTGCCCGACCCACTCGATCGAGTGGGCCTCTTTCGAGCCCGGCTGCAGACGTGACGGGCCACTCAACCGAGTTAGCCACCTACTCGGTCGAGTAACCCCAAACGGGTGCCCTAGCTTTGCCTATATAAGCAACCCCTTGCACACCTTTCAAGACACTTTTTAAAAAACCCAAAACTTTAGCACCCTTGCAACCCTAAAACTCAACCCTAACTCTACACTAAGCAATTCTACAATCAAACCCTAGCCCTAGTACTAGGAATCAAAACCCGAGCCACCATAACTCAACCTTCATAACACCTCGAAGCTCTTGTGTTAAAGCCACGATTACGAGTCCGATCCGAGACAAGAACATGTAGGTTGAGGGTGTCAAAACCCTTTCTCTTCTCCTTCTCTTCTCGTCGTCCTCCTTTTTTTTTCGCGTCCTTATTTTCGTTTTTTTTATTTTTATTCATTGCGTCATAATATCGATAATACCATCAATATAAAAGCATTAAAATACTTATCGATTTGTGTCGAATAAGAGGGATATCGGAATAAGAAAATACGAATATACAAGTGTACTGCACACAACGTTGACGGTCGCTTATTCCGGTATCCCGACTATTTGATTATTGAGATAAGTTAACTTAAACAATAATTCGTTATTATTTTTGTCGGCATCATCATTAATCTTGCATTCATCAATTTCAAAACCTTTTTCAAGACACGTATTTTTAATAAGGGTCGAAACCCGTTGACGTGGATCCGACATCACAATCCGTATGGATTTATTTCGATGTCGGAGAAGCCGAGGGAATCAAGTCCTCTAATTTAAGCAAAGTGTCGATTCGTTAGATCCGATACCAATTTCATAGTTGGATGTTGAATCTAACAATCTAGTCAATTTAATTCAATTAATTCGATTTCTCGTTGATGCTAACGTAGATGTCACGTTGTAATTATGACACTACAAACGCGGAGAGAAATTCATATCGTTTTGATTGACTTAAAACGACTCAAATCAATTTTCTTTATTTTTTCGCTCTAGTATTCCGTATCGATTCAATAATCGAATAAGGGATATAACGAGCATTTAAATTTAGAGTCGGGTATAAATTCAATAATATTTATATTCGGTTCAATCAAATTGATGATTTATAAAAAAACCCGAATCGAGCATAAGTCATACAATATTTATGCTCAATTCGGTAAAACCGTCGAATTATCAAAAATCAAAAGCAATTTCTAAATCAATACAAAATTGCGAACGAATTATAATTCATACAGGGGGCACCCGACCGAGTGCCTAGCCCACTCGGTCGAGTGGCACCCCAAAATCGGATCAGAATGCTTACTACGACCCCCACTCGGTCGAGTCCCGCAGTGACTTGGTCGAGTGGCCGTGTACTCGACCGAGTTGGTCAATAACTTGGCCGAGTACGGTCTGAAACGCAAAACAGAAACCTTTTTTAGAGGTTCACTCGATCGAGTGGCCTCATCGCGACCAAAACCGTGAGTTGAACATTCTTCTTCTTTCTAAATTCGATAGTATTTTACGACTTAGGTCAACACGTGCCTAATTAATCACGTGTATTACTATCTTTTCAAACCATGCATCATCTCGTTTACATCATTCAATTCAATTCAACATTTGCACAAACCGTTATTATTCGTTATATCGTTATTAACAGTTTGCTTGTTTCTTTTGTCAATTTTTGTCGTTTATTTTATTTTACTAAAATGAACCCACATGCTAAAATTCAACTTCGACGTTAGAATTAATTGCATTAAATTGACTTAGAAACCCTTTTCAATTCCATTCACATGTTTAGGGAAAATAATCTTTGCATATCTTTTTCCCGTTCAACTAACGCGCGTATTGGAAAGTCATTCGAATTCTTAGTAGAGGCCGCTAATGTGCGGGCGGGGTTGGGTGTCCTTTGTGGGCTTCCCAACACGTACCCTCACCCCTTACTCAGAACCTCGGTTTCCGAATGCCCGAAACCGTTGGCGCACGAGAGTCATTCAATACACAATATCCGATAATGTCAGTATTGATATCAAATGCAAAGGGACGAGCCCAATAAACTCTGACATCGGAAATTGGCCGTATTTTGTATACGGACCACTACGACATAGAGTGGGCTCGAATGGTTTCGAATAACCACAAAATTCGGTGGCGACTCCACATAGACCTAAATTTCAATTCGATTCATTCTCATATGGAGATTCATTCGTCTACCCAAACCCGCGCGTGGCCGCGTCGGGGTGGACCTATGTCATGTCCACAATTTGGCGACTCCGCTGGGGATTAACTGATGCGTGACTTACCATCGGCATCCTCAGGGTGAGACTCGAATAGAAATCGTTTGACAAATACAATACGCGTTTTAGTTCTACGGTTCATTCATAACCCATATTTTCCCGGGACGGTACTGGTGACCGATGTCCCACTATACCATTGATGTACTCCAATATGGATATGTCAAAAGGTGTCCATAGTCGATTCGAGTGGGTTTCGCGGCATGTTCTAAGCTCAATTCGACTTAGAGAGTCCGTCCCGATCAACGTCTAGACTATGTACACTGGTATAGACCCTCTTAGACCGACCGAGACTTAGTGTAGAGCATACATGGCGTCGTTTTAATGCTTGTGTGACTACGTGCTATTTGGTTTCCGTGTCGTTTTCAAAAACCGTCAACTTTTCAAAAAAAAATGCATCTTTTTCAAGATATTCATTTTCAAAACCCGGGTCGCATGCCGAATTTATGACTTATGATTTTACTCAAAATAGCCTACTTTCTAGACGGTATGCTGCCCAATTCAAAACTCGAAAACGTTTTCGAACTTTCAAAAATCGAGGCCCGATACACTTTTCGATTTTCTCGAAAAATCGGGCCTTTCCCCGAGTTCTCTCGGACTTTCCAAAAACCATCAATTTTCAAAACCCTCCTCTTCTTAGGACTTCCGGTATTTAGCAGTGTCGGGTCATGTCATAAGTTGTCAAGGTCTTTAGCGTCGAAACTCTATCGATCTTACATCACGGGTTTCTTCCCTATCCCAGTCCGCCTTATTAGACTAAGGCAGGGCCCACCTACGTAGGACAGACCCCTACAAAGGAGGGCCCGTTTACACGATCGAGTCAAAAGTCTGGGGATGTCTCACGTGAACCTTCCTTCGAACAGGACTAGGCCCACTCGCCGAATCCTAAGGAAGGCTCACACTTCACAAGTCACCCGTCTAAGCGTCCTTTCGAGTCATTTCCTCTTTTAGTCTTGTTCGGGATGTACTTTCTATTCCGGGATTTTGGGCTAGTTTCTGATTACGCGGTGTTCTTATAGACAGGCCACCCGCAACCCGACATCAACGCAAAATGGAAGAGTTGAAGGATGCCCTAACCAAGATCGAGACTCAACTGACTTCCATCCAGGCTAGCCAAGCTACGTTAGACACCCGTTTGACCGCCGTAGAAAAGACGGCCCCTGTTGACGGGTCCGGGACCACTGGGCCCATAGCTGAGCTCATTAGCGTTGTTCGCAGACTCGAGGAACAAGTTCATCTGTCAACGAGCAACTCGATCCACTCCGAAATTGCTCGTTCCTATTCGCCCTTGAATGACGAACTACCTGCTAACCTTAACCTTACGGGAATTCCTATGTTTGAGGGTACCGAAGACCCGGTTCACCACATCCGGGCTTTCAAAGACTTTATGGCAGTCAAGGGGGTAAAATCCACCATGTTCACCCACCTTTTCTCTTCATCTCTGGAGAAGCATCCTAAGGCCTGGTATTACTGGCTCGATTCCAAGAAATATAAAACTTGGGATGATGTGGCGATCAAATTTGCTCGGAACTACGCCGACAATATTGAAATCCAGACTACAATGCGTACTCTGGAAGTGATGGCCCAAGAGCCCAAAGAAGGGTTCACCAAATACCTACAACGATGGCGGGCCGAGAGCATAAAACTGGTCGACAAGCCCAGTGAGAAGGTCCTAGTGGAGGCTTTTGTCAAGAACCTCCTCCCATCCTACCGAGTCCACCTCCGGTATGCTGTTATTCCTAATTTTGCTACCCTAACTGAAATGGGTACAAGGATCAAGGACGACTTAAGACTGGAGAGCCTGACTAAGGCCTCTACCAAAGGTTATCAAGGGGCTAGTTCATCTACAAACAAGCCCACACCTGTAGCTGCAACTCGCAGCATCTTTGACGAGGTAAACCTGCTGGACACCTCATCTAAAAAGAATACACCAAATCGGGTATTCACAGATATAAGGACTACCTATACTTATGCCTTACAAAGGTTATCTTCAAAGGGCCTGATCCAGCCGATAGGCCCAACTGCAGAACCTCCAGTAGAGAAGAGGCCCAAAACTTATAATGCCCAAGCCTATTGTCAGTATCACCGGGGTAACGGGCATGATACCGAAAAATGTTGGAGGTTAAAGCACCTGATCCAAGATCTTATCGAGAGAGGGAAAATCCCGTTGCCCGGAGACAAGCCGAGCAACAAAGAAAACCCGTTCAGTGCCCACGCAATATTCACCGGTGAGGTAATCGACTGTTCTCACCTCATCTCCCCCTATATCCCACAAATCAACGGGATATGGTTCGATGACGAGGAGGATGCGTACTTAACCAAAGGGGAAGCTATCCCCATCACTCTCGAAGAGGTCCGAAAGGCTAAATCCAAAGCCTTAGCCGCCAACCATCTCGCCACAGCGGGGCGCTCTATTCCCACATTCGTCACTGAACCTGCCAGGACGGAATCTACCCCTGAAGAAACAAGCACTGACACGGCTCTGGTCCAACAAATGAAAAGGGTTCGAGCTGATCTAACCATATGGCAACTCTTAGTTAGCTCGCAAGCTCATCGGGAAGCACTGACTAAGGCTCTCGATGAAATCAAGGTCGACTCACAGGCTACCCCATCTGAAATGGTAGCCACTATCATGCCTTATCTCAAAGGCAAATCCAAGGAAGAGGGCCCACTCATCACCTTCTCCGAGTCCGACCTACCGGTATTTGGGCCCAATCATAATCTGGCCCTATACATTACCGTCATTTGCCGAGGCAAATACCTCCCGATGACGCTTATCGATGACGGATCCGCCGTAAATGTCCTTCCTCTAAGGACCGCAAAAGCCCTCGGCATCACCGATGCCGATTACCTTCCGACGGCGCAGACCATCCAGGCTTTCGACGGAAGCCCAAAACCTGTTGCTGGGGCCGTTAAACTAAAGATCATAACGGGCCCAATCGAAAAAGAGTTAGAGTTCCAGGTGATTGATGTCACCTCATCCTTTAACCTACTACTAGGGAGGCCGTGGATCCATGCAGTCAAGGCCGTGTCCTCTACCTTATATAGGAAAGTCAAGATACCACTTCGGGACGGCATCCTCACACTAGAGACTACTCCTGTCACCGTGGTTAGCTGTAATGCCACAAACCGTGCCGAACCACGAGGATTCGACTTCGTGGGCATGATTGATGAGGCATATCTCTTCAAGCCTTACTTCACCGTTAGCATCGACACGATGCTACAAAATCTGGGTTACCTACCCGGAGCCACCTCAAGGCCGTACCTTCCGGCAGGGAAGATCATCGAGGTCCTGGACAACGGAGAGTCTCGGCTCGGTTTGGGATATACTATGAGCTTGGAAAATGTGGGTCGGGCATATGCAATCAAGTTCGTCACTCCCATGTTTGGGGCGATCCAGGTGGGCTTCTACCAACCCACCATCACATATCCCGAGACCAAAAAGGCTCGGGAATGCAACTACATCCCTGACGATATATTCACCATCGTCCAGGCCGAATCCCAGAAGGATGAAAACAATTCTGAGCCCGTGCTGGGGCTCTTATTTGGAGAAGACAAGGCCGTCCCCGCTCCGAAAGACGACTTGGTCAACCTGATCCTTCACAGCGATCGGTTCGACCCAACAAAGCTGATCACCGAAGTTGGTGCAGATACAGGGAAGCGGGCCTGGAGGAAGACCATCAAGTGGACCGACAGTCAAGGGCGGACCTACAAGCTGACCACCGGCGAGGGAGACATGCCGGATACCGAGTCTTAGTCAGAGTCAGAGTCGGAGTCTGAGTCCGAGTCTAGAGGGTCTGGTGCTAGAGTCGAGTCTGTAACCCCTCTTCCCTTATCCACTGAGGTCTCGGGGCCTGTCCCAAGACCTCTCCCTATCCCGCCACTGACCAAAGATCAGATGGCCGCTCTTTTCGAGCTTTTTACAAAATTCACCATTAATAATAATAACGAAAACCGTTCTGCTTATGACTTGTCTTACTTCCAAAATTTTCCCAATTTCAAAGATTTTATATGCAATGACATTGATAAACCCGACGAACAGGTACCTCTACCTCCACATCTGATCGAGCACCTCGAACAAAGAGAGTCCCGGGATCCGGTAATCGAAGAAACCGAGTCCATCAATGTGGGAACCACTTTAGAGCCCCAGATGCTTAAGTTGGTCCGATGCTTAGATCCAGAGGAGAGAAGACAATTCACAGACCTCCTACAGGAATTCAAAGACGTTTTCGCATGGTCCTACAAGGACATGCCGGGTATAGACCGGGAAATAGCGGAGCACCGAATACCCATCAAAGACGGGTGCAAACCGGTAAAGCAAAAACTCCGAAGAATGAAGCTCGAATGGTCTCTCAAAGTCAAAGAAGAGGTCGATAAGCAATTCAAAGCAGGCTTTATACAAGTGTCTGAATATCCAGACTGGGTTGCAAACATCGTGCCGGTACCCAAGAAGGACGGCAAGGTGCGGGTATGTGTGGATTTCCGGGACCTTAACAAGGCTAGCCCAAAAGATGATTTTTCGTTACCACACATCGACATACTGGTGGACAACACGGCCGATCATGCCCTTCTATCGTTCATGGACGGGTATGTCGGATACAATCAGATTAAAATGGCAGAAGAGGACATGAGTAAGACCACCTTCATTACACCTTGGGGTACTTACTGTTACACTGTTATGCCATTTGGGCTTATCAATGCCGGGGCCACTTATCAACGGACCGCCACTACTTTACTACATGACATGATGCACAAAGAAGTGGAGGTCTACCACTACTACAAACTCCCCATTTTCTAGACACTTTGAGGTTGACACTTTTATAAAGGGTCGACCCTATTTTGTACCTAATTACCAATCTTGACTCTTTCATGTGTCAAGAACTATAAAATAATATTAATAATTTCAATAAATTAAGAAACTAGTCCCACTTACTGATTTTCTTCCAAAATCAGTATTATTCTCGCGCGATATGGGTAGAAAATAATTAACATCACGATTTAAAAAAAATTAAAAAAATTTCACATCACACGCACACTACTGCGCGCATAATTCATCTAAACTTAGGTTCATCATCATCTTCGTCAATCATCATCTTCGTCAATCATCCGCCATCTTCGTCAATCATCTTCATCCGCGTATCAAGCTATTACATCCTCATCTTCGTACGCATCAATCATCATCTCAATCATCCGACGTCTATCATCAGTCATCATCTTCGTCGGTCATCAATTTGTCAACTGACAGGTTATTGATTCATTCATCGTTATCATTCATCTTTTCATCCGTATTTCTCTAAACCTAGGTTCATCACGTAATCAATTCGTCAATTGCAGGTTTCATCCGCTTTAATTATCATCAATTCATCTGTATTTCTATCATATTAAGGTTATTGATGAGTACATAGAACATAGAAGTTGCTGTAAAATGTTCCGTGATTTTTATTGCTGCTGTAATTTTATTGCTGATAATTTTTTTTGATGTTTTTATTGTTCAATTCATACGGGGTTTTCAATTGCTTACGGTTTTTCATTCGGGTTTATAGAAGTCGGGTTTACATCGGGTTTTTAGAATCAAATTATTGTGAAACAATTCCATTGAAAACGAGACAGTACCAAAGTTGGGTTTATATCAGGTTTACAATTCCATTATTATGATGTATTATCAGTTGTCATTTTCAGGTGTTATTGAAATTCAATGAACTTTGCAGTGGTTCGGGTCTGATCTCTTTATTGTTAGTAATTGTATGTGTCATGTCACTCATGTGTGTAGTGTAGTGTAATTATTGTTAATGTATGTGTAATATGTCCCACACATCTGTTCGTCTGTTGCTCTTGAATGCTACTGTACTGTGTATTTTCAAGGGATGCTACTATTTGAATATGACTCATGAATAATGGTACGGCTTGCATTGACGGTACGGTTCTCACACGATCCTAATTACGAAGTATTAACTTTCGAGACAGATATGTACGACATTAAGTTTCGAGACAGGTGCACAGCGTCGATAACGTTTCAAATGTCATCACATTTGTGACAAAAGTACAACTTCACTACAAAACTTCAATGTTTAACCTTCTTCAATTCACTCCTCTGATTGCATTGCTTGCTAATTTTAACATGAATCACCTAAGCAAATACTAGTAATAGAAGTATATATACAAAGAGTCTTTGTTCTTTGTTCAGAGTCAGAGTTGTGAGTGAGTGAGTGAGTGAATCACGTTGTCCACGAGGCAGATCGTTTCATGACAGGCTTGGTCTCCTTCTCTTCCTCGAGAGCAATCATGCCTAGTTGATGAAATCAATGATAATTTTAATTTCTACTCTAATTTGTAACCATGAATATATATTCCTCCAGAATCTGACTTTTTGTATTGCTTAATATTTCAGGTTCATTAAAATCTCTCTCTCTTTTTTCTTAAGGTATTTCTTCTCATTTTTTATAGTCTTATATGTCACACATTCTTTGTTTGTTTGTATTCTTGTTCGTCTACGTTCTTTATAGAGCAAAATTCAACATTTTTGATCTTATTGTACACTTGTGAGCTTATGTTCTCTATAATTTGTTTAAAAATTGATGTTTGTATGTTTGTTTTGTCACGGTAATTGATGGATTGGAGTGATTTTGTAAGGTGTCTTGCGGGTTTTTATTGTATCCTCTCACATATGAACTTTATCGCTATCCATGGTAGATATATTTATCGCTATCGTATATGAACTCTTCGATGCTTATAAATATATTTGGTTTTATTTTCTCGTGACTTTATTTATTTATTTTCAAATAATGACTCGATAATTTGTGATCTATTTTCCTTTTCTATATATAATTTGCGTATAAACTATTAATTTTATTATTTAAGTGTCTTATTTTATATTGTAGTCATGGATATGAGTTGAATAAGATTGCCAAATGATTACTCAAAATATGTAGCTGGGTGTCTAAAGTTTATTGAGCTAGCTAAGACAAATCTAGTTGAAGAAAAAACCAAGTGTCCGTGTAAAAGTTGCATGTTGCGTTATTGGTTGCCACTTAAACAGGTCGAGGGACATATTTTGTTTAAGGGTTTTTATCAAAAATATACAAACTTGATTTGGCATGGTAAAGACAATGTTCTAGATAATTTGCAAGAAGTTAATAATGTTAAGAGTAGTGGTGAAGGATCCTTTATTGGTCAAGATGACATGGAAGGTTTGCTAAATGCAACATATTTTGGTGGTGATCAATTTTCTTATGGTTATGAGGTCAACGATGTGACTACGGAAATGAATTATGGTGATGACTCTAATCATGAAAATGATTCTGACTTTGACCATGAATATGATTTTGAGGATGATGATGTGTATGATGAAACCCCTGGACCAAACAACATTCAAGATGATGAAAAGTACAAAAAACTTTTAGAATCATCAAAACAAGAGCTCTACAAAGGGTGTCAAACTTTCTCAAAATTGTCGTTTCTTTTACATTTGTTTCATATCAAGTGTATGTTTCACTGGCCTAATGATTCCTTCAATATGTTAACTGAATTACTGCTTAAAGCTTTTCCACAAATTAAAGAGTTCACATCATCGTACTACGAGGGCAAGAAAATAATCAATAATTTGGGCCTTGGATACGAAAAGATCCATGCCTGCCCAAACAATTGTATGCTTTATTGGGGGGAATTCTCTGACAATGATAAGTGTCATGTATGCCACGTATCAAGATGGAAAACAACAATAAGCGAGAGAGGTAATACTAATGACAAAGGGAAGGGTCAACCTAGGAAGAGAGAAGCAGCCAAGGTAATGAGATATTTTCCCTTAATACCTAGGCTAAGAAGATTATACATGTCATCTAAAACGGCAGAAGACATGTGGTGGAATCATAAAGATCTTGTGAAAGATGGAAAGATTAGACACCCTTCTGATGGGTCAGCTTGGAAAGAATTTGATTCTCGATACCCCGAGTTTGCCTCTGATCCTCGAAGTGTCAGGTTAGCATTGGCAACTGATGGGTTTAACCCTTATCGTTTAATGTATACAACATATAGCACTTGGCCCGTTATATTGATTCCCTACAACCTACCTCCATGGTTGTGCGTGAAACCATCATCGTTTATATTATCATGTATCATTCCAGGAAAATCTAGTCCGGGTATTGATATTGATGTATATTTGAAACCTTTACTTCGTGAGTTGAAAATGTTATGGGAGGGTGTTGATGCTTTTGATGCACATACGAGGAAAAATTTCAAATTACGAGCAGCTTTGCATAGTACTATCAATGATTTTCCTGCGTACGCTATGTTATCTGGGTGGAGTACTATAGGTTATGATGCTTGTCCTCGTTGCACTCACTCAATGAACTCGGGTAGGTTTGGTGGTAAAATTTGTTATGTTGGGCATAGAAAATGGTTACCCCATGATCATCATTATCGCTCCCAAGGTCATTTGTTTGATGGAACCAATGTTTATGATAGTGCTCCAGAGTCTATAAGTGGATCAGATGTGTTGAGGCAACAAGAAGAAATTGACTATGTGTATGGGAAGACCACAAAACGATTAAAGAGAAAAAATAGGGCAAGGGAAGTAGGTGTCTCAACTAACTTTGTAAATGATGATGAGGATGATGATGGAGGTACTTTGTGGAACAAAAAGAGCATATTTTTTGAATTGCCCTATTGGGAACACAATCCTCTTAGACATAATTTAGATGTTATGCACATTGAAAAGAATGTGTGTGATAATATATTGGGAACACTATTGGATATGGATAAGAGTAGGGATGACGTTAAAGGAAGATATGCTCTTAAAACATTAGGTGTTAAGAAACATCTTTGGCCACAAGAGAGAGTTGGCAGGGATCCTATCATGCCTCCCGCTTCATACTCAATGTCTAACGAGGAAAAGGAGAGATTTTTAAGGGTGTTGCAAAGGATAAGAGTTCCTGACGGATATGGATCAAACATATCAAGATGTGTGAACATGAAACAACGAAAACTCATTGGTCTTAAGAGTCATGACAATCATGTGTTAATGCAAGATATTCTTCCTGTAGCATTAAGAGCATCCAAAGCCACTTCTGTCATTGACTTGCTTGGTGAACTGTCTTCCTTTTTCAAGTTTTTGTGTTCTCCAACTCTTGATTGCGATGATCTAAACTCTCTTGAGTCAAAAATTGCACTTATACTATGTCGGATGGAAATTGAGTTTCTACCAACATTTTTTACCGTCATGGTTCACCTACTTATCCACCTCGTGGAAGAGGCAAAGCTCGGTGGGCCTGTTCAATATAGATGGATGTACCCTATTGAAAGGTTAGTATCACAAACTCATTGTATTTTTTTCGACTACTACTATATTTTTTTTTATTGACTAACAACTATTTTCGTACAGGTATCTGGCTCACTTAAAGTCATATGTAAGCAATAAAGCTCAACCCGAGGGATCAATTGCTGAAGGGTTTGTGTTTGAGGAGACCATCACTTTTTGTTCAAGATACCTCGAAGGTGTGGAGACAATCTTTAACACGTCCAAGAAAAATGATGATGATGCTTTGGATATTAGTTGTTACTTATACCATTCTGGTGGTAGGGCTATTGGTATGAAGGAGAACATGCGTATAGATGATATTAGTTTAAAACAAGCGCACCGTTATGTATTGCTTCACTCCGATGAGATGAAAGAGGCTCTCGCGTAAGTATTACAACTATTTATTTTATGATTTTCAATCATCACATGTTATCTTTTAACACAAGTTTGTTCATTTGAAGCGAATTCATCAAACAAAAGAGGCAACATCATCACGCTAGAGTCTCTGAAGAGGATGAAAATAAGTGGACGATAAATGAATTTCCCGAGTGGCTTCAACTCCAGGTTTTATTTCCGAGTAATTTTATTTTCCATCAATTTATTCTTAAGGACTACAAGTTTGTAATAATATCTCTCGATTAATTATGTGTAATTTCATGGTTTATTGTCGTAGGTTCATAACTTAGACGCAAGTACCGATGATGGACGGTTGAGAAAAGCATTAGCCGGTGGCTTAAGCATCTATGGTAAAAGAATGAAAAGATTTATAATAAACGGGTATAAATTTCAGACAATTGGTCGTGAGCGGCAAAGAAAAACACAAAGTTCTGGAGTTGTGGTTGAAGCAGAAGGAGATCATTATTATGGGAAGTTGACGGACATTTATGAGCTAGATTATTTTGGTCACTACAAAGTTGTGATGTTTTGGTGTGATTGGGTAGATATACGCAAGGGGATAAAGTTGTTTCCAGATGGAAGTGTTTGCGTAAACTTTGATAAATTGATGCACACTGGGCGTAGTATATCAGATGATCCTTTTGTATTCTCATCTCAAGCAAAACAAGTTTTTTATGTGGAAGACGAGATGAAAAAAGGATGGTCGCACGTGATTAGGACCAAGCCGAGAGACTTGATTGACACGGGCGAAATGTTGTCATAGTAGTTACTAATGTTGGGTTGCTGTTTGTTTTTTTGTAATGGATGCGGACCAATTTGAATTGGGAATCTTTTATACCTTTATATTTTCCTTTTCTTTTATTGTTAGTGATTTTGTGGTCAGACAAATGGCTCATGATGCAATAGTCTGATAAATATTTGTTGTTGATCTTGTTTCAACTCAGAAATTGTCTACTGATTAATGATTGTCGTTAATTCTTTGTTTTACGATCATTTAAAGATACTGATATGTTGTTTCTTGTTACAGAATAGATTAGCAACATCTTCAATCGACAATGAACTACCGAAGTAAAAGAACAGTGGCTCAAGGAACAAATGCTCAAGCGACAAAAGATGAAGGATCAAAAGTCGCAAAGAAGTTGACATTTTCTGGAGTACTGTCGACGTTAGAAGTTCCACCAAAACAAAATGATGGCAGATGGGGACCATTTTGTCATAAAAGTAAGGTGACATCGCACCATGATATTGGGAAAGATCAAAGCTCTTATGTTCCTGAAGCTCCTGTTACCAAGTCTGCTTCCATTTGGATAAACCGTCCACTTGAACCTTCAAAACAGAATCGTCCTACCGAACCAGCAAAACAGAGTCGTCCTACTCAACCTACAAAACAGAACCGTGTGGGTTTGCCAAGTACTCTGGGTAGTTTACATCCCCGAGTTCCTACCGGTGGTGTAGCTGCTATGGAAACCAATGATGTGATGCACACTTCCTCAATGCCAACATCGAGTAAACATCCCAAAGCCAATAATACGAAGCTGCTGCAGCGTGTCTCTAGTAACCCCACAGAAATCAACAGGTCTACAGAGGTGAGTAAATTGGCGAAGAAACCATTGTTGGCTACTGATGCGACAAATCGGATTTCTTCACTTGCAGGACATCACATTGCTCCGTCAGTGCTTTCTAAAATATCATCTAGTGCGCAGTATGGAGGTATGCGTTTACCAGTAGGTATTGATGGACATGTGCCTACTTTACATCCCACTGAGGGTAGTCTAGCCGCTACGGAAACCAATAATGTGAGGCACACTTCCTTAATGCTGACATCGAGCAAAGTTCCCAAAGCCAATAATACAACGGTGTTGCAGCGTGTGTCTAGTAACACCCCAGAAATTAGCTGGTCTACAGGGTTGAGTAAATTGGCGAGGAAACCGTTATTACATAATCAATTTGGTGCATTCCCTGATGATACAGATGTGGCACCTGATGCTGAAAAATCGCCATTAAGAGCTCCTGACACAGGCTTCGAGTCAGCTAATAAAGAAAACGAATCAGATGGATCAACACCATTTATACTTAGGCGTCGAAGTTTGATACCGGAGTGGCCCGATGATGTCAAATTTGATGAGAAAGAAGAAGTTCTAGCCATAGGTAAGTTTCTTCATCCCTTTCTTATCCTATTCTATAATTTACTTGTTTTATTCCGATCCAAGTCATGTGCTCTGAATGCCCATACTAACCACTGCTTCAAACAGGCTGCTATTATGTTGTTTGCTGAAACACCACCTCGGATGACTTGATTTTTTCTGTTTATTAACGAGTCATTAATTCAGAATAATGAGTCATTAACTCAATTGGAATTAGAACTTGCCTGGGAGGGTGAAGTTTAACTGTCAATGTTTCAATATTTGAACAAGTAGTATGGGAATTTCTGAATCCAATTGCTTAATGTTGTCGAGATTTATTATGACGTAGATAGGTGGGGCCGTAGGATTAAGGTGATTCTTCTCTACAGAATTGGAAAGTCATGTGGATTATGTAATGGTAAAAGCCTCTGTGAGTCTGTTTATAAGCTATGTTTTGGAAGTTGCGGATTTAGTAGATACCTTCAAACTTCTTCACTACCTACCTCGACACATTGTAGAATTTCTCGTAAGATGATGACCAAACGCTACCAAAACATTTGTACAATCTTATAATAATTGTAAAGATACAATATGAACTTACCCAACTTGAATTTGCCAAAACAATTACTCTGTCCGTTCTATTCATTTGTTTGCCTTTTATATTCATCGTGAGGATTATTTTAATCAAAGTCTAACAAATGAATGAGACGGAGGGAGTACTTTCGTATGTTTAAAATCTTAAACACAACAAGATGGAATCATGGTATTTTGTTTACAGATAAGAAGTACATGATGATATATGCAAACAGTAATTTTAGTTGTTCTGTTTCCCCTCTTTCTCAACTTTTGTGATCACTAGTCTGAGATTTTTATTGGGAAAAATGATGAATTCCCTTTTAAAAATTTTGTTAAAACTTGCTACCTTAAATTCTTATCTGTAAAATTTGCTACCAACTATCATTTTTCCTCCTAAAACGTTTTTATGACAAAATTACTCCTACTTTTAGTCTCTCATTCCTCCCTAAAACCTTTTTTGATGACGAAAACAACCCTTCCCCTCCTCCTTGCCTTCTTCTCCACTCGCCCCTGATCCGGACTTTTAAATGACTGATGCTGCTTTCACTATTTGGATCTGCCGTTCTACTATGTTGCTTTTGAAACCAGTCTCTGAGTATTATCATCAGCTGTCACTATAAATGTATATATCTATCATTGATGAAAAACAAATTCTATCTCTCTTGCTTAAAATTAGTCAATTATCGATCTCATTTATTCTTAAAAGGCAGAATTTTCAAGAGATAAGAGAGGGGTCAGATAGTTGTACAATCAATTATATAAATATAAAAATGAGTAAATTCAAATTTTGAAGGTAGTTTTTGTTTTTGTTTTTGTTTAGTTCATGTTTACATACAGTTAGAGTATACAAGTTCTTCGTTCGCTTTTATCGTATATTTTTCTGTCAACTATTACAAGAGGAAATAAATAGAATTTTTATATTTTGCATATATCATAGTGTGCCTTTAAAGATATAATATTTTTTTTAACAGATTCAGAAGGACATTACCATATGATTCGTAGTGCCATTCAACCTCGTGATGTTTGGCTTTCGACAGATAAGAAGTATTTTGTGACCTTTAACGAGTTTTGTCAACCATTGAGAAGAGGGGGACATGTCCTTATAAAATTTATTGGGACTATTGCAAAGACTGAGCAATTTTGTTCGATTAGGGTAACCAATTGGCGGTCTGTAAATGCACAATGCAAAGCTGACATCATTAAGATAATCAGAGTAAGTATTATCAATTTAAATGATTATTTTGTTAATGTAATTATAAATTTTTATTTTTTTATTCTATTTCATTAATCGGGAAAATATAATATTTCGTAAATATTGCTCATCGTCAATAATTCTATTACAAGGCCCACTTTGTTATCCCGGATGGCGACTCTTACGACAAAGGAATACTCAAGAGAGCGGGTAAGAGTGCAAGGCAGTACAGGTACTCCTTGAAGGATGCCTTTTTTAAGCCAGAAACCAAAACAAAATCACAAATCTATGACAATGGGCCTAGTGGACATCCTCGCAATAGTTGGATAGATTTGGTGGATTATTGGTATTCCGAGAAGGGAGAGGTATGTATTAATGTATTTATTATTGTAAGAAGGATAATATTAATGTATTTATTATATGTGACATATAGTAAAAACGCGCACACGTGTCTTAATGTAGAAATTTGCTGAATGTGGGAAAGATGCACGAGCATCCCAAAATCATGCTCATACGACAGGGTCTACAAGCTATGCTGATGTTCGAGCTACCTTTGTAATATTTTTTTTTCCATTTTGTCATTTGTAATATTTTGTTATTATAGATTATCATAACTAATTTTAATTTATTGTATTGTACAGAAAGATGAGAACAAAAGAGAGCCAAGCAATCTCGAAATTTTTTAGCGTACCCATCGGAAAAAAGATGGTACATTTGTTAAAGGCACAGATACCGAAGATGTTTGGGTAATATATATATTAAATCAAGCTGGACTTGTTGCTTCTTTTTATGATATTAACTACATTGTTTTTTTTTTAACTTTTTGAAGTGATAAATTTATTTTGACTCAGGCGGACGCCGAAGCATATATTCAGAATGAAATTGATTGCAATCCAAGTAACAAAAAATCTCGCATTCAACTTGAGAATGAAGCATTTGATAAGCTGATGTGTGTGAGTGATGTATCACGCCCGTTAGGATACAGATTTGGCGTGAAAAAAAGTGATATATCTGGAGTGCATAGAGTGTTAAGGAAAGAAAATTTTGACAGTGGTGAGAAAAATACCTTAGTCATACAGAACATGGAAAAAGTTGTCACTAATCTGACTAAGGAAAATAAGGCATTGGTGGAGAAACAAGAAGAATTACAAATGAAGAATGATTCTCATGCTCAATTATTGAAGGTGATGTCTGGACAGTTAGGCCAAATCTTGGATGCTGTAAGTTCTGGAAAGGCACCAATTGAGTATCTAAGTCTTGCAAGAAATGTCTTACATACGGCAAATCAAGAGGTAACCTTACACCCTACATTATATATAATTTTGTATACTTGCATTACATTGACAAAAGAGCTCTAAAACATGGACTCCGTATCGGCAAACATGGACAATGGATTATGCAGAATACAAATTATAGTATATACTATACATATGGCTTATGGAATAGTAGTAAGTCTTACTATCATAAGCATATACTTAGGAATTGCTTCGTTATGGAATTCTTATTGTAGGATTAACTAGGTTATGAATTTATGATATCATATTGCTTCGTTACGAAATTCTCGTAATCGGACCTTTCTGCCCTTTCCGTAGACGTGATTTAGTCTTCTGTATGGACTTTCCTCTGGAATTTATGCAGGATCTACATTGCAAAATTGTTGAATGTGAAACAAGTCTAGGAGAAGAAATCTTATGTGGGATATTTGATCTTGGGTGTAACCTTTTCTGTTCTGTTCCTTTTTAGCGTCTCTTGTATGCTTGGTTAAGCTTCCCGAAACAGCCTGTGTGACTGAAGTATTGATTAGTCTGTTCAGATCTTGTCTCCTTTCATGCCTTTGAGGCACTATATAGTAATGTTGTGTATACGCTTGTGTAAACTACTTTTGTCATCAAACGTGACAAATGTGCGTGAACCTAGAACCTTTCATCTTAATGTTATCTAAGCTTGCCATCCTAATCTTAACCTTTCATCACCTTTGTGCTCATATAAATTGGTTATTATTTTGTAGGTCGTTTCGGGTTCTGCAAAAGATGACTATCCGTCGGAGTAATTGCAAGAACTTATTTCCAGACTATTCTATTAATTAAGACGATTGTTGTTGCATGCACGCGAATTTTGTTATTTAATACTCGTGTTGAGACATTTTGTTACATATATTTTTCTTTTCGATCGATATTAGATTGGGTTATTAATTTAGTACGTACTCAATTATGTTTAATTTACGGTAAAAATGTTGAAGGTTTATTATATATATCCTTTTGTCAATAGACATTTGTATTTGTTTTTTATTTATCTTGTTTTTTTTTTACATTATTATGTAAAAAAAAGGATTGTGGGCCGTTTTCTTTAAAGTAAATCTTGACGCTTTTTTGCGTCAAGGCTAGTTACCGCCAATTTTTTCCTATCGCACATTAGTGTCAATCTCTGAATTCTTGACACATAAAAGCGTCAGAAATCTTGACACCATAAAGTGTCGGTTTGAATTGTTGACACAAGAAAGTGTCGAGATTAGTGATAGTTAAAAGCGTCAGAAATTCCTGACGCCCCAAAACCCGACGCTTTTCTGAAGCGTCAGGAATATAATTCCTGACGCTTTAAAGCGTCGAAAATCAAAGGAAAAAGCGTCGAGATTCATAGAGATTTGTAGTAGTGAACGTGGACGATATGATCGTTAAGTCCAAGGACCGGAGTGGGCACATCGCGGCCCTAAGAAAATTCTTTACCCGATTGCGCAAATACAACATGAGGCTAAACCCTCAAAAGTGCAGTTTCGGGGTAACATCGGGCAAATTACTGGGCCATATCGTTAGCCAACGCGGCATCGAGGTCGACCCAGCTAAAATCAAAGCCATCACCGAGATGCAACCACCCAAGACTGAAAAAGAAATACGGGGGTTTCTCGGAAAAGTCCAATACATCAGCCAGTTCATTTCAAAATTAACCATGGTATGTGAGCCCATTTTCAAGAAACTAAAGATAGGGTAGCGAGTACTGTGATGGGACGACAAATGTCAAACGACATTTGATAAAATCAAGGAGATACTGTCTGCTCCGCCAGTATTAATGCCACCTCAACCCGGCTTGCCTTTGTCGTTATACCTAACAACGACCGAGACAGCCATGGGGGCTATGCTGGCCCAGACAGTCGATTCAGAAGAACGGGCTATTTACTACATCAGTAAAAAATTCCTCGAATATGAATGCAAATACACAATGCTTGAAAAGACGTGCCTAGCGTTGGTTTGGGCCACTAAAAAGCTCCGACATTACATGCTTAGTCACGAGGTACATGTATTATCCAAAATGGATCCTATCAAGTACCTGTTCGAGAAGCCCATCCTCAACGGCAGGATGTCCAGGTGGACTTTAATGTTATCTGAGTTTGACCTCAAGTTCGTACCATTAAAAGCCATCGGGTGGTAGCCGAGTTCCTTGCCGATAGCCCAATATCTGAAGAGGACCGCACCGACACTTGGGCCTTTCCTGATGAAGACATATTCCATACTGACACCGAGACATAGGATTTGTATTTTGATGGAGCATCCAACTTTCGAGGATTCGGGGTCGGGATTCTGCTGATCTCACCACAAGGGGAACACACTCCCTTGTCCATCAAATTGGACTTTGACATGACCAATAATGCAGCCGAATACGAAGCATGCATTCACGGGTTGCAGGCCGCCACTGATTTAGGGGTAACAAACCTCCGGGTCCACGGTGATTCATCATTGGTCATCAATCAGGCTCTCCAAAAATGGAAAACTCAGAACGCCAATCTCGTGGCTTACCAAGCACGGGTAAGGGTTCTAGAGCAATAGGTTTTCCAAAATGTTTTGCAAAATTTGAAATGGTTTAAAAAAAAAACGTTTACCTTTATAAAAAAAAAAACAGAGTGTTGGGTGGTTTGGGTGCATTGCATACGCATGATTTATATATTCATATTTGTATATATATGATAATATTTTGTGCCGTTATCTTTACCTGAACTACGAATGCTACTTATGTTATAAATTGTGATATTATTGGTGATAGCATGATTTTATGCCAATACTTAATAGAACCTTGTTTATATATATAGTAACCATGCCTCCACGAAGGGAAAATGAAAACAACAATACTGATATGGCTGCTATGGTGACGCAACTTATAGCTCAAAACACAGTTCTTGTCGAAGCCGTGCAACAAATGACTACGGTTGCGCGGAATATGAATGAGAGGGTTGAGAATGAAAACGATCCTACACCTACTGTTGTTGGGATGTCTGAAGCGGTACAGAAGAAGAGGCCGCCGTCTTTTACTGGGAAAGGGGATCCTACTGAGTTAGATAACTGGATTAGGGAGATAGAGAAAATATTCTTGGTTGTTGGGTGCCCACATGAATTCCAGGCTAGGATCGCTGTCTTTTATTTGAAGGAGGAAGCAGATATCTGGTGGCAGACTGTGAAAGATGATTTCATGAAACCTAAGAGGGTGAGAAATGCTAATGGTACCGTTATACTTCAGGATAAAGACTGGGATGATCTTAAAGATTTACTTGAGGAAGAATTTTTCCCCGACCATGTGAAGAACCAGAAACTGGCTGAATTTGGGGATCTAAAGCAGACAGATGAGATGAGTGTGAAAGATTTTTATAACAAATTCATTGAACTTAGCAGATTCGCTACGGAGTTGGTGCCGAATGAGCGAATTAAAGCGGCAAGGTTTGAGGATAAGTTAAATTGGAAGATTAAGGGTAGGTTTGCTGGGGAGACCTTCACTTCATTGAGGGATATTTATGCTAGAGCTGTGAACATTGAGAGGAGTAATCAGAAAATGGAGGCTGAGTTGGGATCTAGTGTGACCAAAAAGAGGGAGTATCAGGGGAGCCAATCTGACACCGCAGCTAAGAGAGGAAATTTCCATAATAACAATAACCCTCAGAATAAGTCTCAATCTTTTGGCGGGAATGTGAAAGAAGAAGGGAATAACTGGAATGGTAAGAGTCAGGGGTCAGGCCAAGTCTTTACCAGACACTATTACTGCAAGATATGCAAGGGAGATCACCCAGGAGTTGACTGTCAGGGAAATAGGGTGACATGCCACTGGTGTGGAAAATTGGGACACCGTTTGAATGTACTAATAAGAAGGCAGGAAGACCCCGTAGTGCACCATCTGCTAGTGTGAGTGTAAATCAGGGTAACCGATTCCAGGGTCAGGGAAGAACACAGAGTTATGGTGGATCTGCATCTAACAACACTTATAAGAACCCAGCTCCGACTCAGGGCAACACTACCGCAGCTAGTAAGCCCGCAGAACAAGTGAATGGGGCATAGAGTACTAAGAAGCCCACTGGGAAGCTCTATGTCATGAATAGAGAAGAAGCAGAAAACACTGACATCGTTTCGGGTAACTTTCTTGTGAACTCCATTTCAGCTCATGTTCTGTTTGATTCTGGTGCGTCTCACTCCTTTATTTCAACTAAGTTTGTGGATAAAATGAATGTTGAACCTAGTGAAATTGTGGATTATAATTTTGCTATGCCATCTGGGGACTTAGTGAACTGTAAAAGAATTTTTAAGGATGTGTCTGTGTTTATTGGTGATCATGATTTTAAGGCAAACCTGATAGAATTTCCGTTACCTCACTTTGATGTGATTTTGGGGATGGATTGGCTCGGGTCTCACCGGGCTAATATTGATTGTGCACAGAGTAAAGTTTCCTTGAGGGGGCCTAAGAATGTGAGGGTATCTTATAGGGGTCATGTAAAGGGTCCTAGAGTGAAACTTATTTCTGCTATGAAAGTGAAAAAGCATTTATCTAGGGGAGCTGAGTTGATTTTGTGTCATGTAAAAGATTTGAGGGTGGAATATCCTGACTTGAGTGAAGTTCCAGTAGTGAGTGAGTTTGTTGATGTGTTTCCTGAAGAAATACCGGGAATGCCTCCTGCTAGAGAAGTTGAGTTTAAAATCGACCTAGTGCCAGGAACAGGTCCAATTGCTAAATCACCATATCGAATGGCACCGTTAGAAATGCAAGAACTTAAGAAACAATTAGATGAATTGATGGAGAAAGGGTATATTAGGCCTAGTGTGTCGCCTTGGGGTGCCCCTGTTTTATTTGTGAAGAAGAAGGATGGAACTTTGAGGTTGTGTATTGATTATCGGGAATTGAACCAAGTTACTATCAAGAATAGGTATCCTTTACCTAGGATTGATGATTTGTTTGATCAGTTGAAGGGAGCTTCTGTTTTCTCTAAAATAGACTTGCGATCTGGGTACCATCAGTTGAAGATAGCACCTGAGGATGTCCCTAAGACTGCATTTTCCACTAGATATGGCCATTATGAGTTTACTGTAATGCCTTTTGGGTTGACTAATGCACCTGCTGTGTTTATGGACTTGATGAACCGAACTTTTAGGACTTACCTGGATAAATTTGTTGTGATGTTCATTGATGACATACTGATTTATTCGAGGAGTGAGGATGAGCATGAGGAACATTTACGCATTGTTTTGGGTATCTTGAGAGAAAAACAGTTGTATGCCAAATTTTCGAAATGTGAGTTCTGGTTGGATCAAGTAGCTTTTCTGGGGCATATTATATCTAAGGATGGGGTAGCTGTAGATCCTGCTAAGATTAAAGCTGTTAAGGAGTGGCCTAGACCGAAATCTGTGACTGAAATTCGTAGTTTTTTGGGTTTAGCTGGTTACTATAGGAGATTTGTGAAAGATTTTTCTAAAATAGCTAGACCAATGACCACACTGATGAGGAAAGCAACAAAATTTCATTGGGATGTGGGATGTGAGGAGTCGTTTCAGATTTTGAAGGAGAAGTTGACCACTGCTCCGGTGTTAGCTTTACCGGATGGGAATGAAGCTTATGAAGTCTATACTGATGCATCTAAGAATGGGTTAGGTTGTGTTCTTATGCAGAATAGGAGAGTGATTGCCTACGCTTCTAGGCAGTTGAAACCTTATGAAGAAAATTATCCCACTCATGATTTAGAATTAGCAGCCGTAGTCTTTGCCTTGAAGATTTGGAGACATGATTTATTTGGTGTACCCTTTAAGGTTTTCTCTGATCACAAAAGCTTAAAATATATATTCACTCAAAAGGAGCTTAATATGAGACAGAGGAGGTGGTTAGAGTTGATTAAGGACTACGAGGTCGAGATCCAGTATCATGAAGGAAAGGCTAATGTGGTGGCCGATGCCTTAAGTAGAAAATCTCTTCATACAATACAGTTAGTGATGACCCGTGATAAGCTGAGGGAAGAGTTTGTGAACTTTGCGATCCAAATGGCGAAGCCAGGAACCCCGTCTAATGTGTTGTCTGTTGAGAGTGATTTGATAGGGGAGATTAGAGAATTGCAGGTTGGTGATAAGTATTTGCAGGATAAGTTAGTGAATGAGCCTACTTTGTTCCGGCGCGACGAGAGTGGATTGATTAAGGTTCATGATAGAGTTTGTGTGCCTAACGACTGGGAGATAAAGAAAAGAATAATGACTAAGGCACATGCAACACCGTATTATGTTCACCCCGGGGGTGATAAAATGTATGCGGACTTGAAATTAACATTTTGGTGGTCCGGTATGAAGAAACATATTGCAGATTTTGTGTCTCGATGCTTGATATGTCAGAAGGTTAAGAGTGAACACAGGAGACCTCAAGGGAAGTTGCAACCTTTAGAAGTTCCCGAGTGGAAGTGGAGTTCAATCTCCATGGATTTTGTAGCTGGTTTGCCGAGGTCACAGAAAGGTAATAATATGATTTGGGTGATAATTGATAGGATGACTAAGAGTGCACATTTTATTCCGATGAAAGATACTTGGAAGAAGAAGCAGCTTGCTGATGCTTATGTACATCATGTGGTAAGACTTCATGGAGTTCCTAAGGATATTATGTCAGATAGGGATGCCAGATTTGTTTCAATATTTTGGGAGAAACTTCAGACAGCTTTGGGAACCAAACTTAATATGAGCACAACATTTCATCCAACTACCGATGGTCAGACTGAAAGAACAAATCAAATACTTGAGGATATGTTGCGAGCTCGTGTCTTACAATTTCAGGGAGGTTGGGAGGATAAGTTAGATCTTATTGAGTTCTCTTATAATAATAGTTATCAGGCTACAATTCAGATGGCACCATTTGAGGCATTGTACGGACGCAAGTGTAGGAGTCCGATATGTTGGGGTGATATTAGTGAGCATGTGATTCTAGGGTCTGAGATGATCACTGAGATGGTTGAGAGTGTTAGGATTATACAGGACAGGATGAAGGCAGCTCAAGACCGTCAGAAGAGCTATGCTGATAAGACTCGTAGGCACGTGAAATTTGAGGTTGGTGACAAAGTTCTTTTGCGTGTCTCGCCTACTAAAGGAGTAATGCGGTTCGGTAAGAAGGGCAAATTGAGCCCAAAGTTTATTGGTCCGTATGAAATCTTGGAGCGTATTGGCGAGGTGGCTTATCGACTTGATTTACCAGCTGATCTAGAGCGAGTGCATAATGTATTCCATGTTTCCCAGCTAAGGAAATACATCAGTGATCCATCACATGTGTTAGACCCGGAGACTATTGAGCTTGATGAGACTATGACTTACGAGGAGACTCCTGTTCAGATTTTGGATAGTAAGGTGCGTAAAACCCGTAGAACTGAGAGAAGAATGGTCAAAGTTTTGTGGAATAATAACAATGTGGAGGAGGCTACTTGGGAAGTTGAGTCAGCCATGAAAGAGAAATACCCTCATCTTTTTGCCTAAGGTAAATTTTCATGCTTCGTGGACGAAGCTTTATTTTAAGAGGGATAGAAATTATGCATGACTACTTTATGTACTACTTTATTTTTTTGTGTTGGATTAACTTTGTTGTGTGGTTTTATGTTATGATTGCTTGTTGGTTACAAATATGAATCTATTGGTTATTGTTGGTTATGGTTGGATATTGGTTATTATTCTTGAAATACTTGTTTACTTATATTGGTGGTTTATAAAAAAAAAATTTGAACTTGTGAAATTTCAAAAAACTTTGAATTTTTTTTATTTACCCGGCATACTCTTAGCTTTCTAAGTGATACTTTTGAGGATTGTGAGAATTTTGTGGGTCGAACTCTAGCGTTATTTCGTGGAATTTGTTCTTATGTTATGAAATTAGGTGGTGGTGAAGTTGTAATACTTTCAATTTGAGAAATTAGGTGGTTTGGATTTTTGGGGATTTGGAGATGTGAGTGATCTTAAAGGTTACACGCTTGTGTTGGCGGATTTTGGATGTATATAGAGTAAATGGTTTATTTTGGATATATATGAGGAACTTTGACGAATTTGGATATATGGAGTGAATGGTCATTTTGGGACACTTATAGTATTGTGAGACCTTATTTTGGGGACGAGTTTAAACTTCGAGGACGAAGTTTTGTTTTAAGGAGGGAAGTCTGTAACACCCCGTTATTTTCCGAGTCAATTATAAAACGTTACTTTTCTAAATTATTTAAAATGGGTTGTTAAGTTGGGAAAAATATTTTCGAGGTCTTTATAAAATTAAAGTATTTTGGATTACCTTATAATAATCGGTTTTGATTTTCTTAAAATGGAACGTTGTTTTATAAACCGACTTCGTATCGGGTTGAAATTTGGGTCAAACACGATAAGGAAAGAAAAAAATATAAATAAAAACCTAATACATCAAACTCCTTGTTTCTTTGTTCCTGCGGCAGACATACCACCCATATTCATTCATCTTTTATTTACTACTCTGCCGCAACTCTTCTTCCGCTGCAACGTTTCTATTTTTATTAGCTATCAAATTTCTATTTTTATTCATTTATTATTTATCCTTTTCCTTGCACTTGGCTCGGTAAGCTAAGTGTGGAGTAACAGTTTTGAGTTTTCGGTTTTTGGTTTATTATTTTGGTTGCGAAAATTTAGGGCTGTTACAGAAACGATTCCAAAAGGTAGAATACATTTATCTGCCCCGGGAAGAAAATCAATTTGCAGATGCACTTTCCAAATTAGCATCTCTACTGAACATCCCGGATCACCTGACCAGCATGCCAATCTGTGTCGAAAGACGGTCCGAGCTGGCGTATGTACACGCCATCCAGGACATCGAGCTAGCTGACCCGGAACCCTGGTATCAGTCAGTCCTAACTTACTTGGCAACGGGAGAATATCCCCCGGGAACTGAAAGCTGGGCCAAGAAGGCCCTGCGGAGATTGGCAACCCAACTCGTTCGCACGGACGACGGGCAATTGTATAAGAAGACGTCACAGGGGGCTCTTCTCCTATGCATCGACAAAACAAAGGCCGAAAAGGTAATGGCTGAAGTACACGATGGTGAAAACGGTCCGCATATGAACGCCCATATGCTAGCCCGCAAAATCAGGAGGCTCGGGTACTATTGGAACACCATGGAAACAGACTGTCAGTTGTATGTCAAACACTGCCATAATTGTCAGATCTTTGCCAATGTACAGCATATGCCGTCTTCCCTCTTATATACCATGACATCACCATGGCCATTTTCGACATGGGGCATAGACATAATTGGAAAGGTACACCCTTCCGGGACGGGAGGTCATTGCTTCATTTTGGTGGCCATCGACTACTTCACCAAATGGGTCGAAGCCGAGTCATACCGTGTCTTGAACGCCAAGCACGTGGCCAAATTCATCCAAAACAAGATCATATGCCGGTATGGGATCCCTCATGAATTTATTAGTGATCACGGGACCCACTTTCAAGCTGAAACTGCCGCATTGCTGGCAAAATATAAAATTCAAAGGCATACATCTTCGCCTTACCGACCTCAAACAAATGGAGCGGTAGAAGCGGCCAATAAAACAATTGTCACCATACTTAAAAAGATGGCTGAGAATTACCGGGACTGGCTCGACAAGATACCCTTTGCCCTATCGGGATATCGAACCTCGATCCGCACCGCGACCGGAGCAACCCCGTATTACTTGACATACGGAATGGAAGCGGTCCAACCGGTCGAGCTAGAAGTATCGTCCCTCAGGATTTTACTTGAAAGCCAAGTACCTGAAGCAGATTGGGTCCAAGCCCGATACGATTCGCTAGTCCTTTTAGACGAACGGCGATCACGGGCCCTCAACAATATCCAAATATATCAAAAGAGGATCCAACGGGCTTTCAACAAAAGGGTTAGGCCCCGAAACATCAAAAAAGGGGATTTGGTCCTGAAATCGGTTCGTGCCTTACTACCGGTTGACCCAAGGGGTAAATTCAAACCCAATTGGGCTGGGCCATAGTTAGTCAAGAAGGTCCTATCAGGAGGAGCGGTGATGCTGACAGACTTGGACGGGAACGAATTTGTCAACCCAACCAACTTGGACCAGCTGAAGCGCTACTACCCCTAAAATCCATCTCAATGTTATTTGCAAAATTTATAAAATTTGTCTTTTTATAAATTTTCAAAAAATTATAGACAAGTCAATAAGTTAGAATTAATTATTCTACCGTCACACATCTCGAATTAATAATCTTGATGTATTTCGAAAATTGCAATAATCAATCAAATCAATTTTGAACTACGTTTGGTTTGATTCCGCTATTTGTGGATACGTAGGCAACCCCTCAAAAGGGTACAATCACTGCAATAAACGAAAAACGGACACGGCATACACAAAAAAAAAATCACACCACAAAAAAATAATAATAGTAATATTCAAATAATAAAATAAGGAGACTAATATCCGGGCATCTTCCCCTTTCCCTTGTCCTTCGGGTCGCGCGGAGCCCGAGGTCGCCGAGGTTGAGGCGAGCGTTCCCTAATTACGAGGGGAACCTCTTTAGCTCGAACCCGCTTCTTTGACGACGGGTCTTCCATAATGGTCTTCGGTCCAAGTCGAGCCCGTACATGCTCAGGTAGTCTATCCCGTGGGCCAAGTCGGTCCTGCACGGGAAGCTTTGGGCCTAGTCTCCTTCCCAAGTCAGTATGGGGGCCCACCTTCCCCCAAGCACCTTTAGCGCTAGACCCTCCAGCTTGAGTCTGGGTCTTCTTCTGTCCTGACATGAGACGGACTAGGGTAGCAGGAGTGTCTCCTTCATCAAAAATGCCCCTGTTGTCCTTAGCTTGCTCCCTTCGCAGCAGGTCGAAAGCTTCATCAACCTTCAGAGCAGCTCGGGCTTTAGCATCCTCTGCTTTGGTCCACTTCGTGTAAGAGTCTGAAACCCAGATTGAGTGGCGAGATTTGACAATGGGCCAAATATGCCGTGCGTACCATCTTTGCATTCAGGTATCACACATTACATCAGTCAGTTGGGTAGGGTCATTCACAACTGCTTCAACTTTAGGGATTCGCTGGGTCCATCCATACTGCCTTAGTATGCGATCTGGGTAGAGATGAACCGTCTGCCTGAAAGATAGGATCACCTGATAGCGGGCACGGTCCCTCGGGTCCAAGCCACTCCAAAGGTAGATGGGCCACCACGGAACTACCCATCGAATTAACGGGCCACCATGGAATGACAAAACCTCGTCCCAATACTTTTGCGTGATCTGACGAGAAAAGTCAATGACCCGCTTCTTCGTCATCACCTGGTTATGATGATAGTTGCTCGCATCAAGAGGAGGATCTATCACTGATAACCTCTCATATAGCCAAATCTGCAAAAAGGAAACAAAAACATGAGTTCCCGAGGAGAAATAGGCATCCGCCCAAGGCCACTCGGTCGAGTGCCTAGGACACTCGATCGAGTGGTACTCCTGAACACAAACAGGGGGCTTTTTACGAGGGCACTCGGTCGAGTGCCAGGGTGACTCGATTGAGTGCCCGCTGCAGCAAACCATCCGCGAAAAAAAAATTAAAAATCAAAAAATAAATTGCAAAGTAACATACTTGCAGCAATCGGGCACTCCCGGTAAGACGAATTGATGAGTCCCTCTTGCGGCTGTCCAATCCTTGGATAATCTCGCCCGTGATCAGCCAAGCCGGGCTGTGTTCAGTCTCCATCAAATCTACTACGGTCAGAAGACGGGTGTTTCCCATGCAGGATAACAAATCCATGTGGCCCTCGAAAGCATATACGTGGAGCATACAGAAAGAAAAAGCCCTACGGCTGTAAGCCGGTCTGAACCGAACATCAAGAGAATTCATAAATTTCTCAGCCAAGTCGATCAGAGAAATTTTATCACCTTCCATCATGCGGGATACCTCGTTGTGAGAAAGCCCTAGAAATTCTCGAAGCTTCCTCCTCGGGTCATAGATCGAGTATGGGACGGCTGGACGAAGTACCGGGTTCCATCCTTTTATAGCTGCAATCTCCTTAGGTAAAGGGCAAACTTCGCCCCGAGGAAAAGCAAAGACATGATATATGTCATCCCAGTAAGCCAAGCACGCATCCAGGAAATAGCGATCAACCACCATCTGACGGAACGGGTACAGCTGAGTTATACCCGTTTGATTCAAAGCCACCCTATCCGTGTCCCTAAAGCGACGGGACCACTCCTGTAGCATAACGGTCAATCTATCGATTCCCATGGCTAATTCCTTAAGAAAATAAAGAGATTTTCTTTTTGCCTTAAGGGAAATAAAGAGACTTTCTTAAAAGAAGGGATTGATTTGTGATGAGAATTATGGAGAAATCAAGAGCAAGAGAGGGCTATATATAGCATTAGCCTTGCAAACTGTTTAGGAAAATTTCCTAATCCTAATTGGAATCAAACCACAAGCCTAGTCTTGATACTAGCACGAAAATCTCCATCCCGAACTTTCCTAATCTTTGTTAGGAGTCAAAAATCTCAAAGTTTCCAAAATTCAAAAAACTCAAATTTTCAAGATTTCAAAAATTCAAGTTTTCAAAAATCAATTCTCCCCAGCGCGAGTCATTTTACTACCTACGTGTTGCATGCATTTTATATAGCCCATAGAGGTATGACTCGAACGGAGACGTGCAACCTACTATACCTCCCCAGCGGAAGCCGACGGTGGCATTTAACGGGATGGGCCTACATACAGGCGCACCCAGGACTTATGCGACAAGTCCGATTCCCCACGGAGTTATTATCAACAGCTCAGGTACGACTTCTAGCTTATGGCTGGCGAGCCCTTCACGCGAGTGTAATGGACTATAAACGACCCGACCAGAAGTCCGCCAGGTTTCAATCCTCGATTGGCCTGGTGGCTACTCTGACTTTCGCCTTGTCCAAGCCTCAGTCAGAGTGGGGGCTCTGTAGACACCCGCATTTTGACTGCCAGGTGTCTATGGTAGTTTCCCAAAAAACGCCCGATGATGATTGGACGCTAACGTGCTTCTATGCGCTCGGATACGGGCTCAAATCCATTAATTGCTGGCTAACACACTTACAGAGTACAAATTTCACAAAACCAACCTTGAATCCAGGCCCAGTGGATCATTCCGAGTCAAACAGGACTAATTTGGGCCAAAACCGACACCGGAATTAAAACCAACTTTTTTTTACGATTGGGTCAACCCTGGTCAAAGTCGTTTCCGAGATACACAAAACAACCCATCAAGCATCCAAAGTCAAGGTCCAAGTCAATGGACCCGCGCAACCCATTTGGGCCACTCGATCGAGTGCCCGACCCACTCGATCGAGTGGGCCTGTTTCGAGCCCGGCTGCAGGCGTGACGGGCCACTCGACCGAGTTAGCCACCTACTCGGTCGAGTAACCCTAACCGGGTGCCCTAACTTTGCCTATATAAGCAACCTCTTGCACACCTTTCAAGACACTTTTCAAAAAACCCAAAACTTTAGCACCCTTGCAACCCTAAAACTCAATCCTAACTCTACACTAAGCAATTCTACAATCAAACCCTAGCCCTAGTACTAGGAATCAAAACCCGAGCCACCATAACTCAACCTTCATAACACCTCGAAGCTCTTGTGTTAAAGCCACGATTACGAGTCCGATCCGAGACAAGAACATGTAGGTTGAGGGTGTCAAAACCCTTTCTCTTCTCCTTCTCTTCTCGTCGTCCTCCTTTTTTTTTCGCGTCCTTATTTTCGTTTTTTTTATTTTTATTCATTGCGTCATAATATCGATAATACCATCAATATAAAAGCATTAAAATACTTATCGATTTGTGTCGAATAAGAGGGATATCGGAATAAGAAAATACGAATATACAAGTGTACTGCACACAACGTTGACGGTCGCTTATTCCGGTATCCCGACTATTTGATTATTGAGATAAGTTAACTTAAACAATAATTCGTTATTATTTTTGTCGGCATCATCATTAATCTTGCATTCATCAATTTCAAAACCTTTTTCAAGACACGTATTTTTAATAAGGGTCGAAACCCGTTGACGTGGATCCGACATCACAATCCGTATGGATTTATTTCGATGTCGGAGAAGCCGAGGGAATCAAGTCCTCTAATTTAAGCAAAGTGTCGATTCGTTAGATCCGATACCAATTTCATAGTTGGATGTTGAATCTAACAATCTAGTCAATTTAATTCAATTAATTCGATTTCTCGTTGATGCTAACGTAGATGTCACGTTGTAATTATGACACTACAAACGCGGAGAGAAATTCATATCGTTTTGATTGACTTAAAACGACTCAAATCAATTTTCTTTATTTTTTCGCTCTAGTATTCCGTATCGATTCAATAATCGAATAAGGGATATAACGAGCATTTAAATTTAGAGTCGGGTATAAATTCAATAATATTTATATTCGGTTCAATCAAATTGATGATTTATAAAAAAACCCGAATCGAGCATAAGTCATACAATATTTATGCTCAATTCGGTAAAACCGTCGAATTATCAAAAATCAAAAGCAATTTCTAAATCAATACAAAATTGCGAACGAATTATAATTCATACAGGGGGCACCCGACCGAGTGCCTAGCCCACTCGGTCGAGTGGCACCCCAAAATCGGATCAGAATGCTTACTACGACCCCCACTCGGTCGAGTCTCGCAGTGACTCGGTCGAGTGGCCGTGTACTCGACCGAGTTGGTCAATAACTTGGCCGAGTACGGTCTGAAACGCAAAACAGAAACCTTTTTTAGAGGTTCACTCGATCGAGTCCATTGACCACTCGATCGAGTGGCCTCATCGCGACCAAAACCGTGAGTCGAACATTCTTCTTCTTTCTAAATTCGATAGTATTTTACGACTTAGGTCAACACGTGCCTAATTAATCACGTGTATTACTATCTTTTCAAACCATGCATCATCTCGTTTACATCATTCAATTCAATTCAACATTTGCACAAACCGTTATTATTCGTTATATCGTTATTAACAGTTTGCTTGTTTCTTTTGTCAATTTTTGTCGTTTATTTTATTTTACTAAAATGAACCCACATGCTAAAATTCAACTTCGACGTTAGAATTAATTGCATTAAATTGACTTAGAAACCCTTTTCAATTCCATTCACATGTTTAGGGAAAATAATCTTTGCATATCTTTTTCCCGTTCAACTAACGCGCGTATTGGAAAGTCATTCGAATTCTTAGTAGAGGCCGCTAATGTGCGGGCGGGGTTGGGTGTCCTTTGTGGGCTTCCCAACACGTACCCTCACCCCTTACTCAGAACCTCGGTTTCCGAATGCCCGAAACCGTTGTCGCACGAGAGTAATTCAATACACAATATCCGATAATGTCGGTATTGGTATCAAATGCAAAGGGACGAGCCCAATAAGCTCTGACATCGGAAATGGACCGTATTTTGTATACGGACCACTACGACATAAAGTGGGCTCGAATGGTTTCGAATAACCACAAAATTCGGTGGCGACTCCACATAGACCTAAATTTCAATTCGATCCATTCTCATATGGAGATTCATTCGCCTACCCAAACCCGCGCGTGGCCGCGTCGGGGTGGACCTATGTCATGTCCACAAATCCCACCGGGTGAAATTTCACCCGGTGAGATTTTCTTCGGTTTTTGCGTTTTCGGCCCGGTCTCTCCATCAGGCGAAATTTCACCCGGTGGGCGAAATTTCGCCCAGTCGTTTCGCCCGGTGGTAGCTGCCATGAAAATCTTCGGGGAGTGGAAAATGTCGTCGGGTGAAACTTCGCCCGGTGATGACTCACCGGGCAAAACTTCACCCGGTGGTCGGCCACCTCTCTTCCGGTCTCTTTCTTCGTCGATCAATTGGATTACTTGAACTTTCAGTTGTGTGCTTTGCTCTTGGACCGTATCTCTCTCATGCTCGTAGAAGCTCAAACGCGTTTTCGGTCGAAATCCTATCAAAATAGACTGAAAACTACCAAAAACACGTAAAATGCAAAAGAGAGACACTAATGTGAGAATTACTCAAAATATGGCGATAATCGCACTCAAATCTCACGAAACAGAGGAAAAAATGGGTCTAAATGGGAGGAAAAACGGTCCAAATTTGGCACACAACAAGACCCGAGAGCATCCTCTCCCTAACCATACACACCCTAACTCACCCTACATATGTCGACACTCCCGCGCGCACACGCCGCTACTACGAGTCCGTTTCCTAGACCAATTAAGCATGTAGGTTGAGGGTGTAATTCAAATCCCGATATCGCTTTCTTCCTTCTCCTTTTTTTTGTTTCTTTATATATACATATATACGTACTATTATTATTAGTCGATATTAACGACTCTAATATTTTATTTACTAACACTAACTTTTAATTTTATGCATACTAACTTTTTAATTTGTTTTTGTATACTAATATTTCATTTTTGCTACTAACATTTTATTTATCGCAATCTAACATTTTATTTATGTACGCTAACACTAACATTTTTATTATCGTTCATTTATTATCGTCGTAACTAAATAATACTGCGTACGTATAAGTTAATAAACCTTTTCCGGATTGAACACGTTTGACTACGACAACCGCTCCAAGTCCGTTTAATCCCATTACAAGTCGCAACGGTGGTGGCACCCTTTCGAGGAGCGTCGCCCCAAGCACTTAAGGGCGTAACGTGATCGTGGTCGTACGTAAATGAACGCGTCTGATACCATTTTCAAGATTGGTACGAAACCCGTTGACGCTAAACCGAACATCACGTAATTCGTAAGGATTAGTAACGATGTCGTAACGCGGAGGGAATTAATTTTGTCCTAATCCGATTCAAAATAATTTTACAACACTTATTTCAAAATAACCGATAACCGATCTTGCAATCATACAATATATGTTTCGAGCGTCGTAAACCGAGTCGCGTTTAGATAGTGTAATATTTTCATGTAACTCGGCTAGTTATCAATTTAAACAATAAAAATCGGAATCGCCACCTTTTCCGAATCGAGTAGCACCTCGAACAGAGGGCACTCGATCGAGTGCCTTGACTCACTCGATCGAGTGACCCCTAAAAAATGAGGCAGAGGGACCTGTACAGGGTCACTCGACCGAGTCCCACCCATGACTCGGTCGAATGATCCATTTTGTACTAGAGCGTGAGCTTCTCACATCACTCGAGCCTCGTCAAATCTTTTTCTACGACTTTAGTCGTCACGTGTCAAGTCTATCACGTGCTTACCCTTTTTAAAATCATGCATTGCATTTTTTATTCTAATCATTTTTAATTTGATTATTCTATTTTTTCGCTCGTTGTATTGTAAATTCCGAGTTGTATTTCGCCCGTGTAATTTGTAATTTATTTACAAGTTTTCTATTTTCGATGTTTGTCATTTATTGTCTTAAATGAACATCACATGCTAAACAACTCCGACGATAATTTAGATGCATTAAATGACATAGTTCACACGTAATTCACATGCTTAGTCAAAATGTCGTTTGCATAACATTTCATCGTCAAATTAACGCGCGTATACAAAAATAGAACGGTATCTTAGTAGAGGCAGCTAAGAGTGGGCGGGGTTGGGTGTCCTTCGTGGGCTTCCCAACGCGTACCTTACCCCTTACTCAGTATCATGGTTTCCGAATGTCCGAAACCGTTGGCACACGAGAGTCATTTGATGCACGATTCCCGATAACTCGGCGTTGGTATCGTAATGCAAAGGGACAAACTGATAAGCTCTAGCACTAAAAGCGGGCCATGTTTTGTACACGAAACGCTTAAGTGTAGAGTGAGTTCGAACGGGTCCGAATTCCCATAAAATTCGGTGGCGACTTCTATTTCGATTTAAATTTTGACCCGAGATCAATCATACCACGAGATTCATTTGTCTACCCAAACCTGCGCGTGGCCTTGTCGGGGTAGACCTACGTCATGTCCACACCAACAATGGAGTAATATAACAATAAGGAAGATGAAGATGCATAAAAATAAGGAGAAACCTTGATGAAGAAGACAATAGATTTGTCACTAATCCGTTGATAATCTCCAAAGAACTTCTTGAATAAAACTAGAATTCCTTACAAAAGCTTAAATCTAAAGCTAGATGAAGATGAAGATTTGTAATAACTATGAAGCTTCTATTAATATCTAATGGCTTCTAATCTAATGTAGTGTCTATCTAATGGAGTGTAATGTGCATCTCAATAGGTTAACTATATATATAGTAGTAGCTTAATGGATCACTAAACCAAAGCCCAATTCTAATATTTGCCCTTTGGATTTTCATAGGGTGAAATTTTGTCCTGCGGATTCTCTCCAAAAGTTTCGCCCTGTGGGGTGAAACTAGTTTCGCCCGATGACCTTTTTTGTCCGAAATGACAATCTGGGGAGGAAACACCGTCGGGCGAAGTTTCGCCCGGTCAAAATCTCATCGTGTAAAGTTTCGCCCGATGAAAAATCTGACCAAAAACTCAAAAATCTCATAGGGTGAAATTTTGCCCGGTCAGATCTCATCAGGTGAAACTTCGCTCTGTGACTTCAAAGGCCCATAACTCTCTTGTTTGATCTCCGATCGGGGCGTGTGATATGTCGTTGGAAAGCCAAGAAAATAAGATTTCACATCCATTTGAAATCGCTTCAATCAAAGGTCTAGAACTCTAGATATATCCATTTGAAGTTTGACCTCTCCAATGAAGATGCCCAATGGACTATAGTTTTGCTCTTTTGCTCAAGGTTCACCTCTTGGGTTTGGACTTTGGACTTTAATCATGCTTTGGGACGATATTCTACTCCCTTGTGCCCATGTAAACTCAAACATGCTCTCGGACAATGGATTCCTATCAAAATAATAGGAAAACTACCCAAAAACACGTAAAATGCACAAGAGAGGTCGCTAGAGTAAGAAAGACTCAAAAAAGGCGATAACCGCACACAAATCTCACGAAAGCGATAGGAAAATGATCTTAGATGGGTGGAAAAACGGTTCAAATTTGACATACATCAATTCCCTAAACTAAACCGTTGATCGTCCTCGAGTAAAGACCCAAAAAGAAACTACGTACTAACACTACTACCTAGACTATGCTAAGCCGACACGTGGCAATTAACGGGCTCACTCCGTCCCTTCAACTCACATCGAAATATCCATGAGGTATGACACTCTCATGCAAAGCAAGTTGGGTCTTGCTCAAAATTGGGGACACAATTAAACACACACACACACACAAAACACATAAACGAACAAGAATAGTTGCATCCAAAGAAGAAAACACCGACTCCCTCATCAAGACAGTGGGAAAGACACCGATAGCTCACTCGAGACAAGTACAAACATTCCAAAGTTAGTTGTTCAAGATGAAATGGACAAAAGCCTAATAGAATGACATTAAAGCTGTAACAACCCGGATTTTCAATGACTTAAATTAATAGATAATGCGGAAAGTTATCTAAGTCATTTAATTAAAATTATATCAGAGTGTAAATAAATCCGGATCGCTATGGATCCTTACAACAAACGACTATTAATTACATAGTCTTGATTCACTTAGTACAGAATATAAATTGTATTTTACACAAACATATTATTAAATCTCTCGCTCGATTCCCCAACGTCTTAGACCTGCAAAAAAAATAATACAGTGGACGATGAGCGGGACAGCAACCAAGTCGTTCATCTAACATCACCTCGAACACATAAGACAATCATGTGAATAACAAATAATATGCTTATAAAAATATTAAAGGATATCACGTAACAGATAGTTTCCTTTATTCTAATTAATCAACATGTGAGGTGATGAAAACGATAAAGTTCAGAAAATGGACATTGGCAGCCATTTGATTTAAAAATCATTTTTCACGTAAACAGAGAATAAATACACGAGTCATGGCTAATAGTATCACCGCTACATCCTATTGGCTTGCATATCACCAATAGAAGTAACCGTGTTACCAACTCGTAGACCGAACCGATCTTGTAAGGTTTACATCTCACCCATAAGGCTCAATTGGGCCCGAACTTCTATTATATTATACGTTTATTCAAACGGGACTCTGGGCTGAAATGAAAGCTGATGATTACATTCTCAGCATCACCAAGAGGGAACCCACAGTTTTCAGAATCCTGTTCTGCCCCCGCTACCTAGGTGGTAATACTGATCAAGTACTTGTCTATATGTGCGCCACATACCCTACGCAGACTCTTGAACCGCAGCTCTTACTGCAGTAGGACGACTACCTTAAACACTAGGTCGACTCTCGGAGCGCAACCTCCGAGTCTGCTTTTCATTACAAGTGCAGTCGAAACACCACGCATTGTAGGATCCAACACAAGCTATTCGTCCCAGACTCGCATCGTAAACTTTATATAAAAGTCGCCCGTGAACAAGTAGTATTTTATTTGGTGACCTTCAATAATTGGTCGAACTCATTTGAAACAGTCAAATCCTCAAATAATTACTTTCAGTGTGACAACGTTACACTTTAATCCTCAAGTGTCACCCGAAATATTATATATCCCAAATATCGTATAATTTCTTTTAAAATAGTAAATCTTTTTTAAATAAAGTTTTATATAAAAATAAAATTTAAGGTATAATAATAATAAAATATTATTTTAAAATTTGTAGTTTCTGAAAAATATAAAAGTTTATGAAAAATATAAATCAAGTCGTACTTAATCGATTTACAAAATTTGACGAAAAATCATTTTTAAAAATATTTATAAATGTCGTGTAAAAATTGTGTAATAAAATAAATTCATTTATTATAGAAAATGAAATTTATAAATTTCTATCTATGTAGTTTTATAAATTTTATGAAAATGGAATAAAGTATTATTAAAATAAAATATTTTGTAGGTTACTAATTTACTCTATTATCATAATATATAAACAATATAAAAGTACTAAAGAAAATTAAATATGACCAAAATTACAATTATATAAAATACATACAAATCATAAAGTACATAGAATAAATATAAATAGCAAATAGAAATAAATCAATAAAATAATATAAGTAAATTTTATTTTTTTAAGTTCTTTTACTCATTTACTAAATTTTTCATATAGACAGAAATGTAAAGGTGATAAATAAATAAATTAAACAAGTGATAGTTTAGTCTAGTTGAATTTAGTCATAAATAAATATATAACACAAATAAAATATCATGTAACATTTTTTTTATATACACATAAGTAATTTAGTCATACAAATAAGCCTAATGTTACTCATACAAACAAGCAATTTATTAAGTTACTAACACAATATACTTATATATAAGAAATGTTGTTAGAAGAAAAATTTGGTTACCATAATAGCTATTACGGAGTATTTATTAACGTTATTAAGAATAAAAGTTGCCAGGTCAAAAATATCGTCTACGTAAGAAAAGTCGTCTTTTTCCTCCTTTAAAGAAATTTTTGGGTCGAAATGATTTGACCCAAATACGGTTCTAGAAAAATGATTTCGCCAAATACTGGGCAGCTCCTCATTCCCGATGCTCCAATTATAGAAAAGGACGAGAGAGTAAATATAGTATTTAGTATTGTATAGTAAGTAGAAATAGTACGTAATATAGTACTCTGTAATAGTGAATAGTAGTAAATATTACTAATACTCGTAGTATATACTTATATAGTAATGATATACGAGTAGTATATAGTAGTGTATTAGGAGTAGTAGTAAAACTAGTACGTAGGAAGTAGTAGTAGTAGTGATCCATAGTAGTAGTATATAGTGTAGAATCTGTAGATTTGTAGTATGTAGGGGAGTAGTGTAGATGTAGGTGTAGAAGATGTAGGTTAGATGAGTGTTAAAAGAGGGAGTATGTGGAGTGACTACTAATGTAGGGAGTGTAGGAATAATGCATGTAGGACGTGTATGAGTAGGAGGTTAACGTGGGAATCAAAAATAGAAGATCGAGTTTCGGTCTGTTTCTTATACAAATGTCTTTCTTTCTTTTTTAAAAAGTTGAAATATAAGATTACGGAATTAAAATAATGAAAACCGTAAAATTTATTTATGAAACGGAATTTGTGAGACGGTAAGTAAAATAGACGGTAAATAGTAATATGAGACAAAAGTTATAAGTAATTATTATTTTAAGAATTCGATAAATTATTTTTAAATTTTTATGAGACGAGAAAAAGTTAAAACGATAGATCAATATTAAAAGTATTTTCGAGTTTTAAACTTTATTTAACGAAAGATAATATTTTTTTTTGTAATTCGATAAATAAATTACCATGTTTTTATAACAGAATAATTTTTAATTTAACGAAAATAGAATATTTTGTTCATGAAAATAATTTTTCAAACGTTAAACTTGGTTTAAATAAATGTTTAACATTTTAACTCTATTTGAAAAATACGGGGTATTACAAAAGCACTAAAAACGTTGATAATTTATCTTGGTCCTCCTAATCTTCTAAAAGCGTACAACGGGAAGTTAAACGGAGTGGAAATTTGTGAACCATGGAGTTAGTAGACACTAGAGGTAGGTGTAATTCCGACCCTTTTTGCAAAAGCAATAAGGCTCATCCCAAGCTAAAGTGAACCGAAAATAGTCCAAAGAAGATGGTGGAGAAGTGTTCACAAAATGAGGTAGACCGACTAATCACCGCTATCTTCCTTCCTAGAGACTCGGTCCTTTGGTAGGCACTTCACGTGATAAGTTGGCAAAAAGGCTTATTTTTGGGCTTGAGATATTTTTGGTGGTTTGATTTTTCTTGTTTGTCTTCTTTTCTCTTTGGTTTTCATTTGTGCCTTTTTCTTTTTTTCTTGGTTTGTCCTTTTTGGCTAAATGATGCGACTTGAGGTCAACAATCGTCACGACCCCCACTTTGCGTGGCGCAGCGCACGACCTCCTCTTGAAGTATGCCTTGTACATGACTAGAGTCGTCCCCAAGCTTTAGTGAGTATCGAAATGAAGTAATTGAAACCAAACATTTGAGATTCATTTTTGTGAACTTATTGTGATGGTGTATAGGTGGAAGAGTAAATATGTAAGATGGGTGTGCACCCCCGTCAAACCAACAAAGATGGAGAAGTTGAACTATTCGTGCAATGATCACTTCTAGCAAGGTCACCTAGTGATACAAAATGCGGTAACCAAGGCCTTATCACTTCATGGGTGGTCAAGGTGGTCAAATGCAAACCCCGATGCAAACTTCTAGTAGAAAAAGTGGACTCAAGTTAAAAGACCAACACAATTATTGATTTAAAGTCATTCTACTAGAGTAAAGTTCGAAATCAAAATGAGTTACTAACAAGAGAAGGTGAACACTCGTAAGCAAGTCTCACAATCGGGTTTTCGAAGACATTTACCCTAAACACATTAAACAAAACACAAAAGAACACAACGAAAACAAAAACAAAAACAACTATAAGTAAAGCCAAGCACTCCAATCTTCTTCAAATAGTCAACACAATCACAACCACCAATTCCAAAACGTTCACCAAGTGAACCTCCAAATCATACAAGCCCATACTCCTATGTGAATAAGGGAAGGGGAGAAGAATAAGGGTAAAAAGAGATTACCAAATGGTCTTCACTTTTTAATACCTCATGTTCTCATGCTATCACTACTACAATTTTGCCCTACCATGACGCTCATAAGATGACGGTTACACACGGAACCGTCCTCTAGGTACATTTGGTATTTGGCGGGAAAAAAATATCAATTATGACGGTTTTGATGGAAAAGTGAGATCTTATGTACAACAAAGAGGACGGTTGGTCAAACAAAACGACCTCTATTACTTAAGAAACCGGTTTGGAAGGAGAAGAGACCTCTATGATAGACAAAGAGGTCGTTTGATTCTTTAAAGCGACATAAATGAAAATAATAATATTTTATTTCAACGTACTCTAACTTCCTAACATACGTAAAACTAGAATTTCAGTTCACTCTTATTTCTTATTATCCACTACAAGAAATACGCGCATTACCGACCGATTATTGCCGACCGACAAAAAATTTGTCGCTAAAATACGTTAACGACCGCAAATCCGTCGGTAATTGGATAGTAGTCGGAATTTTATTACCGACCGAGTACATGCCGTCGCTAAAAGAGAAAATCGGTTGGTGATATACAAAAATACCGACCGATTGCGTAACTTTACCGACTGATTTATATATTTGCCTACCGATTTTCTTAAATACCGACCGACGATTTTTTTGATCCTAAAAAAATTCTATTTAGTAACCCTTACCGACTGAATTTCAAAATTACCGACCGACTACCGGCAGGTGACGAAATCGACCTTATGTTCACCTCAACTGATACACACAAATACACAATTAGCTTCTTTCATTTAATAATAAAACTCCCAAGTCTGAAAACCCTCCCCCCATATCAACACCTTCACCATCTGTCACTGCTGCCGCCCTCCGCGCTGCTACTGCCGTCCGCGTCGCTGCCGCCCTCCGTGCTGCCGGCAACTCTCTCGCTGCTGTCCCCCTTGCCAATTTTTTCGTAAAATCCCTAATTTGGTAAAGGTATGAGTATTAATTATTCTTTTGTCTTAGATTGTTTAAAAAGAGTTTATTGTTGTTATTCTTTATAATTTTATGTTGTATGTGATGAATTTCTGAACTTTTAGGGTTGGTGACATTTAGGGTTTCTGATTTGGGGAAAAATCGGGTTGTTTATTTACTTGTGCATTCATTCATTCATCCAAATTTTTGTGGTTTTGATGTTATTACATTGATGAATCCCTGCTTCTGATCAGTTTTAATCTTTTCTAGACCCAATTTTCGTTTTTCTGAATTGCGATTGTGTTGCATTTGATGTATATTTTTCGAAAGTGTGATATACATTTGGACCTCTTGTTTAATCAATCTGCTTATGAATTATGTAAATGGTGGTTGCAGCTATGCAATGTTCAGACAGTATTACCAAAAGATCATCTGATTGCTGTTCGATCTTTTGCCAAAGCTGCTCCTCCTACGGCTCCTCTTCCCAATTCTCTTAAGGCAGATGGTGAGTCATATTTCTTTGTCTAATGTAATGGGAAAAGGTAGATGGAGTGAAGTTTATTTTTTCTGTTTAAATGGAATGAGGTAGAAAGCTGAGTCATTTGGGAGCATAGTTATGTTCCTAATCTAGAGTTTTCTATGTTGGAAAATCCACCTCTTCTCTCCCACTTCTGTTGGAAGAAAAAAAAATTGAGTTCACGGGACGCCACCGACATTGATTTGTTCTTGTGTTTTTGGGAGTGGTGGTAGTCATATACTCTTATGTGACATATGATTGTTTTTATTCATTACATTGACATATGTACAGAACACACTGATCCGCTTTCTTGCTGACATACTTCTTTTGTTTTTCATGACCTTGACATGGCTCTAAAGAGATTCTGAAAGGTATATTTTTGGAGGTCAAGAAGAATTTTGAGACTGCTCTTAGTGTTTTCAAGCAAGAGAAAATTATCATTGACCCCGATGATCCTACTGCCGTACAACGCTATGCGGATGTCGTGAAGATGGCACGTCAGAAGTATGTATCAATCCTTCCTCTCCACAAGGATTTATCATATATAATTGTAGACATATAGTTTAACTGTAGTGTCCTAGAATGCTACAGAGTAATATGCTTCGAGGAATTATACGAGTTCTAAAATGGAACCGTTTTACATTTTACTTCCCTAGTTAGGCTGTTGAATATATGCATTTTTAGATGCTTAAAAACATAGCATGTGTGTAATTGCTTTGCTGACATTTTTTCTTTGAATTGAGTCCAGAATTGATTGTGGTTTTTGCCATAAAATATTATCTGATTATTATCTGTTACTCGGTAACTAACAAAGACATTTGCGTCTAGTCTCTGCTATCAAACCTTCATACTGGCTTGTCATAGCATTATTCGAATATTTGTTATGTACTTGTGTCAAACTAATTAATTGGGTTTGTTCTTACTATTTTATATTGCTTACAATACAGGGGTGGCCTCATGAGTGAGTCTGAAAGAATTAGGCATTCAATTGATGTCCGAACACAGGGCATTCCTGATGTTCGCACCTATCTGCAGACATTGCAGGAGATAAGGATCAAGTGAGTATACTGTTCTCTGAGTTTTTGCTTCGATTGGAATTTCAATTTCGCTGGCTATAGTGGTTGTATACTCGTATCCAAATTGAATTTTCTGTCTTATATGAAGTATGACTTAGTTGTTAACACCATGCAGGGCGGGATTACCTGATGACATTGGCATAGAGGCAATGATGTTTGAAGCCTTGGAAACAGTTGAAAAGGAAATCAAGAAACCCCTCATGAGAAATAACAAAGAAGGAATGACTCGTTTGACAGTTGAGTATGATAAAGGCAACAAGAGGTAAAATGATATCTTCATCATCTGCGACCTTTAGATACTGTATTTTTTTTGCTTAGCATCTGTTGTTAAAACTACTACTCTATTAATCAGTAGTGAATACCATTGTACTTTATTTTCTTTGATATCCAATCCCTTGTCTTTCTTTCTTTGAGATGTTCAATATTCATCAGGTCGTTAGAAAACAGTCTTAACAGATCATCACTAGCCTCTAGGCACCATTCTATGCGGATATTATGTTTGCCGATACATGTTGGAGATCATTCGAGGAAGACACATAGCTATTATTTCGGATGTATGTTTTTATCTCAGAATTCATATGTACTTTCTTTTCTAACATTTACTCTATATATCATACATATATTATTCTCGTTGCTTAATTTCCTTGTTATATACTTCCTCTATCCATTTTTAATCTTCCTACTTTCCTTTTTGGATTGTCCATCTTTAAACTTCCTACTTACAATATTTCCTCTTTTGGTTGATTTTTGTGGTTCATATCATTTCTGACCCCACATTTTCTCTCAACTTTCATTTTCCTCCACACACTACACTCCACCCTTAATTTTTGTGCCTACCCCCCCATGAAGTTTAAATTTGGATGGAGGGAGTATCAGTTTATGATTGGATCCCCAAAGACGTATTCGGCTCAACAAATTGAAGAGGTGCGTGATATTTGGGCTAAGTATGTACTCAAATTCAAGCAGTAATACAAGTTAGTCTAGATGAATTTCTATCCAACTTTATCCTTATAGTACCAATTCTATTCAGTGTTCATGTTTTAGAGATCAAACTTTACTTATATGGTGGATTAATAATTGTGTTTAAACTTTAAATCATGTTGACTTGTAGTTTTGTGATGTTTATTTAGTACTTTCAAGTGGAACTTATAAAAGCTACTCCGTATATGGCTAGTAAAGACAAGCTTTTATTCTTGGTTTTACGTCATTCTACAGCGTATCCGCAATGTCTACACGAAGTCATCAGGCACTTAGAGTGGATTGACTTGGTTAGCATTCACTAATTTGCGGAGACCATGCAATTACAAGTTGCTATTATGATGTATTTTGGTTTGTTTATGCAAGAATATGTATTTTGTTTGTAAATATTGATGTTCTTGCAACCTTCATGTGTATGACGTTTCTTTTTTCGAATTCTTACTCTTTGTAATATATTGTAGTTGATGGAATCGGTTCTACTATTTGCAATATATTGAAATTCATGGAATCACAGTTTCTTTAGTAGCGTTATTTGTCGAAATGCAATGTTGGGTTCTTTTAGATTGTAGGATGTATTGGAAACAAAATATGTAACAAGGTTGGGGTTTAGCTGTTTTGTCATACACACGGTACATATTTCCTTTTACAAAGATGACGGTTTTAAAAAAAAGGGGAGCTACTTTAGAAGGTCAACAAAGATCAGGTTGGTAGAAGAAAGCGTGTTTTGCCAAGAATAACAACAATGACGGTCATGTATTTGAACTGTGATCTCAGAAGATTAACAAAGATGACGGTTGGTAGAAAAAAGCGTCCTCTGCAAAGAATAACAATAATGACGGTCATGTATACCAACCGTGTTGCGCAAGGATAACAACAATGACGGTCATGTAGCCTAACCGTGCTATGGAAGAATAACAACAATGACGGTTTGACTTGCTTTAAACCGTGATTGATTATCAACGATCACGGTGACCTATATGACGGTTACTATCTTCTTTTAGGACGGTTTTCAACCGTAATGTTTTGTATGTTTTGTAGTAGTGTATGAAGTGGGTGATATTCTTGCAAGAAAGGAGAGAGAAGGCAATACAAGAAAGAAACTAACTACAGTCCCACAACAACTACTAATTACAACACAATTACACCATAATTACAAATACACCACCAATCCTCCAACAAGATACAAGCAAACATCACAATCCACAATCCAAAATGGAACAATCAAGCAAAATCTCTTCCACACTTGATTGCTTCCAAATTCTTCATCATCTATCCATGTTGGCTTCTTGTTTGAGATTCCTACAAACAAAACCAAAACACGAAAAGCGTAAATATGCACTAAAAAGCTTGGGTTGCCTCCCAAGAAGCGCGGTTTTGGCTAGGACCGCCAAACTTAAAGTTTGTTTGTCTTCAAAGTATAATCTCCACCATACCCGTGTAGGGCTCGGAGGAGTAGGTCAAAGGCTCTGGAAGAGTCTTCAAATGGGCTCATGTAGCCGAGCCAAGCTATCATCAAAAGCTTCCAAGTCGGAAGCGATAAGTAGTCTTCAAATCCATGATGCCCGGGTTTGTCATGGTCTCCCGGGTCTTTCCATCTCACAAGTCCAAGTGACCATTTCTTCCCAAAATACCTTCTAACTCTCCAAAGCTTCACAATCTCACCACTCAATATGAAAGGCGGTTTAGGCCTTATTTCCCCATTGTACATCCCCATATCTTCTTCAAGTTGCGGGCCCACGTCCCTAAGTCTCAAAACATCACTTGTCCCCATATCCATCGTGAAGGAGAGATTTGAAACTTTTACCGGCGATTTCAATCTCTCCTAAACCAAAGTTTGGCTCACTAGCAAAGGATTCGTAATGTTCTTCAGCATTTTTGCACAAGGGCAACTTGATTTCATCATCATTTCAGGACTTAACAAGGCCTATGACTTCATTCAACTCATCCCATAGACTCATATCCTCGACATTCTCGATTGCATTTATCATGTGACAATATTGGGATTTGAGTTCCTTGTTAGGAGTGCAAGTGGTGATCTCTATCCTTGATGACAAGATGTTGTCATTCTCATCGATATCTTCATGGATCACTACTTCACCTTGAGTGGGTTTCTTGGATTGCATTGTGGGGTAAGGAAACTTGATGTCTATAAGCTTTTCATCATTTTTCATTCCATCAATGAGATTTGATTTTTCATGAATTGCCTTGGTGAAGGGCAAGGAGACTTCTACCTTTTCGATCATGTCCACAAATCGGCTACACTTGATATTACCTTTGTGAATGTTAGCTCGTTTCGGAAATGGTAGAGATGGCACATAGATCGATGGAGGTGGAACATCGTATTCCTTATTCTCAATTGCTTGCTCGGTCACTTGCCTTCTAGCTTCCTTCGATCTTCGTTGTTTTTCCTCGGCATTTGCAACTAACTCAAACTCCGCTCGAATTCGTTCCCCGGTTTTGTTTGGGAGAATCGGGAGTAGTGGCATGTAGTGATTTTTGTTGTTGCAAATTTGGGGTTGCCTTGGTACTCAAGTGATTATAAGGGTTTTCAAGCTCTTTTCCTTCTCTTTGGATAACGACATGAGTTTGGCATGGTGGATCCTTTGGGTGTTGAGGTTGACCGGGTAAACCATGAGGTGGGTGCACGGGAGCGACTAAGGCTTTGGATGCTTGTTGAGATTTCAAGAGTTTGAACCTTGCCTTGTTTTCCACATTTTCATTCATCGAATATTCTATTGTTCTTCTCATATCAATGGTCGAACCATACCCTTGACCACTACCTTGACCATGTTGATAATTACCTTGATTGTCATAAAAAGAAGAGAGTTGGTTATGTCTTTGGAAATTGAATCCTTGGTACCCTTGATTTGGCCCTTGGTTACCTTGATAATTACATTGATACCCTTGATTACGATAATTACTTCCTTGATTGTAGTAATTGTCCCCTTGATTTGCATTCTGATTATGGAAGTTTCTTTGAACATAATAGTTTCCACCTTGGTTGTTGAAGTTTCCCCTTTGATAGGGAGGCATATGTGGAAGCACTTTGACAGACCCTTGGTTGAAAAATATTTGTTGATTGGAATTGAAGGGTCTTTGTTGTTGACTCCATTGATACATATCTCTTGATTGGATTTGATACATACCTTTTGGAGTATGCTTTGCATTCATAACCTCAAGTTTCTTGGTTAGCTCTTTCACTTTCAATTGGAGTTTCAATTCATTGTTCATAGGAGAATTTGCATCTCCCATCTTCTTAGTATCTCAAGGTTGGCCACAAAGAGAATCACATTTTGCCATTTTTTTCCAAAAGTGCTCTAGATGCATCGACTCCAAGAGTGTAGAAATCTCCCCTAGCCGCCGAATTTATATTTTCTTTCCATCTTAAGGATAAGGCTTCGAAAAAAATTTGAGTTATTAACCAATTAGGAATGCCATGATGAGAGCACTTCCTAAGTAGATCACGAAACCTATCTCACGCTTCACTCAAGCTTTCATGTTCTCTTGACGGAAGGTTTGGATTTCAATTCGGTATTGGTTGGTTTTGGATGGAGGGAAGTACTGATAACACGCAAATTTGGACCATTTTACCCCCTATTTTCACTCGTATTTGGCTCGATTTTGTGTGCTTTAACGTCAATATAACTCATTTTTGACTATATTTCGTATTTTCTATTTTGAATTTGGTTTTTTCATATTTATCGTCTTTTTCGTAGAATTTCGTACTGCTTTTGTGTGTTTTTATCTTTTAGGTACGTGTTCGTGAATAAAGAGGCGAATTGAAGCGAGAGGAGCCGAGTCAAGAGATCGAGTTAAAATCCCAAGTCAAACCCGACTCACTTAACCCCACTCTCATCTAACGCGTCCATCTTCCACTCAACCCATATTCCCTAAACCCAAATTATAACCCACAACACAAACCCAATCAACATACCAACCCATTCAATCCAACCCAAACCCAATTACCAACTCAACCATCAACCCAAGTCAAGGTCAATTTGACCTTGACCCTTACCATCTTCAACCTCCCACCGTATTCCACCACAAACACCAGCCACCACCACTTACCTCCTTCAACCACCTTAGCCCGATGACCTCCGACAGCACCGGCGACCCACAACCACCCTCCGTCCGCCGGCATCACTTCCATCCACCACCATAATCCACCACAACCCACCATACTAAACTCCACCTTCAACTCCTTCCTCCATAGCCAACTACCCGCACCACCTTACCTGACCACCACGACCCACCACCTTCAACTCCATCCTCCACCATCAAACACCACTCGACCTCCCTTCCTGCGTCCTTGGCACCAGCAGCGGCACCGGCAAAACCAGCAGCTCCGGCGAGAGCAGCCGCCGACCACCCTCACACGCGCCTCCCCTTCGTCCTCCTCCACTGCCGGCAAACATCAACCACAGCGCGGCAGCAGCGGCGAACCCAACATCACCACCGCGCCTTCGCTGCCCTCCGTCGACCCAGCTCCATTCCGACCACCTGCTCCCGCCGGCGTCGTACCAAAACAACAGCAGCAGCACGCACGGCAACTCCAGATCTCACGCGGCCTCCGGATTCCGACGAACAACAACGACGACAGCAACTCCGACGACATTTGCCGGCGTCGACCACCAACTCCGGTGTCGACCCGGCTCGACCCAGATCCGGAGTTTGTGGGTTAGAAACCGTCTTTTGAGTGAAGCTTGGAGTATTGAATTGAAATAGTTGGGCCAAGTGTTGATGTGTGGGGCAAGATTTAATTGGGTCGAGATTATAACCGAGTTGGGACGAGTAAAGGCGAGGTGTCGGGTGATTCTTCACCCTATGAAGCGACCGGGCGAATCGAGAAAACCGCGGGGCAAAGTTTTGCCCGGTGATTAATTATGCAAAACCGAAGGGCAAACTTTCACCGGATGGGAATGATAGGGTGAAATGATGGGTATTGAAGCATTAGGCTGCTACTATTGGGCTTAAAGAATTAGGGTTTTGATACTCCATCTCCCCTCCTCTATATATATATATATATATGTAACTCCTCATTTGAAGAGGAGGCACCATTCCATAACTCCACCACAACACTACCTAAGCTATTAGTAGATTAGTAGTAGATTATATTTTAGTAGGGAGATTTTTGGAGGGTGACAATCCAAAAATCTCCGCTTATTATTAGATCTAATTAATTAGTGTAAAGACTCAATCTTTAGTGTAATCAAGTTTTTATTGAAGTTATTTTGGAGATTTTCAAAGGGTTAGTGACAAATCCATTGTAATCTTCATCAAGCTTCTCCTTATTTTTATTATTATATCGTTTTTCTCCATAGTCGGTATATTTCTCTTCCTCTCCATAATCTCTAGTTAGATTTAATTTCGTTCTAGATTTAATCTCTTGTCTAGATCTAATTTAGTTGTTGTTTTCCTTAGATTTAATTGTTATACTTGTTTTAGTTGATTTCTCCTTAGTTATTGTTTTAGTAGTTTTCATTATGAATAGTGAGTAGATTTCTTGTTAGGGAGTTAAGGGAGGAAGATTTTGGGTAATTTGAATTGAGGGATGTTGGTGGGTTATTTGCTTGTTGATTTATCAAGTTTAAGGTTTTTGTGTCTTTGTTGACCTAGACTGCAGCTAGATTGACCTTGACTCATTTCTATCAATATGGGGAAACTCGGGGTAGAAGTTACCTTAACTTGAGACTTACCCTTTCGTCGCGAAAGCGGGTATAGGTGGGTTGGGTGAAGAAACCTAAAGGTGGCATTTTCCCCTTATTGACGTTGTGACTAAAACCCGATTCCGAGACTCATAGAACTCGATTTACGATTCCCGACTCTCCCTAACACCTTTCTCCTTATTAGACTAGTTTCTCGTAGCTTATAGCTTCTTAGTATAGACTAGTGTAGACTTAACCCAAAAACCCCAAAAATAGACTCCGAACGTCCAAACGTGCTTAGACTTTGACTCGACCGACTTTCCATAGACCGTCCCTGAGGATCGATCCCCGACTTACCGTTACTACGTAGTAGTTAGTTGGAGTTTATAAATATTGTTTGATCGTGTTAGATAGGCGACAATCTGACGCGCATCAAGTACTTCTCTAAGAAAGCATTTGCAAGCTCGGCCCATGTTTGGAAAGTATTGTTCGGATGTCTTTGTATCCATATCTTGGCACCATTCCTCAAAGTCTTAGGAAAGAGGATGCGATGTAGTTGACATGAACTAAGACCACTAAGCTTGACTCCAACTAGCTTTTATTTGAAAGAGCATACATGTTCAAGAGCATCTTCTTGATATAACCCATGGAAGGTATCTAATTGCACTTCATTGATCAAGGAAGCTTTAAGCTCAAAATCTTCAGGAATAGTTCCATAGAAAATGGGGGAAGGAGTTCCCTCATGCGTAGGTTGTGAATGAGAACCAAAAGTTATCATATTGGCTTCTTGGAGGCTTTTTGATGGAGTAAGTGGTGTAGGAGGTGAAAGATTTGGAGGGTCTTCTTGTGGAGGGACAAGAGGTGAAAGGATTAGTGATGTAGGAAAGGAATTTTGTGGTGTGAAGGGTGTAAATGAAATATTTTAAGTGGAATTTGTAGTAGGTGATGTAGATGGATTTGGAGAAATTGGAGGGATTTGATATATGTTGGGTAGTGTATGTGAGGTATGGATGTGGAATCACCTTTGTTGAATTATTGACCCGGAATCTCAAATCTCTAAATGCTCTCTCCGACTCGGGATCGAACAATAATGGAGATAATCGTTTCCTAGACATACACTCAAGTAGAAGGTGAGTCTCCTAGCACCAAGTGGTACTAGGGTAGAGAGAAATAAAATATGAAAGCAAAACCAAACACAAATAGACAAAAACTCAATCAACTAATCGCCGTCCTCGACAACAACGCCATTTTGATGCACGGGAGTCGCGACCCGCACGATCAAACAATATTTATAAACACCGACTAACCTAACTAACGTAGCAGTGGTAGGTCGGGATCGATCCTCAGGGACGGTCTACGTGAAGTCGGTCGAGTCTAATATAAGTCTAAGTATGTTTGGTGTCTAAGGGAGGTTTTGAGTCGAGTCTAAATTAAAATGCGATAAATGACAAATATAAATCAATAAGGAAAAGGTGTTAGGGGGAGTCGGGAATCGAAAATCGGGTTCTATGAGTCAAGGAATTATGGGTCGGTCACGAAGTCGATAGAGGGAGAATGCCACCTTTCGATTTCTTCACCCAACTTATCTAGATCCCGCTTTCGCGGCAAAAAAGGGTAAGTCTCAAATCGAGGTAACTCCTACCCCGGGTTTCCTCATATTGATAGAAGTGAGTCAAGGTCGATCTAGTTGGCCGGGCTAAGTCAACAAAGACACAAAAACCTCAAACATGATAATCAACAAGCATGCAACCAAACCACAATTCCTTAATTCATATTACCCAAGATCTTCCTCCCTTAACCCCCTAACAAGAAAACTACTCACGATCCACGGAGAAAACTACAAAAGCAATAACAATGGAGATAATAACAAAAACATGCATAATGATAAAAACTAAAGGAAATAATACTAAAACAACGAAGGAAATTACGATCAACAAAAGAAAGTACAAAGCGATCTAAAAACAACGCAAGAAAAATCAATAAAAACGATGCAATAACTAAAGAGCAAGAGTAAAAATCTAATCTAGAGAAAAGGGAGAGGAAAAGAATTATATCAACAATGGAGGAAAATAACAATAAGGAAGATGAAGATGCATAAAAATAAGGAGAAGCCTTGATGAAGAAGACAATGGATTTGTCACTAATCCGTTGATAATCTCCAAAGAACTTCTTGAATAAAACTAGATTTCCTTACAAAAGCTTAAATCTAAAGCTAGATGAAGATTGGTAATAACTATGAAGCTTCTATGAATATCTAATGGCTTCTAATCTAATGTAGTGTCTATCTAATGGAGTGTAATGTGCATCTCAATAGGTTAACTATATATATAGTAGTAGCTTAATGGATCACTAAACAAAAGCCCAATTCTAATCTTTGCCCTTTGCATCTTCATAGGGTGAAATTTTGCCCTGCGGATTCTCTCCAAAATGGCCGAAATACCGTCGGGCAAAGTTTCGCCCTGTGGGGTGAAGTTTCGCCTGATGACCTTTTTTGTCCGAAATGACAATTTGGGGAGGAAACACCGTCGGGCGAAGTTTCGCCCGGTCAAAATCTCATCGGGTAAAGTTTCGCCCCATGAAAAATCTGACAAAAACTCAAAAATCTCGTTGGGTGAAATTTTGCCCAGTCAGATCCCATAAGGTGAAACTTTGCCCTATGATTTCAGAGGCCCATAACTCTCTTGTTTGATCTCCGGTTGGGGCGTGTGATATGTCGTTGGAAAGCTAAGACGATAAGATTTCACCTCCGCTTAAAATCGCTTCGATCTAAGGTCTAGAACTCTAGATATATTCATTTGAAGTTCGACCTCTCCAGTGAAGATGCCCAATGGACTATAGTTTTGCCCTTTTGCTCAAGGTTCACCTCTTGGGTTTGGACTTTGGACTTTAATCATGCTTTGGGACGGTATTCCACTCCCTTGTGCCCATGTAAATTTGAAGATGCTCTCGGACAATGGATTCCTATCAAAATAATAGGAAAACTACCCAAAAACACGTAAAATGCACAAGAGAGGCCTCTAGAGTGAGAAAGACTCAAAAAAGGTGATAATCACTCACAAATCTCACAAAAGCGATAGGAAAACAAGCTTAGATGAGTGGAAAAACGGTCCAAATTTGACACACATCAACCGTGGCAATGTCGAGACATTTCGGGAAGACACAAATCAACCTCCCCGTCGAATCTCCAAAGATTCCTTCCGCTCCTAAAGGACCCGGGTTGTCTTTCGAGCTACCGTCTATATTTAGAACAATCCACTCCTCAGGCACTACTGCCCATCGAACCAATATCTCGTGTCCCCTGTCACGTGAGTCTAAGCTCAGCACATCGACAGTTTCTCTTGCCTTCTTTACTTCCCGAATTCGTTGATATAGAAAATGGGCATTGTCCATTGGTATTTCACCACCTCTCCCGTTGTTCCTCCATTTTCAAATCCATCATACTCCCATTGCAAAGGTTGTGTCTCAATCCTCCCTCACATCTTACTTGAATCTTCGGTTTCAGGATGACCTAAACCATTGGTCAAGAAAGTCACTCGAAATCCAATTTTGGATGTAGTAAGGGACGAACCCCTAAGCTCAAGTACAATAAGGTAAACCTTGCTTTGTGCTTGACGAGTCTAAGTATAGAATGAGTTCGAACGGGACAAACTCCTACAAAGTTCGGTGGTAACTCCTCTTAGATTTTATTTCTAATTCGAGATCAATTTTGCCCCGAGATTCATTCGCTACAAACAACCGAGTGTGGCTGCGCGGGTGAACTTTGCCATGTCCACTGAATTCTGACAAAAATACTCAAGCATGCACAAAACCTCGAAGAATGGAAGACGATGATGTTATAGACTGACAAAGAGGTATATCGTCAATCATACTTCGACAACAAGCACATGACTGATGTTACACGACCGCCGAAGGGTAATCGATAGGGCCAACTTCCTTACTCAACCTCTTAGCACAACACACTTGGCCAGGTGGAACCATCGACCCTCTAATCAGGCCATGGTCTAGTCGGTGTAAGCCTTCTAGCTCCAGGGTTAGTTAGCCAAGTACCTCAATACCAATGTACTTGGTCAGTCAATCTCTTGGGAGCCTGTCATTCAGCTGGAAAGGACGAACTAAGTAGGGCCGAATTTGCAGTACAAGTAAACATGTGATGAACTCATTTCGTATATATATATATATATATATATATTTAACCCCAATTTTTCCTTTATTTTGGCTCATTTTATGTGTCCTAGGAGTCGTTTTTCTAGCTTTTTATTCTTCTTTGTGATGCCAGGTATTTTGTTTACGTTTCGTAGGAAACGAGACAAATGAAGGCGATTGAGCTATATTTTGGGCAATGACGAGAGTCGAGCCATGAAATATACAAGGAAGAAGTGATAAAAGTTATATCGTACTAAGTGAATACTTAAATAAGGACGTGAGTAAAGAAATAATAAGAAACGACAAAGAAATAAGTTGGAAAGCTTAAACAAATGCAAATCGGGAAGAAAGAATGATCGCTAAAACAAGGGTCAACTTCAAACTTAAATATCTTGGGTTCTACAAATTTGATAGAGCTGACTTTTATTGTGTTGGAAAGCTCTTTATCTTAGCTTTCCAACGGTATATCACACGTCCAATTCCAAGAAGTAACGAAGAAACAGCAAGCATTTCCAATTCGTCGCGCAGTGCAGAGGAACCCGAACCGGTCGGGACGGACCCAAACCGGTCGGGACAGACCCAAACCGACCGGTTTGAAGCTGTTTCGCGGAATTTTCAGTTTTTAGACTCCGTAACTTACCATAACTCTTATTTTACGCAATATTCTTAGTCTGTTAGTTTTTCCTAATTATTTAGGAAAGGAGAAGATGTTAGACTCCTTTATATTAGTATATATACCCCCTTGGGGTTAGATTTTAAACACACTTTCATATTCATTAGTTTAGTTTAGACTTTTTATTAGCATCAGAATTCTTCTACTTTGTAGCCATACTTTTAGATCGTCAATCTTTCAGTTTTACGTAATTGGTATTTTTCTCTTTTCTCTTAGTTTCATATTGTCTTTTATTATGCTTAATTTCTTTATTGCTTTATCTTTTAGTATGAGTAGCTAATTTATTTATCTAGGGTTGAAGCGAATCTATGTTAATTGAATTAGAGATGTTGGTTTAATTAATTATTTGATTGATCATTCATATGTTATTGCCTTACCACTTGTCTTCTATTATTGTTTGATTAGTTTGAGACGTTGAACTAGTTGAATGTTTAGGAACCCGAACCTAAGATCGAAGCCTGGTAAGGGTAGACTTACAAGTAAGTGGGTAGGATAATCTGGTAAGTTGCGAGAGCCCGTCAGAATCTATCCTAAGGTTGACATAAGATCCGAAAGGCCGTGTCTTTGCCCTAAATAACTGTGATTGATTGATTGAATGATTTATTAACTTGACCCAATTTAATTACATAGTGAACCGGAAAGCTCTAGATCCTTTTAATATTATTAGAACCTTTTAATTTACATAATCGCATTAGTTTAGAAAACAATTCAAACAAACCGGAATTTAAATAGTTTAAAATCGATTATTAGATAATTAACGATTTTCATCCGTCTCTCTGTGGATTCGACCCTTACTTGCTGCTAGCTACCTGTTAGTTGTTCGTTAAGTTATTTTGATATAGGTGATACAACTTTAGCCTTATCAACATGTTTCATGTCTTATGCCCCAAGGTAACCTTAAAGTCTTAAACCAATATCTATTAATATTTCATCAGTTCATTAATTAAAATGCAATGAATATAGTAATTAAGCGTCAAACAGCCACATGTAATCCTTGCATGAACATCGACAACGACGATGACTAATAACAATATCTAGAAGAAGAAAAAAAAGAATCCAATAACAACAATAATAATAACTAACAATAGTTCTTTTGCCCGTGGAATTCATGAGACTCTTCTATACTCCCGTAAGAATCTCGCCACTTTTTTTTTGTCCTAGACATATTAGTATATTGAGTAAACTATTATGAATGTTATTTTATATTTATCTGTTTATACTCCATAGTAAGGTAAACAATACAAGTTGGCAAAATACTGTTTTTATAAATCTAATTAAATTATTTAGTATAGTAGTTTTATAATTTTCATTTGTTCTTTGGCCACTTGCTAGATGCCTACATCTCCGTTTCTGTTTTCTTTGACCGCTTGTTGTCCATGGTGGATTGTCGATGTTAGTTCAACATCTTCGGCCTGTGTTGGCAACCAGGCGACTTGTTGTTGAATCCTTCTGGCTCAATATTTTCGGTCTTTGCTTGAACCTGCATTAAGATGTTTTGAAATTTTCAATTAGTGATCAACCACCACATTGCAATTTTCATAAGGTCGTCATCTTGATAGTATAGATCCAAACTTGAACGTAACAACTAATAAAAATAATTGGATTAATACTTAGTCATAGTACTTTATGACCAAGCGACTAAAATAATGTCCAAATGTTCACATTAAGAGATTTTTTTTTTCTTTTTGGCTAAACAAAGGGTTAATTTCATAATTATGACGCTTTAGTAATAATGGTCATAGATCAATAGAGAACATGAAGAATAATTAATTCTTTTAATCTTTTGCTAGATGGTGAGGGTGACAGATGATTCATCTTGGTTGTTTTACAATGCCACATGTCACTCAAATAACACTCAACATGACTTTTAATATTTTTATATAGATAAATCATAAGAATATCAATAACGGGAACGACATTAAAAATAGCAATAACAAACAATGATGATAATTGTTATAAATACTTATGGTAAAGATATCTAGGGTAAATATTTCCTTAACATATGTATTGCGATGTCCTGTGTGTAGTACTATATATAAGGAGGCATAAGGTGAATGTCAATATACACATTGAATAAAACTTTTACCTTTTCATAACACGTTATCAGTCCGTAGCTCAATTTCACGGTAGGTTCCTTTGTACTCCGTACATCATTTTAAAAAATATAAAAAAAAATTCTCTTTCGTTTGACCGTGGTGTACGTATCATTACTATGATGTATAGCTATCAAAACTCAATCTCTATCATTTGCATAGGCCTCATATCCTCTCTTTTAATACTCCGTACGTCAACTTTTTTTTAACTTTCTTTTTCTTTTCTCATAAAAGTTTTCTCTTTTAAAGTCATTTGTAAACATTACGGAGTATATCATACGTCTTTGTTTTTATTGTACTTCATTATCGACTTTGTTGTTGGTGCCTCAAACAATATATTTAGGGTAACACCTACCCTACATTATAAATTATTGTATGGCCATAAACACAAATCATAATTTTTTTATTTTACTTTCATCGTTTCATAATTACTTCATATCTCTTATAAGTTGTTTTACTTCGTATGACCTTATATATTTTGTTTTTATTGATTTATTTCTCATCTACGGAATAATTTTTTTATACTTCTTTACGCACACTTTGAATCCGTATTATTGCCTTACCACTCTCAATACTCAATATTCATTATTTATGATTCCAGCCATTTCAATTCATTGGCAAATTATTTCATCCACGCGGTGACTAATATTGAAATTAAAGAATAGAGTAATTAAAGGTTTTTAGGCTAAAGGTTTGCAACTTTTATACTTTTAAGGGGCCGTTTGGTTTGTGAAAGGGTAATGGAATGAAATCAGGAATCAAACCAGGGTGGTATGAGTTTGTAACTTGATTCCTGAAACTTGATGTTTGGCTCATTTTTTAGATGATTGAGATTCAAATCCGAAATTCTAATTTTTTTTTTTAAATTATATTTAATAATTATATTTTAAATATATAAAAATTTATATCACTGACTATATAAAATCTAAAAAATTTAGCTTGAAAGAAAAATTAAATAAATTTCATTAAAAACAACTCTTTTTAGCGATATAAAACACTGAGTTACATTAATAAAATTTAAAATAATTTTTTTTAGTATTTTAAATTAGTGTTTTTCAATAAAATATTTAAGTTATAATATTTCAACAAAAAAATTGGAACAAATTCTTTCGGAAAATCAAACAAAGTTTGATTCCAAGGGTATGAATCTCATATCCACCTCCTCCCTTGGGTATGAGAAACCCATACCATGAGGGTTTGAGGTATGAGTATCAAAATGAAAAACTTGTCAACCAAACACGACGTATGGTTTGGTTCATTCTAAACTCATACCTCATACCTAAATTGAGTGAACCAAACAGCTCCTAAGGGTTTTCATTCATACCCAAATAAAGTTGAAACCATACTTTCCATTTACTTCTCTTTCCTTAATTATTAATTCTCATGATATTTTTTAGTGTTTTTGTATTCCATGAATGTTATATTTTTTTTTTCTTGCACAAACCATGTTAATTACAGTATTATTTTATTTTTCATCTTATTTTTTCTTGATTAAACGTACATTTCCTTTACTGATATCCAAATTTTATTAGATGTCAAATATTTCAAAGCTAGAATTTAAAGTTATGGACATATCAGGACAAAATTATTTGATGTGGACTTTAGATGCTGAAATGCACCTAAACGCTTCATCTTTGGGGGAAACCATTAAAAAAGACAACAAGGAATCCCTTGAGAATCGGTCTAAGGCATTGATTTTTCTCCGTCGTCATCTTAACGAATCTTTAAAGGCACAGTATCTTACGGTGAAAGATCTGTACAATCTATGGACGGAATTAATAGGTCATTTTGACCATCAAAAAACCGTCATTCTCCCGCGTGCAAGGTTCGAATGGATGCACCTCCGTCTACAAGATTTTAAAAGTGTCACTGACTATAATTCGACATTTTTTTCAAATTGTTTCTCGTTTGAAATTATGCGGAGAAACTACCATTGATTCTGATCTTTTGAAGAAAATATTTTCTACTCTTCATGCCTCGAATGTTATTTTACAACAACAATATCGTGAGCGTCGATTTAAGAAATATTCAGAGGTCATATCTTGTCTTTTGATTACTGAACAAAACAATGAACTATTAATGCAAAATCATCAGACTCATCCCACTGGTTCATCACCTATCCCTATTCCTGAAGCAAATGCTAGTGTTTCTTTAAGAGGTGGAAAAAGGAATAGACATAACTTTGGTCCTAAAAAATCCATTCAGAAAAGGACAAGTGATTATAATTCCAATAAGGAGAAGAAAAATAAATTTATATGTCATCGATGTGGCTCATCTGGACATTGGTCAAATGTTTGTCGTACACCAAGACATCTTGTTCATCTCTATAAAGCTTCCATTCAGGTCAAGGAAGTTGAAACAAATTTTGCCCAATATGAAGTGCCATTAAATGATGGTGTCCATCTTGATCTTCCTGATTTCAAGACTAATACAAATGAAAATGATGAATTTGAGGATATTGGATCTTTTCTCAATGATGTCTAAGTTTAATTATTAGAATTGCGTAGTAATTTACTTAGAATAAGTGACAATGATTGTCCCGTTTTAAATTAATGTTCTTTCAGTTTGATTTCTTATCAGTTATCGTCACGAGTCCGTTTGTTATTTTTCTTTAGTAATGATATTTGATTTCGTTTCCAATTATTATTTATTATATTTCCTCTATGGTTATGTTTATTTTTATTCTTTTTCAAAGGTATATGGATACTGCTAATGGAATATTGAAAACGAATAGTGAAGATGTATCTCTTGTAGACAGTGCAACAACACATACAATCATTCGCAACAAGCGATTTTTCTCCCATTTAACGTTAGTTGCGGCCAATGTTAGCAAAATATCAGGGACATCAAATCTTATTGAAGGTCACAGAAAAACATTGTTGATATTACCTAATGATACAAAAATCAACATTCATGATGCTTTATATTCAACAAGATCGGAACGAAACTTGTTGGGTTTTAATGATATCTGCCTCAATGGATACCACCTTGAGACGATAATTAAGTCTGACATAGAATACTTGTGCATCACTGATATTATCTTTGGATAAAAGCACATATTAGAAAAACTTCCTGCTTTGCCTTCTGGATTATATCATACTATCCTCATTGAATCACATTTGTGAAACATGTGAAAAGTTCTGATCCAAATGTTTTTAAACTTTGGCATGATCGTCTAGGCCATTCAGGATCAACAATGATGCGTCGAGTTATTGAAAACTCGCATGGACATTCTTTAAAGCATCTAAAAGTCCTATCAATCAAAGATTGTCCTTCCGAGGCTTGTTATAAGGGCAAATTAATCATTAGACCATCCTTTATGAAGGTTGGTATTGAATCACCAAACTTCTTGCAACAAATCCAAGGTGATATTTGTGGGCCAATTCACCCTTCCTCTGGAACATTTGGTTATTTTATGGTCCTAATTGACGCCTCAACATGATGGTTTCATGTTTGCCTCCTTTCAACTCGTGTTGTTGCGCTTGCAAGACTCCTTTCACAAATTATTAGATTACGAGCTCGGTTCCCAGATTCCCCAATCAAAACTATCCATATGGATAATGCTGGCGAATTTACATCTAAAATATTTGATGAATACTGCATGTCAATTGGCATTGATGTTGAACATCACGTTGCCCACGTGGATACTCAAAATGGTCTAGCAGAGTCTTTTATTAAGCGTTTACAATTAATTGCTCGACCATTAATCTTAAGGTCCAAATTGTCATCTTCAACATGGGCTCATGCAATATTACATGTCGCAACACTAGTATGGATTAGACCAACGAGTTATCAGCAGTACTCACCCGTACAACTTATGTTTGGGCATCTACCAAATATCTCTCATCTTAGAACTTTTGGTTGTGCAGTTTATGTCCCTATAGCTCCACCTCAAAGAGCAAAAATGGGACCCCAACGTAAACGTAACTCGGTATATATGTCGGCTATGAATCCCCATCTATCATTAAATATTTAGAGCCTCTCACAGGAGATGTCTTTAAAGCAAGATTTGCTAACTGTCAGTTTGATGAGTCAAATTTTTCGTCATTAGGGAGAGAAAAGCTTAATCTTGGAGGAAAGCCGAGAAATTTCTTGGAGTACACCAACACTAGCCCATTTTGATCCCCGTACAAAGCAGTGCAAACTTGAGGTTCAAAGGATCATACATTTGCAAAATATTGCGAATAGGATTCCTGACGCATTTACAGATACAGGAAGGGTAACCAAGTCACATATTCATGTTGCGAATGCCCCAACAAAATTGTCTATCCAAGTAGGAAATCATGATAACACAAATAAGCCCAAGCCACACTTAAAGCGTGGGAGACCTCTTGGTGCAAAAGATTTAGTTCCCCGTAAAAAGAGGTTAACAATTGCCTTTCTAGAAAAGGACCCTCTATCTGAAAACTTGATTGAACAATCAAATACGGAGGACGTAGTTGCACATGATGAGGATAATGGAGCTCAAAACAACGAGATTTTCATAAACTATGTTGGTATGAAAGAAAGTTGGCATAGAAATGCAATCATTCCTGAAGATATATTTGCATTCACAGTTGCTCTGAACGTCATGGAAAATATTGGCGATCCTGAACCACAATCGGTAGAAGAATGTCAAAATCGAAAAGATTGACAAATGTGGAAGGATGCAATCCAAGCAGAGTTTAACTCATTAGCAAAACGGAACGTTTTTGATTCAATTGTTGAAACTTCAAAAGGTGTAAAAGCCATCGGATATAAATTGGTATTCGTAAGAAAACGCAATGAGAAAAATGAAATTGTGAGATATAAGCTCTACTCGTTGCACAAGGTTTTTCGCAAAGACCTGGTATCGATTACCAAGAAACTTATTCTCCAGTGATGGATGACATCAGATTTCGGTTTCTTATTAGCTTGGCGGTTTCAGAAAAGTTTGACATGCATCTTATGGATGTAGTCACGACCTATCTTTATGGATCACTTGATGGTGACACCTACATGAAAATTCCCGAGGGACTTTCTATACCTGAAAAGATATCCATACAACGTAGTATATACTCAATAAAACTTCAAAGAGCTCTATATGGACTAAAGCAATCTGGAAGAATATAATGTGGTATAATAGACTAGTGAATACTTGGTAAAACAAGGATACACTAATAATGTCATTTGTCCATGCGTGTTCATTAAGAAATCTTGTTCATGTGTTGCTATTATTGTAGTATATGTTGATTATTTGAATCTTATTGGTACTCAAGTAGAGATCACTGAAATCGCTAATTATTTACAAAAGGAATTTGATATGAAAGATCTTGGTAAAACTAAGTTCTGTCTTGGTTTACAAATTGAACATGTCACAAACTAGATATTTGTTCACCAATCCACTTATACTGAAAAAGTCTTAAAACACTTCTATATGGATAAAACACATCCATTAAGTTCTCCAATGATGGTAAGATCACTCGTTGTGCATAAAGATCCATTTCATCCTAAAGAGGATGAGGAAGAACTCCTTGGACTAGAAGTACCTTATTTGAGTGTAGTTGGCGCTCCCATGTATCTCGCTAACTCTACAAGACCTGACAACGCTTTTTCAGTGAATTTATTGGCTAGGTATAGCTCTACCCTAACTAAAAGACATTGGAATGGAGTCAAACACTTACTCCGATATCTTAGTGGTACCATTGATTTAGGTTTATTTTACTCTTATGAATCTAAATCAAAACTAGTTTGGTATGGAGATGCAGGTTACGTTTCTGTGTAAGAATATTTTATGATATAATAATATTACGGGATATGTAATATATCTTTATTATTATTATGGTAATATTTCTTCCTCATAATTATGGTCTTATTGGAAATCGTAATCTTAAGAGATATGCTATCACAATAATATCAGACTAAATAAGGAGTATTTCCATATTTACTCAACCTTGATGGAAGGTCGAGATTACCGTAATCTAAAACCCTAATAGGAAACCGGTTCTCTCTCTGCCTATATAATGGAGTCTTCCCCATCAGAAACTTCATATGAGGAATGAAAACGTAATGCATGAATAACGATAACAACACTTATTACGTTATAGGACAAGACGGAGAAACCATACCTATTAATTATGAAACCGTATTTATTATTATTATTTGAAGATCATATGAAGACGTATTATTATTTGAAGTCTTCTTATTATTATTATTCGAAGTCGTCTTATTATTTATGAAGTCGTCTTATAGAGATTTAATATCGTTCGTATTAGATTTTGACCTATTCCGTAATGAGGTATGTCTTAATCTCGTCTTAATTAATCTTTTGTGACCTTCATGTTGTTCAAAGATTTATGGGAATTATGTTTTATTTATGTCATGTTAATAATATGCTAACATGTGGTATCAGAGCTTAGGTTATTGAACTCATGATTGTCTATTAATTAAGATTGTTATTACAGAATAATGACGTATTATACATTATAGTATAATAGTATGTGAAATTACTTGTGTTCCGTTTTGCGACTGATTTTATGTAATCACCTTTTGTTACTACTCCATAATAATCAACACAAATAAATCTCCTTCATGTGTGTACATGTATAGTATGCAAAGCAATTGTAGATTACAAAATCACACAACTATGATGCTAAGTAATTGTTTGTAGTATGCATGTCAAATTGGTTTATGCTTTTCCTAGTCCCATTATGTTATTCATGCAATTTGTTTAACTACCTCATCGATTTGTACTACTCGTATATATTATGTGTATATACCTAAATTAGGTTTAATTGTTGATGGTCTTTACGAATTTGGTAATTATTAAGTTCAAGTGATTTTTCCATATTCAATTCGATCATGTAATGTTTGATGATGAGTAGTTATCTCCTGAATTTCTTACCACGACAAAATTCTTATTATTTATATGGAATTAATGAAAGTTTAACCTGAAATTGATATCATTATTGTCTTGATTATTCTGTTAAACTGATTTTGTCATGATTATATATATGATTTACTATATGCATATTGATTAGCATATAGATTAAAGTTTTAATATGAAGTGAATTAAAATTCTATTATTTGATAAGTAATTCCATGATAATTTGATAATGAATGATGATATACTCCGTATGATTATGATTTACTGAAACATGGTTTCACCTTATTGTTTATGCTCATTCGATATAATTATTCGTTTGACAAATAATGATTTATGAAAAGTTATAATTTCATATTTTTGGCTTTAAATAATGTAAATATGAAATTCTTATGGCTAAATTTCACCGCAGTGAATTTACAACTCAAGTTCAATTTTGACATAATATTGTCATTATATCGTTCACACATATAAAAATATATATTTACCCACAGGTAGATTATATTGACATGTGTAACATTCTATAGTCATTATATCGTTCACATATAAAAATATATATTTACCCGCACTCCCGTAGGTAGATTATATTACCATGTGTAACATTCTATTTATTTAAATATTTTAGTGACTACCCACAGGAGCACTATTACTAAAGATGTGTTGTTTCACATATTGAAGCCTTATTATATATGCTGCTTTATTTTATCACAGCTAAAATTTACCTAATCCAGTGCAATCTTATGATAACTCTGTTGTTGAGCTTTAATTAATGGAACAAACAAACTACTCTGAATGAAAAGAGTAATTTAAGTTCATCTTGAAGTTGATCAAACCGGAAACTTGTCTTCGCAAAGACAAGCCGACTGACTTAACTTCTGAAAGTAATGCTCAAATTAAATATCTATCCATGAATCTTGGTAGAGATCTGACAGATTATGCATTTTATTCTTATGTTGGATAATTGTAACCAACACTAAGACTTAAGAATTCATTGTATGGACTGAAACAAACATTGAGACAATGATCCTAAAGTTCGATAAAATCATTACAGATTTTAAAGAACTTATCGTGATCCTTGTATAAATCTCAAGATCAGTGGGAGTAAGTTCATATATTTGATTCTATAGGATGATACTTTATTAGCCAGAAACGATCTTGGTTTATTACAATAGAACCAATACTTATGTCTGAAATGGCTAAATAATATATTATGCATGGTTGGTAATTTAATGTATGCTCAGGTAAATCTGACATTATATATGCTCACATATAGAAAATTAGATCACCCACAGGTGACTGGTTATTCTGATTCAGATTTTGGGGATGTTATGACACAAGGCATTGTACTCACGGTTGCTTTATATCTTCACCATGGAAGCTGAATATGTGGCTTATTATGAGGCTTTAATATAAGGAGCATGATTGCGTAATTACCGTGATAATAATGAAATTGCAATTTTTTTCTAGCTCCATGAATGATATGATATCTAAGGGATCAAAACACATGAACCTTAAATATCTTTTACTGAAGCAAGATGTTAGATCACGGAATTAATGAGATCTCTTTAACGATTCTACACTTGCTAAATAATATTATTTCTGTTTTCCATTGTGTATACATTTATTATTGGATGAATGATAACGGAAATATAGTCTTTTTAAGACATTATATGGACCATTACGTAGAACTCCACTTATGGCCTAACTGTTCAATTCGTTGATGTAGTGGTACATGGAAGTAATCATGTTGCAGATTGACATATGCACGCCATGACTCTCTTTAATGATTGAATTAGTCAAGGTACTTATGAATACCGATTTAAAATATATGTTTTAGCATATGATGCGCAACTTATATATCTATAAATAACATTACAGATGTTCCAATCGACCAAGTGGGAGACTGTAAGAATATTTTATGATATAATAATATTACGGGATATGTAATATATCTTTATTATTATTATGGTAATATTTCTTCCTCATAATTATGGTCTTATTGGAAATCGTAATCTTAAGAGATATGCTATCACAATAATATCAGACTAAATAAGGAGTATTTCCATATTTACTCAACCTTGATGGAAGGTCGAGATTACCGTAATCTAAAACCCTAATAGGAAACCGGTTCTCTCTCTGCCTATATAATGGAGTCTTCCCCATCAGAAACTTCATATGAGGAATGAAAACGTAATGCATGAATAACGATAACAACACTTATTACGTTATAGGACAAGACGGAGAAACCATACCTATTAATTATGAAACCGTATTTATTATTATTATTTGAAGATCATATGAAGACGTATTATTATTTGAAGTCTTCTTATTATTATTATTCGAAGTCGTCTTATTATTTATGAAGTCGTCTTATAGAGATTTAATATCGTTCGTATTAGATTTTGACCTATTCCGTAATGAGGTATGTCTTAATCTCGTCTTAATTAATCTTTTGTGACTGTTGTTCAAAGATTTATGGGAATTATGTTTTATTTATGTCATGTTAATAATATGCTAACATTCTGATCCGCATAAAGGGAAATCTCAAACAGGCTATTTGTTCACATATGAGGATACAACTTATCATGGCGGTCAGTGAAACAAACAATTGCGGCTCCTTCTACAAATCATTCTGAGTTACTAGCAATACATGAGGCAAGTCGTGAATGCTTATGGCTAAGGTCGATAATACACCATATTCAAGACTCGTGTGGACTTCCTTCGAATAAGGATGTGCCAACAATATTGTACGAAGACAGTGCTGCTTGTATTGCACAACTAAAAAAGGGCTTTATCAAAAGTGATCGAACAAAACAAATCAGTCCAAAATTTTTCTTTACACGATCTACAAAAGTATGGTGACATTGACATCCAGCAAGTACGTTCAAGTGACAACTTGGCAGATCTACTCACCAAAGCTTTACCGACTGCAACATTCAAGAAACTAGTCCACAAAATTGGAATGCGTCGCCTCAAGGATTTAGGTCTTTAAATGTTTTGATAGTAACATCATTGATGATTAGACTTATTACGGTGTACTCTTTTTCCTTCGTCAAGGTTTTTACCCACTGAGTTTTCCTTGTCAAGGTTTTAACGAGGCATCTGAATATGCCCAATACATAAGTTTTTGATTTACTCCTTACCACTAGTGAAAGTTGTAATGGTAGACACATTTTTAATTTGGACTATTGGCCGACCATCAGGGGGAGTGTTATAAATACTTATGGTAAGGATATTTAGGATTAATATTTCCTTACCATATGTATTGTAATGTGTTATGTGTGTAGCCTTATATGTAAGGAGGCATAGGTTGTATGTTTATACACATTGAATAAAACTTTTACCTTTTCATAACGAATATCGGTGTATTATTTAACACATCCTGATAAGCGTACTTTATACTTCGTTTTTAGGTTTTGCTTAGTATCTTTTTCTCGTGCCCGAGCTTGTTTTATCATGTTTTGTATGTCATCGATGATGTTATATTACTCTTGGTAATTCTTTGATTTTTGGGTTGTTTGAGCATAATCGAAATGTTGCGAGCTTGTGCATGCCTTGTAGCCCCTTTCTTTTGTCAAAGATCAAAGAAGGTTCATTGTCAAAAATCGATTTTGTAAGCACAAAAACCAAGGAATCTCAAGACTCGAAAATCATGTTGAAACTTGAATCAAAGCAAAGATTGAAATCAACAGAAGGTCGCAGGCAGCGACATGATTAAGCATATCCTTCAACACCGCAGACCGTGGTTTGACAGACTAGCTCGTTGTTCTAGCATGTTCTCGTGTTTTATTTAATTCGTTTTAGGTTATGCCCATGGTCCTTGACTTAGACTTTTGTGTAATGGATATATATAGCTAAAAGTTTGGGAATCTTGCATGATTTAATTTAATACTCCCTCCGTTCCAACGAATTGTATATATTTGTTTTTTTGACACTATTTATAAGTAGAATGAATTTTTGATATAACTTCTAATATATAAGATTAAATATATTCATGTGAGATTTTGTTTAAATCGTCTAATCGAACACATTATGAATATCAATTTTTTATAACTTTTAGTAATATGTAACTAAAGATATAGACAAAAGAAAACGAGTATCGACATACGTACATAAAGCAAACGTATACAAATGATTGGAACAGAGGGAGCCTTGATTGTTATTATCTTGGGAATAATATTTGAGTGACAAAGAGTAACTTTGTTTAGGGATGAGTGAAAATAGGTGTTACACTGAGATTTCTTCCTACCACCAATCCCATTGATTAAAGCCTTGAAGGTGTTTGTGTCAAGTCCTCTTAGAACTTCTATACTTGTTTGATCTATTACAACCAAAACCCCCTTGTGTGTTCCTCTTTGTGTTCTATCTGTCTTACAACTTAAGTATTACAGAGTATAATTCTCACTTTCTTTTTGTTTAATCGAATTAGTTCTTAATCACTTAATCAATCTACACCTATCCTATGCTAGTTGTCAACCTTAGCTCTTGCCACCATTCTACTCTCTAGTTTAGTTGGTAGTTGGTTATAAGTTATAAGTATTGTTCGATAACTTAATCTGTCTAGATAACGACATAGCCAAATATTAGCCCTCACAGTCACATCCCTTAATAATTGAAGAGCAAAAACGTCCAGCATCAGATTATGTTTCCAGAGAAGATAAACTGCAAACCATTGAACAGATCCATTTAATCCGTTTCTCTACTTTGTAGACAAAGAATTCACATTGTCATTGAGTAAACATCCGATAGGCGGTTGTTCCTTAAATTAGCTGCTAGCCATAACCCGCACAGGAGATATTGATATCTGACTGAGATAAGCTTCAGAAATAGATACCATGGAGCGATGAAAAGCCATAGCGAAAGCAGTGATCAACATCACAGTGGACAACCTGTAGAATCGGACAGTCAACAACCAATCCCGCCTTGCATCATTCAATATCTTTCCCAACACCACTTTGAGTCGACGGTCTGTTAGGAGCAACTGATAGTTGCGGGTGGTGGCAACTGACTGGGAAGATGAAGTGACAGAAATACCCTTCCCCACAACACCAACCATCCACTGGCTGAAGACTTCTGCTATAGCACTGCAAAGCTGCTTACGAATTGCTGCCGCCTCTTCTGATATAAATGCTCTCACCAACGACGAACCGTCCTGTTTCACCATGTTAAAACATGTTTATTGATCTCGACATCTGATGATTATTAACAGCGGCAATTCCCAAATTTATTGACTTCTGTTGACTTTGGCAGACAAATGGTCAATAATTAAACCAAAATTTTCTTTTAATATACAGTAACCACAATGTAAATATATGAAAATAAGGGTTTACACAATTATATATCCATAGATATTAGGGGAAATCATTGGTCACAATTGATATCGCTTGACCACCAAAATTAAAGGGTACACCAAATTTGGGATGGTAGTACTATTTATGATGGTATAGGGGAATTTTTCCATTGAGAGAAGGGAGCTACATAATGCAATTTTCTTTCCAGTGTCAACTTGTGAGTCTCAGGTTCCCAGCAAACTACCGCTCGAGTACCAAGTATTATTTGAACTTTGAAGGTAGAGGAATGCAGTAACAAACAAAGCTGCATCCAATTACACCCACACCGTCAACCCCAGCCAAATGCCATCCCAACGACATAATAGAACACCTCACATTGACTGCTAGTATGTGACTACTAGCTTTTTTTTCCATTTGGTTCAAATAACACAAAATTTCTAGAACCCTACAACATCACTGGAGTTATTACTTGATTTGGAAAGCATGGGAGTGATAGATCTCCCGAGCACCCAGAGGGATAGGAATGTTGAGCGCACATGATGCTACACCAAAACGCATGCGCAAAGTTATGTGTGTGGACATGCCAAGGTGATGCATCGAGGTCAAATGGATCATGTTATACTAATAGTATCTTAGAATTATCTTAGGACTTAAATTAATTACCTATATTTATTTTCCGAATAATAAAGGAGTCGTGTAAGCTAAGAACCCTCAAAATTGTAAAATGGAGACAAATAGAAGCGCCACGTAGACAAGGCCCAAGAACAAGAAAGCACATGATCAGTATATCCATCATACTCACGTCACGAACAACACCAACTACACAAATTGAAGTCTCTCCATTTAAAACTATCTTTCATAAGGGTGTGTTTAGATAGAGGGATTTGGAGGGAAGCAAGTTCCTTAGTTTTCTTAGCAAAATAGGGTGGATGGATATGGAGGGGGAGAAAAAATGGACCCCGCCATTTCCCTCCCCAAACTCCCAAAGGCAAAATATTTTTCCCCCAACTTGGGAAAGATTTGGAGGGAAAATGGAAAATATAACATCTTCATTCACCCTCCCCTCCCTTCCCCTTCCATCCTTCTTCCTCCCCTGACTTTCCCTCTAATTTTGTCAACCAAACACACCTTGAGTGTTTCCTCACTAGCTATTACCAAACAAAAAAATGTTTCCAAAGAAACCTTACATTTGCGAATCTCATAACAGTACAAGAAGTCCCAAGAGATACCCAGATTTATCGCGCAACCACTTGTGATTTCTTGTTGAACAACTTCAACGGAGGAAAGTAACTCCAATAAACTTAAAGGAAAAAAAGGTTTCTCTCTCAAACATTGAAAACTCTGAGAACAAGTCTCTGCTAGTGGTGTTGGCTGAATTGCAAAGATTAACTTCCTTATATAGTAGTATATCATGCCAGAACAAAACTGTTAATCCATTTCCTACCTTTAGAGTTTACCCCAACACTTAAAGCAAGATGTTACCAATAAAAGCCCACATGGTTATGGGCCTATGGCCCACAAAGAAGTTCGAAGAAAACACCATAGGTTCTTTCTGACGATTAAAGTACGGTTCTGTTAGCATATCAAGATTGGAGCGGGGAAAACAAAGCATCTATCTGTAAGGAACCCATCATCCAACCAATATGTTAAAAAGATATGATTTAAATGTATCAATATATATGGGTGTTAAGGAATACCATGATAATGTTAACTGAGCGAATTTCCAATCATCTTAAATAAGTGACACGTTACAGCAATCAGGAAAAAACAATGATTTATGATTTAATGTATAAAGATTTTCTTAGTATATGTTTTTTCAACAGTCAGGAATCTCTTTGTTTTTTCTAAATAAACTAAAATGACTCACTTAACTGGTTGCACTTCTTTCCATTATGAAGTAGCAGTCATTCATGCAATTCTCTACACATTTTTTATTTTATTTTTGAGCCATTTAGAAAGTCTTCCTACGTTAACACAAGGCCAAGGCTGCATACATATATACCCCTTAACTCCCTCTTAGCGGAACCCCTTGATGCATGGAGATAATAGCGTTAGGAACCACAATATATGGAAAGGTATGATGGAGGCAGTCTAGTGGAAAGTCACTTACAGCTGCAACCAATAGTCTTCTAAGCACCACACCGTTTTTAGAAGGTAAAAGGCTCAAGACAAAAGCAGTAACGTCAAAATTATCAGCAGTGCTTGAAGATTTTAATGAGCCATTATCATTAGCAGATTCAACAACCCCAGATAGGCTTCTCCTGCAAAAAATTTAAAAGCCAGACAAATTTGAATAATCTCACAAAGCCTTTGAATTTATAAAAACAATTAAATATTGATAATGATCACTAGATTACTTCATTTGAGCAACAAAATGCGGCAGAAACATTGTTATTAAATCTGGGCCGCAATGCCACATAAACGATAAGTCGATAATTTATCTCGTTTTACCTCATATTCATAACCTTCTTTAACTCAATTTTGTGTGCCTTATTGCTCATATGGCATTCTAATAAATATTTCGAAAATTTTAGTTTTATTTTATTTTATTAGAAATGATTGTTATTTTCGATAAAAAAAGGGTACTACTTTTTGTTAATTTGATTTAGGACTTAGAGCGGGAATAAGCGAGAAGAGACGGGTCAAAACCGAGTAAAAGGACAAAGCTGTATTGTTCGGTTGGTAATATAATTCTTACATTTCCACCAAAAAACCGAGTAAAAGGAAGCGAAGAAATGATAAGTCAGCCTCGAGTCAAGGTCGAGTTTGACATTGACATAAACCTTCTTTAATCCCCTACACCACAAATCTTACCCTTCTCCCAGACCTTCATCATAGATCAACCAAAAACTCCATCACCAACCTCCTTCCTCAATTTAACCCATCACTAAGTGCACATTTGGTTGCCACTCCAAAAACACATAAACTGGAAAATCTCATGAATTTCAAAAAGTTGGGGTTGTTTGGTTATATTTTTTGCAAATAGGAAGAATTAGAAGTTCCCAGGAACATGAGAACATCCATGCATAGTGGAGGAAGTGACTTATTGACTTACCTACTCTCCCTTGGTCATTGGGAATTCCGGCGAAATTAAATACTTCCTCTAACTTTCTAAGATTTTCCCGTTTGATTATTTTATACTCCCCTAAATGAATATCTAACGAGAAGAACTTAGAAAATTGGAGGAAGTACCTAGACTCACCCTAATTGAATACCTACCCCCAAACACTTTTATTAAATTCACCCGAATTGGATGAAAGAATTTATTTCACATGGATTGGAAGTTCCTTAACCAAACGACTTCTAAAATCACCGTTCATACTTTATGCCCTTTCTTCATCAACTCAGCTTCATCTCCAGTCTCCTTTGATACATCCTCCACCTCCATTAATCAATACCCATCGATCATCCATTATCGACCATGGGAGTCCCCCCTTCTCTCGATATTCCAGCTCCTAAATTAGCAACATCATTTCAAACCACCTCCCAATTCCAGCCTCCATCACCACTCCACGCAAAAAAAAATTCCTTTACCACTAACCACCACAATCACAACACCACTAGTCTCATTTCGCCTCAACTGAAAAGTCCTTTCTGCAACTCAATCGACCACCATGGTCAATTTTCAAGGCTTCACCAGTGAACTCCATTCGGTCACCATACATCCACCACCCATAACCAATTCGAACCCATCACACATCTTCATCATCTAATTAAATCTCCAATTATCTCCATTACTCCTCCATTGTCAACATTCAAAAGAAAACCCAACCATCATTTCAGTCCATCGACCACCACGAGCTCCATCGCCGGAGCATACCTGCGCTCTACTGTGCCAATCACAACGCGACTCCCATGCCGTCGGGCGTCACCACTGCCAGCCAGAAATCGAGCAAGTTTTTAACATCATATTCTGTCTGGTGCATCTCTTCCAGTCCGCTAGAACCTCGACATGGGCCGATTTTTCATAAATGTAGTCCGGTGTGGGTGATTTGTCTAAATTTTTTACTACTAGTATAGACCCCGTGCAATTCACTATATTAATAATAAATTAATTTTATAGTATATTTATTTTTAGAATTAAAATTAGAAATGCAATATTTTAATTTTAATTACATGCATCAACCAACCGACGACCGTATACTTCTGATATAAGAAAATATTTTTGGAACTACAAAATTAATCAAGATAAATGAGTGCTTGAAATGTCATTAAATGTGTATTTTATTGAACATAACGTTAATGTTTTTATACTCCGTATATGTTATCTCGTAATTCGAGATACTCACTTTTATCTTCAATATAATGTAGAATGTAAATATTTATTTTAAAAAATGTATAATATTGATTTTTTTAGTAGCTAGCATGTCGTAAAACTCCCTTATGTTGTAAATAAATGATACAATATTTTTAAAAAATAATCTGTTTCACGTGTGGGACTATATTTCTTCCTCTATAATTTGTGAAACTTTTTCATAAGGAGTTTGATGATATGAAGTACTTTGTAATTTTTTTAAAAAATTAAAGTGAAAAATCTCATCCTGAAAATAAAATTGAGATTCAGAGAAATCATTTCTTTTGTCACAAAGTTCTTTTTTTGGGGTAAAATGTAAGTAATTTCATTCCAACCAAAAGACATTACAACTTTGCAACAAGACCGACATACATCACCAATTGTTTAATAGACTAACTTAGGAAACACCTAATTTGTTGTTGCACATTAGAATTGACACCAAGTAGCCTATTACAAACATCCTTTTTAATTAAGCAACAAACTCTACTTGGGAGCGGTAGAGTTTGATCATGAACACTCTGGTTTCTAGCCCACAAAATCTGATAAATCATAGCATTAATAGTTGCTGCCCAAACCTTCTTATGACTATGATATCTTCCTTTCTTCTTATACCACCATTCAAGGTAATCATTGGAGGGAATTCTAATCTTTAGCCAAGCATTCACCTCCATAAGAATTTGCCAATGATAAGGACAAGTAAAGAAGAGATGGGGATGAGATTCCTCTTCATTCTTACATATGCCGCATTTCCTAGATGCATCAGGATACCACTTTGCCGCCCGTTCCCTTGTCATAAGTCGATCTTTACTTGCTAACCAACTCATAAACGAATGCTTCGGGACTGACAAAGAGTCCCATATCAAAGGCGAATACCGACTTCTAACGCCATCAGGTTGCAGCCAAGCGTACCCAATCTGGACAGTATATCGCTCCCTCCATCCATTCTGCTGAAATCTAAACTACAACATATCCCTGGCTTTACATACCTGTCTCCAAGTCCAGCAGCAGTTTACCCCAGGTTGATAATCTTCCCAACTCTTCCTCCTAATACACCGCATTAATCCATTTAACCCACAACTGCCATACTGTATAGCCACCAATAGTATTCCCCAGACTCGCTACATTCCAACTCCCCAGATTTCGGAGACCTAATCCACCATACTTTGTCCCACAGCATACCTGTTCCCACGCAACTGAAGGTGCACTATGTTCACAGCTACTCTATAAGAAACTACGACAGATTGCTTCAATCCTCTTCACCACAGCCACTGGAAGCATAAATATATGCACCCAATAGTTGTGTAAATGACCGATCACCGACTGAATAAGTGCAAGTCTACCCGCATAAGATAGGTGCCTAGACCCAGACTTCGAATTCTCATCACAATCTTCTCAGCTAATATAGCACAATCATTACTAGAAAGCTTCTTTGGGGAGATAGGCACTCCCAAATATTTGAAAGGCAAGGTACCAAGTACCATCCTAGTAATGTTAAGACATTCTTGCTTTTCAGAAGTTGTCATCCCATTGAGATAGATATTGGACTTATCTACATTCATAGCAAGCCCAGAGGCACAGGAGAAAATATAGAACCCACTAAGCAGAAGTTTGATGGATTCAATATCCCCTCTACTGAACATTATCAAGTCATCTGCAAAACATAGATGTGTAAGTTGCATTGGGCGACAAAGTGAATGATACTTAACCCAATTTCCTGTTGTACTACCCGTAAGACCTTGCTCAAATACTCCATGCCCATTACAAAGAGAATAGGAGACATAGGGTCTCCTTGTCGTAGCCCCTTCCTTTCTTTTAAAGAACCCAAACACTTCCCCATTCAAGGAGAGCGAAAAGGAGGTAGTGGTAATGCATTCCATGACTAATTTCTGAAAATGAGGAGGAAAATTCAAGGCCTCCATCATACCATCTACAAATCTCCATGAGACAGAATCATAGGCCTTATTTAAATCCAATTTCATCAATGCCCTAGGAGAACGAGATTTCCTATAATAAAGTTTTATTAGGTCTTGACAAATCATAATATTCTCCACAATATCCCTCCCTTGAATGAAGCCACTGTGGTTAGGGCTCAAAATCTCAGGAAGTACAGTCCCCATTCTTTTTGCCAGAGTAATACACTTGTACATTACAGCAGACAATAGGCCTAAAGTGTGTCACAGATGAAGGGCGATCTACCTTTGGAAACAAGGTCAAGACTGTATGATTCACTTGTTTTAACAACCTACCCGTTATCATGAAATTCTTAACTGCAGCAATCACATCTTGACTTGTAATGGCCCAGGTGTCTTTGAAAAATTTGCTTCCATACCCATCCGGGCCTGGACTCTTGTGATTTGGTATACTAAAAAGAGCATCCTTAATCTCCTTACAAGTAACCAGCTTGAGTAATACATCATGACGTTCCTGCGTAGTATTTTCCCTTGCCTAACAGTATGCTTATGAACTCTAGTAACTTGCTCCTCCTGCCCAAGCAACTTACAATAATAATCTTCGAATGCCCCTTTAATATCCTTAGGTTGAAATAAAATTTCACCTTACCTATTCTCAATGCACATCACCTTATTCTTTGCACTCTTAGATTTAATAGTACTATGAAAGAATTTGGTATTAGTATCTCCATCCTGCAACCAGTCTGCTTTAGTTTTTTGTACCCAGTACTGATGAGCTTATCCTCCAATTCATAATACTTTACTAAGCATAACCACATCCTTTATGAGCTTATCCTCCAATTCATAATAAGTCACATCCCCAGGATGATTTTGCATACATGTTTGCAAAGCTGCTAAGACTGCCTTCGCAATACTCACTACATTATCAACATTATGAAATACTTCTTTATTGGACCTTCTGAGATGCGGTTTGAGATTCTTTAAATTCCTAACCAATTTGAACATTGGAGTAACTGCAGCTCCACAATTCCAGTGAGCTGCAACCAGAGGAAGGAATTCCTCTGATTCAGCCCACATATTATAATACTTAAAGGGTGGTCTGCACTTCTGCTGCGCACGCTGTTCAGAAATCACTGCAGGACAGTGGTCATAGATGCCTTCATCCTGTCTATCTTACTATAGACTCGCGTTTCATCACTATGCTTATTATTCCTGGTGAACTTAGAACCCATACCCGACAGATCCTGTAACTGACAAACCTCAACACAATCCCTGAAATCCTTAATTTTGTCACAAAGTTAATAACATCATATTATAAATTTTTTAAATTTATTTCTATAAGTTTTTGTCATTAATGACATTGAATATGTTGTGAATTTTCTCTTGCTTCTTTATTTAGAAATTAGTGCATTTTGGAGGGAAAATTTTAGTAAGTGTTATTCTCTTAGTATATAGAGGATCTCGTTTTTCTCGTCCTTATATTCTTTTCCTACTTAGTTAGGAATGAATAGAGTACCCTCTTAAATACTCCCTCCGTTCAAGTCTAAGCTTCCCTTTTGCTTTTTCACGTTTGCCAACGCGCATTTTGCATCGTTAATATCTTTCGTAACATATTAGTAAAAATTATGGAAATTGAATATTAATAATGTACTTTTAAAGACGAATCAAACAAGATCCCACATGAATATATTTTCTCTAATAGATTGTCGTGAATATCAAAAGTTCTCCTTGATTGTGAAAGTGTCGAAAAGAGAAAAGGGAAACTTGTACTTGAACGGAGGGAGTACTAGAAACCTTGAAATAAAAAGGGGAAGTCATCTCATATTGACATTAGACCTTAGATTAGTTTTTGAATAGAAAATCTCAGATTTTTTGGGCTGTCTCATTTTCTCCTTTTAATCTAGTTTTAGGGTTATCTTAGATTAACGTAAACTGCATTCAAAATTTAATCTTTAATGTAATCAAATTCTAGAACTACTCCTTTATGCAAGTCTCTCTTAGTTGGAATAATCTCTTTCCCTCTTTTTATTTTATTGTTTTTGATGAGGGTGAGGAGCCTGCACCGGGTCGCCCGCCTAGCAGGCCCCGTAAAGACCCAACCCGGGGAATCGAGGAGCCTGCCCAGCAGGCCATCGAAGTAAGACACCCGGATTTCCCCAATGAAACGTAGCTTCAAGAAGGCCGCCCGCCCAGCAGGGTAAGGCGACCAGCTGGGGAGGGCCTGCAGACGCCCCCTGCTCGCCTGCCCCCAGGCGACCTCTCCCCCAAGAGGGGCAGGGGTTACCAGGGGCCCCTCCGCCATTCTGCCAAAGGTAAAAGGGAATGAGTGGATGAAACAGGTCCACGTGTCACCTCGCAATCCACCAATTCTCCCGCTCTTTTCCCTCTCCACTTTTCTCTCTTGTGGGAAGGTATAAATACCCACTCATTTCCCACTTAGAGGGGGTTGGATTTTCTCTCTCTAGGCTCTCACTCCTAAAAATGCCACCTAGTTCCTCACGAGCTAGGTTCATCAAGGCATTTCACGGACTAACTTAGGCATCGGAGAGGGTTCCCTCGGACAACCTCCGGGGCCCTGTGCGTTCATTGTGCAGGGAGCAGGCCAACTCCGCCGGGAAGGTCCGATCATAGGAGAAGGAGAAAGAAGAGATTGAAGGAAATCAAACGATCCACTACTTATCAACATTCCGATTACACGACTCGGATCCAGAACCGGGTTAATTGTTTCCGTGACCGGAACAATTTGGTGCCGTCTCTGGGGAAGAGTAGGTTGTACCCACGAAATTACCCACAAAATCAACCATTCTCAAACGCGAAATTAACAAATTAACCAATTACAATCGAACATGCCTGAAATTTTCTACACCAGCTTTGTGGCAAATCCACCCAATGCTCCCCGTTATGGCATGCCGCCGGAAGTAACCCCCGCCGCCACCATTCCAGGCGTGGGGCGAGCCAGTCTTCAGGGAGCGCCGGGTCAAGGAGTAGTTGCCGTGGCGGGGCAAGGGGCACATGAGAGGCAAGTTCTAAACCTCACCCCTGCCCAGATGGTACAGACTGCGGTGTTCTTCTCAGCAATGTTGGATCAGGAATTCACTCCGGACGATCTGGTAGGCAGAGTCGCCACGACCCCCGGGTTGCTCCACTTTGAAAGTGGAGAAGGAACCGGGGGTACGAGGCGGACCGCCGCCAGAAATGTTCAGAGGAAGGCCAGGAAGACGGCTCAGGCGTATGCGCAGGAGCAAAGGCGAATCACAAAAACCCGTCAGCAGCCGCCTGCGCAGCAAGGGGTTGCAGGTCCTGAGGAGGCATTCTCCATTCATACCACAGAATCCACGGCCGCTCGTGAAAGAAGGGGTTTATCCCAAGACCTAAGGAATCGAATGAGGCACAAGGAGCCGGTGTCCAAGCGCCTGGGGGAGAAACAGGGAGATGTGTTCTCCAGGCTGACACCGGTCGAGGAAGTACCGCCTGCGCCAGGCCTGTCTCAGAGCTTGCAGTCCAGGCTTAACAACGGCCAGCCTCTGAGGTCCAGGCATCGTCAGGGTGATAACCTCGAGCCTGCTCAGAAGAAGCGCTCACGGTATCATTCCCCTCCTAAAGACGACGAGGCAATAAGCAGGCGCCCACCTAGGTACCGCTCCCCTGAAAGTAGGAGACGGACCCCTGACAGAAGGGATGACCACGGTCACTATTCAGGCACGAGCAGGTCGAGAATGGTGGGCAGGCCAACCAAGACCCCGCTTCATCCTGAGGTTTAGGCATATCCAATCCCAAAGATTAAAATGCCCTCTGTTAAGTTCGATGGCACGACTGACCCCGAGGATCATTTGGCGGCTTACGAGAGCCATATGGGCATGTACGACGCCGATGACGCGGTCTGGTGCAAAATCTTTCCAACCACCCTGGTAGGTCTGGCACAGGGCTGGTTCAGGGATTTGCCGCAAGAGTCGATATGTTTCTTCATAGAGCTGGCAGAGACTTTCCTCGACCAGTATGCAGGAAACAAAAGACGCAGTCTTACTCGGTTCGACCTAATGACTCTCAGGCAAAAGAAGGGTGAGTCTGTCAGGGAGTACCTGAAGAGATTCGATCTATCCTTCCAGCAGGTCAAGGAGATAGACGATGCGACAGGGACGTACGCACTGACCAACTCACTACTCCCTGGAGAGATGAAGAACCAATTGATCAGGGCTCAGCCAGAAACTCTGGCCAAAGCCAGAAAAATCGCTGAAGGGTTTATGCTGCAGGAGTTCCATAGCCTGCCGGATACCCCCGCAGGCCCCACCAGGCAGCAGGGGGGACCGCAGGGTGGACGTGGCAGGAATGAGCCCGGAAGGCAGAGAGCCGAGGAAGGGGATACCCCCAAGAAAGAGCGCACACTCTACCAGCCCAGGTTTGACAGTTACACAGCCCTCAACAAATCCAGGGCAGAGATCTTCGAACTAGAAAAGGAGACCGCTAATGGAATCACCCGAGCCAACCGCGCAGCCCAAAGGGGGACCCCAAGAAATTCTGCACTTTCCACGACTGCGTAGGCCACACCACCGAAGAGTGTCGCCACCTGAAGGACGAAATTGAGAAGCTGATCAGGAATGGCTGGTTGGCCAACTACGCAGCCAGGAATAAATCTCATAAAGAAGCACCTGAAAAGCCCGAGGGCTCAGTATAGAACCGCCTGGTAATCCATGTGATATCAGGGGATGCAGAGGGTCAGATCAGCCGAAGAGGCCAGAAAAGACAAATTCGTGAACTAAGGAACCAGATCTGCTATGCTGAAAGAGCAGGAAGCCCGAAGGGAGTGACGCTAAGCATCACCCCCGAGGATGCAGGGCGGGTGGTGTACCCACACAGCGATCCCTTGGTGCTATCCTTGGAAATCAGCAACCACATTGTGCGGAGGTGCATGGTAGACACCGGTGCGTACACGAACCTGCTATACAAAGACGCCTTCGAGAAAATGGGCCTGGAGAAAAGACACCTACGACCTGCTCCTGGATCATTATACGGGTTCAGCGGAGCAGGCGTACTGCCCATGGGGGTCATAGACCTACCAGTAACATTTGGGGAGGGGGCTACTGCCATAAATGTCAGGACAACATTCGTTGTAGTGGATGCGAGGTCTGCTTACAACGCCCTAATTGGCAGGGCCACCCTGGACGAGATTGAGGCGGCCATATCAATCAGGGCCCTCACTATAGCCTATGTTACTGATTTTGGCCTAGAAGGAAAAGTGCACGGAGACCAGGAGTCGGCCAGGCAGTGCTATTCCGTGGCCCTTCAAGCTCACGAAAGTGAAAGAAAAGGAAAGAGAAAAGCTGACAGTTCCCCCAGCGGTGGGGGCGAGATTCCAGCCGGTAATCAGGCGTCAGACCACCTGGAACCTGGGGAAGAGAGCATGCTGGTGGACCTGGAGCCAGGGAGGCAAGTCCTTATAGGGGCTGACCTGGAAGAGTCCTACCAGGCTGAACTGGTCAAGCTATTGAAAGAAAACAAGGATGTATTTACCTACTCGGCGGACGAAATGCCAGGGGTCGATCCAGCGTGTATCGTTCACAGGCTGAACGTAAGCGCGGACGCCCGCCCTGTGAAGCAGAAAAAGCGGAATATGTCCGCAGAAAAAGACGTGGCGATCAAGGAGGAGATTAAAAAACTTCTGAAGGCAGATTTTATTGAGGTTTGTGACTACCCAGAGTGGCTGGCGAATGTAGTCATGGTCAAAAAATCATCAGGCGAATGGAGAATGTGCGTGGACTTTACAAACCTCAACAAAGCCTGCCCGAAAGACTGCTACCCACTCCCCAGATCGACCAACTGGTAGACGCTACCAGTGGATATACTATGCTGAGCTTCTTGGATGCCTTCTCAGGGTATTATCAAGTGTACTTATGGCAGCCGGACAGGGTGAAGTGCGCATTCATCACCAGTTCAGGCACCTACATGTACAAAATGATGCCATTCGGGCTTAAAAACGCAGGGGCCACATACCAATGCCTGGTCGACAAGGTGTTCGAAGGTCAAAGAGGCAGAAACATAGAAGCCTATGTCGATGACGCCATTGTAAAGAGCAAAGGAGACAATGAGCACCTGGCAGACCTGCGGGAGACCTTCTCCTCCCTGCGCGCCTACAAAATGAAGCTCAATCCAAAGAAGTGTACGTTTGGGGTTCGTTCTGGAAAGTTCTTGGGTTTCTTGGTCAGCTCTCGAGGGATAGACGCTAACCCCGAGAAAGTTCAGGCTGTTCCGGACCTTCCTGAACCCAGGACCATCAGGGACTTCAAACGTCTGACAGGCCGCATGGCCGCCCTGGCACGATTCATCGCCAGGTCAGCAGACAAGTCAACCCCATTCTTCAAAATATTGAAAGGTAACAAGCAATTCAAGTGGGATGACGAGCAAAAGGAAGCCTTCGAGCAGTTGAAGAAACATCTAAAGAAGCTCCCCACCCTGGCGAGGCCAGTGGCAGGGGAAAAACTCTTCCTCTACATCGCCGTAACCAATGTGACAGTCAGCGCGGTCATCTTGAGGGAAGAAGCAGGCGCTCAGCAACCCATATATTTTGTAAGTCATGCCCTGGGGGCAGCAGAGAAAAATTATCCTATGGTTGAAAAAGCAGCTTATGCGGTTGTCATAGCAGCCAGAAAATTGAGGCCGTACTTCGACGCACACCCTGTTGTAGTACTGATAGACCAGCCCCTAGAGAAAGTGCTGGAGAAATTTGAAAAGTCAGGCAGGCTGCTAAAGTGGGCTATTGAGTTGAGTGAACTGGGGATAACATACCAATCCAGAACAGCCATCAAAGCCCAAGCCCTGGCCGACTTTCTAGCAGAATGCTCCCACTCTGAGGAGGATAGCCCAACCGCCAGCGAGTGGATAGTATACACCGATGGGTCCTCCACGGCTAATGGAGCAGGGGCCGGAGTCGTATTGACCAGCCCAGAGGGGACTGACTTTGAGCATGCACTCAGATTTGTCTTCCCCGCGTCAAACAATGAAGCTGAGTACGAAGCAGTGCTCGCAGGCGTCAACCTAGCCAAAGCCGCAGGCGCAGAGCGGATTGTCCTGGCAACAGACTCCCAGCTCATCGCCAACCAAATCAATGGAGAGTATGAGGCCAGGGACCAAACGATGACCGCGTACCTGGAAATGGTAAAAAGAGAATTGTCAGGCCTAAAATCGTATGAAATCAAACAGATCCCGCGGTCCCAGAACAATCGGGCAGACGCCCTGTCAAAACTGGCTAGTTCCAGCCTAACCAGCCTGCAGGATATAAAGAGGTCGGTATATGTAGACGTCATCCAGGAAAAATCTACCGTCCCCTGCCAAACCGTCGGCGTTGTGGAGGAGGCAGGGCCTGGGGATTGGAGGACCCCCATCATCCTGTTCAAGAAACACGGAGTTTTACCAACTGACCCCGTACAAAAAAGGAAAATGTCGGCAAGAGCTGCATGGTTTATCTTAATGGGAGAAGATTTGTACAAGAAATCTTTCTCGTTCCCTCTGCTAAGGTGCCTGGGGGCAGAGCAGGCGGCGGAGGTATTGGATGACATCCACTCTAGAATATGTGGTCATCACATAGGAGGAAAGTCGCTGGCACACAAGGCCTTGAGAGCAGGATACTACTGGTCGACCCTGCTGGCCGACGCAAAAGACTTGACTCAAAAGTGCAGGAAATGTCAGCTTTTTGCCTCATCCATCCATGCTCCGGCCCAAGAGCTCAGGCCAATCCTATCCCCATCCCCTTCGCTCAGTGGGGGATGGACATACTAGGACCTTTTGCGGTGGCCACTGGGGGCAGAAAGTTCTTGATCGTGGCTATCGACTACTTCACCAAGTGGGTAGAAGCTGAGGCAGTGCCTAGCATTACCGAGCCTGCAGTCAGGAAGGTGATATGGCGGAATATCATCACTAGATTCGGCCTACCAAAAATGTTAGTGTTTGATCATGGAAGACAATTCGATAACGACCCCCTGAGAATCTGGCTGGAAGGCCATAGCGTCGCAGTTGCTTACTCTGCCGTCTGCCACCCTCAAACCAACAGACAGGCAGAAGCAGCCAACAAACAGATCTTGAATGGCCTTAAGAAGATGGTAGATGACCTCAAGGGCAGATGGGCCGACGAGCTCCCCAGCATACTCTGGTCAATCCGGACCACCCGAAAGGAATCTACAGGCCAGACCCCGTTCGGCCTGGTATATGGTGCAGAGGCTCTACTACCAATTGAGGCCAGGATCCCTTCCCTGCGCTCCCTACAATACGACCAGACTGAGAATGAAGTAGCAATGGCTGAGGCTTTAGATCTGGTCAGTGAGGTAAGGGAGGAGGCCAGTGCCAATATCGTCGCCTACCAGCAACGAATGAGGAAGGCGTACAATAAGATAGTACATCAGAGAAATTTTCAGATGGGTGATCTAGTTCTCAGAAAAACACAGGTTGTGGGAAAATCGAGGGAGCACGGCAAACTAAGTGCTAACTGGGAAGGTCCGTACCAAGTAACTCAAATCTTAGGGCCGGGCACGTATAGAATCGCCAATCTTGAAGGCCAAGAGTTGAGTGCTCACTGGAACGCAGACACCCTGAAGAAGTATTATGTCTAGCCAAATTTTAAGATAGTTTTCATTTCCTGGAAAATTGGCGGAGAACGGTCAAAGAATGTCGACGGCTCCGACCACCCTTGTGTTAAATTTTTACAACGAAATGAAAGAACTTCAAGTTCATACTCGTTGCCTGTTCAAACTTGCGTTTTCACACACAAACGAGCAGGGGGCAATAGGGGGAGGCCCCCCTGTTGCCAAAACTAAAGAAAATGGACCCCCCAACAAAAAATTCTAAACCTCCCTGCTTACCTCTGGGCAGGCAGGGGGCAGGCCCCCTGGACTTTGAACAAAAGCTAGGGACATGCCAAATGAACAAGGACTGGGGGCAGGCCCCCCAACCTTGTATAAAAAACGCAAAAAGCCTCCTTGCTTGCCTCTGGGCAGGCAGGGGGCAGGCCCCCTAGACCTTGATCAAAAGCCAGGGACAGGCCAAATCAACAAGGACTGGGGGCAGGCCCCCCAACCTTGTATAAAAAACGCAAAAAGCCTCCTTGCTTGCCTCTGGGCAGGCAGAGGGCAGGCCCCCTGGACTTTGATCAAAAGCCAGGGACAGGCCAAATCAACAAGGACTGAGGGCAGGCCCCCCAACCTTGTATAAAAAACGCAAAAAGCCTCCCGGCTTACCTCTGGGCAGGCCCCCTGGACTTTGATCAAGTCCAAAAGCCAGGGACAGGCCAAATCAACAAGGACCGGGGGCAGGCTCCCCAGCCTTGTATAAAAAACGCTAAAAGCCTCCCTGCTTACCTCTGGGCAGGCAGGGGGCATGCCGTACCTTAAAAAACTTGTACAGAAAGCCAAACAAAAACAGATGAAAACAAATGGAAGAATCCTTATAAAAGGAAATAAAATAGCAGGGATACACAGAATAAAGGTTTTTTAAAGGTAATTACAATGAACACGGCAGCCGGCCACAAAAGGGCTCGGCGCGCAAAAAGATAAGAAGTTAAAACGTCAGCATAAGCGCAGCAGGGGACGAACAGGAGCCCTCTAAGGATGACTGCCCTCCATATTAAGCAGGGGGAGCTTCTGGGCCAGAGGTAGCAGCCCCTTCAGCCATCCTGCGCATCTGGGCCTCATCCTTGGCGGTATAAAGAGCCCGAAAAGCTTCTTCATCAAAACCAGGGAACATCTCCCTGACAGCCTCCATAACCACCCCTAAGCAAGAATTGGCGCCATTCACGAAGCCTGCTGACACTGCAGTTTCCACCTCCTGAATTATCTCATCCTTCTCCTTCTGCCACTCCTCAGTCTTCACCGCCAAGTCACCAAGAGCCGCCTGAAGATCCGAATTCGCCTTGGAAAGGCACTTCCCTAGGTCAGCGGCCTTTTTCTTGGCGTGGTCCAACTCAGCTAAAGCTTTTTTGGCCTGCTCCAGCTCTGCAAAGGCCTGCTTAGCTCTCTTCGACTCCTCCTCCAGGCGAGACACCTCCCTGACTGCTCTCTCACTTTGAGACTTCCAGTGAATCACCTGACCCCTGGCCTCCTCCAACTCGTTCTCCCTTTTTGTCAGCTGATCCTTCAAACCAGCAATAAGAGCAACATCCCTTTCGACTGTAGTCAGGCGGTCAGAATTGGCCAACTCCTCGTCACTTAAACGACTAAGGGTCGCCAGCTCCGCAGAGGCTCTGGCGGTGCGCTGAATGTATTGAGTCACTTGATGGGTAACAGAGTGAACAGTCTTGAGGAGGTGATCCGCCAAAACCGCCCCGGAGTCAGAGAGTAAGGCAGAGACGTCCTGGCTATCGCCGGCAGTGTAATGGAACTCAGTATTCTCCTCAGAAAAAAGGGTACCAGGAACTCCCTGAGCAAAGCGTTTTGGGTCAGGCGTATCAGCCTCCAAATCCACCACGTGATCTGCATTTGGAGTTCCCCTGCTCCTTTCCTGATCAGCCCCCTAGTAGTACTTTCTCCAGTCTCTTCAGAGCCAGCGGCCTGCGGTCCCTGGGGAATCTGAACCCCTGCAGGAGAGCCTCCCTGCTTGCCAGCAGCGGAAGGAGTAACCTCAGAAGCGATCGCCTTTTTCGCAACCGGAGAAGGAGTGGCTTCAGAGACCGCCGTTTTCGCAGGCGTTGATCTGGGGGGAGCAGGGAGCCTTGGCCTGCTAAACGACAGGCCCTTCAGATGCTTCATCAAGTTCTTCTCGCCCTTCTTGAAGTCAGGAGGAAGGGAAGGACGGCTTTGGACAACGTCAAGAGTCTCGGTCAAACCCAAACGCTTCACCTCCCTTTTTGTCCAAAGGAAGGTAGCAAGGTCTGCAAAGCAAACAGGCGAACGGTTAGAAAGGTCATTTAAGAAGGAGAAGGTGGGTAAGGAAAAATCATCAGCGCTCCTGAACTACCTTCGTCTAGGCCCGGATTCATGCCCACCCGGGTCAGGTACCTGTCAGTAGCAATAAGCTCCGCATGGGGGAGCCATAATGAGGGGCCATACACCCCAGATTTATCAGTATGGGCAGCAAAATGGTCTACCAAATCCTTATCTTTCCTGCTCAACTTCACCTCCAAGGCTTTCCCTCCCACGCCAGGGTGATATTCCTCGTGAGTCTCTAGCCTGGTGTGAACGTGATTCCTGAAATGGCGAGGAATCTTCCACCCGTGGGCGCTGTGCACATAGAGAAAATTGTTTTTCCAATCTCTCAGGCTGTCCATAGCTGGCCACACCAGAGTATGCCCCTTCTGTCTCAGGAGAGACCAATATCCAGGAGAACCCTCACTCCCAGAAGAAACCATTTGCAGGCTGACCATAAACCTCAAAGCATCAATAGAGGGCTCGGCACGATGGAACAGGCAGGTCCAAACGTATGAAATTAATGGCCTGACAGCCATGGCTGTCAGCTGGGCAATAGCCACGTTCATCCGCCTGAAAATCTCTTCCAGAAAAGGATGAAGGGGGAAACGGAGACCGAATTCCAAACACTTGTGGTAAACCGCTATGCACCCGTCGGGAGGACAGCATACGGTGTCTTTTCACCAGGGACGACAATTGTATACTCATCCCCAAAATTGTAGAACCGCTCAATCGCACTGGCAGCATTCTTCGCAAGAATCAAATCCCGGTTTTTGGGGTCGGGGTAAGTTCCCAGGGGAACGTGGTACTTGGCTTTGTCTAAGTAATAGGTCATACCCCTTTCCCGGGGAATAAGGGGACCGGAGGTCCTGGAGGAGTCGATCTCCAGCGCCTCGTCGTCCGAGTCGACAACGTCGTAGAGGGCAGGTTCAGGAGAGTTACCACCCCCACTACCCGCCGAGTTCTCCTCCTCGACTGTCCCAAGGCCAACCTCCCTAGAGGAGGAGGCAAGATTCTCCCTACCCTTTTCCCGTTCCTCCTTCCTCAATGGGTCGGTAAATGGTAGGATACGTTCGCGAGTTCTAGACATAGCAACTCTAAGAGTAATGAAAAGCAAGAAATCGAAAAGAAAGGGAGCAAGAACTGGAAATTAAAAGTCTAACCTAAGGTCGGCCGCCGATGGGATGAAAGCTTGAAAGAGAAATCTCCCAGAGAAACGGGGGTACGAAGGAAGGCTCGAGTTATCACACCGAAAGATTTGCAGAGGAAAAGAAAGGAAGTTTGAAAAAGAAAAAGAAGAAGAATGAGTGACAGATTGCTTTTATAAGAGGGAAGGCAGACAAAGAGTCGCCAACCCTCAAAAAACCGCCCAAGGACTACTGTCCACGTGTCATACTCTCAAAAGTCAGTCCCTTGTAGCTTCCCAAGGGTAGCCTCGAGAAGACCAAAGGATGTCAGAGGATCGATCACCCTGTGACGTCCTCCCTCCATTTAAATAATAAATAATAACAAATAGTAAAATGCCACACATAAACAAACTGCCTGTTTTTTTTTTCTTTCGTTAAGTTAAAGAAAACCCGAAAAACGGGCAAGTTACATCCAGTACAAGCAAAAAGTACAAAAAGAGCCCCTGTTCTGGCTCAGCACGCCTGCACCCCGCGGGCAGGCCTAATCGTCATCAAAGCCTGGGGAGTAGTCCCCAGGGCTGTGGCACCCCCCTGCATCGGATCCCCAGTCCCAGTCGTCGAAATCCTTGAAGGGGTCCGCAGAGTCATCATCGCCGTCCCGACCGGAGGAATAACCCTGGCCGCCACTATCGTCGGAATCCCGACTACTAACATCCCAGTCCCTACCATAAGGGACTGTTTCAGTGTCATAACAGGAGCCGCAGCCCACTTTCCTCCTCAAGGGAGAAGAAGAGCCCGACTCAGGAGAAGAAGCCAACTCTGAGCAGTCGGGATCAAACTGCTCAGGGTGTAGCCATGGAAAACATTCATGGCACCCCTTGTCGAAACAACCCCCTCCCTGGGGGCAGAGCCTGTACTTTGGGGCAGCCGGAGAAGCCCTCTGAGGGCGCTTGCCCGCCCTGACAAGAGTCCTCCTTCTGAGCTTCCTGTGAAGTCGAGCGCAGGGCCGCCGGCTACGGCGCAGGATGAGAAAGGACGCCCTAAGGTACCTTAGCTTCCAACGACCCCTAAAGCGACGGGTCACCACGCGGATCCCTTGGCAAAAAAGTACTTTGGTGATCCACGACATTTTCTTTAAAAAAAAAAGAAAAGAAAAGAAGGTTGGAGATAGGTCGTGAAAGTGGCAAAGGGAATGCAATTTATACAAGAAGGGAAGCCAAGACATTAAATGGCGCCTCAACCACTCTGACAGGGGGCACGGCCAATCAGCGCACCAGCACGCTGCCCAAAAATCCACTTGGTGTAAAAAGCAATCATGACCCAAAAGACAACTAAACTCTTGGCATGCCCAATACAGAAGAGTCTCCCCCCTCGGGAATACGCGAACGCATTAAATGCAGTGGTAAAGCCACAAGTCAACTCCCCACCGTCAAGAGTCCACCTGCCAAGGGAAAGCCTTGCTTCCCCCCGGCCGGTGAGGGCCAATTGATGAGGGTCGGGAGCCTGCACCGGGTCGCCCGCCTAGCAGGCCCCGTAAAGACCCAACCCGGGGAATCGAGGAGCCTGCCCAGCAGGCCATCGAAGTAAGACACCCAGATTTCCCCAATGGAACGTAGCTTCAAGAAGGCCGCCCGCCCAGCAGGGTAAGACGACCAGCTGGGGAGGGCCTGCAGACGCCCCCTGCTCGCCTGCCCCCAGGCGACCTCTCCCCCGAGCAGGGCAGGGGTTACCAGGGGCCCCTCCGCCATTCTGCCAAAGGTAAAAGGGAATGAGTGGATGAAACAGGTCCACGTGTCACCTCGCAATCCACCCATTCTCCCGCTCTTTTCCGTCTCCACTTCTCTCTCTTGTGGGAAGGTATAAATACCCACTCATTTCCCACTTAGAGGGGGTTGGATTTTCTCTCTAGGCTCTCACTCCTAAAAACGCCACCTAGTTCCTCACGAGCTAGGTTCATCAATGCATTTCACGGACTAACTTAGGCATCGGAGAGGGTTCCCTCGGACAACCTCCGGGGCCCTGTGCGTTCATTGTGCAGGGAGGCCAACTCCGCCGGGAAGGTCCGATCATAGGAGAAGGAGAAAGAAGAGATTGAAGGAAATCAAACGATCCACTACTTATCAACATTCCGATTACACGACTCGGATCCAGAACCGGGTTAATTGTTTCCGTGACCGGAACAGTTTTTATTTTAAGTTTGTAATTTATATTGATTATTGTTTCATTAGTTTGGAGTATTTTATTAGCTTAATCATGTTTAGTAGTGTGACTGATACCTAGATAAAGTCTCAAATTGAAATTTATACTATGACAGAAATTATGACAACATTGACAAGAAAATACAACCTACCAAAAGTTCAGCAGTAGATTACATAGCAATTGATCTATAACAGACTCTAATAATCCTTTGACTCATTTCATATAACACACCACACACGTCCAAGGGTGCAAGGCAATGAAGGCTTGAGGCAAAGGTGCTACCGAGTGCACAAGAGGAGCATCACTTTTTGCAAACAAAATTCAATCATGAAAATAGAACCCATTCAACGGTACGTTTTTAGGATTTTAACAGCGAAGTTTATAGAATTCTAATTGTTGCTGCTCGCCAAATGCCCTTCATTCAAAAGCATGTTTCATGAAATGCACCAAAACCAAAACAAACCACCCCTAGAAAGAAAGAAACGAATTTGAAGGCACGAATCTGAAGAAATATTCACAAACATAACTCTAGGATAACAATTTTCCATAATAGCCAACACCATTGCAAAAACGAAGCCTTGGTCCCAAAATGATTTAGAGTCGGCTAACATCAAATGTCTAAGGCATTTTTTAAACTCTACAACCGATTTTTTTACATCACTGAATCAAATCAAGGAAAGCTCAAACCAGATCATAGCTCGCTGAAAAAGGCTAGCCATATCGCCAACATTAGAAGTGGTTAGAACTGATTTATTTTTGGTGTGATCTTATTTGACACATTCAAAGGTTAATGATACAAAATGTGGCTATCAGGCTTTACTCATTTCTATTGATTAGTGGAGCTCATGTACTCAAAATTGTTGAATAATTTTCATTTAATTAAAAAATGCATGTCTAGAAACAAAGCATGGAAAATTCAGAATAACAGACTCTACAACAAACCAAATCATACCGTGCAGCGCCGACTCTTAAAAAGAGAGCAAGCCTTTTCCACTGAAACTCTCGTCTTCTATTTAGAATAACCTGCAGAAAACACCAGTAGTTCCAAAAACCTCCTTATAATGGCGCATTCATAATGTAGATAAAGGAAGGGAGACACAAATCAATGGACTGTAATAAATTCACTGAAAAGAAGCAATATCAGCATCTTGCTGTTTCATGAATAGAAGGATACCACTAAATAAAATTAGGAAAACACGCTTCTTTTCTCACAGAATGCAAATACTCCTTCCACCCACATATATCCTCATTTAACTTGATGGTCAACATGTCCACTTGGGCAAAAAAAATTTATATCAAAATATAAAAAAGTTACAATTTTTAGTAAGCAAATATAAAAAAGTTCGAAAGAGGAATGCAAAATACTCCTTCCCCCTCATTTGACTTTGATGGTCAACATGTCAACTTCGGCATAAAAAAATATCAATATACCATAGTTGCAACTTAAGGTTGAAAGATAGTGATGAACCATAGTATATATATCCAGATATTTGGAGCAAAAAAAGTCAAATGGGACCTTGTAATTCTTATCAGCGTTAAGTTTCAATGTCCTAAGAATGCTAGTAACCTAGCACTTGGACCTTGTATCATGATACAAAAACCCAAAGATATGGCTAAAAGAGGGTTTTTATGCGCCATGTGTCTCTAATGGTTGATCTTTAAATAAATAAAGGCAGGGCCGGCCCATTAGATTTGGAGGCTCTGTTGGAACTTCAATATGGGGCCCTTAATATAGTACAATAGTATAAAATTGCAACTTAAATAAAAAATTGTTGCTAAGAAGATTTGAACCCACAACCTTCATATCAATGGACAAGTATCCTATCCACTACACCACATTAATACTTCATGTTAAAGTTGTATGAACAATGTACATATTGAGGCCCTTACTAGTTTGGGCCCCAGTTCCTTGAACCGGACCGAACCCCATATGGGCCGGCCCTGAATAAAGGGCTAGTCAGTAGTCATTTCCTTAAAGTTCTCTTACCATATTCTTACAACTCCCACACTTCCTTTTTACCTTATCGTTTTGTTATACATTGTCCCAAAAAAATTTCATTTAATTTTTTTACATCAAACATTCTTCTTAGCATCTTTGCTCATTTCACGTTAAAGGATGAATGTATAAAATGTGTATGCTCCAATGGATGGGTGAGAATACAAGGAAGGATCGCGTTAAAAATAAGGTGATTAAGGAGAAGGGACCGAAAACAATAATAGGATGATTGGCTATTTGAGGCACTTACTGAATGCAAAATTCGCTTTGAAGCATCAGAGTTATCGGTGAGCAATTTACGCACAACATATGGGTAAGCAGCTTCAAAAGTCTTGAAATTCTCATCTCCAGCAATCGCTAAGCCTGAGACAACCATAGGTCCATAACGCAACGTAAATTAGTAAGATACCACATGGAAAGCATTCCTTAAACCAATGAGGAATAACTAATTACTAAAAAATATGTTTAAATTGAGAGTAGGAAATTTCTCATGCTAATCCGAGAGTTTCGACATTTTTTAAAATTTTACAATTAATTAATTGACATTAGAACTCCCCCCGTCCAATCAATTAGCTACATGGGCCCGAGCAAAAGTTTCAAGGAAAGTTCTTAAATGATGTAAAAGCATTAGCTAGTGCAGTGAGCTCTTCTACTTAGCGTTGTTGATCCTTGTCAATATTTTGGAGCAAAACCCTAAATAAAAGTACAATGATAAGTTGGACATCAAAGCCCCAGATAAAAAACTATGTTACGATGATAAGTTAGACGGCATTTTATAGTTATATGTTTAATGGGTCAAGATTTGAAAGGGACCTTTTTCTTGAATTATTCTAGAGAAGGACAATTATTATATTAGTGTTGATAGATGTGGACAGTTGATTTACTTGATCCAATGGTCACATGCTTAGAGGTGAATAGGTGATGTACCAATATGAACACACTGAACTCACCTCTATATATAAACATAAGACAGTATGGCGAATAATCTACTACAAGTATAGATATTTTGGGTCCTAAATCAACATCATTAATACGATAACATACCTCAATAACCTTTATACAAGTATTAGGTATTTAGGTTACAACTACACGGATTATAGGTCCTCGACCGACCTAATAAAGTCACTTGCAACATTTCAAATATTTTATTATCCTTTTAGATTCAAGAATTGAGTACCTGACCTCAAAGAGTAATGTCTTAGAGTAAATACTAAAACCACCTTAACCCGAGCTCAGAGCAACCATGAAACAGAAAGATGATATAAACGAGCAGTAAGCTTCTTTACAAAGTAGAAGGCAGTAACAATAGCAACATTCACGAACAAAAAGATAACAATGTACAACTTGGTAAATCAAAATATGCCAAGTACGTTGGGATGTAAGTTGGTAATGTTATACCTTCCAGCGAAGCCAGAGAACGCAACAGGAGTGTGTAGTATGGGGGCATACGAAAGTGATACTTCAGGGCCACAGACCAGATTTTTCCAAGGACCTTCATCAAAACATAGAAAACAGAAATGGGCAACAAGAGATGAAGATAATGAAACACAATTAAGTACTCGTAACTAACTATTTGTAATACTTGTGTAGTTGAGTAGCATGAAATACATTCATACGAAATATATGGAAGCATCCAAATTTGTGATTACTCTAACTGCAACTTTTTTGGTTATGAAGGCTTCCTAAAAAAAGCTCTGAACAAGTTGGGAGATATGTCCTCAAAGGGAAAAATAACTTGAAGAAATATCAGAGAATTGGACTGGAGGAGCACAAGCTGTTCTTGAAAGAATATTCAATCCGTAAAGATAGATTAATGTCATAGTGAAAAAAAAGGTGTGACTCCTAGAAGAAGCACAATCATTTCTCCACTTGGCTCTCATTCGCCCTGCCAAAAACCCCTTCTCCTACACATGTGAACCTTTTCCTTGACTCCAAACAGAACTTCTCATCATCTGCTCAATCATCAATATAGCTTGCAACCCCAACATATATTCTGAGATGAAAGAATAAAAAGAATGTACATTTTTTTAATTAATATTTACAACATCACAACCTTAGTCCCAAAAAAATTTGAGGGCGGCTCCAAAATCGTCAAGACATCTCCAAAAAAACAATCATATAGAAAGGCATAATAGTAGTAAAGTAAGAAAAAAAATACATAGTTTCAGAACATAGTTGAAAATGTTAATAATAATTTTTCTATTAAAACAGTTACAAGTTTCAAGTTGAAGAAAAAAATTTAGAAAGTAAAAATAATATTCCAATAGTTATGAAAAATAAAACTATAATAATTAAGAAACAATAGAAAGATAAGAGATAGTCCTCAAATATCATCAACCATCCGAATTCTCTCACTCCACATCATTCTATCCACCGTTATAGTTTCTCCATCCCGAGAAACTTCATATTGTTCTCAATCACTCTTATCCAAGTCTGTTTAGGTCTTCCTTGACCCCTCACAAACCTATGTTCTCTCTCCATTCTTCAAATGTTTGTATCGATACATCAATCGGCCTCCATCTCATATGCCCAAACCATCTTAATCGATTCTCCACCAACTTATCCTTTATGGGGGTCACTTGTACTTTTTCCTAATCACTGTATTTCAAAGTCAATCCTTCCTTGTATGGTCACACATCCATCTTAACTTACACACTTCTGCCACATTCATCTTTAGCACATGACTACTCTTTACTGTCTAACATTTTGTACCATATAAAAGTGTAGGCCTAATTATGGTCTGTTTACCATTTTAATCTGTGAGATACACCTTAATCACATAGTTACCCCCTACGCTCTTCCATTTCAAAAATTCTGCTTTAACCATATTGGTCATGTCGTCGTCTAAGAATAGACCCAAGATAACAAAAAACCTATGATCCTCGTATAACATTCTTATTAAAAGTAATTGCACCCGCCTCTACACTATAATTTTCGCTAAATCCGCACTCCAAGTATTCAATCTTAATTTTGCTCCACCTGAAACCACGAGTTTCTAATGTATGCCTCCTGAGTTCCAACTTCCTTTCAACCCCGTCTTTCGTTTTATAAATCAAAATTACATCATCGGAAACATCATGCACCAAAGAGTGTCGTTTGGAATTTACCTTGTCAAATCGCCCATGATTATGGCCAAAAGGAAAGGACTAAGAGCTACGTCGTGATGCACCACAATCGTAATAGAAAATTCCTCATAAGTCTGTAATACGTACACTCTTTCTAGACACTTCTTCCATGTCATCTATGAGTCCTTATGTATGGTGATACCAACTTCATCTCTTCCTCTCTTTTCCCGAATACCAATTTTTATAACCCCAAGCAGCCAAGAACTTTGTTTTCTCCACAACCCACCTAGTTTTTGTAGACACATAATGTGAATGTTTCTCCTATTTATAACTTCCACTACTTTCGTGGATCTTCCTATCAAAGAGACAATGTTCCAAGTTCCAAGTTCCAAAGTGCATCTTACTACCCTTACTAGGCTTGTGGATTATTTTTTTGTCCACACTGCAAAGATTGCGGAGATCCTTGCATATTTGACACAACACTTATACTTCAGGTTAGCGCACTACTCCAGGCAATAACATTAGCAACCCTTTCAAATTTATCACCACACCCGAGTCTAAGAAGTATAGTGCAATCTTCCTCATTTAACATCACCCCCGGGCGTAAAGATAGCACGTCACTATTGCGCGACGACTTAGCAACCCTCAAAAATTTTATCACCACACCCAAGCCTAGAAAGTGTTGTGTGTCGCTTCTAAGGACACACCCAAAGAATCATCAAAAAATGATTCATATCCATCCAATGTGACCATGTTTTACGTTGGTTGCCACCGACCAACCACAACCTCTTCTTTTGTACGGGCTTGGGACTCACAGCGAATAACATAACACTCATCGCGCAAATTAATATCTAAATATAAAAAATTGTCATTTAGGGTACGGCTGATACAAAATGGTGTCCAACTATGTTACCCCTACACTTCACTTGGATATCGTGTCAAATATGCGAAGCCAACACGACACTTCGATACTTCAATTTACAACAACAACATCAGAGCCTTAGTCCCAAAAAGATCTGGGGTCGGCTAACATGAACTAATATCTAAGGTCGTCCGGTCGTCATCCATACAAAAGACATGAAATGAAAAGGAAGGCGGACAACGAAAAAAAATACAGTCTCAAGCGCAAAAGTAAGTTGAAAGTGTCAATAATAAATTTTAAAGCTTACAAATCCCAAGTTTAAAAAAAAGTGAAAATAGTTTTGAAAATAAAATAAAATAATTAAGAATAAATAAATAAAAATAGCAAAAGGATGGTCCTTGAATATCCTCCACCACCTGAATCCTCTCCCTCTACATCGTCCTATCCAACGCCATATCTTCTCCAATCACAACATATTTACACAAAAATATTGAAAATTTTGGCTAAAATAGTCGTGTTGGACACGACACTACATAGAAGAGACAGGTGTCCACATAGGATCGGAAATCCTGAACCACCATATCACCATGGACATCCCCCTCCTTTCTTAATCATCCTGCACTTCGCTAACTTTGAGGCATGACGCCACCGGAAACTACCACATCCTACTGCAGCCACTCACTAACGAGTTGTGGACTGAACTCCCACGCCTAGTTGACCAACTCTCATCACCATTGAAACCTACACCAATCACGCCACTCTCTTTTTCTAACTCCGTTGTCGCCGTTCCCCTTTTTCAACTCCACCTAACATTCCAACACCACCTCACCAACCTACTACCATAGAAACACCACGCAATATGGGTGTGTGAAGAATTACTCCCTTCTTCCCCACTGTCAACAACGCTACTCCTCAAACAATCAACCGACCACACAGATGTGAGGACATGCATAAGAAAGGGTGGGTCACGATGAGGACGAGATCTGGGCTGATCATGGATACCAAAGAACACCTTAGCTGATTAAACAATGGTGGGGGCCGAGTTTTGGTGGAGGAAGCATTGGAGGGTTGCGTAGTGGTTGTTGAAGAGAAGTTGGTAATGTGACTGTGGTATAGATGCTTCAATGACGGTGAGTTCGGTGACGGCAAAGGCGGTAGAGAAGGAAGGGTTATCATGGCTGCAGGTTGCTGGAGGAGGGGGTGGGCGTGAGTGGTGGAGTAGGAGTGGTAATGACTAATGAATAGGGATTGATGAGTTCGGTGAAAGGATAGTGTAAAGACATTGTTTGGATGTTCCGATCCTAGTTGGACACCAGTTTGACAAACCTAAAGTCTTCAAAAATTTGTGGTTAATAACATGATCAACATTACATAGAAGATGTCACCATTTAGTCTTAAACATTTCCAGCATTATATATTAACTAATCTAAAGTGTTCGAAAATTTATGGTAAATAACATGATCAAAGTGACGAGTGATCATAAAAGACCTTACTAAACTTGACATCTGGAATTCCATCATTAAATTCTACTGCCCCCAAAGCATTTTCCATTTCCTGTAAGGTTTAGAACAATGTTAAACATATATGATTGTAAAACTGAGCAGTAAATGAAAATATTTCAAGCACAAAGAGATACATGAGGTAAACAGGAATGGTCAGATGAGTTACCCATAAGCAATATTTCAAGTAGTACTGACTTCTGTTCTAGACTCAGAGACTCTATTCTTTGGGTTTTTTTTCCCAAACTATTATCTAAAGTAGCAACATATCAATGAGGTCTAAGATCTAGACAAGAAACCACATGACTTTAAAGTTAGTTTACAAAATGAGTCTTCAAGGGCTATTGAGGCACTAGCCAAAACGTCTCGGTCACCTTATGTGCACCTTGTGCAAAAAGCGCTGCAAGCAATGTTCACTTCTATCCAAATTCCATATTTCTTTGTTCTACAGTAATAAATTTGTGTTATCCTTACCTTTGCCCCCATCTTAAATGTTAGCCCCCTTTAAAATCCTAGAATAGTATTGTAGCAAAATATCTTATGTTGACAATAAAACTGTCTGGAAAAATACGTTGCCTCTTGTGCATGAGACATGTGCCGTCACTTCATGCCACGTGGCCCTTCACCTTGGTGTGCCCTGTCCTTATCAAATCTGATGCTTTAAATTGCTCATAAACTCTAAAGTCCAAGCAGCGCCTACCTGCTTCAAAATTAGTAAGAAGTGTCTGAAGAGGCCACCAAGTCTGAAGGGTAGCTCCTTAAAGTGTGGGAGAAAATTGCCAGGTTTAGGGTATACTGTTCTTTAGACAAACACAAGCTTGAACTTCTGGCTCTATAGCTCAGATTCCAAAGGTACATCATCTACGGCTATTAATGGATACTTCACATCACTGACGGAACTTCCATAGCTATTAATCTTGATATTCATCAGATCATGTACGTACAAGTCAATTACATCCACCACAGTACCAAACAGTCATCCACATATTGATCTTTCAGATATGAATCAATGAAAAAAATAGAAGCAATAGACTGGCTGTCATGGAATAAGAATGAAGGGAGGAAGCAGCCCATGTACCATTGTCACAAGGCGAGTATTGGTCCCAGGGTTGATGACATCCATTTCAACAAGAGCCTGGACAAGAGAAGCCCAGTCTCCATTTACTACATGTATTATGGATGCAAGCATTGCAAACTGATGTTTCCTTTCCATTTGACACATCAAACCAAAGTCTAAGAACCTGGCATGGCAGACAAAAAGAGAGCATAGCAGTGTGTCAAGACACTAGATACTAAAAAAACTCGATTAATTTATAATCATATTCAGATATTCAAAAAAATCAATAGCACCCTATTTGTCCAGAAGAAGTGTAACGCAAGTTCCCAGGGTGTGGATCAGCATGCAGGAATCCTGTTTCAAGAAGTTGAATAAGCGATGCTTCTACTCCTTTGCTTACCTACATAGTACAGGTGGACCAAATAGAAAATTAGCTCATCATGTCATTTCCAGCTTGCACTTCACAGAGAGGATCCTCCCCACATCTCTCCAACAGACTGGCACACCACTGGGGATAGTATTATGATTTAACAGTGCAAGAATCTTTGTAAACGAAAGTGCTGAGAAAAATAATAACACACCAAATCAAGAAGACGTTGTTTTGCTTCAAGCTTTTGTCTCTCTGAATACACAGGATAGCGATCAGATGTGCGATCAGATGTAGCTCCACCAGAGACCAAAACTAAGTCGTTTGGACTTTCGCCAACCACCCAATCCATAGTCAGTATTCTTTTTCTAGTGAGGTGGAGAAAAACTTTCGGAACATGGATAAATGGGAACGATGAATGAGCCTCCTGATATCATACAAACAGTTAAGTGGAGATGTGCCATGGAAGATGACATTTTTTATCATGATGCAAAACTGCAAATCCTTCAAATCTTAGACTTCAATCGCACAGGCCACTCTTGCGCAATGTGGTGTAAGGTGCAAAGCAAAGGTGCAGAGGAAGAAGCGCATAACATTTTCGACCAAGAAAAGGTATTTGAAAAAAACATGCAACAAAATAATATTAATGCAGAAAAAGAAATCAGTGTTCTCATAGACTAATCATGTGCAACTCATATCGCCCAAAAATGCAGTAAAAGAAAACGGTGTTGGGGCCTTGATATCATACCATGGGCCAACAAAATCTTTTTTTTATCTTTAGAGTGGGCCTACATGAAGACACCAAAAATGGGAAAAGGTGAAAGGCAGCCGAGAGCCCAAAGCTTTCTGACTAGTGCCTCATTCAGCCTTAACCCATGAGTTTTAGTGTGGCCGAGAATGCTACTTTAATCCTACATTATTCTGACACTTTATGTGCCAGTGAGTCGTGTGTCGACGCAGCATAACATTAATCGCATGTTGAATAAGCTGTAGACAGATTCAAATTTGATGTGTAGGCATGGTAGCATGGTGGTGATAATCCAAATAGAGATTATCCAGGGATGGTAGAGAATGTCGATATGCCGGTAGTGGAGTGCCATGGTAAGGTAGTTAGGTGGTACTTGGTAGTGGTGGAGCGACGAGATGGTGATGGCGTGTGGTGGCTCTTGTGGGGAGGTGGTAGGACTGGTGATAAGGATCTTTGTGATAGTGATGGAAGGTCGTGGCTCGTGAGCCCAGTGATGAGGTGGGTATAGTGGGGAGGGTCATGGACTCATGGGTTCAGTGGTGAGGAGATGGGCATGGCGGTGTGGTGGGTCTGTGGAAAGGAGAGGATAGTGTGTAATTAGAGTGTGTCGGAAATAAGTGGGGCGAATAACTGAGTATAAGATGAGGGTATGTGGGTCATTTTGGGTGGGGTAATTCTACCATTCTAGGGAATGGTGCAGATCCAAATAATCTGACCATGAAAAATGGTGCTTATCCTGAAAATAGGAGTAAAAATAGCAAAATAATTAGATTTACTAAATGAGTCCCCTCTATAACTATGTTATAGCAAGTGTCATGTTAATGTCGGACACGACACGCATCAAACACACGACACAGCACCCAAGTGAAGTGTCGGAATAACATAGGTTTAATAATGAAATTTATTTCTTTTCTCCCACTCTACTCCAGTGTCAATTTAAATGCAAGAGGAAATGATGGGCACTTTAGTAAGATACATTGCTATCAAAGAGTCAAAACCAATCAATCAACCTACTTCCATTATTAAAAAATAGCAAGCAGAAGTTGTTCGGCTACATCCAGTAGGACAAGTACTCTAGAAAAAGAAGGAACACCAAAAAAAGGGTAGAACCATACCAAGAATCGTACAGCATTTTCAGCTTCCAATCTATAGTCTAATTCTCCCATTAAGCCCTTCCCGAGTTCATCAGCGTACAAACGAATATCATTTTTTCTCCGGGCAATATTTTTCAACATGCCAAGCTGAAATAACCTAAAATTGTGAAACTTAGATTCTTCCATAGAAAATAATCATGCAAACAAAAAGGGATCGGTACAAACCCCAAGACGAAGAATGTATATATCCCTGGCAACCAGATGATGCAAATTTGGTCGTTGAACTTTGATAGCAACAGCACACCCATCACATGTTGTTCCTCTGTAAACCTACGATGAATTTAATAAAACAATGTAAAATAAGAAAAGCAAAGAATAAAAGAAGCTTAACATCAAAACCGTCGGTGCCACACATCTCTAAGTTATATCAAGGATATCTCCAAACCAGTCTCTCGGTGTTGCAGAATAGTAGGTACACCCATGAGTCATATATACCAAAAATATTTATTTCACGGTTTTCTACAAGTGGTTTCAGCAAAACCATGCGGACCCATCTTTTGTAAGAAAACCATGATTCCAAAGAATCACAAAACAATGGTCTATAAATTTCGTGAAACACTACTAAAAATGTGGAGCAATGAGGCGGATTTTTCGCGGTGGATATAAATTCTGACACGAAATTTAGTTTTGTTTAACTTTTTGTGGTAGAGCATCCATCGCAGACTGTCGCCAACTAAATACGCCATTAGAATTTCAATGGCGCCAAAATGTCACGACTAGATTATCCACCACCATTCCGTCGTTTCTGAATTCACGACGGACTCTCCGCCGCGGCGACTTTTGTGTTTGACTGGAATAAAAAAAACTTTGCAAAAGATGTGGGGGACAAGCCGCCGCAAAAAATAATAATAAAATAATATTTGCAGCAATCCCCCGTCAATCCGCTAGTAAGTATAGTTTCAGGTGGATAGTCCACCGCACATCTTTTGAGATTGTCCTTTCAAAATATATATAGAGAGAGAGAGAGAAGAGATCAAATAAGTTCACCATATGTAATTAAGTATATATTAAAGTTACAGATGACATACGATAAAGTTGCATTTGTTCAAAATTGATATGTAACTATAACATTCAGCACTGTTATCACTTCAAGTGATAAAGTGCAACTTTATCACTCATCTTGTGTAACTTTAAGCACTTTTTGTGTAACTTTAACAATGGAACTTATAAACTTATAAGAGTTGTTGACCTTATGTGAACCCCTCTCTCTCTCTCTCTCTCTCTCTCTCTCTATATATATATATATATATATATATATATATATATATGTTCTAATGAGTCCCTCATCTATATTGAGTCCCTAAGTCCTCATCCCATCCGTTGGATGGGATGAGGATGGATGAACAAGATGCATCCTAATATTTTGTATTAAAAAAGAAGAAGGCAGATTTAGTATCCTAAAATAACTCCCATGATTTTAGGAAACAATAACTCTCATAATCACATTCATTCCTCATTCATTCATTCACGTTACAGGTTCATCAAAACCTTAAAAAAAAACGCTCTCATCGATCATCACGTTCATTCATTCATTCAATCAAATCTGTGCTTGAAATTCCGTTACTATGAACTCAATGATCGCGACATCTTCAATAACTGTTGATAAGCAATTCATCGAGTATAACAATGGTGAGTTTAGATATTGCTTTCATGTTTTGCGTCAATTTTTATTCATCATCTTGATTAATTTGCGTCAATTTGTATTCATGTTTTGCGTCAATTTTCACGTTGATATTGTTTTCATGGTCGTGTCATTCATCATAGATTCATATGCAAATCGTAGAACACACAAACGGTGAGTATATATGCTTTGTAATTTATACTGGAAACGCCATGGAAGTCATTAAGATGCTACTCAATTATTAGTTTTTACGTTTACAATATGAGAAACTGCATACTGTTAAATGTCTGATTCATCATATGAAATTTGCGCACGCACAATATATTGAGTTATTGTAGTTCATATACTGCGTTACTTTAGTGTAGAGCATCTGTTACTTTAATGTCTATCATCTGTTACTTTATATGTCGTGTTACTTTAATACACTCCAGTCGTTACTTTAGTGCTTTTCATCTGTTATTGTAGTGCATTGTAGTGTCCTAAGAATTTAGGAAACTGTCATATTAAAAAAAAATATTGTTTCCTATAATAATAGGACGTGATTGCCACCAAAATAGGAAACAATATAAAAAAGTAACGCCATATAAAAAAAAAGATATTGCATCCTATAATTATGGGACGTGATGACTTCAAAATAGGAAAGAATAAGATACTGCGTCATCTCTCATTTCTGATCATTATATGAATTTTTTGCACTAACCTATACCTGGTGTTATTTTGATGAACATTATCTGTTACTTTAATTCACATTATCTGTTACTTTAATGTCTGACCTCTGTTACTTTATACCTGGTGTATAAGCATCATCTGTTAATTTAATCCAATGTTACTTCAATGCACTTCATCTGTTACTTTAATTCTTCTTATCTGTTACTTTATTCCATATTTCAAGTTTTGATTGTTTTTTTCCGTCACGTTTATTCGCACTGTTATTGTTTTTTAGTAGACGCGTAAAGCACATGAATGATGTAGGGATGTGGGTGAGAGTTTCCTCCATTGTGCGGTGGTGAGATTAAATCAAAGCTTCTGAGATGATGATGAAGAAGAAAAAGAAGAAGACGGAGAGGACGAGAAGGATGAAGAAGAAGAAAAATTCTAAGTAGTACATTATATTGTTAGAGTAGCCTACATTATTCGTTAGAGTAACATACTTAATGAGTTACAGTAACACAGAATATGAGTAACAAGTGTGAAACATTGGAATTGTAATGGAGTTGATTTAATTGGAATCCTGTACCACTTTTTGTTTTGGAGTATCTTAATAAAAACAAACATTATTCTTTTTGTTAATTGGAACTCCTGTTTTTGCAAGAGACTACTATGCAACGTAACAGATTTTATGAGTTAAAGTAACACAGTTCATGAATTAAAGTAACACATTGTATGAGTTGGAGTAACATTTTTTGCAAGAGACTATGCAACGTAATAGATTTTATGAGTTAGTAACACAGTTCATGAATTAGAGTAACACATCGTATGAGTTACAGTAACATAGTTTATGGATTATGGCAGTAACATAGTAACATACATACAATGGCAGTAGGGAACGGATGATTTTTTTGCTAAAGATGAAAAAAAACTTAATTTTAAATAAACTTGTTATGTGAGAGAAAGAGATAATTAAAAATTTGATAGGAGAGAGAGAATTTGTACTGAGATAATTAAGGAGAAGAGAGAAAGAAAATATATTTTGATAGATATTATAGTTATTACCTTAATTATGAGATCAAATCTTGTCCATTAATCTAACATTGAATCAAGGGCTAATATGGGGACTCACAGACTCAAAATATATAAGTGGACTCACCTGATCCCACTTATATATATATATATAGACACACACACATATATATACATACATATACACATACACATACACATACACTTACATATATATATGTTGTAGCGGACTATCCGCCGCAAGAACAATATATACGACAGGTTCGCGGCGGATAGTCCGCCGTAGATTATAACTAAAATAAAAATATGGTGAGCCTCAACCACATTGACCCCCAATTTTCTTCAACCCCCCCCCCCCCCCCATTCTTCCCCGTCGTCCTCTCTTTCCTTCCCCTCTTCTTCCCTTTATCCTTTTTCCCAATTGTTGCCGCCGTAATCTCCTCCCCGTGCCGCTCCCGAATTTCATTGTTCCCCCATTTTTTGTTGAGTTGTTTTGTTATTGTTAGTATTAGTTTGTTGTTGTTGTTGTTGACTTGTTATTGTTGACTTGTTATTGTTGCTATTGTTCATTTGTTTAGGTTATGATAATTGATTTGTTATTGTTGTTGTTGATTGAGGGTTGTTATCGTTGAGTTGCTAGTGTTGGTTTTTTTCGATTTTGTTTTTGTTGTTGATTCGTTGTTGTTAGTGTTGATTTGTTGTTGTTATTGAGTTGTTGTATTTAAGTTATGATTGTGGAGTTGTTATCGTTGTTGTTATTTGAGGTATGCTAGAAGATATTATTATGCTAGAAAAAAATAAAGATTAGGAAAATATATTATTAGAGAAATATAATGAGTATCATAATATCTCTATAATATTCTAGAATATTATGAAGTCATAGTACTATTTACCTAATGACCTACTCTATTAATAATGATCAAGTCATTCAGTTATCTTTTATGGTATCACAGCTAAAATCGATTCTCTCAAAACCCCTTCTTTATGCTATAATTTGGTGATCAAATTGTGGGCCGGAGATCGCTATCATATATCATCTTCGGCGGGTATATAAAGTATACTCATAATATTCTCTAATAGTATATTTTCCTAATGATATCATTCTTTCCTAGCATAATAATATCTCCTAGCATATCTCCAACACTTTTAACAGTTGGATTGTTGTTATTTTTGAGTCAGTGTTGTTGATTCAACGTTATTATGACGTAGAAGTATTGTTGTTGTTGTTGAACCTGGTAGTAATGTTGGAATAGTCCCCGTTTTGGGACTGTCTTTGTACGTTTCATGTCACTTAAGAGGTAAACACAAAATTGTTCTAGGTTAATAAGAAAAAAGTTTGATTTCAATCCCTCAAATGTTTTCTGAATATGTGGAGTACTTATTTACTCCATATCGTGCATGTGGGGGATTGAGGTGCATTGATGCCGAATTTTTTCTTATTAACATAGAACAATTGTGTGTTTACTGGTGACATGGAACGTACAACGACGGGTTTAGGTTGAAGTGATAAGATCTCAAACAATTATACTTGTTCCGAAATGATTGGACTGATAAGGACGAAGGACTTACACCAAATTGTTGATTATTATCATTGCATTGTTGACTATTATTGTCTGTTTTAACATTAGTATATTTTAGTATTTCTAGTGTTGTGCTATTGTTACATACTTTACATATATACATCCTCCTTACTACTAAGAGAATAACACTAGCTTATGTGTCATCCTCACATTAAAAGCTTTCCCTCCGAACTCTCAATTTTTAATTATGGAAACAAATAATTAAGAGAACGTCCTCTACAGTACCTAAGAGAGAGGAGAGGTTCTTGACTTGTGGCATTATAGGCGCCCTAGAGATCGATACCTCGATCAAGGGGTTCGTAATACTAGCATCATACTACAAGGAGCAATTACTTCGAGGTTTCTGCAATTCTGAAATCGGGCTTTTATTGTCCGGACTTAGCAAGGGGAAGGAATTCAAAAGTTAGCTAATCGATTTACTCTTTCTACACTGGAATATGGTGATATTTTGTGTACTACTCCATATATTTTAGAGAGATTGAGATAATAATGTATCTGTGGAGCTCCACAGGAAGTGAGAACACATATTATTATGCAATGCTCCTAAAATTGGGGAACAAAATAGGAAAGACTTGCAATTAGCAAACAATATTCCCTGAAATTGTGTTCAGAATTCCACCCATTAGATATGTCAATCAAAAAAGGGTATGAATGAAATTGCACCACATTAAATCACCAACATTAGTATGTGCAATTGTACATCAGAAACTTCTAAAGTAGGCAGCCAAAATATAAAAATATAAGTACCTGACCAAAGGAAGCAGCAGCTACAGGTTCTTCAGATATATAGCTGAAGAATCTTGATATAGGCATTCCCAACTCTTGCTCAATGATCTTCATAGCAATAGCTGTTGGAAAAGGGGGAATACGATCATGCAACTCAGACAGTGCCTGCAATATAGTTAAGTAAACCTAACTGGGAAAAACTGCACAACAAAGTCAAGAAAGTCCCATGCACTGGATGAAAAGACAAGTCAGGTCACAACTACAACCAATTCAAACAGTTAACAGTGGCTGAGAAGGGAGACAAACAAAAATGTAAGTAGGGGAGTAGAACGACTACAAGAAGATGCAGAAACAAAGGACGATATCAACACCTGAAAGGCTTTAACAAAATCTTAAACACGTGAATGTTGATGATGTAGGCAGGTTGTGAGGTCGGGCAGCATGTAACAATTAGCAATTAGGCAAAAATCAAGTTGATACAAGTCATCATGGAGGGAAAGGAATACAAAATATATGGTTCATAAAGCAAATGGAGGGATACAGAATATCATACTATGTAAAGAGTACAAGACTGTTCATCTGACCTTGGCGATGTCAGGGCCGACAATATCTGGCCTAGTCGAGAGAGATTGGCCAACTGCATACGAAAAATAAGTCATGAGACAAACCACGGATAGTTTCCCAGGACTAAAACAACCTAGCATGCATGTAGACGCCATTCAATACATAGCATCTGGCGAGAAATGAAAAGGATTTTATGTAATTAGAATTGCTCAGAAGCATTTCCAACCTTTGATAAACGTGGGGCCTAAATTTAATAACGTGTCTTTCAGAACCTTCCCAAAATCATCCTGTGATGCATTCTCTCTTATCTCCAAATCATCCCCTTCGTAGATGAGTCCTCCCATTCTTGAGGCTCGAATTTTGATCGCAGCAGAAGAAAATGCGAAAAATACCTTCAACAAGAGTCAGTAAACCGAGTCACAAAGAACTTCCGTAAGATCTAAAAAACAGAAGAGATTTGGTGATCGACAAAAGAACAACATATGTATTGCAAAAAAACGATTGTCATAATAAAAGAAGATAGAAAAGTTCGGCAAGACTATGACTTCATTTACATCATTAGAAAACTCAAAACATGAAGGACACAGTCACGTAGAAAATATCATTACCGAATAACCAATAGAGTAAATTAACCGACTTAAACCCATTAATCGGCAGTGTGGCCCCCCACATTGCCCAAAGTATAATAAAGAACACATTCAAGAAATTTAAAGAAAATATACGAGCACCGGACATTCCTCTAACCCCTAAAGGATCACAAGCATGAAATTCAGAATATGTCAACCACTTATGTCAGCTCCAAAGACTCATCAGATGTTCATACACATTGATCAAAATAGATAATACCCTCACTAATTCCTCTTTAGTCCAAGATAAAACGGACATCCAAGCGCAACATTAATTTAACATCAAGCAAACCACACGACACCTGCATCCTCAAACAGAAATCAATGCAAAACCCATAAAAACTGAAGGGGGTGTAACGCACCACTTTTCCAATGATGGATTTGTACTGAATAATCCAAGTGATCACGAATGTTATGTAAATAACTTCCACCATGACCATATCCCGTCTTGTTATATTATGGCATGTAATGTAATCATTTAAATATCGTCTTTTATTTCATAGCAAATTCGTGTCTAATTGTTGATGCTTGTACCACGGCTAGTTGTATCATTTAAGGTAGATTGGTCTCTATTACAAATTTATGACTTCTATGTTCTTTTCATTTATGCAATTCTCAATCAGTAGAATTTATCTCAATTCTCAAATTATATCATTGTATCGGACTACCACCATCGCGAGAATTGAATCAAACCCACCCTCAGATAACAGCCACAACCCTTTGGCCTTTACCAAAATCTGAACACCATATTCAAAACCTATTACTCACTAGTTTAGGTTCCGTCCAAATGCACGCCTTATTAAGTACTCCCTCTATTCAAATTCAAAGTACACTTATGTTTTTGGCACATTTGCCGAGACGCATTTTACCCCATCAATATCTTTCATTCTGCATTAGTAAAAATTATAAAAATTTGTTATTCTTAATGTACTCTGAAAGACAAATCAAACAAGATCCCACATGACAACATTTTTTCTTATAAATTGTTGAGAATATTGAAGATTTTCTTTAGTTGTCAATAGTGTCAAAAAAATAAATGTGTGCCTTAGATTAGAATGGGGAGAGTGACAATTAGCAATGACGCTATTCTTAGAATGAGATATCGAAATAACATTTTTAAAGGTTCTTTAATAGAAATATTATGTCAAATTATAAGTACATAACTACATATATTAAAATTACATTTCATAACACTTTGTAGATAGTTTGGCATTAATAGGAGGTTTGGATAAATTTGCATCCTTTGTTTGGTGGATTAAGCTCATCAGGCTTCGCTTAGCCCACGTATTTAAGTCGAACCTTACATTATCCGTTCGTTTTTAGTGGTTTCTCTTTTAGTATATAGAATATTTTGGTCACAACCCTCCTAACCACCACTATCACTTGGCCAATAACGTCTTCAACCACCCTGATTACAACTTGGCCACCACCCCTTTGGTCATAAGCCCACAATGGGCACCCATGATCAAATCATCATAACATAGCCAATGAACCCACCGCTCACATACAATCAAACCACCACCCCTCTAGGCCACCACCAAAATAATTGCTTCCACACTCGGCCACAAAAAAGTTGTGGCACATTCTTGATTTTCTACAAAAATTGTAACCCCAATGGACTGGTGTTCATCATCTCTCCCCCTATATCCATTGTACCACTCACTTTTGTTATTGCAACTTTGATCAAACCCTAAGACGGTAAGACAAACAATAAGAAAATCCACCTTAACCTCATCGCACCATAACTTGCAACCCACAAACCAGAAAAAGCTCTTTATTTACCCTCATTGTTCCAATCCCGCACTTACAACTATGGAGACCCACCGATTTGTATTGTTGCACTACTTTAGAAAACCAACTGGTCGTGGACCAGTAGTGAACCACCATTGCTCCGACTTTGTACCACCATATCTCCTTCGTCCCAACCCAAAATTAACATTGCACTTGCCTTTCATTTCCAACGAAATGAAACTTTAACACCCAAGGAAATTAACACCCAAAATTAACACCCACATCTCCCCTCTTTCTAACCTAAAATGAAACTTTCGCATCAAATATCCATATCAACCACCAAGCACCTCCACCAACGTACATCTCACTTATGGATTCTTTTCTCCAAGATCGGACTTACCCTATGGCCGTCCATCTTGCGAGGCATGTACAAAATAATCCAAGTGATCAAGAAGATTATTTAAATATCTTTCACGCACCTGATCATATCCTATCTTCTTGTTAGGTAATACTCTCTCCGATTTTTTTTGTTCTTCCCTATTTCCTAATTGAGGTGAGTGACCTCTTCTTCCCTATTTCTACTTTAGGCCATCAACATGTGGTCTAGAATTACCCTTACATTTCTCTCTCATCCTCCTCCTTTTTTGAGCCACACGTTCTTACACTCTTATTTTTCACCCAAAAAGCAAATGGGAAGAACAAAAAAAATCGGAGGGAGTAACATATATACCCTCCTAGATTCCCTTTTTCGTCCTTCTTTCCTTATTGAGGTTAGTTTTCTTTTCTTCTCTCTTTCCATACCTAGACATATAATTGCACAAGATGAACAAATATACCCCCAACTATCCACACTCCTAACACCCCTCATCCCCCCACTTTTCTTCCCTTGTCTATCGGAATCTTTCCTGTGGAGGAGTGGACACAAAACACTTGTAACCAAGCGAAACAGAAAATACGCTTCAAGCAAACCACAACATCCCAAATTTAAAAAATTACTACGAAAAAACTAAGTACAACTGAGCTTCATTTTTTTACTTTTCGTGATCAAAGTTGAGCATTTTTCCACTTATCTGACCTACACACTAACCAAAGTCAAAGGCCAAGTTGTCTAAGTCTAGACTAACAGAGAAAGAAGGAAAGGAGGTTCATCCTTAGACCTCACCTATATATTTATTTTTTGATACTTAACTATAAATGAAAAAAAATAATAACATATCCAAATCACATCACCCTTTAAAGAATCATAGTCTGGTGATACCTCGAGAATTCTAAGGGCAACAATATGTGGTCTGCAATTGAAGTAATCAGAAATTTGTTGCTCGTCATAGAGCTCAGGTAGTGGCCTTGACCAAAGCTTCCACATAGAGTGGAAGTGATTAGCATAAGTTCCCAACGCTTCCACATCAGCAAGTAACAGATCCACTCCAGAGAGTGCTGCCAAAAAAACGCCTGATGTCAATACAATCTATCTATCGTGATTCGTGAATAGAAAGAAAAAAAAAAAAGTAAGAAAGATAGTGTTTATAAGGCAGGAAGTGACATACCAATAATAATACTCGGTAATAAATAAAGTATGAACAACCATAGAAGCAAAGCAAGTTGGTTGAAATAGAAATCACCTTAGTTGAGAACATAATGTAAGCTTCCTAAAGTCTCAAGTTTATAATGTCTGCCTACAAATTTGAAACATACTCAATATGTTCCATACATTTTATCTCATTAATTAACAGAATGTAAACAACAAACACCCTACAGAATGGCATCATGTTTTGGTGTGTGTGTGTGTTGTGTTGCATAAGCTAGATATCCTTCATGATCAATTTTGTTAGCTTAAATCCAAATTGGTTCTTCACAACCTCTCATTGATTCATAGTATGACTCATCAGGCCAATTCCAGAAAATGTATGCATGTCATCTGGGTTTTCCAACTTTCTTCAATCCCATGATTCTCAATTTTTTGATGGCATCATGGCTTGATTCTTTTTCTTTGGGATTATAGTATATTATTGTTATCCGCTCAAGCAGGGGGGATCTAGCTAGTAAATTGGTTACAATTATCGACTGTTGCTACCCAAAGTTGTTCATATATGGTACATATGATCCAAAATTAGAATTGTAGATTGGGCGGGGTGAAGTTATAATTTGAGGAGTAATGACATACAGTTGATAGGCATTGAATAGGAGCAAATTCCAATTAAAGCAAGCAGTGGGTAACTAAACTAAGTTGATAAATGAACGAAATAGTGGTAATAAAATGGGCACAAGAGAAGAGAGAGCATAAAGTTAAAGTGAGAAGTAGTGTAGTATAGAAAAGCAAGGAAGGTACCTGGATAAGAAGGGTGAGGCCAGGAGGGAGTTTGAGAATAAGGAAGATTAGGGTCCTCAAGATGACGGAGCCAGAGAAGGCGATCAAGAGTAGTGAGGAAAGCAGGTGGTGGTTTGGGTAACACCTCATTCGCCCATTCAAATTGTCTACCAACGCCCTTCTTCAGATACTCCCAATCCTTGTTCACGGCCCTGAACAGGTGCTGGAAGTTGCCGATTACTTTCACTCCATTTCTGCTGCTGCATCTAATCACTTTTGCTCCGCTGCCCACAGGACGAAGGAGGCGTTTCATTTCGGAGTCCACCACGCCCACGCCCAGGACACGAGTGGCTGATAAGCTCTCTACGTTCACCCATGCCATGCCTCTGCCAACTGACAACTCCTTCAATAATACCCAACCAACTCACTCCTCTTCCAACCTCCAACTCTCCTTGTCTCATCTAGGCAGAGCGCATTGTATCAGGAGGTAACACGCGTCAAAAGGCCTATTACAAACACAGTCTTGGTTTGTGACAGCGTTATCCGTCACAAATAATAAGACGGGTCAAATCAGCCCATCTAATTGTGAAATGGATTGGAGGGTGGAGGAAATGGTAATTGGTACTCGCTCCCCTCCATTCAATTCTTTACATGCTCGTTATTTCTCCTCACAAAAACAGCCCCACGTAAAAAATTGAATGGAAGGTAGAGAGTAGCTGAGGGTGTCTTCAATGGAACTTATCAAAATCTTGAGACACCTCAGCTTTCACTCACTTTTAATATTTATTTATTCTTCAGACTTACCTCAGATTTTACCCTTTATCAGTCAAGACTCTGCTCAGACTCATCTTATCCTTTTTTATTAATTAATTTGGTTTAATTTGTGATTAAACAATACTACAATTTACTTGTTTGGTATAAATTATTATTAGTTTTATTAAAAACAAATTAACTTGTTTTATTTTATTTTTGTTGATTTTCGTGTGATATACAAAGGGGTAGACGATCTTTTGAGTTCCGCTCATATTATTGATCCGGATAATTTACGATATTTTAATTATGCTTTAATTATATTAATTTACGATATTTTAATAATTATTTTTTCGTACATGATCTTAGCTATATTGATTTAGGTTGACATATGATATAAAATACTAACATACCTTACAAATTAATAAGTAGTCTATCATTAAAATTTAAAATACTACGTACTGTATTAGATTACTAATTTAAAAATGAAAATATCATCTAACTAGCGTCTCTTCTGAGACAAGTCCAATATGTTCCACCAAGTCGTGCTGGAGTTGATGTCTTGATCGGTTGCGAAGTCGTGTATGATTCTCGAATAATCTATCTCAATTAGCATAGTAATTTGGAAGTATACCGGTTTGAAATTCAGGTATTGATCGTGAATTATCGCTTCCGTCAAATTGGATATTGTTGACCAAATTATTGTTGAAAAGAAACAATTGTATAAATGAGAGTAATTTATCGGGTCGTATGTCGAGAAATGTTTGTCACAAGTCACGACCCCACAAAAGTCTTAAGTTGAGTCTTTAAAATTCAAGACTCAACTTAATACTTTGGTACAATATTGGTAGACCCCACATGAGTATTGTGTCTTGAGACAAGACTCACCACAAGACTACCAATAATCTTTTCAAGACTACTAATAATCTTTAAGACTTTCAGACTACCTGTAGACACCCACATTTTGACCACCAGGTGTCTATAGCAGTTTCCAAAAAACACCCGATGATGATCGGACGCAAACATGTTTCTACGCGCTCGGATATGGGCTCGAAACCATTAGTTTTCGGCTTGGGCTTTTTACGGAGTACAAATCTCACAAAACTGACCTCAAATTCAGGCCCAGCGGGTCGTTTCCAATCAAATAAGACTAATTTGGGTCAAAACCGACACCGGAAATAAAACCTTCTTTTAGTGACCGGGTCAAAACCCGGTCAAAGCCGTTTCCGAGAGCAAACCCGCGGTCCTCTTTCAGGTGGGCCACTCGATCAAGTCCATCAGGGCACTTGATCAAGTAACCCTAGACAAGGAGGGGGAGCAATCGCCTATATATACTACCTTTTCGCAACACAATTAAACAACTTTTTTAGAACCCTAATTCTGACACACACACGATACATCCTTTGCAAACCCTAATTACTCATCATCTTCAACCTTAGAACCCTAGCAACTACAAACCCTAAAACCACCATAACTCTACTTACATCAATCTCGATACTCCGGTGGTCAAGCCACAATTAACGAGTTCTTTCCGAGACTAAGAAACATGTAGGTTGAGGGTGCAAAATCCCGTTCTTCTCTCTTCTCTTCTCTTTTCTCGTGTCGTCCGTCCGTCCCGTCTTCTTCTTCTTCTTTTTATTTTTTTTGTGTCGTGTCTATAATATCGATAATAATTACTAATATAAAACAATAAAATACTTGCTAATTCGTGTCGAATACGAGGGATGGCGGGATAAGAAAACACGAATATACAAGGATGTTTCATCCGATGTTGCCGGTCGCTTATCCCGACACCCCAAATGTTTGATTGTTGAAGCAAGTCAACGTAAACAATAATTTTCTTATTTTTGTTTGCATCATCATTAATCGTATATTTCATGGATTTCAAAAACTGTTTTTCGAAACAAACACCTTTTTTATACTAGAGTCGAAACCCGTTGATGCGGATCCGACATCACACAATCCATTAGGATTTTCCGTGACGTCGGGATGCGAAGAGAATCAAGATTTTAATTAAAGCAAATACAAAGCGTCAATCTATTGGATTCGATACCAACTCAATAGTTGAATATCGAATTTAATTAGTCTAGTCAAATAATCCTACTAACACGATGTTCGTTGATGCTAAAGTAGTAGTCACCTAATTCAATCGAGTTAATACGACACTATAAACGCGGAGATCATTCATATTGTGTTAGTTCGATTTAATTCGACTTACAAAATCATATTTTCAAGAATCACTCTAAATATCCGGTATTGGTCCTATAACCAAGCACCGGATACAACGAGTAGCACGAAATCGGGACCGAGAACAGTCCGCCATGCGAGTCGCACGAGCCTTGCGCGAGTCGCGTGGTGGCGCGGGTCGCGCCCTTCTCGCGCGGGTCGCATGGATCCCTGAAAATCGTGACATAAAATCGATTATTTTGCCTTAACTCGTTTAGCAATAATTTTTCAAACCTTTTTCTTATTCCGAATATTTGATATCGATTCCATAATCGAACATCGAATATAACGAATATCATTTTTTTAAGTCGAGTATAAATTATGTCATATTTGTACGCGATTTAATAAAAGCGTCGATTTTCTAAAAAACGCCTCGAGAACAGTCCGCCATGCGAGTCGCACGTGCCCTGTGTGGGTCGCATGACCACGCGAGTCGCGCACCCTTCGCGCGGGTCGCGTGATACCCTGAAAACCGCAACATAAAAAGGTATTTTCGCCCTTTTCTTTAACGAAACAGCGGGTTTTTCAACATATTCTAAATCTCGATAAAATACTTTTATGACTTCGGTCAACACGTGTCAAGTCTATCACGTGATTTATTACTTTCCAAAACCATGCATCGTGTTGTTTACATCATTCTATATTATTCTATATTTTAGCAAACCGTTATATCGTTATACCGTTACTAACATGTTTGTTTCCATCCTTGTTGGTTTATTTCCGTTGTTTATTTTATTGTACTAAAATAAACCCACATGCTAAATATGACTTTGACGTTAATTTTAGATGCATTAAACCGACTTAGCAACCCATTCAAATTTTCGCATGTTTAGACAAAACAATGTTTGCATATCATTTTATCGTTCTACTAACGCGCGAATTAAAACGTCAAACGATATCTTAGTAGAGGCCGCTAATGTGCGGGCGGGGTTGGGTATTCTTTGTGAACTTCCCAACACGTACCCTCACCCCTTACTCAGAACCTCGGTTTCCGGATGCCCGAAACCGTTGGCGCGCGAGAGTCATTTAATACACGGTATCCGACAATGTCGGTATTGGTATCAAATGCAAAGGGACGAACCCAATAAACTCTGAGATCTGAATGGGCCGTATTTTGTACACGGCCCACTAAGATATAGAGTGGGTTCGAACGGGCCCGAACTCCCACAAAGTTCGGTGGCGACTCCACTTCGATTTAAATTTCAATTCGACCCATCTCATATGGAGATTCATTCGCCTCCCCAAACCCGCGCGTGGCCGCATCGGGGTGGACCTATGTCATGTCCACACTACCAATAGTCTTAAGACTACTAATAATCTTAAGACTTTTAGACTACCAATAATCTTAAGACTTTCCTCAAGATTTTGCAACATTATTGGTAAGACTCACATGAGTCTTGAGACAAGACTCTCTCAAAACTCACATGAGTCTTACCAATGAGGATCGGAGCGGATCCGGTGTCCCATCTATATGTCCCATTGTATGTGCCACCATCAATAATTCGACACCTGTCAGAAGAAAAACAAGAGGAAAATAGAACTCACGTGATGTTTTTCTTCTTTCTCAATCACTTCTCTTTCCTCAAGATCTGCATACTCACCATTCTGTACTCCTATCTTCAAATATTTCCACTCCGCTTCCTCACTCTCATCACTTCCTTTCACATTTTGTCCTCTTTACGGTATCTCTTTCTTCTCCGTTTCCCTTTGTTTTTCATTTGCTATGTATTTCTCTATTTTATTTCTGAACAATCTATGGTTAGAATTGATAGATGGAGCCTTGTGGGAATTATAATTTGATTTAGCTTATTTTATAGCTGAAAAGTGTTGGTGTTAAATTATCATTTTAACTAATAATGGGTCATATCATTGTTGATTATCAACGTTTTCATGTCTGCTCCTCAATGATTTGAACCCTGAAGTCTTTTGATGTTATATTTTCTCTGTTTGATTGAAACTTGTTGCAGGTCACTGCTCCTGGTCTGCTTAAGCGGTCCGATGGTGAGCGAAGATGCCTATTTGCTTTATTTTAACTCTTTTTTTTTGGATTGTATGGGACTTTGTATAAGGTTCTTGAATTAACAGTGGCATTCATTTAGGCTAGTTTCTTCAAAGCACTCCTTAACCAATTTGTTAAGATTCTCATGTGCTTAAGTGAAACCATTTCAAAGTACAAATATACTTTGAATTAACCAATTTCTTCAAACCATGATCATTAAATTCATTGTCCGTTGTCGCTACCCATTGTGTCTAACATTATATTTTGGTTTTTTGAATCCGAAGAGGACGGGAACAATTTGGAGAAGCTCACCTTTGCAGTGCTCTCGCATCTGCCAACTGCAGTAGTTTATGTTCATGACTTGTCGGGTGAATGTGGAACTTCAGTCTCCGATCGGGTAAAATTCTCTGCTATTTTGCCTTTAAATAATACACAAGTTTATATTTTTGCAGGAGGTGCATAAAGGAAAGTAAAAAACTAAGCAACAACATTAATTTAAAGGCAAAGTTTCCATCAAGTTATCCTTACATAAGGTATGTTTCAGAAGTCATCCTAAGGAGTATTACTTCAATAAATGAAAGCACAAATTAAATAAGCTAATTATAAACTTCAACGATGCTGTCAAACGTTCAAGTGGAGTTTCTTTCTCCAAATCAAATTTGTCTTCCTTCTCCATGTGGTTTATAAACCTAAGGTAATTTATCATTAGTTAGGTAAATGATATCTAGAACTTGGATAGTAGTTTTACAAACTTATAGATATGTGACATACTTTGATGATTTTGTTGTGTTGGCTCTAAAAATTCGTACATTAAGCTTTCAGCAGCATTATAATCCATCGTCAGTAAGTCTTGATAACTATGTATCTGATTGACCTGTAAACATATCATTTTAATTTCAAACTGGTAAAAATAAACAAAATGAAAAAACAATACACTTACTTGTGGTTGTGCCGGCAAGATATTTGGGGAGATAGCTTGTGATTCTTGACATGCCATCTATATGTTAGACTCTAATCAGATTTATAAAAAGATAATAACAACAAATAATTTATCGAACTTGTAATAGGTTATAGTGTACGATGTACCTGATTGACTTGTGGCGAACTAATATTTTGCTCCAATACTTGTGCATATGCTTTCTTTTTGGTTCTTCTAGGTTTTTTTTGCTGATTCAAGAGCTCCTTTTGGCCTTTTACTTGAATTTCCGGATTTGGGTTTTGCTTTGATACCTTTAACAGTTTTCATTACACCAGTAGAATCCAAAACTACGTTATGATCTTTCACCCTCGTACCTTCAGAATCTACTAAAGTTTTATTCAACCCAACCTTTTCAAGTGGCATGATTACAATATTTTTAACCTCTTCATAATCCTCCTCATTTTCTGTCGCTCTTGCGCTTAAGCGTGTAGCTAGGCGACATAAGTTTTTATAACGTCTTCCCACTGCTACTTTTGGGTCTACATCAACTAGATTTTGACTATCGGTCATAAAGCTCCCAATACTTCCATTTCTTTTCCCTTTTGTCCATCTTTTTAATATGTACTCCCTCCCATTTACTGGAATCCTACCATTTGATTAAAATATACCTCACATATATTCAATCTTTGGTAGGTTTCCAGTGAATGAGAGGTAGTATTTGCTAGGAATTTGGGTGATACCTTTAGTACTGAAAACCTTTAATACATGGCTACATAGCATACCACCAAACTCAAATTCTCTACAAGAACACGATATAGTCTCTTCTTGAGTGTCATATGTGACACTATGCCTATAATGTTTTTGGTAGGGGCAAACTATATACGTAACAAGCATCCCTATTCCATTATTCTCAGCAATGGTACAATCATACGACTTAGATAATTCTACCTGAAAAAGCTTGAAGACGGTCGGTGTATAAACACTTGTTGCATGTTTTAGTATTTGAACTGGAAAGGGTAAGACCACATTGGTTTGATCATCTTTAAAATCAGCAATCCTCTCATCATAACGACGATCATTAAGCAAACGTTCAAAATGCAAAAAAATCGCCGCAAATCATGCTTATAACTTACATAGTGTTTGATGACTTTGTTCATACTTTCACTACGTTGTGTAGTAGTCATATCAGCACAAAAAGTATCTCTTCCATAGACCAATGCCCATTTTTCTTTTATGTTGAACATTCTCTTCAACCAATCATTGTCTTGAAGATCATACCTTGTAAGCATATCATTCCAAGCATGTAAAAATTCATCTTCTTGATCATAATTATAAGCGCAAGAACTAAATTCCTTTGTGAAATCTTTGAACTTGGCAAATACATGGCTCAAATGAATGGCTGCATTCTGAAAGATATGCCAAACACAAAGCCGATGATATGTTTGTGACCACTGGGATTTTAGTGCACTAGCCATTGCAGCATCTTGATCTGTTAGTATTGTTTTTGGTGAATTTCCACCCATAGCCTCGGAGAATGTGTCAAACAGCCACATAAAAGTTACAGTAGTTTCGTCATATAATAAAGCTGCTCTGAATATTATGGTTTGTTTATGGTGATTTACACCAACAATTAAAGCAATTGGCCTTCCATCTTTATGCTTTCGATATGTAGTGTCAAAACAAACCACATCTCCAAAATCTTCGTAATCTGTCATCATTTTTGCATCAGCCCAAAATATATTGGTTACTAAATCATCTTCATCAACTTGTATGGCATAAAAAAAACTTGGATCCTCTAACTGCTTTTTCTGAAGGTACTCTAACACACCACTTGTATCACCCGTCTTCATCTCTAAAGTACGTTTCGTTCGTAAATGATTTTTATAGTCTATGTGAGTAAAACCAAGATTCTCTCGTCCTCCACTTTGAGTAGCCATGAGATCAAAACCAGCTTTAGGAGGAATTCCACTACCTTCAATCATATTTATTTGTTCTGCCTGAGCCGATGTCATCTTTCGATGAGACCTAAAAAGATGTGTCTTGCTTGGGCTTGCCAAATTATGGCTGTGCTCAACAATGAAATCCACAATTTTGAGTTTACCAATTTGACGAGAATTGATTTTTAGCTTTGCCAAATAACCACATCGTGACTCTGTTCGATGAATTTGGTAAGTAGCCGCACGTTTACCTTCTTCCCTAGTACCCTCACGTGAGCATACAAATATCCTATCCACGAGTTCTCCGTTAACATTATGGAACTTGCTTCTACGAATTGAAAATCCAACTTGTAAGGCATAAGCATTGTAAAATTGATAGGCTGCTTCTTCTGATTCAAACTTCATTTCTATTTCAGGCATTATCTTAGAAGATAAATTAGTAGGAGAAGCTACATCATCATTGGCAGTATGAGAGACTTCATTAACATCCACGTCATCATCTTGCTGAAACTGTAAGCAACGACGTGGTTCCAACTCTTCTCTTAGGTCCATGATATATAAGTTACTGAAAACGTAAAAACAAGGTAATGTTTAGTCCATAAATCGTGTTCCAAATTGACTAGAACTTTATTAAGGTGGTCTATATATCGAATTGATATTGTTGTCTACCATACACACTACTCCGTAATTTATTGAAAGTAAACGCTTTATAATTCGTTACAAATTTTAATATTTTCACTGATAGTTGAATATTAAACAAAAATAAATGACAGGACTATAAAAGAATTTGGTTACGATGTACCTTTGATCAATTAATGAGGATAGATAGCAATTTGTAGCGTATAACTTGATTTTTCAATGTCACTGTTGAGGCAAGCAAAAGTAGCAATTGAATTGATTGGTTTGAGGAAGAGGACAAAGTCTGCTAAAACCTAAATGTAATCTAACCCTAGTAATATATTTTACTTTATTTAATTGTTTCCTTTCCCTCTAATCTCACGTGAGTTTGCTTTTCTCAAATTTTCCTCTTGTTTTTCTTCTGACAGGTGTCGAATTATTGATGGTGGCACATACAATGGGACATATAGATGGGACATCGGATCCGCTCCGACTGAGGATACCCTTAGGGCAAAAGCAATGGTTGGAGTTTCATACCATATTTTATGGGATAATGCTTTTTCCTAACCAGTATGCTCAATCCTAACAAATTTTTCTAAAATTTTCCCATTATACCCTTATTATAAATTTTACTTTGACATTGAAATTCAACAACAATTTTTTCGTTTTGCTTCATCAATTTAGATAATATATCTCTTCTGAATTCAATTATGACTTCTGATTCAATTACCGATGACGTAAAATCGATTATTTATTTACCAAATTAATTTTTTTTATCAATACTCCTAATAATAATAATAAATAAATAAATAAAACTTTCCACATATTCAATTAACAAACAAAAAAAAATTAAATAAATAGATTAATTATTAAAAAAACCAATTAACAGCCAACAACCACCCCACCCAACCACCCCCACCCAACCCACTCGCCCACCACCACCACATAGCCCACCCACCACCACCACTCAGCCCACACGCCCATCACCACCCACCACCACCCTGCCCAGTCGACTACCGCCCACAACCTGACCCTCACCCACCACCACTCACGACCCACATCCCAACCACCCTCACCCAACCCCGCCCACGCGATCCACACCGGCTCCGACCTGATCCCTGCTTTCTCAGCCACCAATTCCAGTCCTGACCCCGAATGGTTCCGATATTAGTGGTGGTTTATGGTGAGTTTTATGGGTGTTTGATATTTATTTAGAGAGAAAACCTAACATTTGATTATTTTGATGGGTGAAATGAGAGGGATAAACTGGTAAAATGTCGTTAGGATTGAGTAAAGAGTCGTTAGAAAAGAGTAATTTCGATTTTGTATTGCCACATCAACATATTTTGTTATATATGGAACTTCTACATTTTTATCTCAATGGTTGGAGTTTCATAATATCTTTTATTCTTTTTAGTGGGACCAATTGACTTTTGATCATTACTTTATTTAATTACCAACAAATCTAATTTTAAATATCTAAACATTAATTAAATATTTATAGTTGTGTAAAATTAACTCAATAACATTTTTATAGATTTTGGTTACTTGAATAGAATACGGATTACATAATTAAGTAATAAACAGTGCGTATTATAATTTTTTTATTAAAGACGTACATAAATAAGCAAATGGAAGTTAAGGAGCATTTATTTATAAATAATTTATACTGATATTAATTTTATTATAATTTTTCTTTTTAAAGTATAAAATACTGCTTGAAAATTGGACATTCAAGAAGAAACAATTGAATGAAAAAAAAATGAAAAAAAAAACAAAAATAGACGTTTGAAAAGGAAAAAGAAATAAAATATGGAGAGAGGAAAAAAAACAATTCTCAAGCATATCTTCAACCATCAAAACACCACCCAATCCTTTCTTCTTCTTTATTTATGAAACTGATTATTAGCTTTAGAAACTAACTTCTTAATAAGGAACTCCTTATGTGTGGAACAATGGGTAAGTAGCTCCTTATTATGCACGAAACTTCTTATTAGAGCAACCACAATGGTTTGGATTCCATTGTAGTCCATTTGCCGCCACGTCATTTACTTACAAACTCAACACTTATGAACTTGTATCGACAATGGTAAAAGTCCATCCAAGTTCATAAATGGGTCTCACCCATAATCTACTCCCAACATTTAATTTCTACTAATAAAATATCATATATTTAATTAATAATCATTTTGGATTACTTTAACAATGAACTAGTAAAAATATTTAATACAAACACTTTTAAAAAAATTAAATTAAACTAAATTACTTTTACATAATTATTATTTTAACATTATAAAAACGTACAAAGTACTCTCCAACAAAAACTAATAAAATAATTTTAAAAATTTATAATTCGATACTTCCTCCAAAACATTCCCAAATATGTTCTACCAAGTCCGCCCTCAAATTATTGTGAATTTCACGATCACGTAGCTCGGCACGTCTATGGAGAGATGATTGAAAATCACTCAATAACCCTCCATTTACTTGTACGGAAGCTTCTTCAACATCAGTCTCCCAATTAGTTATTTGCATCCCTTCATCTTCAACAATCATGTTATGCATTATAATACATGCATACATGATATCTTTTAAATGCTTTATATCCCAAAAACGAGCCGCATGACGTATAATTGCCCATCGTGCTTGAAGAACACCAAAAGCACGTTCTACATCTTTTCTGGCCGACTCTTGCAGTTTCTTGAATAATTGTCTCTTAGGGTCCATTGGATGGGGGAAACTCTTAACAAAGGTTACCCACTCCGGATATATACCATCAACTAAATAATACCCTTTCTAGTATTCCGTTCCATTAGCCGAGAAATTAACTTCTGGAGCAAATCCTTCGATGACATCATTAAACAATGACGACTGACAAAGAACATTGATATCATTGTTTGATCCAGCTACTCCAAAGAACGCACGCCATATCCACAAATCTTGAGACGCAACAACTTCAAGCATAATTGTTGGGACTCCACGATCACCTTGCGTGTACTGACCATGTCAGGCAACTGGACATGCTCTCCATTGCCAATGCATGCAGTCGAGGCTTCCTAACATGCCAGGAAAGCCATGATGATTTAAGTGCATTTGAAGTAATCCTTCAACATCTGCTTCATTTTGCCTTCTAAGGTATTGACGACCGAATACCTCAATAACACTGCGACAAAAATTAAACAAGCACTCCTTGGCCGTAGTTTCGCCAATTCTTATGTATTCATCGTAAGAATCAAGTGGATTTCCATATGCCAGTTGTCGAACTGCAGTGGTACATTTTTGTATTGGAGAAAGTCCCCTTTCTCTTGACGCACTGTACCTTAACTGAAAGTATTCATACTTTTCAGATAAAGTGTTCGTAATACGAATGAACAAACTTCTTTGCATTCGAAACCTTCGACGAAACATCTCAGGTGGATACACCGGGTTGTCGGAAAAGTAATCGGCGAAAATACGATTATGACCATCAAGATGATTTCTAACGATAGGTTGCCTTGTTCTTACAACACTTTCTCTTCTTCTCCTTTCTACTAATGCCCTAAACATTTCGTCATCTTCATCATTCGCCAATTCATTAATTACTAATTGGTAAAGAAGTTTTTTTGTATTTGCGTTGGAGCTACTGTTATCATTATTGTTGTTAAAATTGTTCGCCATTTTTTGTTTGAAAGGGATGAACAACTTAATTTTTGTGAGAAAATATGAAATTGTAGTCATAGATAACAAGACTATATATAGATAACATGACACTTTATGTCGGAGTGGAGTAGTGTTTAGTCACATCCAGTCAGATATCTTATTTAATAAATTACTTTTCTGCAAAGTAGAGTTGTCATGTCTCATTTTTGAATATGTATTGTCCAATTATCAAACTTTATGTCGGAGTGGAGTAGTGTGTAGTCACATCCAGTCATATATCTTATTTAATAAATTACTTTTCTGCAAAGTAGAGTTGTCATGTCTCATTTTTGAATATGTGTTGTCCAATTATAAAACTTTATGTCGGAGTGGAGTAGTGTGTAGTCACATCCAGTCAGATCTCTTATTTAATCTATTTAAACATAAAGAAATGCAAAATTAAACACCAACCTTAACAATCGTAAAATTAACTGAATTAAAACTAACATAAAAACAACTACACTATCACAAATTAAAATCTAAACAACTTAAACATGAAGGAACTACAATTTACTACCAACTTAAACGAAACAATATTAAAAATCCAAGTATAAACTTGAGGAACATAAACATTGACGCGTTAAACTAAATCATAATTAGTTGTTGTACTTCTCACGAATTCTGTCACACATTCGTTGGTGAATCGCCCTTGCATCTTCGCTCATAGAACTACTATCGGAATTGATTATATCAAGTTCTTACTTCATAGAAGTGGTTCCGAGTTTTTCTTTTATGTATTTTAGGAAAGACAATTTCTCATGCTGATACGTGTCATATTTGACAAAATCGTCATCTAATGATGTTTCTCCATGTTGTCGTCCTTTGTTTTTTTCCTTTCTTCCTTGCCTTGGATGCTTTTGTTCCCATAGGGCGTACGCAAATATCGTCGTCTGCATTAGACGAGGACCTTTTTGACCCAACTGATGGCTCTGTTCTTTCTTCCGCTTCTCTAGCGCCATTCCACTTGACGCAATCCTTTGTAATCTCCCACATATGCTCAAGCGTGAAATATTTAACGTTTTTTAGTTTGGACCATTCTTCACGTGCAGCTTGTTTCTTTTGGTCATCAGACCAACCACTAAGGTATTGGTTGTGAATACGGGTGAATATCTCATTAAATTCACTTATCTCTGTCTGAGCTCGATCTATGGTAACGAGCCTTGCACTGTTGTAGTGTTCTACCACTACTGTTGCTGTGTTTGTTAAAGTAATCAGTGACTCTTTTCCAAAATGCTTCGTCCTTCTGATTGTTACCTACACTTGGATTTGTGGATATCGCCCATGCTTCAGCAAGTGCTTTCTTCTTAAATATTGACCATCTTTCTTTACCACCACCACCATCATGTTCAACTTGGATACTATCTAAACCTTCTTGTGTAGAGAACGGTGGAACTGGTGAATCTGAGTCTTCACATGAAATATTATCTCCAGGAATTAATATTGGCCTTGTCTTTGTAGCACTTGAACCTTAGCTATAGTTGTAGGTCATCCCAGTTGTAGGTGCAGTAGGTGGGCACCAAGGTGGTTGTTGCCAATTTGGTTGAGGCGTATTTGGGTAATTTGGTGGTAGCATATTTGGGTAATTCGGTGGTGGCATATTTGGATAATTTGGTGGTGGCATATTTGTGTAATTTGGTGGTGGCATATTTGAGTAATTTGGTAGTGACATATTTGGGTAGCCATAAAATTGTTGGTATGGATGATTGAAATAATTTGGTTGATTTTATATATTTTCTTGAGTTTCTGGATTTGTATTATTCAATAAATTACTGAATGATCCTTTCCAATTGGGCTCCATGATTGTAATATTTTACTAGTTAATTTCAATTAAGCTGTGAGAAAATATGTTACTAGAGAGCATGGTTATATAATATATAAAATCTTATCTTACTAGAATTTTATATGAAATCTGAAATCTTATCCGAAATTCTTATCATATATGAAATCTTATCTGAAATCCCTATCTTATCCGAAAACCTTATCATATCTAAAATGTTATCTAAAACTCATATCTTTTTTTTTTTTTTTGAGCGAATAGATCATTTCATTAATAAGAAGTCATACGACATCTACAACTTATATCAAAATTGAACGGATACAATACTATAAAATTTGAGTAAAATAAATTCTCGTTAAAACAAAGATCTCTCACTAAGATTTTGATCTCCGCTTCTGCACATCCTCTTTCAACACATCGCTGTTTAATGATACAGCTTTCCACAAGAGGGTCTTTGGATCTTTCAAGGTTTTGACGAGAATCAATTTCATCTAACCCAATAGATTGTGGCCGTCGGTCTGACATCAATTGAGATACCACGTGATGAACGATTATAGCACTGATGATCTTCCGCGTCCTCTCCACTATAATAGATTTAACATCTCTTCTCAAAGAGAGAGCGAAACCCATCAATTGATGGGGCGAAACTCTCCAAAAGGAGAGGACTTATTATTATAACTAAAATATATTAATAGTACTAATATTAAAGCGATATAATTAATTAAAAATTGGGGGGCTTACCACCATTAATGGTGGTAGCCCCAAAGTTTTTTTTTGGAGGCTAGGGTTTTTTTGTTGGGAGGAGGGAGAAGGGAGAAGGGTTATGAAAAATTTAGAGATGCTCTCAACCATCTAAAACTCATATCTAAAATCTTGTCAGGTGTAAAAAATAATAAATAACTTACCATATCTTATCCGATATCTTATTTAAAAAATTATTTTTCTGCAAATTAGAATTGTCATATCTCGTTTTCGAATATGTATGGTCTTTATCAACTTTACGTCGGAGTGGAGCAGTGTGTAGTCACATCTGTTTTGATATATCTTATCTCCAAAATTATTTCTCTGAAAAGTAGAGTTGTCATATCTTATTTTTGAATATGTATGGTCTTGTTTAAGACAGAGAAATTCGTAAAAAAAAAACAACGGCTCATTTTTTTATTTCTCTATATAACTCGATAATTTCTTCAAAAAGTTTCAAACAACCTTCATCCAACCAACTCTCGTTCAAACAACTTTCATCCTAAAATTTCAAACATCAAACACCTCTCACTAAACCAAGTACCGTAAAAATGACTTACTGGGATGATGAAGTTAGAAGGTTTCAAAGAGATATGGACTTCATCAAGAATCATACTCCAAATTTCATCACTCGTCTCAACATGGTAATGCCGGAATCGGTGTACATGAATATGTTAAACTGTACACCACCATTGACAATGTTGGGGTCCATCATATCCGGAAATGCAGCAGCGGTGTTCACTCCCCCGGTTTTGAACAATGCAACTATAGGTAATATATACTACATTATTCATTTAATTATTCACATGTACAATATTAGATTTTAATTTAATACTCGTACAACATTTTTTTATTACATTTTGCAGATTCGTTTCTATTAAAAGGTAATGAGCGTCGTATGTTACGGAAAGAAGTCGTAGAAATCATTCGTAGATTGTTGAATGTCATGAATTTTGAACCGTTATACGATCTGTTGTCTGGGGAGGGGCGATTTTTCATTCCACGTGACCATCTTCATTTTTGTGATGTTTACAATGAAGTTACCATGGAGGAAGAACTAGAATTTCTACAGGCTCAAGAACAGCCAGCTGTCCGCCTTAACTTTTCCTCTGACGATGGTACTTCATCTGATGACAATAACTCCTACTAATAAATGTGTCATGTTTTAAATGTCTAATTAAGTTCTATTTTATTTAACGTCTTATTCCATGATTTAGTACTACTTCCAGCATTATAAAGATAACTCCTAGTAAGTATTAGTTGTTTTAATTAGTATTGTTTAGTTAAGTTGTACGGAGTACTTTATTTTAATGTCTGTAGTCGATGTTTAGTACTAATGTATTGTTTAGTTATTTTAATAAGATATTTGTTTGTCTTGTTGGGTCGGAAATAGTTCATACCGAGTTGGTCGAGTTTCAACTCAAACTTAACGGGTCGTATCGGGTTCGAATCAAACAGGTTACGGGTAAATTAAAAAAAGGGCTAGTGTACCTAAAAAGCAGGTATAAATTTATCTGTCAATTACTACGTATAAATTTACTGGGTCATAGTATTTTTCCGGGTTGACTCCGGTTCAGGTTCCAACAATAGAAAACGTATTGTTAATAGAAAATTTGTTCTAAAGAAAAATTATTGTTAATAGAGACAATAATAAAATACATAAAAATTGATTACATATAACAAATGGTTTTGAATGGAAAATGAAATACATAAAAATTGAGTGTGCAAAATGAAATGCAAATAATGGAAGTGTGCACAAAGAAACAAAAAGAATTGGAGTGTGCAACAAAATTTAAGCTTGAATGGAATTTCAACTGCAAAGATGCTTCGTGAACCTCACCTACAAACCCATTCAATTTTTAATAATTGCGTGAAACTCATACTCTCCCATCATTTTCTACTTCTTCATCCACGAACTTGGTTCGTCTGCACGGACAGTTCTCCACGGACGAACCACGCAATCCAGCAATGACAACATTTCGTCCATTAGTTACGAACGACATCCACAAACCGCCATTGTGGATGCCCTTAGCCCCCATTGCTATTGCCCTTAGACCCTAGGTGTACTGTTATATATTATTAAAATAAATAATCATCACAAACTTTCACCTCCTTATACAGTCATACAATCGTACTGTAACACCCCGTTATTTTTCGAGTCAATTATATAGCTTGACTTTTCTACTTTATTTAAATCGGATTTTTAAATTGGAATTTTTTTTATGTCGTTATAAATATTAAAGTATTTTGGGTCGTCTCATAATAAATCGGTTTTGATTTTTCTTAAAGTGGAACGTCCTTTCATAAATCGACTTTGTATCGGGTTGGAAGTTGGATCAAACACAAATCATAAAAAAAAGGAAACTTCAACCTCATACTTAAACTCCACCCGTGCCCTTATTTCTCACCCCACACATCAACTCTCCATAATTGATTCATCTTCTTCCAAAGTACTGAGCCTGCTGCCGCACACCTTTCCTACGCCCTCTCCCTCTGTCGTTTTCAACCATTTGATCGTCGTCGGAAAATCGAACACATTTTTACTTTTATCTAAATTGTAAGTCTTTTATAAACTAATTTCTTCTATCTGTTTTCATAATTAGTGACCAAATATGAAGTACTCTAAATATTAAGTTATATTGTTTTCTTTGGGTTAAAACCGTTTTCTAATCATAAATTAACGATCATTGGAGTATATAACGTTGAGGCAAAAATTTGGGTTTCAGTGTCTGCTTTTCTAATTTTCTATCACGGAGTCGTCAATATTGTTGTTGTTTTTTTTTTAATCGGGATTGCTTGTGGTTCGTATTGTAATAGATGGTGGAGTAGTGGATTGATGATGATGACAGTTAGCTAGTAAATGGATGAAAAAGAAAAAAAAGAAAGGAAGGAAGAAGTGCGTGGTGTACATTAACAGGGGTAGAAATTGGAGATTTGTTTTGACATAACCACACCGTGATTTAGAATTTCGTGGGGAATAAGAGAAGTTTATGACAATTTGTAATTTGGAGGTCACTTATTTGGGTCAAGATAACTATACATAAGTTAGATGAGTTACTTACGAAACGAAGTTTTGAGACGAGCTAGTCAATTACTCATAGTAACTGGTGAGTCGATATAATGAGTTAATAAGAGTCGTTTAACATTTATTAGTCGGAGGGATGATTGTAGTTACTGAATCATTTATGTTAATTGTAGCTTGTGGGTTCGAGGAGAAATATTTTTGGGATTAATATTAGCTTGGATTGACCGTCTTGAGAGGTAAGGACGTTTTGACCTTTTCACTTTTAAGTAAAGAGCATGTTCGGTTTAAATTATATTTTTGAAACGGTTTTATAATTATTTTGTCAATGATGAATTTTTATGATACTCTTGTAATATTTTGGATATTGGAACTTTGTGACAAGTCATATATTGAAATTATTTTGGTATAATTCTGGTGGTTATAACAGACTCTGGGAGCTCTGTTGGTCTATGAGGTTAAGGTGCGTCTGAGACGTCCCTGGGATTTTGTCCCGAAACTGAACTCCTGGCCCGAGTTGTGTTAAGTGGGGTTTTTTCGGCCCCCACTTGCTAGGTAGTTAGACTTCCTCCTTTGGCAGCCTCATCCTACTGACTACCTAAATGTGAGTAGTGCGCACTATAGTAAGTCTAGCTAAGCATAGGTGGTACCTCTAGATCGTGCAAAAGGGTAGGACCTTGGCACACAGGTGGAGACAATATATTTTGGTTGGTTTTGGTTTTGACTACCGTTTTACAGTACTTTTGATTTGGTATTGAGACAATAATATTTAACTCTGATTTCAGTTTACTACAAATTATAATTATTGTTTTACGTTTTCAATATAATATATTTTACTCAGCTTTGCTGACGTCTTTTTGTTTTGGGTCGTTCCCCCGCTGGAACCTGTACCTATTTGTGTTTTGGGTACAATTGATAGGTACAATTAATATGCTGCATGGGTGCATTTGGTTCGGGATGCTGAGCGAGGAAGGATTTTGCTATTTAATGTTTACCTCCAAACTATTTATATTTATTTTGAATTTTAGGTTGAAGTTGTTTTAAACCGTTTTGAATTTTGTGGGACTTAAGTCTTCCGCTGCAACGCTTTCATTTAATTATTTATCGGATTTATATTTCTTTTAAATTCTTATACTATTCTTTTGCCTTGCATTTGGCCTTGTGAGCTAAATGCGGAGTAACAACTTTAAATTTTCCGGTTTTATTCTGTTATTTTGGTCGCGAAAATTTAGGGCTGTTACACGTACTTCTATCAAATCATATCACATTCTTACTCTCCATCTTCCTTCTTCCCTACATCTCTCAGTAACAACACAAGCAAACCCCATAATTTATGATTTTTCATACCTTAACCTTCGTAAAAAAAAGCTACACTATTTTGTTACAAAATTTTCGTCAATGGATCTTTTGAGTCACACTTTTTGAACATTCAGTAATTTTGAATACATTACATAACTATGTACTAAATGCTGCAATTTTGTGATAACTTTAACATGTAACCATTGCTTTGTCAAATGGTGACAATTTAATCAAAAAGTGAAACATTATAAATTTATTATTTATGTATCCATAATACCTTCATTTGTTATGACATTTTAACACTTTGTGACATTAGAAGTACATTTATCGGGTCCTCTGTTATACTCTATAAGTCTATATATAAACACTAACTCTACAAAGTTATGATTCATATGATAACATTATACTATATCACTGTCACATTATATGTTTATGTGATATCATTAAAAGTTAATTTATTTTACATAATGAAAGCACAATTACATATTTTCAGCACAATTATTTAATAGAATGAAATCATATTTAGTAGCAGAATTATTTTGTGACCATTATTTAGTATAATGAAATCATATACTATAACACAATTTTTAGAATTAATATTCGTATATAATCTTATAGCACACTAAATTAAAATGATAATACAGTTACATAAAATGTCACTAATTAACTATAAGATGTACCAAATATCAAATAGTCATACTCATAAGTTATAACAATGGTTACCCAACAAGTTACAAGCATAAAGTATCGTAATCATATTCATATTGATCATTACAATGAGCTAAGTACGCAAGTTGGTCACTTAAAAGATTCACAAAATTAGACCTATTCATTCAACAAAATGATGCATCAAGAGTGTCATTCACTCTAATAACCACATCATACAAAACGTTGTCAGTTAACCATCTACTAAATTGTTTCAAACAAACCACATCCAAAAGAAAGTTTTTCTACCCAAAATATAAACAACCACCTCTAAATTTATACCGCACATTTTTTGCGGCCGCCCGCGTGTACCTTAGCGAGTATTTTTTTTTACTTTAGGGGCACTTGGTTCCTCCGTCAGAGGAGGACAAAGAACGTCTTCCCTAGTCACAGTCTCATGTTCTATTTCATCAAAGCCTAGGTCAAAAGAAGGTAGTTCCACTAGTTGTCTCGAAATTAATTCATCAAGCGTACTTCCCAAAGCGTGGAAATCGGCCAAGAAGCTTGGTTCATTCAAAGATTGGGTCCAAGATACTTGAGAGGACACATGAGGTGGATTCTCAACGTTCTGAAATGCTTCACCCTCCTGATCTTCCAAATCATTTGTCATATCATTATGAATTCTCGAAACCAACTCAAGATTTCTTTTCGTGGTCATCCATTTAAGGAGACGCACCTACGACAAAAAAACAATCACGCAAAGTATTAAGACAATGAAAAATAAAGTAATAATAACTTATATTACCTAACTAGGAGTATAGCTGGAAATTAGATTACAGAAAATGGACCACATTGTAATGCTTATATTTAATTAAACAAGTTCCCAAATATTGCACCAGAATATATTGTTGCTCCTTTTATGGAAATTGTACACACTTTTGAAGACGATGTGACTTGACAAGTTTACAAACATAACATTCATCTTAATGATAACAAAGTGATCACATCTAAAAGCACAATGGTTAATTGCGAGCTGAAGTATTTATGCGAGAAAAACTCTAACATTTCATTTTATTCATGTAGTGTCTTGAACTTCGTTAATTGCTTAAGTTATGCCAGAAATTTTGAGGACGAAATTGTTTTAAGGGGGGTAGATTGTAACATCCCGTATTTTTCAAATAGAGTTAAAATTTTAATTAAACATTTATTTAAACCAAGTTTAACGTTTGAAAAATTATTTTCGCGAATAAAATATTTTATTTTCGTTAAAATTAAAAATTATCCCGTTATAAAAACATGAGAATTTATTTATCGATTTATTAAAATATTTATCTTTCGTTAAATAAAGTTTAAAAACTCGAAAATATTTTTAATATTGACATGTCGTTTTGACATTTTCTCGTCTCGTAAAAATTTAATAATGTATTGAATTTTTAAAATAATAATTTCTTATAACTATTGTCCCATAATACTATTTTTCGTTTATTTTACTTGCCGTCTCCCAAATTCCTTTTTAAAAATAAATTTTACGGTTTCCATTATTTTAATCCCGTAATCTTATATTTCTAATTTTTAAGAAAGAAAGAAAGACGTTTGTACGAAAAATGGACCGAAACTTGGATTCCTTACCTACTTCCCACGTTAACCCCCACCCCTTCATTGTCACTCCCTATACTCCCCACACTCATCCTACCTCACCTAAGCTACCCCTATTCCCTTCTTCTATCCCCCCGTAGCATTCCCTCATCCCCTACCCCCTTATTCCTTATCCTCAACATTCTTACTACTATAAATACTCCTATTACGTACTATTGTATATATTACTACTACTTACTATTACTACTAAATTATACTACTTACGTTACTACTAGGGATGGCAACGGGTAGGGTATGGGTCGGGTCCGGCAAGACCTGGACCCGTGTTTCACAAGTTGGACTCGGACCCGACCCGGACCCGTAAGGGTCCAAAATTTTAAGACCCTTACCCGGACCCGATGGGTCCGGGTAGGGTCCGGGTCCGGACCCATTTATACATTTTTTAATATATACTCTTCCGTCTCCTTTATTTGTTCGCCTTTGATTAAAATAGAGACATGCTAAATCATACCCACCCTTTTACTATTTCATACCCACATTTCCAAAATTACCCTTACCATTTCTTTCATTCAATTCATCAATCAATGTCTTTTCCCTCTTTCTCTCTTTCCCCAAATCAATTCACCATCACTTTTTCTCTACAAATTCATCACTTCATCAATTATCAAAAGAATAAATTCAAAAATGTAATTACTAATTGATTGGGGTCGGCAGCCTGACACCAAGAGCCTGCTAGGCAGGCTCCCAGAGGATTGCCAACTAAGCCCAGAAACCGATCCGGCAAACAGTCAAAGTAAAGAACATAGAAGCGGGAAGAACTACCAAGGAGAACAGCCGACCGTCGGGCCAGCAGGGTGACGCGGCCTGCTAGAGCTTAGCTCCAGCAGCTCAAAACCCGCCTACCCCCTGGGGACATCTCCGCAGGCAGAGCAGGGATCCCCAGGGGCCCTCTCGTCATTTTGCCTAAGGTAATTGAGAAGTGGGTGGATGAGAGGATGCCACTTGTCACCTCCTTATCCACCCATTCTCCTTCTACTTCCCTCTCTTGTAGGAAGGTATAAATACTCTTCCATTTCCCACAAGAAAGGGGTTGGATTTTCTCTCTCTAGAACTCTTACTCTAAAATTGCTGTCCGGTTCCTCACGAGCTGGGTTTCTTAAGGCTTTCACAGACTAACTTAGGCATCGGAGAGGGTTTCCTCGGACAACCTCCGAGGCCCTGTGCGTTTTCTGTGCAAGGAGCCTGCCCAATCCGCCGGGAAGGTCTGACCGAAAGAGTAGGAGAAAGGAGAGTGTCAAGATTGATCAGTGAACATTCAGAAGTAACACCGAACGATTCAAACCCGAATTCCACGTCGGGTTAATTGATTCCAGCAACCGGAACAATTTGGCGCCGTCTGTGGGGAAGATCTGGTTGTATCCACGAATTACTCACAAAAATCAACCATTCCCAATTACAAAAACTAAACCAATCAAAGTAATCATGCCGGAAATCGTTGACACCAGTGTAGGGGTAGGCCCGACGGTCCCACTGGTGACCCCCCTATACGGCATGCCACAGCCGGAGAGGGCTCCTCCCACCACGACCCTGGGGATGGGAGGAACCAGTCTCCTGGGCATGCTAAATGCTGCTGTAGCACCAGAGTTGGGGGCACACCCAGGGCACACTCTGAACCTGACCCCACCTCAGATGGTACAGACAACTGCCTTCTTCTCTGCAATGCTAAACCAGGAGTTCACCCCTGAGGACCTGGTAGGCAGGGTCGCAACGACCCCCAGGCAGCCACCCTCAATGAGCAGGGATGGAGCTGGGGGCACGAAGCGAACCGCCGCCAGAAACGCCCAGAGGAAAGCAAGAAGGACAGCTCAAGTATACGCGCAGGTGCAGAAGCGTATCACAACAGGCAGCCCAGAGCCACCTGCCCAACAACAGGCGTTCTCCATTCACACAACAGAATCCGCGTCTGGAGAGCAGAGAGGTCTATCTCAGGGATTGCGGGAGCGGATGAGGCACAAGGAACCTGCATCCAAGCGCCTGGGGGAAAAGCAGGGCAGAGTCTTCTCCAGGTTAACGCCGGCAGCCAAGGGACAGCCGACCCAGGGTTGTCCCAAAGCCTGCAGTCTAGGCTTAACCGGGGGCAACCGCTCGAATCTAGATACCACCAGGATGACAACCTCTACCAGTCTCAGAGGAAGAGACCCAGACAAATCTCCCCTGATGTAGAGGACGAAGCAGCGAGCAGGCCGCCACCGAGGCACCGCTCCCCCAGTACTAGGAAATCGATCCCTAGACAATGGGATATCCACGGTAACCAGTCTAGGGAAAGCAGGTCACGAGTGGTAGGCAAGCCTACAAAAACCCCTCTTCATCCTGATGTACAAGATTTCCCCATCCCAAAAATCAAAATGCCTATCGTCAAGTTCGACGGGACCACAGACCCAGAGGATCATCTGGCGGCATTTGAGAGTCACATGGGCATGTATGACGTGGATGACGCAATCTGGTGTAAAATCTTCCCAACCACCCTGGTAGGACTTGCACAAGGATGGTTCAGGGATCTTCGCCAGGGATCGATCAACTTCTTTATAGAGTTAGCCGAGGCCTTCCTTGAGCAATATGCAGGGAACAAAAGGAGACGCCTCACTCGTTTTGATCTCATGACCCTGAAACAAAAGAAGGGAGAAAGCGTCAGGGAGTACCTGAAGAGGTTTGACTTGTCCTATCAGCAAGTCAGAGAGATCGATGATTCCACCGCTGCTTACGCCCTGACAATCTCCCTGCTCCCAGGAGAAATGAAGAATCAGATGATCAGGGCCCAGCCTGAAACCTTGGCCAAGGCCAGGAAAATAGCTGAAGGGTTTATTCTGCAGAAGGAGTTTCACAGCCTGCCGGACACCCCTGCAGGCCAAGCAAGACCGCAAGGGGGACCGCAGGGTGGACGTGCCAGAAATGAGCCAGGCAAACAGAGAGAAGAGGGAGACACCCCCAAGAAAGAGCGCACAACATACCAGCCAAGATTTGACAGCTACACGGCCCTCAATAGGCCGAGAGCAGAAATCTTCGAGTTGGAAAAAGAAACAGCAAAATGGACTCGTCCAAACAAGCCGCGCAGCCCAAAGGGGGATCCCAAAAAATTCTGCACGTTCCACGATTGCGTAGGCCATACCACGGAGGAATGCCGACACTTAAAAGATGAAATAGAAAAACTTATAAGAAACGGCTGGCAGCAAGGAACGAACCCCAAAAGGAGGCGGCGGACAAACCTGAAGGCTCAGCCCAAAATCGCACAATTATCCATGTGGTGTCAGGAGATGCAGAGGGATGGACTAGCAGACGAGGCCAGAAAAGGCAGATCCGCGAATTGCGGAACCAAATTTGCTACGCCGAGAGGGCAGGAAATCCAAGAGGCACTACCCTAAGCATCACCCCTGAGGATGCAGGGAGAGTCGTGTACCCGTATAGTGACCCTCTGGTCTTAACTCTTGAAATTAGCAATCACATTGTCAAGAGATGCATGGTGGACACTGGCGCCTATACCAACCTCTTGTACAAAGACGCTTTTGAGAAAATGAATCTAGAAAAAAGACATCTGAAGCCGGCCCCTAGATCTTTGTATGGGTTCAGTGGGGCAGGTGTGCTACCCATGGGAGTTATCGACCTGCCAATAACATTCGGGGAGGGGGCCTCGGCCAGAAATGTCAGGGCATCCTTTGTTGTGGTGGATGCCAAGTCTGCGTACAACGCCCTGATAGGGCGAGCCACCCTGGATGAAATAGAAGCTGCTGTGTCAATCAGGGCCCTCACCATAGCCTATGTGACAGACTTTGGCATGGAGGGGAAGGTCCATGGGGATCAGGAGTCGGCCAGACACTGTTACTCCGTGGCCCTGCAAGCCCATGAGACAGAAAGGAAAGGAAAGCGAAAAGCCGAAAGCTCTCCCAGCAGGGAGGGCGAAATCCCGGCTGCCCAGCAAGAATCAGCCCACTTAGAGCCTGAAGGGGAGAACATGCTGGTGGACTTAGAGCCAGGAAGGTAGGTCCTCATAGGGGCCGACCTGGAGGAGTCCTACCAAAGGGAGTTAATTGCAGTCCTGAGAGAAAATAGGGACGTATTTGCTTACTCTGCAGATGAGATGCCAGGGGTCGACCCGGCTTTTATTGTTCACAAGCTGAACATTAATCCGGAGGCTCGCCCTGTAAAGCAGAAGAAGAGAAACATGTCCGTAGAGAAAGACGCGGCGATAAAAGAAGAAATAGACAAACTCCTAAAGGCAGATTTCATCAAAGTCTGTGACTACCCTGAATGGTTGGCAAACGTTGTGATGGTAAAAAAGTCGTCAGGAGCATGGAGAATGTGCGTAGACTTTACAAATCTTAACAAAGCCTGCCCAAAGGATTGCTACCCTCTGCTCAGGATAGATCAACTGGTGGATGCCACTAGTGGATACACCACACTAAGTTTTCTAGATGCATTCTCAGGGTACCATCAAGTGTACCTCTGGCAGCCAGACAAGGTGAGGTGCGCCTTCATAACCAGCCATGGCACTTACATGTATAAGATGATGCCATTTGGGCTGAAGAATGCAGGCGCCACCTATCAGCGGTTGGTGGACAAAGTCTTTGAAAATCAAAAAGGGAGAAATTTGGAAGCCTATGTCGATGATGCGATTGTCAAGAGCAAGGGGGACAAGGAGAATCTAACAGACCTTCAGGAAACATTCTCCTCCCTGCGGTCATACAAGATGAAGCTGAATCCGAAGAAATGCACATTCGGGGTCCGATCCGGAAAATTCCTGGGATTCTTAGTAAGCTCCAGGGGGATAGACGCCAATCCCGAAAAAATTCAAGCGGTCCTAGATCTCCCGGAGCCTAAAACCATCAGGGACATTCAGCGGCTTACAGGCAGGATGGCCGCCCTGGCCCGATTTATCGCTAGGTCGGCAGACAAGTCCACCCCCTTCTTCAATGTATTGAAGGGCAACAAGCAATTCAAATGGGAGGATGAACAAAAGAAAGCCTTCGAACAATTGAAGGAACACCTGAAGAAACTCCCTACCTTGGCAAGACCAGTGGCCGGAGAAAAACTGTACCTATACATTGTTGTCACCAACACGACAGTAAGCGCAGTCATCCTAAGGGAGGAAGCAAACTCAGAACAACCCATCTACTTTGTGAGTCACGCCCTGGGGACAGCCGAAAGAAATTATCCTTTGATAGAAAAGGCCGCCTATGCAGTCATCATCGCAGCCAGAAAACTCAGACCCTACTTTGATGCACATCCCGTTGTGGTCCTCACCGACCAGCCGCTGGAAAAAGTGTTGGAAAAGTTTGAGAAATCAGGAAGGCTGCTGAAATGGGCGATCGAGTTAAGCGGGCTGGGGATATCATATCAGCCAAGAACAACCATCAAAGCACAAGCCTTGGCTGATTTTCTAGCTGAATGTTCCCCTTCAGGGGAAGAGGAGCCCCCCGCCGAAGAATGGATTGTGCACACTGACGGATCCTCAACAGCCAATGGTGCGGGGGCAGGCGTTGTACTGACCAGCCCAGAAGGAGTTGATTTTGAGCATGCGCTCAGATTCACCTTCCCCGCATCAAACAACGAGGCAGAGTACGAAGCTGTACTCGCAGGGATAAATCTGGCTAAAGCCGCAAGGGCAGAGCGAGTTATACTAGCAACTGACTCCCAGCTCATTGCTAATCAAATTAACGGAGAATATGAGGCCAGAGACCAGACCATGACCACCTACCTTGAAAAAGTAAAACAGGAGTTATCAAGCCTGAAGTCCTATAAAATCCAGCAAATACCCCGATCACAGAATAATCGGGCTGACGCTCTCTCAAAGCTGGCCAACTCCAGCTTGCAAGACATAAGGAGGTCAGTTTGGGTTGATGTTATGCATGAGAAGTCCACCACTCCCTGTCAGACAGTCAGCACCATTGAGGAGAGACAGGAAAACTGGATGACCCCCCTCATTCAGTTCAAAAGATACGACATCCTACCACCTGATCCGGTACAGAAGAGGAAAATTCAAGCCAAAGCCGCCTGGTTCATAATCGTTGACGAAGAGCTCTACAAGAAATCTTTCACTTACCCCCCTGCTCAGATGCCTAAGAGCAGATCAGGCTGCCGAAGTCCTAGAAGACATCCACTCAGGAATCTGTGGACATCACATCGGAGGAAGGTCATTGGCCCACAAGGCCCTCAGGGCAGGGTACTACTGGCCTACCATGCTAGCAGATGCTAGAAGCCTAACCCAAAAGTGCAGAAAATGCCAACTCTTCGCTCCATCAATCCATGTCCCAGCCCAAGAACTCAGGCCGATTCTATCTCCCATTCCTTTCGCCCAATGGGGAATGGACATACTGGGTCCATTCACCACGGCTACAGGGGGCCAAAAATTTCTGATCGTAGGGATAGACTACTTCACAAAATGGGTTGAAGCTGAAGCAGTCCCAAACATCACTGAGCCGGCGGTCAGGAAGGTCATTTGGAGGAACATTATAACCAGATTCGGCCTTCCAAAAATATTGGTATTTGACCATGGAAGGCAATTTGATAATGATCCCCTAAGAGCCTGGCTAGAGGGGCATGGGAGAGCCGTCGCCTATTCCGCCGTCTGCCACCCCCAGACCAATGGGCAGGCCGAGGCTGCAAACAAACAGATCTTAAACGGACTCAGAAAAATGCTAGATGACCTCAAGGGAAGATGGGCGGACGAGCTACCAAGCATCCTCTGGTCGATAAGGACCACCAGAAAGGAGTCAACAGGTCAGACGCCCTTTGGCCTGGTGTATGGAGCGGAGGCTTTGCTACCCATCGAAGTGCGAGTTCCTACCCTGCGATCTCAGCAATACAACCAGGCTGACAATCACGAAGCAATGGCCGAAGCTCTTGACCTGGTCCAGGAAGTCAGGGAGGAAGCCTGCACCAACATAGCAGCCTACCAGCAAAGGATGAGGAAGACATACAACAAGAGGGTGCATGAGAGAAGATTCCAGGTAGGAGACCTGGTATTAAGAAAGACACAGGTTGTTGGAAAATCCAGAGAACACGGCAAACTAAGCGCTAACTGGGAAGACCCATACCAAGTGACCCAGATCTTGGGAACAGGCACGTACAAAATTGCCAACCCAGCAGGCCAGGAGTTAAACGTGCACTGGAACGCCGACACCCTAAAAAGATACTATGTATGACTAAGCCTTAAGGAAATCACACCCATAGGGAAAAATACTGGTGAAGGACGATCAAAAAGAAATGTCGACGACTCCGACCAATCTTATGTTTTAACGAAATTTCTATAACACTCAAGAATTCATACTCGTTGTCTGTTTAAGCTTGCGCTCTCACACACAAACGAGCAGGGGGCAATAGGGGGAGGCCCCCTGTTGCCAGAACCCAGAAAAAGGGACACCCCAACAAAAATCTTTGAAACCACTACCTATCCCCAAGCAGGAAGGATGCAGGTCACCCACTGCTAACAAGGACTGGAGGCAAATCCCCCAACCTTGTATAAAAAACGCAAAAGCCCTCCCCGCCTACCTCTGGGCAGACAGGGAGCAAGCCCCCTAGACTCCAAGCAGAAACCAGGGACAGGCCAGGCTACGCACAACTAACAAGGACTGGGGGCAAATCCCCCAACCTTGTATAAAAAACGCAAAAGCCCTCCCCGCCTGCCTCTGGGCAGACAGGGAGCAAGCCCCCTGGCCTCCAAGCAGAAACCAGGGACAGGCCAGGCTACGCACGACTGACAAGGACTGGGGGTAAATCCCCCAACCTTGTATAAAAAACGCAAAAGCCCTCCCAGCCTGTCTCTGGGCAGACAGGGAGCAAGCCCCCTGGCTTCCAAGCAGAAACCAGGGACAGGCCAGGCTACGCACGACTGACAAGGACTGGGGGCAAATCCCCCAACCTTGTATAAAAAACGCAAAAGCCCTCCCCGCTTGCCTCCGAGCAGACAGGGAGCAAGCCCCTTGGACACCAATCAGAGACCAGGGACGGGACAGGCTACACACGACTGACAAGGACTGGGGGCAAATCCCCCAACCATGTATAAAAACGAAAAGCCCCCCCCGCCCGCCTCTAGGCAGGCAGGGGGCAGGCTCCCTGAACCTCGAGCAGAGGCCAGGGGTAGTCTAGGTTGCACACAGCTGACAAGGACTGGGGGCAAATCCCCCAACCTTGTATGAAAAACGTAAAAGAAGTAGACTGAAACAAAGGAAAGGCATTCCATAGCAAAACCATGAAGGGTAGAAAGTTTTTTTACAAAAATAACTAAGACAAAGATCCGGAAGAACATATATTACAGACAGCTGGCAATGATAAAGGCTCAGCGCAGAAAGTAAGACTATTACAAGAAAAAGCATCATGGAGCATCCTGGCTGGGGCCGGCGGCTGCCTCAGGTGGTCTGGCCGCCCGAGCCTCATTCTTAGCAGAGTAGAGACTCCGGAAGGCTTCTTCATCAAAAGCGGGGAACATTTCCCCAATCACCTCCATCACCAACTCCAGGGAAGAATTGACACCACTCACGAAGCTGGCTTTGACGACGGCAGTCGAGGGGGAAGAGGCAGTCTTCGACCAGCAGCAAAGTCCTTCACAAGCTTCATTAAGCCTTTGCTCCCTTTCCTGAAGTTCGCAGGGAGGGAAGGGCGCTTCGAGGGAACGACAAGTTCCTCGCTCAAGCCTAATCTCCTAACCTGCTTCTTTGTCCAGCACCAAGAGGAGGAATCTGCAGAAAAGGAGGGAAAGTCAGCTAAAAAACAAAGAGAAATAAAGTCTCTGAAAAATCGCGACAGTAAAAACCCCCTAGAACTACCTTCAAGGCCGGGAATTAGGCCCAAGGGGAGCAAATACTCGTCTGTCGCTATAAGCTCCGCGTGAGGAAGCCAGAAAGCAGGGCCAAAAATGTCGTGTTTATCCGCGACAATCTCAAACTTTTTGATCAAAATCTCCTCCTTCGGACTTAGCTTAACCTCCAGGGCCTTCCCCCCGACGCCCGGGTGGTATTCCTCGCGAGTCTCCATGCGGGTGTGAACATGGTTCCTAAAATGCCTAGGAATCCTCCACCCTGACGCGCTATGTACGTATAAAAAATTATTTTTCCAGTCCTTCAGGCTGCTCAAAGTCGGCCAGACCAGGGCATATTTCTTTTGTCTCTGCAGAGACCAATAACCAGGGGAGGCGTCCCCCCTGAAGAGGATACCATTTGGAGACCAACCATGAAACGAAGGGCATCAATGTAAGGCCCCTCGCCATGAAAAAGACAGGTCCAAGTGTAAGCTATCAAAGACCTAATAGCTGAAGCAGTCAGCTGAGCAATAGCAACGTTCATCCTCCTGAAGGTCTCCTCCAGAAAGGGATGAAGAGGGAATCGCAGGCCGAATTCTAAAGCCTTGTGGTAGACGGCCACACAACCCTCTGGGGGACAGCATACCGTGTCCTTTTCCCCCGGGACTACGACTGTATATCCTTCCCCGAAATTATAGAACTGTTCGATTGCCCCGGCGGCGTTGCTTTCCAGAATCAAGTCCCTGTTCTTAGCCTCAGGGTAGGTCTTTAAAGGAACCAAGTACTTATTCTTATCCAAGTAATAAGTCTTCCTCCTCTCCCTACGGATGAGAGGGCCGGCGATCCTGGAAGGATCCACCTCCAGGGCCTCATCATCAGAATCAATTACATCAAAGGGAGCAGGTTCGGGTGATTCAGCACCCTCCCCCCTGTGATGGTCATCCTCTCCCCTGGGGCCGACCCCAGAAGAAGAGGCTAGGTCACGCCTGTCACCGTCGCCATCCCCAGTCCTCCCAAGCAAAGAATTAAAAGAAAGAGGGCGGACTCGCGACATACTGGCTATGAAGGGAAATACCAATGAAAGAAGGGGAAAGATTTAAAGAAGAGCTTCTAACCTAGAACGCCGATAGTCGCCGGAAAAAGTGATAGAAGATACTTCTTGTTCCTCACGAAATTTTCAGCAATGAAGGCGTTTTGGGAGTATGAGGGGAGTTATGAATTTCAAAAAGAGTAAAAAGAAAGAATGGAGGGGGGGAAGGGTTTATATAAAGCCCAGGAACCCTAAAAGGCTACCTCTCTGACAAGACGTCCCCAACAACCTCCCACGTGTCGAGCGCTGAACACAAATTGTTCACTCCTTCCCAAGAAGGGCCTCGAAAAATGAAAAATGTCAGAAGAATAGTCGACTGGCAACGTCATCCACGCAAAAAAAAAGAAAAAAAAAGAAAAAAAAAAGAGAGAGTGATCAAGTTGCTCAGATCTTCTCATTAGCCTTAAATGGAAAAAGGGCAGGTTACATATCATGCCAGGCGAATAAAAAATAAACATAAGAAAATACATAAGAGCCTAAAAATTCCGGCTCGACGAACCTATGCCCGGCTAAGCAGGCCTAATCATCATCTAAATCTGGAGAATGGCCTCCAGGGCTGCTTTGACCCCCGAAGTCCGACCCCCAATCCCAGTCTGGGGAGTCCTTGAAAGGGTCATCAGGAAGTCCATCCTCATCCCTGTCGCTCAAACAGCCAAGACCCTCACTGTCATCGGAGTCTCGGCTACTGTCATCCCAATCCCTGCCAAAGGGAACAGCCTGGGATTCATCACAGGTACGACAACCTGTTCTCTTCACAGGAGAAGAGGGGCCTGACCCCAGGGAGGAATCTGCGTTAGAGCAATCAGGGTTAAATTGCTCAGGGTGCAACCACGGGAAACATTCGTGGCACCCCCGATCAAAGCACCCCCTCCCTGAGGACAGCGCCTAAATCTGGAGGCAGCAGGGGGCGAAGATCTCTTCAAACGCTTGCTCGCCCTAATGGAAGCTTTCCTACCACTCCGATGAGAGTAAGACCGTGAACGGCGGCAGCGGCGAATGGCCCGGTAAGCAGCTCGAGCGTACCGGAGTCTCCAAAACCCCTTGAAAAGAAAAAGGACAGTGCGAACTCCATGGCGAGTCACGAATTTTTTGATCCAAACCATGATTCAACGAAGAAAGTGGAGAAATTGAGGATGAGTTAAGCAAAAATGACGAGGAAATCTGGGATTTATACAAGTGAAAATGCAACATTAATGGCATACCAACCACCCTGGAAGGGAAAGCCACCAATCGCAAACTCTTCACGGTTCCGAAAAATCCATCAAGCAAAGAAGTATAATCATTGCAAGAAACCCCTCAACTCTTTGCATGTTTGACACAAACTGTGCTTTGTTCCTCGGGAAAGTACAAAGCATTAAATGCTGCAGCAAAAGCGAAAAGGAGTCAACCTCCCTCCAAGCAAAAGTCGCCAGCCGGAGGGAAGCCTTGCTTCCCCCAGCTTGCGAGGGCCAATTGATTGGGGTCGGCAGCCTGACACCAAGAGCCTGCTAGACAGGCTCCCAGAGGATTGCCAACTAAGCCCAGAAACCGATCCGGCAAACAGTCAAAGTAAAGAACATAGAAGCGGGAAGAACTACCAAGAAGAACAGCCGACCGTCGGGCCAGCAGGGTGACGCGGCCTGCTAGAGCTTAGCTCCAGCAGCTCAAAACCCGCCTACCCCCTGGGGACATCTCCGCAGGCAGAGCAGGGATCCCCAGGGGCCCTCTCGTCATTTTGCCTAAGGTAATTGAGAAGTGGGTGGATGAGAGGACGCCACTTGTCACCTCCTTATCCACCCATTCTCCTTCTACTTCCCTCTCTTGTAGGAAGGTATAAATACTCTTCCATTTCACACAAGAAATGGGTTGGATTTTCTCTCTCTAGAACTCTTACTCTAAAATTGCCGCCCGGTTCCTCACGAGCTGGGTTTCTTAAGGCTTTCACAGACTAACTTAGGCATCGGAGAGGGTTTCCTCGGACAACCTCCGAGGCCCTGTGCGTTTTCTGTGCAGGGAGCCTGCCCAATCTGCCGGGAAGGTCTGACCGAAAGAGTAGGAGAAATGAGAGTGTCAATATTGATCAGTGAACATTCAGAAGTAACACCGAACGATTCAAACCCGAATTCCACGTCGGGTTAATTGATTCCAGCAACCGGAACACTAATGAAAGATGAAAATACCTAATTGACTTTTTAAAAATTAATTAATGATTTTTAATTAAAAAAAACATTCTACGTAACTAAAAAAGAGTCTCAAATTAGGGTTTTAATTGGGGAAAATAATTAATCAATAATATAACCTTCAATGATTATATTAAAAAGTAAAATCATTAATAAAATCAACAAACATAATTGTTTCAATGTTAATTATATTCATTCATAAGTTATAGAAAATAAGTTTTGAGGATCAAAAAAGAGAGAATTTGTTAGGGTTAAGAGAGATGAAAAGGAGAGATTTTTTTAAAGAAAAGGGTATGCAAGGAAAAATAATGAAAAAATTGGGCATGAAGTAGTAAAAGTCGGGTATGATTTAGCAATTACGTAAATATAAAGGCAAATAAATGAATAAAACGGAAGTCGTATGACTTTAAACCGGACGCTAAAAAGGCCTAACGTACTAATAAAGGAGGTGAAATTTGGTATTTAATGAGTTTCGGTACCCGTATTAGAATAACTAGCGGTTAATTTCTAATTTTCTATTGTTAATGTAAAGTCTCCCTCTCCCACTGTGGTTTGTATTAGTTTCATTTACTATATTACACATTGAATTACCGCATCCACTAAGTTCTTTTTTTCTTTTAAAAAAATAATAATAATTTCAACGGGTCCAAGGGTCGGGTCTGGGTCCAACCTATAGGACCCGGACCCGGAAAATTATTGAAGGACCCATACCCGACCCGTACCCGCAGGGTCTAAAAAAAAGAGGACCCGTACCCGACCCGTTAGGGTAGGACCCGGCGGGTCCGGGTAGGGTCCCGGACCCATTGTCATCCCTAGTTACTACGTACTACTTCTTACTACTACGGAGTACTATATTACGTGCTATTTCTACTTACTATACTATACTACATAATCCGTCCTACACACTATATTTACTCCTTCCTTCTCTATATAATTGAGCATCGAAAATGAGGAGTTGCCCAGTAATTGGCGAAATCACTTTTCTAGTACCGTATTTGGGTTAAATCATTTCGACCCGAAAATTTCTTTAAAGGAGGAAAAAGACGACTTTTCTTACGTAGACGATATTATTGACCCCGTCGACCTTAAATCTTAATAATGTTAATAAATACTCCGTAATAGCTCATTAAGGTAACCAAACTTTTCTTCTAACAACATTATATATATATATATATATATATATATATATATATATATATATATATATATATATATATATATAGGTATATTGTGTTACTAACTAATTCAACTAAAATTTTGATTACTCTATAAAGTCTTCTCCTAGGGTTTGCCTTGTGAGAGTCAATTAGGGTTTTTCCCTTTGTTTTTTCCATCGTGATCGTGGCGGCTTCCCTACGTCGTAGGGGGTTCGATTATTCTGTGGCGACTTCGATGGGGAGAACGTGATGATTTCGGCGAGGGAGAAGGGGAAAGAGAAGGTGGGAGAGGAGGAAATATGCGAGTGGAGGACGGAAGAAGACATCGACGTTGAGAATGATTCCCATGTTTTGATAGGCAAACTCTGGACGAAAAAGGCTATCAATGTCAGAGAGGCCATTGAAACCATGACAAAAATTTGGTTGACGAAAGGTACGGTTATTGCCAATGTCTTAGATCCTAAGGAACGTATCTTTATATTTCGATTTGCTTCTGAAGACGATAAGTCTAAAATCATTGAAGGACAACCATGGCACTTTGATAAGTTTATATGGTGTTTTAATGAACCTAGTGCGGAGGGTAAACTCACGGACACCCCCCTTTACCTTGCACCGCTGTGGGTACGGGTGTATGATCTGCCCCTGAAGGGGCGGTCAAATGGAGAGAATATTCGTCAGTTGTGTAAACAATTGGGTTCGTTGGTAGGGATGGATGAGGAGACCAAGTCTCATATTGAGAAAGCGATTAGGGTTAGGGTGTTGCATGATGTTAGAAGACCCCTAAAACAGGCTGTCCACGTTAGGATGCCCAAGGGGAACGTGGTTAATTTCCCAGTGAAGTATGAGAGGCTCCCGTTGTTCTGTTATGGGTGTGGGCTGTTAGGCCATGGCGAGAAGGAGTGCGAGGAGGGTCCCTTTGAAGATGGTGATTTGCTCTTTGGGGAGGGCCTTCGTGCGTCACCTTGGAGGCCAACAAAAACGGTGACTGATGCGAGGTCCTTAAAAGGGAGGAAACTGGAAGAGGAGTTTGAGCTTGAGAATGCAAGGCGTGAGGAAGTTGCTATCGCGAGTATCATTGATAAATTACAGAACATTGCACTTCTGAATAAGGAGCGTATCTTAAAGAAAAGAGGGGACGGGGTCGGGGGGAGGATAACGGAAGGAGGTCGGGAGGTGGGTATTAATCTGGGAGAGCAAATACGGGTTAGCAATGCTGATGACTTACATGAGGGGAGAGAAGTGGTGCCCAATTCGGCTGTGGGGCAAATTCGTGGCGAGGGGGAGGTTATGGAAGGCGTGGAGATGATGGGTGATATTGTTCGAGTAAAGGGTGGAAAGTGGAAGCGTTATGCCCGGGAGGGGAAAGATAACATGGGAGGTTCGGGGGGTAGTGGGCAAAAGAGGGACCGTGATACTGAAGTCGAAGTGAAGCAGGCTAAAACGAGCGTGAAGAAGGTAAAGATGGGAGAGGTATTGAAGGTTGGGGAAGGAGTGGAGGGGGTGGCATCTGTGGGTAACATGACTTTGGTCCAGCCTGAGGGACCTGGGAGTGTTACGAGTCCTGGCGACAACCGAAAAGTAGCGGAGGCTGTTGATGGACAGCTCCGCAAAGAGCAATGAAAATATTAAGTTGGAACTGTCAAGGGTTGGGCAATCCCTTGACGATCAATTCCCTCCAAGACCGGTGTTGGAGGGAGGGCCCAAACATTGTTTTCGTAATGGAAACAATGTTGCAGGCGGGGGAGTTGGAAGTAGTGAAACGTAAGTGTGGCTTTAATGAAGGGATTTGTGTGAGCAGTCGGGGGAGATCAGGAGGGATGGGGATGTGGTGGAGACATGTTGATGCTGAATTGGTCACTTATGACCATCATCATGTTTGCGTGCGGGTGCGAAATGGAGGAAACAGGGCAGAATGGTTAGCGTTTGGAGTATACGGGTGGCCACAATCCTCGGAGAAGCATCGGACCTGGAGTCTAATTCGGAGGTTATGTGGGGAGAGTGTGACTCCCCGGATCTTTTTTGGGGACTTCAATGAAATACTGAGCTCGGATGAGAAGGATGGTGGGGCGGTGAGAAGTGATCTCGCGATGAATGCTTTTCGAGATGTACTGTCGGACTGTAATTTATATGATCTGGGGTACGTGGGGAATAAATACACATGGTATAGAGGGAGAGTTGTGGGACGGATTGTGCGTGAGAGACTTGATCGAGGCATTGCAAATATGGAGTGGGAAAACATTTTCCCGGAAGCCTGTGTTCACCACCTACCCATATATGCTTCGGATCATGCGCCGATTCTTATTTCTACTGAAGGAAACTTGAGTAGGAGGAGGGGCACGAAACGATTCAGGTTTGAAGCGCTTTGGCTTTCGGACCCGGGTTGTAGAGAGACTGTTCAGGATGCGTTGGGGGGGGGGGGGGGGGGAGGGGTACGGATGGGGGTAGGGTGGAGGATCGGGTAGAGAGGTGTGCAAAACACTTGTCGAGATGGGCCAAGAGTACGTTTGGGAATATTAGGAGGAAGATTCGAGTGAATGAGGCGAAATTGGGAGATTGGCAGAAACGCGATCCTTCGGCCGAAATGCTCTCTGCCTGCTCTCATATTGTCGAAGAACTTGATACTCTTTACCGTCAACAAGAGACGTACTGGCACTCGAGAGCGAGGGCAAATGAATTACGGGACGGGGACAGAAACACTAAATACTTCCACCACAAAGCGAGTCAACGGAAAAAACGGAACGAGATCAAGGAGTTGGAAGACGAGGAGGGAGTGTGGCATTGCCAGGAGCACAAGATTGCAGCTATTGTGGGGGCCTACTTTAAGAATTTATTCCAATCTCAGGGAGTGAGAGGGATGACAGCGGTGCTTAGGGGGGTGGAGAGGAGGGTCACTTCGGACATTAACAGGGAGTTGTTACGCCCGATTGATGACGCTGAAGTGAAGCGAGCACTGTTCGATATGCACCCAAACAAGGCACCGGGTCCTGATGGTATGCATGCGCTCTTCTATCAAAAACATTGGGATATTGTGGGACCGGAGCTTTGCGCCTTTGTTCGTGAGTGGTGGGCTGAGGGAAGAGAGTTGGGCCGTGTGAATGAAACGGCCGTCGTGCTCATCCCAAAAACGCAAGCGCCGCGAAGGTTAGCTGAGTTCAGACCGATCAGTCTTTGCAATGTAGCTTATAAAATTATCTCGAAGATGATGACGAATCGGTTGAAACCTTTTATGAACGACATTGTTTCGGAAGAACAAAGTGCTTTTACTCCTGGCCGCCTTATCACAGATAATGCTATTATTGCTTTCGAGGTGTTCCATGCAATGAAGCGAGGGGGGGAGGGGCGTGATGGGAATATAGTGCTTAAGCTCGATATGAGCAAAGCCTATGACAGGGTCGAGTGGGAGTTTTTGGAGGCCATGATGTTGACTATGGGGTTTTCGGGAGATTGGGTTCGGCGTGTCATGAGATGTGTGGGTACCGTATCTCAGTCTTTTGCTATCAATGGCAAGCTGACGAGATGTATTACACCGACCCGAGGGCCGAGGCAGGGGGATCCCATCTCCCCGTATCTTTTCCTGATCTGTGCGGATGCGTTCTCGTACCTTATTCGGGGTGCGGTAAGAAATAAAGCTATTCATGGGATGAAGGTGTGTAGGGGGGCACCAGTTATCTCCCATCTTTTCTTTGCAGATGACAGCATACTTTTTTCTAGAGCGACCTTGGAAGAATGCTCGAAAATAGCTAATTTAATTAGCCAATATGAAGGAGCTTCGGGACAGTAAATCAATTATGCCAAGACGGAGGTCGTTTTTAGCAAAAAAGTGGGGTCGAATGTAAGGAGAGTAATTGGAGATGTTCTGGGGGTCCGAGAAGTGGCGAGGCATGAGAAATACTTAGGCCTTCCAACCATTATTGGGAGGTCGAAGAAAGCGGTCTTCGCGGGGCTGAAGGATCGGGTGTGGAAAAAAGATACATGGGTGGAAGGAGAAACTTTTGTCCAAACCAGGTAAAGAGGTGCTTATCAAGGCTGTTGCTCAAGCTATTCCGACCTACATGATGAGTGTTTTTGCTATCCCGGAGGGTGTTATTGATGAGTTACATAAGGCCATGGCCAAGTTTTGGTGGGGTTCGACGGATGGGAGGAGAAAGTTACACTGGACGAGATGGGAAAGCCTGTGTCGAGCAAAGAAGATAAGAGGGTTGGGTTTTCGTGACCTTAGGGTGTTTAATCAAGCTCTGCTGGCGAAACAGATATGGAGGTTTCTTACGATCCCAGGGTCTCTTGCTGCTCGAGTTCTTAAGGCTCGATATTTTAAACATTCGTCAGTTTTGGAGGCAAGACGGGGCTACGACCCAAGTTACTATTGGAGAAGTTTATGGGGCGCTAAATCTTTGGTCTTAGACGGGCTGAAATGGCGGGTGGGAGATGGGTCTAAGATTAATGTTTGGTCCGATGCTTGGCTCCCAGGGATGACCTCAAGCCGTATTTCCACGCCAAATCTAGAGGCCGACGCAAATCTTACTGTGGCTGAGTTTATTGATGACGTGACCGGAGAATGGGATGTGGGTAGACTACGGGATGTGCTTGTAGAAGAGGATGTGCGTGCTGCGCTGGAGTTACCTTTAAGTTGTCGTCACACACATGATGCCCAATTCTGGTGGCCCTCGAGAGATGGTGTATTCTCGGTCCGGTCTGCTTATAAACTTGGTATGAATGGATTTGCAATGGAGCAAGGAAGTGGTGCGGTCGCAGGGTCGGGGCAGGAGCTGATTTGGAAGACTATTTGGGGTCTTAATATTCCCCCGAAACTAGCTCACTTCACATGGCGAGCATGCTCTGGTATGCTCGCAGTGAAACAGCGCTTGTTCCTTCGTCATTGCGTTGATAACCCAGTTTGTGATCTCTGTAAAGGTGGTGTCGAATCGATCTTACATGCGCTGTTTGATTGCCCTATTACGTGCCGGCTCTGGGAGGATAAGGGATTTGAGGATGAGTTGGCTGCTGCACCAAAGACCGGACCTATGGAGTTATTCTTGTGGGTCTTCGCAAAGATGGAGGGTGAGGCAAAAGTCAGATTCCTCACTCTAGCCTGGGCAACTTGGTCGATCAGAAATTCAATCATATTCGAGGAAAGACCAAAGCCTCCTCTGGTTATCCTTAACGGTCTACAAGCCTTGGTGCAAGATTTTGGGGGATATCGTAATATGGTGTCTGGAAGGGATGGAGGCTATGGGAGTGGCGTTGGGGGGAGCTCCTGGCAAAGACCGCCCCGGGGAGTGCTAAAAATGAATGTTGATGCAGCGGTGTGGGAAGATGGCGAAGTGGGGCTCGGGTATGTTGTTCGTGATGATGGTGGAAGAGTGGTGGAGATTGGCAGTTCACGGGTCGAGGCGAGATGGACCCCGGAGATAGCAGAGGCGAAGGCGACTTGGTTTGGGCTACGAAAGGCACTTGAGCGTGGTTTCAACAACATCATTTTGGAGAGTGATCCTGTTTCTGTCTATCATGCTTTTAAGCGTGATGATCCTTGGCGCACACCTGTGGGTCTTTGTTACGATGATATCCGTTTTCTTGCTGGCTGCTTCTTGTCTTTTCATTGTAGTCATATTAAACGTGGTGGGAACTCCGTGGCGCACTGGACGGCTAGGTTGAGTAGCGCCGTGGGCTCGGTCACTGTATTGAACTCTTCTTTTCCGCAGACCGTCTTGGACCTTGCGGAGCTTGATTTAATTTAAGCCACGTTTTTTGAGTAAAAAAAAAACTTAATAAACTGCTTATTTAAATATTTAGACTTATTTGTATGACTAAATTACTTATGTATATAAAAAAGGTTACGTGATATTTTATTTGTGTTATATATATATATATATATATATATTATTTATGACTAAATTCAACTCGACTTAATTATCACTTGTTTATTTTATTTAGTACTTTTACATTTGTCTGTATATTATAATAATAGATTAAATTAGTAACCTACAAAATATTTTATTTTACTAATACTTTAATTAATATTTTTACATAGGTAGAAATTTATAAATTCATTTTCTAAAATAAATGAATTTATTTTATCCTGAAACTTTTACACGTCATTTATAAATATTAAAAAAAAATTACGTCAAATTTTGTAAATCGATTAAGTACGACTTAATTTATATTTTTCAGAAACTTTTATATTTTTCAAAAACTATAAGTTTTAAAATAATATTTTATTATTATTATTATTATTATTATTATTATTATTATTATTATACCTAATTTTTATTTTAATATAAAACTTCATTTAAAGATTTAATATTTTAAAAGAAGTTATACGATATTTGGGATATAATGTTTTGGGTGACACTTGATGATTAAAGTATAATGTTGTCACACTGAAAGTAAGTATTTGAGGATTTGACTGTTTCAAATAAGACCGACCAATTATTGAAGGTCACCAAATAAAGTACTACTTGTTCACGAGCGACTTTTATATAAGGTTTACGATGCGAGTCTAGGACGAATAGCTTGTGTTGGATTCTACCATGCATGGTGTTTCGACTGCACTTGTAATGAAAAACAGACTCGGAGGCTGCGGTCCGAGAGTCGACCTAGTGTTTAAGGTAGTCGTCCTACGGCAGTGAGAGCTGCGGTTCAAGAGTCTGCGTAGGATATGTGCGCATGTATAGACAAGTACTTGATCAGTATTACTGTGGACATGACATAGGTCCACCCCGACGCGGCCACGCGCGGGTTTGGGGAGGAGAATGAATATCGTGGTGAGATTGATCTCGGGTTGAAATTTAAATCGAAGTTGGAGTCGCCACCAAATTTTATGGGAATTCGGACCCGTTCGAACTCACTCTACACTTAGGCGTTTCGTGCACAAACCACGGCCCGCTTTTAGTGCTAGAGCTTATGAGTTCGTCCCTTTGCATTACGGTACCGACGCTGAGTTATCGGATATCGTGCATCGAATGACTCTCGTATGCCAACGGTTTCGGACATCCGGAAACCATGGTTCTGAGTAAGGGGTGAGGGTACGTGTTGGGAAGCCCACGAAGGACACCCAACCCCGCCTGCTCTTAGCGGCCTCTACTAAGATACCGTTCGATTTTTGTGTACGCGCGTTAGTAGGATGATAAAATGTTATGCAAACAATATTTTAGCTAAGCATGTGAATTACGTGTGAACTACGTTATTTTAATGCATCTAAATTATCGTCGAAGTTGTTTAGCATGCGATGTTCATTTAAGGCAATAAATGGCAAACATCAAAAATAGAAAACTCGTAAATAAATTACAAATTACACGGGCGGAATACAACCCGGAATTTACAATACAACGAGCGAAAAAATAGAATAATTGAATTAAAAATGATTAGAATAAAAATGCGACGTATGATTTTGAAAAGGGTAAGCACGTGGTAGACTTGACACGTGACGACTAAAAGTCGTAGAAAAAGATTTGACGAGGCTCGAGGTATTTAGAAGGCTCACGGTTTAGTCATGATACAAGACACTCGATCGAGTCAAGGGGGAGACTCGATCGAGTGCCCCTTGTGAAGACCCTCTGCCTGTTATTTGAGGGGTCACTTGATCGAGTGAGCCAAGGCACTCGATCGAGTGCCCTCTGTTTGAGGTGCTACTCGATTCGGAAAAGGTGGCGATTCCGATTTTTATTGTTTAAATTGATAACTAGCCGAGTTACGTGAAAATATTACATAATCTAAACGCAACTCGGTTTACGACGCTCGAAACATATATTGTATGATTGCAAGATCGGTTATCGGTTATTTTGAAAAAAGCGTTGTAAAATTGTTTTAAATCGGATTAGGACGAAATTAATTCCCTCCGCGTTACGACATCGTTATTAATCCTTACGGATTATGTGATGTTCGGTTTAGCATCAACGGGTTTCGTACCAATCTTGAAAATGGTATCGGACGCGTTCAACTACGTACGACCACGATCACGTTACGCCCTTAAGTGCTTGGGGCGGCGCTCCTCAAAAGGGTGCCACCACCGTCGCGACTTGTAAAGGGATTAAATGGACTTGGAGTGGTAGTCGTAGTCAAACGTGTTCAATCCAAAAAATGATATATATATATATATATATAGACACACACACACACACACGGTATTAATTATAAATGACGATAAAATGAATGAAAAATTAAAAGGCAACAATAATAAAAATGTTAGTGTTAGTATCGTTACTATCGATTAATTAGTATACGTATACATACACACACACACACACACATATTATATATATATACACACATACACACACACACACACACACACACACACACACACACACACACACACACACACACACACACACACACACACACACACACACACACACACACATACATATATAGAGGAAGGATGAAGTGAGTCCTTTTATCTTTTTTGAGTCCATGAGTCCACTTTAGAGCCATTGATCTAAAGGGGATGAATGGTTGAGATTGTGAGTAGTAATTAAGGTAGTAACTACCAAATTTTGGAAAAAAATAAAAAAGTCCTCTCTCCTCCCTAGATTACCGCCAACAGCCTTTTCTCTCTCATCTCATTTTTTTTGCATTCAAACGCCCGCTTAACTAAACCCTTCACCTTCATCATCTCTCATCTCATTCAAACGCCCGCTCAATTCAAGCACACCTGAACACTCAATCTCTCAACTCAACTCAATCGCTCGCTCAACTCAAATCAATCGCTCACCTTCATCGCGAGCAAGGTTACATTCAAGCAAACATTATCATCATGGTAACTCGCTAATATTCGATTATTTTGCTGAAGAACTAGGTTTAGTTTACATCTTTGTATGATTTTATTTACTTTTTCGCTAATTATATGATTGATTAACTTTGCTGTGTTTGTGTTCTATAATTAATTTATTTTCATCAAAGACTGTTGTGGTATCTGGGTTTCATCTTTTTCGTGTAATAAACTTGATGTTACTTTAATGCCCATACGCTGTTACTGTAATAAACTTGATGTGTTACTGTAAGAAGTCGATTCGTTACTGTGTCACATGTATGGTGTTATTTCAAAGACGGCCATGTGTTACTGTAGTGTAGAAGACGTGTTACTCTAACTCTCACCCTGTAATGCACGACCATGTATTACTGTAATGCAGAAGATGTGTTATTGTAATGCAGAAGACGTGTTACTGTAATGCAGAAGACGTGATACTTTGAGTCCTTGTAATCTGGTACACTCAATTATATACATCTGTTACTCTAATTCACTTCTCATGTTACTCTAATGCTTTATTCGTGGTACTTTAATGCTTACCAGCTATGTTGCATCTTATGGTGCTAATGTAACACTTATGGTGTTACTTTTGAAGAATAATTGTGTTAATGTAATCCAGAGGACGTGTTACTTTAATTTGTTACTCTCTGTTCTATATTTATGTTACTTTAAAGCGTATCAGCTGCACGTTTACTTTGCATACAAGGTTATTGTGCATACCAGCCACTTAATTATTGTACTTTTCAGATGGCAAAAGGTGGAGACAAATCCGGAAACACTCGTGCCGCAGATGGCAAAAGGAGGAGACAAAGCAAAGGACAAGTCAGTTGCAGTCCTGTGAGCCCAGGCATTGTTGATGTTTATCTCTTAACCGGTGCATTATCAATAACAGTTGAACATACTAATTATCTCTTTCCCTTTTCAGAAGGATGAAGAGGAGGAGCAAAAAGCAGTCATCGTTGATAAGAAGATCCACTTCCGGTGCAGACCTCAGAGCCTCGTTGAGTTAATGGCCAATTTTAATGATAGGCAGCGGGAGGCTGTCATCAGCATCGGATTTGGTGGCCTATTACAAATGCGTCTCAAAAGTTTCCCCGGTAAGTATGTTGTCGAATTCATGAAGCTATTTGCGGATGACACTCTGATTTTCAGACTCCCAAGGAAAAGCGATCAATTCTTGGTGACGAAGCATGATGTTTACGACTGTTTCCTCCTACCATACGGTCCAAACCCCGTTGACCTGCTCCCAATGGGTCGGTCGAAGGAAGCACTGGCGGAGGATGTCGTCAGTCTGAAACAAGCATGGAGGGACCGGTTCCATGTTCCTACTGGAAGCGACACGATCTCTCAGTCTCTATTGTTGGAAGCACTGCAGAAGGACGTTGAAGGTGGGGACGACTTTTGTAGGCTGTTTGTTCTGTACAACATGTCTATCTTTCTTAATCCAACGTCAAATTATTCTCTTGACCTGAGTCTGCTGAGGTGCGTGGAGAACGTAGAGCAGATAAGGAATTATGATTGGTGCACGCTTGTATTGGATGGGCTTGCTGCAGCCTGTCGAGATTCTGTTGTTCGGAAACCGACATACCTGCTCGGTTATCTGCCTTTTTTGATGATCACATACTTTCACCGTTTCCAATACCGTGATCACCTTTGTCCGCACGATCTACCTCTGATCAAGCATTGGGACCGCGAGCGGATGCTAGCTCGTTTATTGGGTGAAATTGCTGGGGGTGGGCTTGGTCGGCTTACCAAGTCAAAGGTGAAATACCCTCGTTGTGTGCTTGAGGAGGTGGTGGACGAAGAGTTGGTGGACTACGTGGTGCCGCTGAGGATAACGAATTTCCGGCAGACGGATGCCCCAAAATCAGCCGTGCACAAAGCTCCGAAGTCCATAACCATTGAGCTAGCAAATGGCGTCGAGGATGACGCTGATCTAAAAGCTAAGGCGGTTGACGTAAGTAATGATGATCTTTATTAATAAATTTCCTGTTATATGTCTGTGTTCATTGAATTTGTTGTTACTGTAGTCACTATAGTTGCCTAAATATGTTACCTTAACTTTCAATTCCTATTACTCTAATGCGTATTGATAAGTGTAGTTTGTAGTGCCTATTTCGTAGTATTTTGGTCCCATTTTCCTTGTGGAATCACTCCTTGGGAGCGATTCATGGACTACTTACGCTTCCTCTAGCTCGTTTCAGGTTCCCGAGATCATTCGTGAGGAGTTGGAGTGATTCCGACTCAATACATACACTTTTCGGAGCCAACGAAGCGGAGGAACGATTACTCGATGCCTTGGATTCGACCCCGAGACCTCGGGACCCAATCCCGAGCCTCCGAGACCCGATCCCGAGTCCCGAGAATCGATGAGAAGTTCATGTGAAGCAAGGAGAAACCAAAAGGATCATATTGGAGGCCTACAAGACTCATCCCCGACGGGTATGCACCTCATCCCGTCGGGGATGAAGTGCGCTTTTAGAGGAGCCACTGCCAGGCCGTCCCGGTCGGGACCAACCCGTCCCGGTCGGGACCACCGGCCGTCCCGGTCGGGATGATCCCGTCCCGGTTGGGACCGGCGTGCTGTACCCGGACTTTCTTTTTTCTCCTTCCTTCATTCTTGTACCCCTATATATACTTCCCTCTTGTATTGTTTATGTATCTTACATTAACCTAGACTATCTTAAGCCTCTCTACATCATATAAACCCTAGATTTAGTTCCTCTCAATAGTTTTAATCTTCCTTTAATTATTAGTTAATCTTAGTTAATTAGCCTTGTAATTAGTCCTTGTATTAAGAAGACACTTGAAGATCTCTCCAAGCTTGACAACCTTGGGATTATTTGGGTTTCTTATTTATACAAGATTTCATCTTTTTCATCATCCCTTTGTTGGTATAACTTTCTTTTCTCTTGTTTATTGTTATTAATTCAAGTTTGAATCTTTACTTAGTGATTATTGTTATTGTTCATATTGTTCTTGATAATGGATGTTTGGATTGTGAAGTGGTTCTCTCTTTTCATTGTTGTAGTTAGTATGATTATGAGTGAGTAGTTTTCTTGTGGGTTAGTAGGGGGATTAAGGGTAGGATATGGGTGATTAGGGTTTGATTGGGGGTAAAGGGTGAATCTTTGTTGTTAGTCACATATTTGGCACACCATGTGTTTGTTGATATGCTTGTATGAGTTGTAGTGGCCATGCTTCTCATGCTAGTCTTCCTCTACTCATTGTTTGTCTTGTGTGTGGTCATGTTGAGAATAGTCGTAGTCACGAGAGTGCGGACTAGGGTCTAAGTTGCGAGAGCCAGAACCCACCTAGCTCGACATCGGTTTAAGTTGCGAGAGCCCGGACCGAGTCTAGCGATTAGGAGACACCTACACCCTTGACCATCCAAGTCATCCTACTATGCTTATGAACCCGACCTAACCCACTTCTTCTTCATATTTGATTCATGTTATTAGTTAGCATCATCTCTTTAGCTTACTAGTTGGTTTGTGTTTAGTTATTCTATTTTAGCCTTGCTTAGCCTAGTTCATTGTTAGTCTACTTCCTACTTCTCCTCTCATCATAATTCATCAATTAGTAGCTCTTTGTGTTTGTTTGGTAACGTAGTCTCGTTTTAGGCCAACCTAGTCTAAACCCTGCGACACCGTCTCCGTGGACACGACCCGACTTACCCTAACTACCGTTAGGTGCTAGCCGGTTATTTAATTGGTGGCGGGATCCACGACAAATCCGACCATCAATTTGGCGCCGTTGCCGAGGACGGTGCATTGTTTAGACTTAGTTTGCTTATAGCTAGACTTAGTTACCCTTCTTTGTGCCCTTCTACCACCTCTTGTGCATATTCTTTGGATTTTTTTTCTTGTTTCCTTAGATTTATTTCCTTCTTCTCTCTTTGTCTCTCGATTGTGCTTGTTTATTGTCGTTACCTAGTGCCCATAAAGCACTATGTATTCTCACGTTTGTTCTAGTGTGTAGTGTATGCCTAGGCGGGGAGGCGAATTATTTCTCTTTAATCCAGAGCCGGAGAGGCTTTTTCGAGCTTTTCGCCAACGGACGATTAACCGAGCTAGAATCTCTCAACCAAGTGCAAGCAATACTCATCAAGAGCAAGCTCAAGGAAACGATTTTGAGCAAGCATTTCAAGAGACGGCCGAAGGGAATTTCACCAATCCCTTTGGATTTTCTTCTCCTAGTTCCCCCTCTACATCTACTTCAACTCCGTCTTCACCACCATCTCCCTTACATCCAATAATGCCAAAGTTTTCCTCCCACTCTACATTTACGGAAGACGTCTTGCCGGGACCCAATGCTCTACCGGCCGCTTATGCCGGAAATTTTACGGCCAAGACTCACTTCATACAACTTGTGGAAAGGAATCAATTTAGTGGTTTGCCCACCGAAGAACCGCACCAACATATGGAGACCTTCTCCGATTATTGTGACGCTATATCTCAACCCGGGGTTACTCAAGATCAAATTCGTTGGGTACTCTTCCCGTTTTCTCTTATTGGAAAAGCGAAGCAATGGATTAAGGGTTTCGATAGGGCAACCATGGGCATCGACACTTGGAAAAAGTTTGCATTGGCGTTCTACCAAACTTTCTACCCTCCGGAGAAGACTAATTTGCTTAGGGCCTCCATCACCGGTTTCCAACAACGGGATGAAGAGAGCTTATATGAAGCTTGGGAGCGGTTTAAGTCTTTGGTTAGATCGTGCCCCCATCATGGACTTTCACAATGGTTCTTAGTCCTACAATTTTGGAATGATCTTTATGAGGACTCAAGAACTATACTTAACATGGGCTCCAATGGTAGGTTCACCGAGGTCGATGATGACCAAACATGGGCGAGAATCGAAGAGATGGCGGTGCATAATTCGCAATATTCTAGGCCTAGGAAGGCAAATCGAGGAGGTAGGCACGAGGTTGATGCTATAACTCAATTAAGCATTGACCTTGGAGCTCAATTGAAGACACACATGGAGACCATAGACAAGAAGCTCCAAGGTCACCTCACTCAAGTTCAAAGCATTGGTTCCTCCAACCAAGCCTCAATTCATGAAGTGAATGCTTTGGGATTTGCACCTCCTTTGCCTTACTATGGGATGTGCGATACTTGTGGAATCGTTGGTCATGATCCTATGAATTGTGGAGGAAGTATTGAGCAAGTGAATGCCTTTCAAGCATTCAAGCAAGGTGCCTCCTACTCTAATCAATACCAAGCTTCTAATCAAGTCCCTCAACAACAAGCCTTTCAACACCAACAACAACATCGTCCCTATGTTCCACCTCCCTTAAGGGACAACAACCAAGGTTACCAAGGCAACTCAAGGCCTTTCAACAACTTTAAGCAAAGTAACCAAGGTTCATTCAACAACAATCAAGGGTTCCAACAAGGGAACTTCAACCAAGGCTGTCAAAACCACAACCATGGCAATAATCAAGGAAATTCTCATGGGTTCCAAGGGAACCGTCAACAACAAGCAACTCAAGGCAATCAACAACAAAGCAAGCCTAGGAGCCGGTCTCCTATTCATGACTATGGTACTCCATTAGCCCTCACCGATACTCCGCACAATCCACAATCTCCAACTCGTGATTTCGATGTTCAAAAGTCTATGTTGGAGATGCAAAGGGGTCAAATGGAGATGTCAAAAAGCCAACAAGAGTTTTATGATTTTATGCAAAGGAACAACATGGCGAGAGATGCTCATATGAAGATGCTTGAGACCCAAATAGCTCAACTTGCTTCGGGTAGCTCTTCAAGGCAAAAGGGGCAATTACCTCCTCAAGGTGAAACATCGAAATTTGAACATGTGAATGCCATTACCACTAGGAGAGGTACATCTTATAACCCTCCCCCACCCCCGAATGAGCAAGAAGCAATGAATGATGTTGTGTCCCCAAATCAAGAAGAATCAAGCTTTGATAATCCAATGGAGGAGCAAGTCTTATGGGAGATCGAGAGACCCCAAGAAGACAAGCTTCCCCCACTTCAAGCAAAAGACAAGGGTAAAAGGAAAGTGTCGTTTGAAGAGTCCACCCCTATTGAGCAAAACAAGATCCAAATCAAGTTGCCTTTCCCAACAAGGCAAATGAAGACCAAGGTGGATAGCCAATACGACAAGTTCCTTAGTATTGTGAAGAAATTGGATGTGAGTGTCCCATTTACCGAGCTACTTACCCAAATTCCGGCATATGGAAAATTTATGAGAGAAATCTTGGCTAGGAAGAGATCCATCGACAAGGAAGAGACCATTGCGTTCACAAGAGTGGTGAGCGAGCTCATTCAAGGTTCTACGCTTCCAAAGTTGAAGGATCCGGGTAGATTTTCGATCCCTTGCACCATAGGCCACTACAAGATCGAAAGAGCATTATGTGATTTGGGTGCGAGTGTGAGCATCATTCCTTATTCTATTTGTTGCCAACTTGGGATGAAGGAGCTTAAAAGTACTTCTATCATGCTCCAAATGGCCGATAGTTCATTTAACCGACCATTGGGGATGCTAGAGGATGTGCCGGTGAGAATCGGTAAGTTCTTCATTCCGGATGACTTCATCGTGCTCGATATGCGGGAAGATGCGATCACTCCCATTATTCTTGGGCGCCCATTTCTACATACCGCCGGTGCCATGATCGATGTGAAGAATGGTAGGATCACATTTGAGTTAGGCGATGAGAAGCTAGTGTTTGACCTCCAAGGTAACACTTCGCCTACTAATGATGAGTCATGCAATATGATCCAAGCCAAGAAAAACATTGATCTAGGAGTTGAGTCGGGACAAAGCTTGAACAAGAACTCTTGTGAACTTCAAGATGATGACTCCGAGAGTGGAGAGGATGAGTGCCCATATCATGGGCTTGATGACAAGTTGAAAAGCAAGGAGAAGGACGAGCCTCCCTTGGGGCCACATGAGGACCGGTGGACGTTTGGGTATGTCCCCAAAGACCAAAAGTACAAGTTCAAGTCGTTGAACTTGGAAGATCGGGATGCCCCGGGAACGTCAAGGTAAGGCCATGAAGAACCTTGGTATGTGGTCGGTTATATCTCAAGCTTGATTGAGGACTTTGCTAGGGCCTTCGACTTGTTCCTTCGTGCCCTTGATGGGGATGGAACTAGTTCTTGTTGTTGAAAAAGAATGAAGAATTCACCACCTTGGTTTGACGGAGTTCCACAAGAACCGTCTCTTTGTATATATCTCTTTCTCTTGTAGTTTGTTTGGTTTTGTGAACTTCTTGATTACTTGGATTGATTGATGAGCGATGTGAGGGAGGGAATTTGATGTGTTATTTGAGTTTATTGTGATAGGTGTGAAGTGAAAGTGCCTCCTAGGAAGGAGTGGTCATTATTTGAGCTTGGATCGTGTGAAGGGAAGTCGGTTTTTGAAGCTTAGAACGAGCTTTTGGGAGCTATAGAGGGTGAGGAGACTCTTCCTGGCCTAGAAGAGGTCATTCCGTCCGGGATGGAAGGCCCATCCCGACCGGGAAGGATGTCATCCCGTCCGGGATGAGGTGCACAAAAGATGGGTTCACTGACAGCTCATCCCGACCGGGACGAGGTCTTCCCGACCGGGACGAGATGGTCATCCCGACCGGGACCACCCATCCCGACCGGGATGGACCTCTTGTCCTCCTTTGGCATTTTCTTCGTCATTTGAGTCCACCCAACCATTGTATACCCCCTCCCAACCTCCCTACATGTCCTTACCCTCATTATATGACCCCTACACCTCACATACACATTCACCTCGCTTTCTCGTCCCTTTAAACCGACTTTCACATCAAAACCCACCCCATTTTACTTTGGTGCCCCAACCATGGAACCGTACCGCGATTGAGAAGGAATAACAACGGCAAAGACAAGCTACGTCCCTATATTCCCTTATGAGACGATGGAGCGAGTGAGTTGGTAACCGTATGGTACGACAACTATCCTCTCTTTTCCGTTTTTATTTAGCTTGTCTTCATTTGTTTATTCCCTTTCCCTTATATCCTTTATCTCATGGTGGCCTTCGAGGCCTTAGTAGGGTTGCTCCCGACTCTCGATGATGTGACTACATCGAGAGTCATTTCAAAATCCAAATTTTCAAGATTTTCACTCCTTTTGTAGGATTTAGTCGGATTTAGGCGGAATCCGGGCTAGGTGACTTGATTACAGCTAGTCCTCCCCTCCCATTTCCTTTTATTTCCTTCTTTTTATCTCCTTCCCCTTTCCATATCTTTTCTTGTCTCGGCCCACGGTGACTTGACTACACCCCGGCCGGACACATTATACCCTTTTCTCCAATTTATTTTTGATTTTTAGCTTTATTTTCGTAGTTTTTTTTCTTATCTTTTGTGCTCCCATGCACTACGGTCGAGCATGAGGACATTGCTCGGCTTAAGTGTGGGGGAGCGATATTCTATTGTAGTTAGTTTTATTTTTGTAGTTTTTCTAAAAATCTTTAAAAATCCTAAAAATTTGAAATTTTTTCATAAAAATCAAAAAGATTTTCTTTTGTGTGTTTTTCTTTTGTGTCGTATATTTGTTTTGTTGTGTGTTTTGCCTCCATTTTCCTTATAGGTTGCTTAATCACCATTAGTTTTGGAAAGCTTTCAAGACATTCGGTAACATCTTCTATCCCTTTTCCTCTTTATTTCTTGTGAAGTTTGGAGGAGATTGTGATGTGGTGTGCTCGGGAGGAGCTTTGTAAAGTTTGATGTTGGTTGGTTGCTCATTTGGAAGCTAGGGGTAGTGTTTGTGTTATGTATGTGTTCGTTTTGTGTTGTTCTTGTTTTTGTTACTTTTGTTTCTTTTTCTTTCGTTTTCGTTGAGTCTTTGTTTTGTGTTTTGTTGTGTGTCTTGTGTGTAAATGGTTTTCGAAAACCCGGTTTAGAGACTAGTGTGTGAGTGCATACTTTCCCTTTTTAGTAGTATAAATCGAGTCTTGGACTTTAGTCTAGTAGAATGACCCTAAATCAATGATTTCGTTGGTTTCTTACCTTGAGTCCACCTAGCTTACTAGGGATTTACTACGGGATTTGCATTTTGACCATCATGACCACCCACGGTGTGAAAAGGCCTTGGTTGCCGAGTCCCGTCCCCTAGGTGACCGTGTTCGGAATCGTTTGAATAGTCCAAGTTCTCCCCTTTTTGTGGGTTTGAAGGGAAATCGCGACCCCCGACTTACCTATTCCCCTACCTCCTACACATTTCCACACAATAAAATTGCAAATTGTTGAATTCGTCTTTCCTGTTGCAATAAGAAATGCCAAAAAGCCAAATCAAGCCAAAAGGGCAAAGAAAAGAAAAAGAAAGAAAAAGAAAGAAAAAGAAAGAAAGAAAAGAATGAAGAAAAAGAAAAGACACAAAAGCCAAAAAGAAAATAGAAAAGAAGAAAAAGAATGACATGGCAAAACAAGGCAAAAATGCAAAAGAAAAGAGAAAATGCCAAAAGAAAACCCGATTCACAAAAATAACCCCTACCTCTCAAAATAAGCCTTTTTCCGACTTTTGCCATGAAGAGCCTACCAAAGGACCGAGTCCCTAGGAAGGATGATAGCGGCATTAGTCGGTCTTCCCTCATTTTGCAATTATTTCCACCTTTTTACTTGGACTAGTTAGGCGGTTTTGGGCATGGGACGACCCTCTTGGCTCTTTGCTAAAGGGGGCGGGGCCTCACTTACCTACAGTGTCGACTAACACCATGGTTCATCCTTTTTTCTATCCCGCCGATCGTCCCGTAGTACGTTCTTAGAAGGTTAGGAGGAACCGAGGTAAGTTACCAACGTTTTTGTTGCTTTGTCGTCATACTATTAGGGTTTAGTCCATCTTGGTTTGTATTGCTAGCTTGGGAACGTCGTCACTTGCCTTGAGTCCTAAACCGATGCTTCTTTCACCGCTTGTTTGAGGGAAGCGGTATTTCTTTTCTTTTGGATGCAACCTTTTGTGTGTTTGTTTGTGTGCTTGTTTGTTTATGTGTTTTTGTGTCCCGTTGCATCCACGGTTTTGTCGCAAGACCCCACTTGCCTTGCGGAGTGCACTTTTCCTCTAAGTGCACTCGCGTGAGTTGAAAGGGCGTAGGGTGCGCTAATACCCGCTCGGCTAGTTTAGTAGTTAGTTTGTGCTTACTCGAGGGCGAGTAAGGGTTAAGTGTGGGGGAGTTGATAAGTGTAGTTTGTAGTGCCTATTTCGTAGTATTTTGGTCCCATTTTCCTTGTGGAATCGCTCCTTGGGAGCGATTCATGGGCTACTTACGCTTCCTCTAGCTCGTTTCAGGTTCCCGAGATCATTCGTGAGGAGTTGGAGTGATTCCGACTCAATACATACACTTTTCGGAGCCAACGAAGCGGAGGAACGATTACTCGATGCCTTGGATTCGACCCTGAGACCTCGGGACCCAATCCCAAGCCTCCGAGACCCGATCCCAAGTCCCGAGAATCGATGAGAAGTTCATGTGAAGCAAGGAGGAACCAAAAGGATCATATTGGAGGCCTACAAGACTCATCCCCGACCGGTATGCACCTCATCCCGTCGGGGATGAAGTGCGCTTTTAGAGGAGCCACTGCCAGGCCATCCCGGTTGGGACCAACCCGTCCCGGTCGGGACCACCGGCCGTCCCGGTCGGGATGATCCCGTTCCGGTTGGGACCGGCGTGCTGTACCCGGACTTTCTTTTTTCTCCCTCCTTCATTCTTGTACCCCTATATATACTTCCCTCTTGTATTGTTTATGTATCTTACATTAACCTAGACTATCTTAAGCCTCTCTACATCATATAAACCCTAGATTTAGTTCCTCTCATTAGTTTTAATCTTCCTTTAATTATTAGTTAATCTTAGTTAATTAGCCTTGTAATTAGTCCTTGTATTAAGAAGACACTTGAAGATCTCTCCAAGCTTGACAACCTTGGGATTATTTGGGTTTCTTATTTATACAAGATTTCATCTTTTTCATCATCCCTTTGTTGGTATAACTTTCTTTTCTCTTGTTTATTGTTATTAATTCAAGTTTGAATCTTTACTTAGTGATTATTGTTATTGTTCATATTGTTCTTGATAATGGATGTTTGGATTGTGAAGTGGTTCTCTCTTTTCATTGTTGTAGTTAGTATGATTATGAGTGAGTAGTTTTCTTGTGGGTTAGTAGGGGGATTAAGGGTAGGATATGGGTGATTAGGGTTTGATTGGGGGTAAAGGGTGAATCTTTGTTGTTAGTCACATATTTGGCACACCATGTGTTTGTTGATATGCTTGTATGAGTTGTAGTGGCCATGCTTCTCATGCTAGTCTTCCTCTACTCATTGTTTGTCTTGTGTGTGGTCATGTTGAGAATAGTCGTAGTCACGAGAGTGCGGACTAGGGTCTAAGTTGCGAGAGCCCGAACCCACCTCGACATCGGTTTAAGTTGCGAGAGCCCGGACCGAGTCTAGCGATTAGGAGACACCTACACCCTTGACCATCCAAGTCATCCTACTATGCTTATGAACCCGACCTAACCCACTTCTTCTTCATATTTGATTCATGTTATTAGTTAGCATCATCTCTTTAGCTTACTAGTTGGTTTGTGTTTAGTTATTCTATTTTAGCCTTGCTTAGCCTAGTTCATTGTTAGTCTACTTCCTACTTCTCCTCTCATCATAATTCATCAATTAGTAGCTCTTTGTGTTTGTTTGGTAGCGTAGTCTCGTTTTAGGCCAACCTAGTCTAAACCTTGCGACACCGTCTCCGTGGACACGACCCGACTTACCCTAACTACCGTTAGGTGCTAGCCGGTTATTTAATTGGTGGCGGGATCCACGACAAATCCGACCATCACGTATCATCTGTTACTTTAAGGTATCCAGTTACCTTTTTAAGCGTTAATCTGAGCATGAATATATGTTACTTTATTGCTGACCACACGTTACTGTAATGACACAGATGTTTTACAGCCTTCCCTCCAGATTAACAGTTTTTGTTTACTCTTGATGCAGGAGGTACATGAATTGTACCTTATGATGGCAAGAAATGCAGTTGCATTCCATGATTGGTGGATCTAAGCCGCTTCCAAACTGAGAAGAATAACATCCGGCAAACCACTGAACGATGACCCCGTTCCGTCACAGGCCTCGCAAGCCTTCTGGAGTGGAGAAGAGCTCCACCGGACGGTCGATGAAGTGTGCGAGGCGTACGCACGTGCAAAGAACGCGACGACCAAAGGCCCCGCATTCACAGGCCAGCCCACACAGCCGGTAGGTGGGAGAGGCTGTAAAACAGATGTGACTGGGGATGAGGATGTTGGGACTGGGGAAGATTATCGAGGCGGTCCTGACTTCGAACTTTACACGACAACGGAGATGGTTGAGGCTGTTAAAGGTGGTTCGGAGGGCAGTGACCACCTACCTGATGAAGCTAATGTTATTGAGCATTTGTGGGTGGAAGTTGATGGACGAAAGGTTTTCCATCCTTACTTTTTCCACTCTGAAAAACCTTTGGAATGCATGCAAGTTGTTGATGAGAAACTTGGATGCTCGTATGAGTGTGGGACCCCTGAACCAGACCAGCTAATTATATCGGAATTTTTGGTCAGAAACAGTAAGGTGTTCAGGTCCGTTTTGTGTGTTCGGAAAGACGTGATGGACTACGTCTTTTATAACAATGAAAAGTACAGTGCAGAGTAAGTTTTCTTCAGTGATCAACGTCCTTTACCTTATTCTTTTTATCTACGTTATTTTTCATCGATTGTAACATAATTCATTCGTATTCTATCAGTGAGATGCTGGTAAGGGTTGATGATTTCTTCAACATACCTCGTGACGAGTTGTCGACACTCCAGCCGGGGCAGCAGCTGTCAAACGCTGTCATCGATAGCTGGTGCATATTGCTTAACCAGATGGACTATAATCAGACTGCACCGTGTCCAACATCACGCGGCTTCTTTGGCGTTAGCCACAGCGTAAGCTTGTCTCTATTATTTTGATCATAATAATACAACCAACAGCTAGTGTTGCTAACATATCTCTAAAGAACATTCTTAATAATTGTTCTTTTTCATAATTGTCTTTCTTTACTGTCAATGTTACTTCAATATACAAACGAGTGTTACTGTAAGGGGGGTATACTGTTACTTTAATAATTCATGATATCCATAACTAGTTTTACTCTTAGGCATTAATACTGTTACTCTAACACAAAACAGGTGTTACTGCAAGCCTTTCACATTGTTACTTTAAATAAGTAACGTGTTACTCTGTCTTATTGTCTTGACCATGAATTGTTACTTCAACATGTGTCATGCAGAAGACAGTAATGAAACTGTGGAAGGCCATAAAGGGTGGTGCAAAGGTCGACATCGGCGATGACTTGTTCAACTTTTGGGATATTTGGACCGAAGTAAATAAAGACATCTTACAGCTAGACTCTGACTTGGTACGTCTATATGAAACACTCACACGGGGGACCCTTTACTACAACTCTTTAACAATAATCACTAATCACTTTATTACCAAATAACAGGTCTTCATCGCGGTGCTTTCCAAGGACAACGACCACTACAGTTGTGCGTGTATCAACTTCCTGTCAAAGCAGATTGAGTACCTCGACAACAGGAGTTACGAAGGGCAGGATTTCGAAAGCCTACCATACGTCGGTATGGCGAAAATAGCGGTAAGTGTATTTATGTTAAATATATTCAGACATCATTCTATACACCAGGACACGCATTGTCAGTTGTCAGTCCTTATATGTCTTTTTTGTATAATCAAGGCTGTGGAATTGGGAAAGTACATGGCCAAAAAAGGTATCGCAAAGGGTTCGGCTGTCGCGGAGTTCCCTGTTGTCAACGTCCCATTCGCCTGGCAGGGTGGAGGGTTCTTGGTGAACGACTGCGGTGTGTATCTCATGATACACATGATGTTGTACCGGGGGGAAGTGTTCGACTGTTGCCTAGGCACAATGGAGGCGAACAACCTCTTCAGAGCGGAGATTGCAGCAACCCTGGTCCTGTGCGATATCAATAAGGACAGAGACGAGGTTATAGCGAGGGTGAGGGAGTTCTTAAACGATAAAGCAAACATCGCCATCGAGAGAACAATATCTGGTGTTGCGGGGTCTACCGGGGAAACCGTCAAGAGGGCAGGCGAGGCAGATTATGAGGAACGCCCACAGAAGAAGAGCCGACTGTCGACTCCTGACCCTACAACCCCGGTCGTAGAAACTATGCCTGAATCTGAGTTGTCTACGCGGACTAGATCTGTCCTGAAGAGCCGAAACCGTGGTAAGGGTGACGGACTTGGATGCTCAATTGACTGCGGCGCTGAAGATGCGGACTCCCCTATGTTGTCACCATTTCTTGCGAACAACAGGACGTTGTTAAGCCATATCGCCATCCGTCGCAAAAACGTCGTGGACTACTGCCTTGTGGAGCTTGCAACACTAGAGAATTGGTATGCAGTTACTGTAACATTAATAATCGGTGAATATTAAAACAGATTTTTTGATTGTTTTTTTTTTCGTTCAGCGAGGAAGTTGCAAACTATTCATTACTGGCTTCAATTGAGCGGAGTGACATACGTTCAATGTTACCGGGCCAGAAAATGGCGTCGTGCATCATCGAATGCTGGTCGATGCTATTGAACAGGCTTTCATCTCCCGTCACTACTTCGGTCGAGACACCCACGATGACATACTTTGGTATACGACAGAAGGTACGCATTACTGTTGCATCTGCTTGCGTATATAATTATCACCATTTTTCTAGGAGAACATATGTTCCTCACATAAAGTTTTGCTTGAGAGCCAAGTTCATAATGTATCAACACATGTATGATGTTATTTTAATGATGGAAGTGCGTTACTGTAATGCATAAGACGTGTTACTTTTTAATACACATTTGGTACGTTAAATTGTTTATATGTGTTACTCTAATTCGCACGTTTTGTTACTCTAGTACTTTCTTTGTGGTACATTAATTCTTTGTTGTTACTTAAATATTGTGTTACTTTAAAGCATTGTTGGTGTTACTGTAGTACAGAAAAAGTGTTACTTTAATCTGTATCCTTTTTTGTATATTTATTCTAGTAGTCTGATACACATTGAATATGTTTGTAGGACTGCCTTTATGGTATGATTGATGATTATGAAGACGGCCCATCCACGTAGGCAGTGGACATCTTTATGTCCCATCTCGATCTTTTTAGAAGGAAGTGTGGTCGTTCTCTTAACTTGGAAGCTGATCTTACCTTTGTTCCAATCAACATCAATGAGTACTACTCATGCGTGTGCATTAACCGTAAGGATAGGACAATAGATCTCCTTGACCACCAACGTTACACGAACGTCCAGGAAACAAGATTGTACAAGGCCGCAAAGTTAATGGTTAGTGCTCTTCTTCCGATCAGTATATGTATGCTAGTAGTTGTTATTGCACACGACCATCAGTTTTTCTCCTAATAACGTCGCTGTGATGCTCACAGGTGTCAACAATTAGCGATTATCTCGACAAGCTCAAAGTCCCTGATGCATCTGATATCGTTACTTACGAGTTTAGAGAGGTCAAGTTTAAGTGGCAGAAAGCAGACGCAACTTGGGACGAGTCGGGAATCTTCCTTATGATGCACATGTTGATGTACGAGGGCTGTACATTCCACCACATAGACCTTGAAAGGAAGGTCAACAGACGATATTTGGTGGTCCAACTTGCAGCCACACTTCCATTGGCAGACAGGAACAAGGTGCGGTCGCGGTTGTTGGAAAACGTGGACAAGTATACGGACGCGAGACAAAAGATCATTGACGGTGCCAAGGGCAAGAGCAAGACAACAAAGGGCCGAAAAAAATAATTTTTTTTACTGAATCATGCCACCTCTTTTCTAACTACGAATTAATGGTTTTGTATTGTTTAGATACTTGTCTAATTGCATTGGTATTTTGACTATAAGCAATGGAAAGAAGCTGTGAATGGTATGGGGATTCCTTTAGTTAAACTCTGCTGGTATTACTCTGCTGTAAATGTTACTCTAATGAACAAATTATGTTACTCTAGGAGATCAATGGTGTTATTATGATGATATTACAGTCAATTCCAGAAGCCTTCATAAATTGTTTTTTAAGGTACAAATGTTGGTACTTTTGTATTGTTTAGATACTTGTCTGATTGCATTGGTATGTTGACTATCAGCAATGGAAAAGAAGCTGTTAAACTCTGCTTGTATTACTATGGGGATTACTTTAGTTAAACTCTGCTGGTATTACTCTACTGTAAATGTTACTATAATGAACAAACTGTGTTACTCTAAGAGATTAATGGTGTTATTATAATGATATTACAGTTATGAGATCGGTTACTTCTCCAAAAAACCACATGTATTAAATAAAATGTAGTGTTAATTGCAATGCAGCACAACACTATGTGTCAAAAAATCCGTACGGCATTAGTTTTTCGTGTAGACCAGGAAAAAAGAAAAAATGCTTAGAATGACAAAAAAATCGAGTATTCTCAAAACACTTGTTCCTCCTCTTCGTCCTCCTCGGTGTCTTCTTCAGTTTCCTCTCCTTCGATGTCTTCATCTTCTTCGTCCTCCTCATCCTCATCATTGTGTGGTTTAGTAAGCTGTTTAAGGGGTCGTGCTGCATACGGATTTGGACAGTTTCGTTTGTCATGGTGCGCCATCTGTTTGCAGTTATTGCACATGCGTTTCGGCTTTCTTGAAAGTGCGACCTTCTTTTCCTTGCTTGATAACATCCGCTTTCCGCTGCCCTTTGTCTTAGAAATATTTGGGGGGAGTATCGTGATATTGTCAGAGGTCGTACACCCGAGCATATTTTCAATTTCCTGTGTCTTGCCAACATTTCCCCCACCAGAAACTGGCTGCCTCTGCAACCTGAACTCCCGAATTAATCCGCACAAGCTTTCCACATCTTCCTTTTCTCCTGCCTTTAGAAGTCCCATGGTCTCATGGATTTCCGACCACAATTTCGACATCTCTATCTGTTTTCCGTCGATGATGTCAATGTCTTCGCCGTCTAATCCTTCATCACTGATTCGAGCAGTGCGAACAACCTCCTTTGTCCACCTTTTGGTTACCATGTTTTCGGGTATAGTGGTCAGCCCTTTTGATGAATATATCCAAATTACGTGTCGACACAGTATCCCTCGTAAATTAAATAGCTGACATGTGCAACTTGATTCACACGTACCTGGAAAGATGACGACATATTAATGTGACATTGCACCAGCAAAACAACGCGTCAATAACAATATATTATCCATCTTTTCAATAAGCAGACACAACAGTTATAATGGAGGTAATGGCGTGCAAAATGTAATGGAGGTTAGAATGAGTTACTTTTAAGAATGAGAGGTGTTACTTTAATGCATGTTCAGTGTTACTTTAAGCATTCACAACGCAGATGTCCAAATGCTATCATCCGTTACTGTAACTCAATATATGTGTTACTGTAAGGACTGACTGGTGTTACTTTTATAACAACTCTGCTATCACATGAACCAAATGTCAGCGCATGAGTGAGTTTAAGCAGTACCTGATATATACTGGACCGTAAACTCTTTATCTCGTGTAGCATCCCTCACCAGTGTCTCTTCTACCCCGTCCTTCACAAGGAAGCCCCTCACGCTGCAAGTGCCCACAGAAAATTTCACCTCCTCCTGAAATTCTTCAAATGCGGCGTGGGTGTAAATTTTAGCAGCGTGATGTTCAATTGGCAGGTGGGTTGCTGTCTTTGGAGAGGCTTGAACATTGTCGTTGTCGAGTTTTTTTTGTGTATACCGTTGCTGGTCCATGGCGATCTCGAATCGCATCCAGAATTCGACCAACGTCCCTGATTTTTGTTCGAATCTTTTGAAGAAACTGTTCTCACTCTCCGACCTTTGCGTTGTTCGCATTAAGCCGCCCATCTTTAAATCCCTGCAATGTGCCATCACCCACTGCTCCCTAATGGAGAATGTAGTTGAAAACCACTCGACATCACTCCCATGGTACTCCTCCATTATGTCATGCCACTCCGCGTCGAACTCATCTCCATCAATATCCACATCCCATACTATAGCATTCAATCTCTTCAAAAAATCCTGGTAGTCACTCTGCGATGCACCGTATTTTGTAGGAACCTTGTTCAAGATATGCCACATACAGAAACGGTGTAGCGTCATCTTAAACATCTCCCTCACGGCTGGTATAATACCCGGATCTTGGTCGGTAATAATATACACCGGCTCCTTACCTCCCATTGCTGTCAGAAATCTCTCAAACACCCAGACGAACGACTCATAATCCTCGTGCGCTATCAGAGCCTCAGCAAAAGTTACCGATCGTTTGTGATGATCAATGCCGGTGAACGGCGTGAATATCATCTTATATTTGTTCGTCCCGTATGTCGGGTCGAACAAAACTGCATCCCCGAATAACTGGTAGTTTCGCCGCGCCTCACCGTCAGCCCATAAAACCTTGCTCACACTCCCATCTTCGTCCAGGTCGTAGTCGAAATAGAAACCCCTCCTATTCTTAGCCATGTCTTTGAAACGTTCGATGAATAGCTGACCGTCCCTCTCATGTAGGAAGCACTTTATATCTCTTCCCCAGTTTTTGAAGTCAACCAAGCTCGCACCCACGTTTGCGAACCCTTCCACCTGCTCCTTGCACATGTTGTACGTCCGTGTTGCGCCGATATTCAGCTGAAAATAAGAATCAAGCGTTGTGACAATTTAACATTAATACACCAGTTTTGTTACTCTAATTCTTAAGTACTGTTACTTTATAGATTCACTAGTGTTACTCTAGCAAAAGTAATTAGATTATGCACACACTGGACTAATCCAGCTGTGTTACTCTAGCAAAAAAACGGTGTTACACCTATCTTACTCAAATGTTATTCTATAAAAGAAATTGTGTTACTCCATACCCGCGAATTGTTCAAGATCAGTTGCTTGTGGTACTTTGTCAGGTTCCTCGACAGCTTTTGGAATTCTCTGTCTTTTGGTGAGATCAGCTCATGGTTGTGGCCGATGTGGAACCTATCAATCCTGAGAATGCCTCCTTTATTGAACAGCCTGATCCTTGCCTTGCACCCGCAGCGACGGGCTTTCGTCTTCTTTTTAGGCGCAGCTGCATTGTTAACAGCTTTCACAGCCTCAGGTGTATTGTTAACAACTGTAACAACTCCTCCCCAAGCTGCATCGTTAACAACTTTCACGGCCGCAGGTGTATTGTTAACAGCTTTAATGGATTTCGTGAAACCCTGTCTGTTGCAGACTAGGAGCTTTGACTTTATCTCACCACCGTGCCATCGCTTTGTTGTATACCTTCTTACATCAAATCCGCAAGCCAGTGCGTAGATTTTGTAAAATTCCACTGCCTCTTCAATTTCCGAATACTTGCTTCATGTACGGAGTGAAAGCCTCACCCACATCTCTGCACCATTCTTGTGCATTCGGTTCTTGGCAAGCGCTACCTGCACAATATTAAACAACGTTACACAATTGAGACATATGTGTTACTTCAATTAATAAGTTGTGTTACTCTAACTAACCCAGTACGTTACTTTAACATCAGTATCAAAACCTTTTTTCTAAAATGACCGCTGTGTTACTGTAATTGCAATTAAGTGGTACTATAACTCAGAAGGTGTGTTACTTCAATGACGTTTCTGCGTTAATACAAAACAAAATGGTAGTATCAATGAAGCATACGTTAAATCTAGAATCTGAGTTAAAACTAGAGCGATGAACCACTGTTACTAACCCACGATTAATAAAATGAATAAAATCTCACCTTTTGCACTGTTGTCCTGTGCGTTTGCTTCTTTGCCAATGCTACCTGCAGCCAATTAAACAACGTTACACCAACGAAACCAATGGGTTACTGCAATTAACAAGTTCTGTCACTCTTATTTGTACAGAATGTTACTTTAACATCATCATTAAAACCCTTTTTCTAAACGTTAAGTGTGTTACTGTGATTGCAATTAAGTGGTACTGTAACTCAGACGGTATTTTACTTCAATGACGTTTCTGCATTAATACAAAATTAATCAACGTTACACTCATGCAACTATTGAGTTACTTCAATTAATAAGTTGTGTTACTCTAACTAATACAGTATGTTACTTTAACATCATCATCTACATCCTTTTCCTAAACGTTCAAAGTGTTACTATAATTGCAAATAAGTGTTACTGTAACTCAGACGGTATTTTACTTCAATGACGTTTCTGCATTAATACAAAATTAATCAACGTTACACTCATGCAACTATTGAGTTACTTCAATTAATAAGTTGTGTTACTCTAACTAATACAGTATGTTACTTTAACATCATCATCTAAATCCTTTTCCTAAACGTTCAAAGTGTTACTATAATTGCAAATAAGTGTTACTATAACTCAGACGGTATGTTACTTCAATGACGTTTCTACCTTAACATCCATATCGACGTCAGAAAATGACGCAACAATGAAAATCATTGACGTCAAAAAATAACGCAACAATGAAAGTAAATCTCACCATAGCAACAATTAAAAAACACAACAATGAAAGTAAAAAATAACCCAACAATGAAATAGCAACGAAAGCAATATCAACGTCCAAATCGACGATAAAAAATAGCGCAACAATCAAAGTAATAGCAACAATGAAAATTGACGTCAAATTATTATTGAAACTCGCCATTGTTATACTCTATCGATTGCTTATCAATTGTTGAAGAAGATGATACTGCCTCTGGATCCATTGTAACGCGTTTTTGTGCACAATTTTGATTGAATGAAAGGATGAACGTGATGAAGAAAGGGTTTTTTTTCTCACGGTTGAATTAATGAATGAATGTGATGAATGATGAATGAACGTGATGGAGTGGGTTATTGTTTCCTAAATTATTGGGAGCTATTTTAGGAACGTAAATTTTCCTTCTATTTTTTTTTAATGCAATGAATCTTGTCCATCCATCTCATGGACTCATATAGAGTAAAGGACTCATAAGAGCCTTACTATATATATATATATATATATATATATATATATAAACGATAAAAAGAAGAAGGGAGAAAAGGATGTCGGGATTGAATGTTACACCCTCAACCTACGTGCTTTTACTTCTCGGAATAAGGCTCGTCAAATGGTGGCAAAGTCACGGGAGCGTCGAGATACGTAGGGGAGTTATGGTGTGTACGGTTTGTAGAGATGGATTTGGCGAGTTTTGCTGTCGGTCTTTGACGAGTTTCGATATCGGGATTAGGGTTGTATCTGTATGAGATGGTGATGATTGAAGGTTGGAATATGTGTTGCTTAAGGGTTGCTTAGGGTTTGCAAATGTTGTGTAAAGTTGGAAATGTGAAGAGCATGGGGGAGTATTTATAGAGAATGTCCCCCAACCTAGGGTCACTCGATCGAGTAGACCTACTGCACTAGATCGAGTGGCCCAATAAAGGCGCCTGATCGGGTTTTGATAGCCGCACTCGATCGATTGATGTCAAGCCACTCGATCGAGTGGGTTAGGCGAGAGAGCCAATTTAGGAAGGTGGTTGAATTTTTGAATTTGTTGCTTGGCGCTTGTTTCTAGAAGCTTTGCAAAGTCGGTTTTTGATTCGGACCGGGTTTTGAGTCGTAAAAAGACGGTTTTATTTTTGGTGTCGATTTTGGCTCAAATTAGTCTCAATTATCGGAAACGACCCACTGGGCCTGGATTTGAGGTCGATTTTGAGAGATTTGCACTCCGCTAAAAGCCCATGCCAAATACTATAGATTACGAGCCCATATTCGAGAGCGTTAAAGCACGTTTACGTCCGATCATCATCGGGTGTTTTGTTGGGAACTGCTATAGACACTAGCAAGCAAAACACGGGTGTCTATAGAGCCCCCACTCTGACTAAGGCTTGGACAAGGCGAAAGTCAGAGTAGCTACCAGGCCAATCGAGGATTATGACCTGGCAGCCTTCCGGTCGGGTCGTTTATAGTCCATTAGACTCGCGTGAAGGGCTCGCCAGCCATAAGAAAAGGGTCATACCTGTCTTGATGATGATAGCTCCGTGGGGAGTCGGACTTGCTTTTGAAGTTCTAGGTGTACCTGTATTTGCATGTAATATTTAAGTGAAACACTGACTCACGCTGGGAAGTAAAGTAGCTACGCGGGGACTTGCTTCTGAAGTCTTGGGTGTCCCGTATGCCGACACATCACATCTTGGATGTAGCATTCCAGGAGTAACACCGCCTTTGATGTTCCGTTGGGAAGCACTAGCTGGTACCTGAAATGTTAGATACATAGGCAGAAATAGCAGACATAGCAGATATCAAGATAGCATATAAGAAATGCAGTTAGCATCTATAGACCGGCTTATGCTGGGGAAAATGATTTTTTGCTACATTTTGAAATCGAAGTCCTGAAATCAACTCATGTGCTAGGAGATAGGTTTTCAAAATTGAAAGGGTTAGAAATTTGTAGTTCCCGTGTTTGGGGCTGGTAACTGGTTTGGATGTTTTTGAAAATGTGGAACTAGGTCACAAGTGGCTTTGATGATTCGAAATCTGGAGCTCGATTTTATGGAGCTAAGGCTTCGAGGGTAAGGTATTGCAATGTGGTAGGAAAAGGGGAAGTCAAGTAAAAATGACTCGAACTTCGATCGGGGTAGGTTTCATAATGCGGGACTTGATTTCCATGTCTGGCCCTAACGGTTAGGGGTATCTTTATGGAGTTTGAATCCTCAAAATTCCGGGCTGTCTCTTGGCCTAGATCTCGTGAAGGTCTTGAGGGTTGTAATGTGGGAAGGCTAAATGTGGTGTTAGCTGACCAGCCTGATTATCTCTCCCCTATTGGATGGTATGGGCATTGATAATTTTTGAATTGACCGTACCCTGGTCAAGGGACTTTCACTTGGGTTGACCGTTGACCACGGTCATGGGTTTTTGATTTTTTTTGGGTTGACCTCTTAGCCCCGGTCGTGGGATTCTTCATTTGAGTTGACCGTGCCCCGGTCAGGGGATTGACCGTATCTGGTCGAGGGATGTCGAGAGTTCTTTTTTATCGTGGCCAGTTCTTTTTTTTGGCCTTTTGATTTTTTTTGTCCAGCTTTTTTTTTTCTCTTTTTTTTGTTGGTCAGACTAACACCTAAGGTAGAGATTGGTCGGTCTTATTGGAGGGGTGTTTATTGTGGGAAATGGGCTTGCCTCCCGTCTTGAACCCGAACTAGGAGACTACCTAGATTTGTCATAGGATTCGATACCGCTCCTGCTAGGGGTGCTTATGTGGCCGTCTATGCCAGACACGGAACAGGTAAGGGAAAACACGAGTCTCGATTTCCTACAGTCATTATAGATGTGCTTATAATAGTCACGTGGATGTGCTCACAGTGTATGACGGTGTTCATCACGTTCTCGGAAACACATAAGGAAAGCATATAGTAGAGATAGTGATAAGTGTAGTTTGTAGTGCCTATTTCGTAGTGTTTTGGTCCCATTTTCCTTGTGGAATCGCTCCTTGGGAGCGATTTATGGGCTACTTATGCTTCCTCTAGTTCATTTCAGGTTCCCGAGACCATTCATGATGAGTTGGAGCGATTCCGACTCAATACATACACTTTTCGGAGCCAACGAAGCGGAGGAACGATCACTCGATGCCTTGGATTCGACCCTGAGACCTTGGGACCCAATCCCGAGCCTCCGAGACCCGAACCCGAGTCCTGAGAATCGATGAGAAGTCCATGTGAAGCAAGGAGGAACCAAAAGGATCATATTGGAGGCCTACAAGACTCATCCCCGACGGGTATGACCTCAACCCGTCCGGGATGAGGTGCACAATTGAGTAGCTCCTGTTTTGAGGCCTTCCCGACCGGGAAGGGGTCCTTCCCGACCGGGACCGGTCATTCCCGACCGGGACCAATCCCTCCCGCCCGGGAAGGGTCAGATACAGCTCGTGTTCACATTGTTTCATCTCCCTTTGCATTGTAACCCTATAAATACCCCTCCTGTTGTAATCTTATGGTATGTTCTTGACTACCCCCTTCACCTTTACTCTTCCTTGACCATTCCATTGCCCCTTTGAACCCGACCTAATCCTAGCCCGTTTCCTTAGTTGTTCTCTCCGTTACCGTAGTCATAGCTTTAGCCTTCTCTCCCTTCCCATTACTCTAGTTTAGTTTAGCTCGTTGACTTAGTCTCGTATTTGGGTGACCTTAGTCTAGACGCCTCTTACCGTCCCCGTGGATTCGACCCGACTTGCCCTAGCTAGCCACTAGGATCGGTTGGTTTTTATTTGTTGGCCGGGATCCACGACAAATCCCGCCATCAATTTGGCGCTGTTGCCGGGGACGGTGCTAGTTTAGACTTTGTTTTCCTAGTTACTTGACTTTGTCTTTGTGTTTGTGTTTTCTTTTTCCTTTTTGTTACCTTGCTTCTTGTGTGTGTGAAGTTTATTTCTCTCTTGTCTAGTGCCCAAAAAGCACTAGGCTTCTCACGTTTGCTCTTAGTCTACAGTTTGTGCTTAGAGGTGGTGACCATCTTCTTCTTGCAACTTAGAGCCGCTTTAACGGACGGTTGCTAGATTGAGAAGTCCTCAACCGGGTATGAGCTACGATTTTCGAGCGAGCATGGGGTTTGATCTAAACTCCCCACACATGGAAGCCGATATGAGCTACTCCTCTTCTTCTATGAACCAAAGCTATGACATGATGACTCCTAATTACTATCAAGCTCCTTGGGGGGATCAAGACTCTAGTGGGTATGAACTTCAAGGTTATGAAAACGGCTACCAACAAGTGAACAATTACCAATCCTACGATCATGGTGGCTATTACTCGAGTTATCAATGTGAACCCACCATGTTCAATCAAGATTCACCTTATGGAAGCCAATACCCCCAAAACCCACCACATTACCCTCCACCCCAACCACAATATGAACCCCATGACCCACAATACTACCAACCACCTCAACCTCACTACCGACAATATGATGCCCCACCCCTTGGGCATCATCAAGATTATCAAGGAGCTCTACAAGACCCCGATGACCACCAATTGCCAAACTTGGAGCTACATCAATCGATGCTTCAAATGCAACAAGAAATGGCCATCCAATCGCAAAAGAATAATGAACTCTTGGCCGAAATCCTTAGGGAAAGGGAGAAATCTAAAGCTAGATTGCATGCTTTAACGGCTCAAACCCTAATGCTCTTAACTCGATCCTCACAACTTGATGAGGGATGTTCATTTGGGGAAGGGGAACAACCCAATGACGAGGCCGTTAATGAATTCCCTATAAGAAGTGAGTCTTGCTTTGAAGAGCCTCAATCGTCTACCCAAAAAGAGACGAATGAGGATATGACTCTTGGTGAAGGCATCGTTGGTGAAGAATTGGAGGAGGATAGTGAGTTGGATGGTTTGGTGGAATTTGTGAGGATGTTGGGTGAAATTGATAGCCTCGAGTTGCCCTTGTGCGAGAATGTGGATAAGCATCAAGAGCCCCAAGCTAGTGAACCAAGCAATGACTTGGAAGAGATTGAAACCGCCGGTAGAAGTTTCGATCCTCTTCTCCAAGATGATGTGGGGACGAATGATGAAGATGGGGAACCACAACTTGAGGAAAGTGTGGGGGTGTGCAACAAGGAAATGGGGCCAAAGCCGTTTTTTGTGCCTCGTTTCTTGGAAATGAAGCTTGCTAGTGATTGGAGGCGATGCCTAGGGAGGAAGAGGTCGGTGAAGCTCGTAGGATGGATAGACCCCGGAGACGACATGAATGATGACGTTGGGTCTTGGGATTCCTACTTCTCGCCTCCTCCTTGGAGGCCTTGGAGGGTAGCTTGGCTTGGTTGCTTGGGCCCTCATTACGATGTGGCTCGAGCATTTGACTTGCTCCTCCATGCCCTTGAGGGCTATGGTTGAAGAATGGAGTCCACCATCCTAGGTTTGACGGAGTTCCTAAAGAACCGTCATGTTGTACATTCCCTTACCTATCTTCTCTTTAGTTGTGTGCTTGTATTTGTGTGTTTTGTTTCTTGGATTTGTTTGTTTTTGTGGGATTCTTGTAATTGTTTTGGTATTTTGATGAGCGATGTGAGGGAGTGAATTTGATGTGTATTTTGAGTTTATTGTGGTAGGTGAAGTGAAGATGACTCCTTGAAAGGATTGGTTATCGATAGAGCTTGGAACGTGAGTAAGGGAATCGGTTTTTGGGGTCATGGGAGTAATGAAGACCCTTCCCGACCGGGAAGGGTGTGTCGTCCCAACCGGGATGGGGCCGTCCGATCGGGATGAGGGTGCCAAAAATCGAGTCTACTGGAGTGCCATCCCGACCGGGAAGGGAGCTTCCCGACCGGGACGAATGTGACATCCCGACCGAGATGGTCCCATACTCCTCTTTTGGCCCCTTCTTCGACAGTTAAGCCCACCCAACCATTGTATACCCCCTCCCAACCTCCCTACCCATCCTTGCTCATGTCATATGACCCTTACACTTCATTTACATACCCTCACCTCACTTCATCCTCCATCTACTTGACACCGACTTTCACATCAATTTCTACCCCCTCACACCATTACTACCTCAACCATGCGGTATTATCGAGAATGAAGAGGAATAGCAATGATGAAGACTAGCTATGTGCTTACATTGATCATTGAGACGATGGAGTGAGTAAGTTGCTAACCGATCGGTATGGCCACTATCCTTTCTTTTCCGTCTTTTATAGCTTGTCTCCCTTTACACACTCCCTTCCCTTATCATTTGTGTCGTGGTGGCCTTCGAGGCCTTGGTTTTGGTTGCTCCCGACTCTCGATGATGTGACTACATCGAGAGTCATTTTCAAAATCCAATTTTTACAAGATTTTCACTTTTTTTTTTTGAGGATTTAGTCGGATTTAGGCGGAATCCGGGCTAGGTGACTTGATTACACCTAGTCCTCCCCTCCCATTTCTTTTTATTTCTTTCTTTTTATTTCTTCCCCCATCCATATCTTTTCTCGTCTCGGCCCATGGTGACTTGACTACACCCCGGCCGGACACATTCTACCATTTTCTCCACTTTATTTTTGATTTTTAGCTTTATTTTCGTAGTTTCTTTTCTTTTGTGCTCCCATGCACTACGGTCGAGCATGAGGACATTGCTCGGCTTAAGTGTGGGGGAGCGATATTCTATCATAGTTAGTTCTATTTTCTTAGTTTTTCGAAAAAATCTTTGAAAACCCTAAAAATTTGAAATTTTTTCACAAAAATCAAAAAGATTTTCTTTTGTGTGTTTTCCTTTTGTGTCGTTGTGTCGTATATTTGTTTCGTTGTGTGTGTTTTGCCTCCCTTTTTCCTTATAGGTTACTTGAATCACCAATAGCTTTGGAGAGCTTTCAAGACTTCCAGTAACATCTTTATCCCTTTCTCTTCTTTATCTCTTGTGGAGTTTGGAGGAGATTGTGATGTTGTGTGCTCGGGAGGAGCTTTGTAAAGTTTGGTTGATTTGGTGGCTTGTTTGGAAGCTTGGGGTGGTGTTTGTGTTGTTTGTTTGTTTGTTTGTTTGTTTTGTTTGTTTTTGTTTTGTGGCCTCTTTATCTCCTTTTCTTTCATTTTCGTTGTGTCTTTGTTTTGTGTTTTGTTGTGTGTCGCGTGTGTAAACAGTTTTCGAAAACCCGGTTTAGAGGCTAGTGTGCGAGTGTTTACTTTTCCTTCCTAGTTGTATAAATCGAGTCTTGGACTTTAGTCTAGTAGAATGACCCTAAATCAATGATTTCGTTGGTCCTTTACCTTGAGTCCACCTAGCTTACTAGGGATTTACTACGGGATTTACATTTTGACCATTATGACCACCCACGGTGTGAAAAGGCCTTGGTTACCGAGTCTCGTCCCTTAGGTGACCGTATTTAGGATTTCTCGACTAGTCCAAGTTTTCCCTTTTTTGTGGGTTTGAAGAGGGATTGCGACCCCCGACTTACCCATTCACCTACCTCCTACACTTATCCACCGGATAAAGTTGCAAATTGTTGAAATCATCTTTCTTGATGCAAAAAGAAATGCCTATCATTCAAATCAAGCCAAAAAGGGCAAAGAAAAGAAAATGAAAGAAAATGAAAGAAAGAAAAGATTGAAGAAAAAGAAAAGGGCACAAAAGCCAAAAAGAAAATAGAAAAGAAGAAAAAGAAATGGCATGGCAAAACAAAGCGAAAATGCAAAAGAAGAAGAAAATGCCAAAAGAAAATCGTCTCACAAAAATAGAAACCTCACCCCTCACAAAATAAGCCTTTTACCGACTATTACCGTGAAGAGCCTACCAAAGGACCGAGTCCCTAGGAAGGATGATAGCGGTAATGGTCGGTCTTCCCTCATTTTGCAATTATTTCCACCTTTTTACTTGGACTAGTTAGGCGGTTTTGGGCATGGGACGACCCTCTTGGCTCTGTGCTAAAGGAGGAGGGGTCTCACTTACCTACAGTGTCGACTAACACCGTGGTTCATCCTTTTTCCACCCCGTCGATCGTCCCGTGGTACGTTCTTAGAAGGTTAGGAGGAACCGAGGTAAGTTAACAACGTTTTTATTGCTTTGTCGTCATACTATTAGGGTTTTGTCCATTTTGGTTTGTAATGCTAGCTTGGGAACGTTGTCACTTGCCTTGAGTCCTAAACCGGTGCTTCTTTCACCGCTTGTTTGAGGGAAGCGGTATTTCTTTTCTTTTGGGTGCGACCTTTTGTGTGTTTGTTTGTGTGTTTGTTTGTTTATGTGTTTTGTATCCGGTTGCATCCACGGTTTTGTCGCAAGACCCCACTTGCCTTGCGGAGAGCACTTATCCTCTAGGTGCCCTCGCGTGAGTTGAAAGGGCGTAGGGTACGCTAATACCCGCTCGGCTAGTTTAGTAGTTAGTTTGTGCTTACTCGAGGACGAGTAAGGGTTAAGTGTGGGGGAGTTGATAAGTGTAGTTTGTAGTGCCTATTTCGTAGTGTTTTGGTCCCATTTTCCTTGTGGAATCGCTCCTTGGGAGCGATTTATGGGCTACTTATGCTTCCTCTAGTTCGTTTCAGGTTCCCGAGACCATTCATGACGAGTTGGAGCGATTCCGACTCAATACATACACTTTTCGGAGCCAACGAAGCGGAGGAACGATCACTCGAAGCCTTGGATTCGACCCCGAGACCTTGGGACCCAATCCCGAGCCTCCGAGACCCGAACCCGAGTCCCGAGAATCGATGAGAAGTCCATGTGAAGCAAGGAGGGACCAAAAGGATCATATTGGAGGCCTACAAGACTCATCCCCGACGGGTATGACCTCAACCCGTCCGGGATGAGGTGCACAATTGAGTAGCTCATGTTTTGAGGCCTTCCCGACCGGGAGGGGTCCTTCCCGACCGGGAGGGGTCCTTCCCGACCGGGACCGGTCCTTCCCGACCGGGACCAATCCCTCCCGACCGGGAAGGGTCAGATACAACTCGTGTTCACATTGTTCATCTCCCTTTGCATTGTAACCCTATAAATACCCCTCCTGTTGTAATCTTATGGTATGTTCTTGACTACCCCCTTCACCTTTACTCTTCCTTGACCATTCCATTGCCCCTTTGAACCCGACCTAATCCTAGCTCGTTTCCTTAGTTGTTCTCTCCGTTACCGTAGTCATAGCTTTAGCCTTCTCTCCCTTCCCATTACTCTAGTTTAGTTTAGCTCGTTGACTTAGTCTCGTATTTGGGTGACCTTAGTCTAGACGCCTCTTACCGTCCCCGTGGATTCGACCCGACTTGCCCTAGCTACCCTGTAATCCCCTAAAAATTCTAGCGCGATACAGTGGCGGAAACACTGTAGAGTCGGGATTAAAACACACAGAACTATGTCTTAATAAATTAAATTGGTAGAGTCCAACGTGCGCCATACATAAAAATGGCTAAAAAATAAAACAATCCATAAAAAGGTTAACAATCCTCAAGACATGATAATAAAAAAAAACAGCAGGATCCAAGACTGCTTGCTAGCCCACACCCACCGGAAAATAAACACGTATACCTGCCATGTTAAAACATAACAGCCACAATCAGTGGGGAGCAACGTCAACGTTCTCCCAGCCGTATAACAGGATTTTAAAACAGTAATTACTAATATAGGAAAATAATAAAAAAGGAAAACATTAAAACTGCGTAATAAAATAAGCTTTAGCGTAAAACAAATTAATTAAAGGGGTTGCCGAAGAAACATAAACATATTTGCCAACCTGCAAACCAATTTATATCGATAATAATAAAATAATCAAAATGGCGTTATGGATAGGATTAATGTAGAATCTAGACTTTCACTAGGATAATACTAAAAACTAGTTTCGAGAACTTAGTCAAAACAGATTAGACTTTGGTCTCTAACTAGGCAACTCAACTATAACAGGACTGCGTGCAGCGAGGTCCTGGCTTAAGTAATGTATACCCCTCCTGGACACCAACCGTAATCCAGTTCAACCCGACGGCGACTTACACGATGCGATATCTAAGTTTAAGGTAAATATACACTCTCCTGAACACAAACCATGCTCAGTTCAACAACCAATGCGCCCTATAAAGACACACCAGCCTTACAGTTGATGGCAAAACGTACACCCCAGACTATATTACTCTAAACCCACACTTGTCCTTATTCCATAACTCCAAAACAAACCATTATCGATATTTAAAAGTTGTATTCATCATAAACAATATGAGGATAAAAGAAGTAATCATTTATATTCTAAAAGAGGAAACTTTCTATTTTAGGAAACTTCTATTTTAGGGAACTTCTATTTTAGGAAACTTCTATTTTTAGAAACTTTACTAAAAATAGCATCATATCAAAGTAGTGAAAATATTAGTTCATACTAATACCACATTTTAGTAAACGATATAGATTTATAAAACTAATACTTTCGGCCTTAACAATATTAATTATTAAAGTAAGAACATTTGATTTTATGAAACTATTAAAATATCGTACAAGTGTTATAAAATGATTAGAGACATCTAAAAATATTTAATAATACTAATTAGGGTGTTTTTCGAAAGTTATAAAGCTAAAATTCCCTAATTATTATTAGTTTCGACGATAAAATTATAAATAGGATTTTACGACAAATGTCAAATTAAATCTTTTAACGTCTTTTATTTAATTAAACCAACAAATATATTTAGAGTATGTTAAGGGATGATTTAACTCCTAAAGTTTCAGATTTAAATACTTTCAAAATTGCTGGAAAAATAATTCTTTTAGTTAAGACGAAGCAATTTAGCGATAAATCACAATTTGTCCGAAATCAATATTTATTAATTAAAGACTATAATAAATAGTACAAAAATTACGTAAAATAGTTAAATTATATTTATGGACATTCTGTCCAGAAAAGAAAATTTCCAGAATTCTAAAAACTCGGTTTTTAAAGCGTTTTCTCGTTAATCGTCCAATCTCGACAATAACGATTAATAAAAATAGTAATTACAAAACGATTTAAGTATTAATATCCAAAAATTATTATTACACTTTAAAATCCTAATTTTACAGAATATAAATTTTTCCAGATTTTTCCAAAACCCAGATTCAACAAATTTCAATAAAACCGTCATTTAAACCCGTTTTCGCAATTAACGATTTTATTAACAAACCTATCGTTCCAAACATTTTATTAAGGCACTAAAAATCATAATAATACATTTTAATATGAAATCATCAGAATCATAAATTTTTTTCCAGATTTAAACCAAAAACCAGAAATCGAGAATTTAAACATCAAACACGGTTTTAACGATAAACGAGGATTTAAAGTGATTAATTAATTCATCCACTTAACAATTCCGAAAAATTATTAAAAAAATCAGAAAATTCTATTTCACCAGAAAGTTTCACCACGTCAAAAATCAGATTAAAATAAAATGTTTAAATACTAGAACTAAAAATCGGTTTTTAATCGTTTTTGTTCGAAAACGATAATAATTCAATAATCGATATCAAAAATATTAGAAAAATACTAAATTACTAAAAATCATCAAAAACAACATTTTTCCAGAATATAAACATATATTACATGTTTAGGCCGATTATTACGATTTTACAAATTAATATAACAATTTAATCGTTAATCTCGTAAAAGCGATAAAAATATCGAAACATGCAAAATTTCAACTTTAAAAATTTTCCAGAATTCGTGACATACATATATTGCCAAAATAAAATATAAAAATATATACATGCAAATACTCAATTAAAACCTTGAAATACCGAGTAACATCGACGTTACCTCTACTCCAAGTCTGAATCAACGATGTATTCGTCGGCTTCGGGATCGTCCAAAAATCCTACCAACACGAAAATCATGGCAGAAAATACCATGAGAAAACTAAAAAAAAACAAGGTAAAAATTGATCGAAAATGATGTCGATTAATACCTTAACGAAGGAATCGGAAAGAGGATGATTCTGACGATAAGAATGATGTGATTGAGACTAGAAATGGAGCAAAAATTTGCCTAGAATGGCTAAGGGTCACACGGCCAAAGAGAGGAGAAGAGAGTGATGAATATTTTTGATGAATGTATAAGAATGAATGTAGAGAGTAAAGGTGGAGATGGGTGATACAATACTTAAAAGAGTAAGCATGAATTAAGGCTTACAAAAAAAATACAAGAGTGAACCTAGACCTTGGTTTGGCCGGCCAAATAGGATAGAGAGAGAGTAAGATAAGCTTTGACATAAATGCTACAATGAATGAAAATGATTTATCTTATGATTACGTTTTAATGTGATAAAATGAATCGTTTAAATAAAATGTAATAAAACTTGTGACCAAGAGCTTAGTCGGTCCAAAAATGTGAGAAAACAGTCTCAAATAATTTGTAAGTTGATAAAAAGTATAGTCGTAAAATAGTTAAAGGCATTTCAAAGTAATTCGAGTAAACCTCGCGTAAGAAAATAATTATTCGCGAAGCTTCGTAATAAAATCATAAATGGCTTGTTTTTAGTAACTAAAATATATCTTAGTAAAAAAAATATTCCATAAACGTATTCAAACATTTTTAGGAAAACGGAATAACTTAAATCCAAGCTTAAAAATGTCAATTCGGAGAAAAATAGAATTCCTCGCGGAAAATTACTTAGTTTACGAAGAAAATCAAATAAATAGATGTAAAAGAATTAAAATCTTTTAAAATAAAAATAAATATCATTAAACTCAAAATTGAAGATAAGCTTGGAAAAATGATGACACCTAAGCCAAAATGTGATAGAGTTATAACGATGTCATAACGGTAAGGAATAAGGATGCTAGAAATATAGCGGGTGTTACAATCCTCCCCACTAAAAGAAAGTTTCGTCCTCGAAACTAAGAATAAGCAGATAGGAAATCGAGGTTTACCTTACTCGAAGAGTTGAGGATGCTTAGCTCGCATCGAAGACTCGGTTTCCCATGTTTCTTCCTCAAACCGATTACAGCGCCACAAAACCTTCACCAGAGGTACAACTTTGTTCCTTAAACGCTTCTCGCGGCGATCAGTAATCTTCACCGGCCTTTCTTCATAAGTCAAATCCGGCTCGAGATCCACAATCTCGGGCTCCAACACGTGCTCGGGGTCACTAACATATTTCCTTAACTGAGAAACATGAAATACATCGTGAACCTTACCCATGGATGCAGGTAATTCCAATTTATAAGCAACTTCGCCCACTCTCTCGATCACAGGGTATGGGCCAACGAACTTAGGGCTGAGCTTGCCCTTGATCCCAAACCGTTTCACCCCTTTCATAGGTGATACCTTCAGGAACACCAGATCACCAACCGAAAACTCCAAAGGTCGGCGACGAACATCAGCATACGACTTCTGTCGATCCTGGGCAGACTTCATCCTAGATCGGACCACATTCACAACGTCAATAGTCTGAGCCAACAAATCCGGGCCCAAAATCTTTACTTCACCGGGAACATCCCAACAGACGGGACTACGGCACTTTCGACCATAAAGTGCTTCAAACGGGGACATCTTAATAGAAGCATGGTAGCTGTTGTTATAGGAAAACTCTACCAATGGAAGATGTCGGATCCAACTCTCTTGGAAATCCAAGGCACAAGCCCGCAACATATCCTCCAAAGTTTGGATTGTTCTCTCGGACTGTCCATCTGTAGCAGCATGGAAAGCGGTACTCATCAATAACTTGCTTCCCAAAGCATCTTGCAAAGCCTTCCAAAATTTAGAGCAGAACCTCGGGTCTCGATCCGAAACAATCTCGAGCGGTACGCCGTGATGACGGACGATCTCGGCAATATACACTTCTGCGGGCTTCTCCAAACTCCAAGTATCGCGAATTGGGACGAATCGTGCACATTTGGTCAAGCGGTCCACAATAACCCAAATACCGTTTCTACCATTCACGGTTCTAGGTAAAGCCATCACAAAATCCATCGATATGCACTGCCATTTCCACTCTGGAACAGGGAGTGGTTGTAGCAAACCTCCAGGCTTCTTGTGCTCGAACTTCACCTGCTGACAAGTCAAGCACCTACTTACAAACTCTGCAATGTCCTCTCTCATATGAGGCCACCAGAAATGGAGCTTCAAATCCCGATACATCTTGTCACCACCAGGATGAATAGAATACCTCGTCTTATGTGCCTCAGTTAGAACTTGCTTTCTCACCTCAGCATCTCCAGGGACAACCCAGCGGTTCTTAAATTTCAGTGCTCCACTGGAATCCACAGAAAAATCTAGAGCCTTACCAAGATTCATCTTTTCTCGGATGCCAGCCACAAAAGGGTCATCCAACTGCTTCTCACGAATCTCACGGAACAGGGTTGGTTCAGCAACAAGGGCACCCAGGCGACCATCATAATCTTCATCCACAACATCAATAGTCATCTTGGCAAATTCTCGGGACAACTTCTCAGGTAAGCTAGAGCACGGAGACAAGGAATGAAGGATCTTTCTGCTAAGGGCATCAGCAACCACGTTAGCCTTTCCCTCACAATACACCAATTCAAGGTCATAGTCATTCACTAACTCGATCCAGCGTCTCTGTCTCGCATTCAGATCTTTCTGCGTGAAGAGATATCGCAGACTCTTATGGTCAGTGTGAACCTTGCATCTTACTCCGTACAAATAATGCCTCCAAACCTTCAAGGCATGCACCACCGCTGCTAACTCCAAGTCGTGGGTAGGGTAATTCACCTCATGAACTTTCAACTGTCTAGAGGCATAAGCGATCACCTTACCGTTCTGCATAAGGACACAGCCCAAACCATTCTTAGAAGCGTCACAGTACACATCAAAACCAACGCCTTCTTCAGGTAGGGTCAGGATAGGAGCAGAGGTGAGCTTTCTCTTGAGCTCAGAAAAAGCATCTTCACAAGCTTGACTCCACAGAAATTTATTCTCCTTCTTGAGTAATTGAGTCATAGGTCGTGCTAACTTAGAAAAGTCCTGCACAAATCTACGATAATAGCCGGCAAGACCTAGGAAACTTCGGATCTCGCCAACATCTTTGGGACTTGCCCAGCTCTCGATAGCTGAAATCTTAGCAGGGTCAACCTTAATACCTTCCTTTGTGATAACATGACCCAGAAAAGCTACCTCGGAAAGCCAAAACTCACACTTGGAAAACTTAGCATACCACTTCTGATATCGTAGGATGCCAAGAATAACCTTGAGATATTCTGCATGTTCAACTTCTGACTTAGAATAAATCAGGATGTCATCAATAAAGACAACAACACACTGATCCAAATACTCCCTGAAAGTTCTGTTCATCTGATCCATAAAAACAGCAGGAGCATTGGTTAGTCCAAAAGGCATGACTTTGAATTCATAATGTCCATACCTCGAACGGAAAGCCGTCTTAGGAATGTCTGATTCACGGACGGGAATTTGGTGATATCCAGACCTTAGATCGATCTTGGAAAATACGGAAGCACCCTTAAGTTGATCAAAGAGATCATCAATTCTGGGCAGGGGATATTTGTTCTTGATCGTAACCTTGTTGAGATCACGATAATCGATACACAGGCGCATTGAACCATCTTTCTTCTTGACAAAAAGTACAGGAGCGCCCCAAGGGGAAGAACTTGGACGAATGAAATCTTTCTCAATCATTTCATCTAATTGCTTGCGTAACTCTTGCAACTCAGCAGGAGCCATTCTGTAAGGTGCTTTGGCGATTGGGCCTGTACCAGGCACGAGTTCAATAGTGAATTCCACATCTCGTTTGGGTGGAATGCCTGGTAACTCCTCAGGAAATACATCTGCATAATCACACACTATGCACACCTCTTCGAGCTTGGGGAGTTCAGCAGTTACAGTCACCGTACATAGAAATGCTTGGCAACCTTTTCTCTGCATTCTGATAGCCTTCATGGCAGAAATAATCTTGATACCCTTCTGTCTTCGACCACCACGGTAAGTCACTCGAACACCTTCGGGGGTCTTCAGAGAAATCTTCTGATCTCGACACTGAAATCTTGCATCATACTGAGCTAACCAGTCCATTCCCAAAATAACGTCAAACTCAGCGAGAGGAAACTCAAGGAGAGTAGAAGGAAGAATAGTACCAGCAAAGAGAATGGGTACATTCTGATAAGCTTTAGAACAGTCAACGACTTCACCAGAAGGGAGGGAAATAGCTATAGGCTCAGCTAGACAGGGGGTTAAGGATAGTTTTGGAGCCAGAGTAGAAGATATTACAGACGTGGAAGCGCCGGTATCAAATAATATATAAGCACTAACACCAGATATCAGAAACATACCCGTAACCACATCAGGATTAGCCTCAGCGTCGGCACGGCTCATCACAAAGATGCGTCCCTTACGAGGAGTAGAAGTAGAGACAGCGCCAGCTGCAGTAGCGGTGTTGGTTGCTGCTTTCTTCGGGCAAAAGGTAGAGCGGTGCCCGGCTTCTCCACATGTGTAGCAAACTACAGGGGTGCCGTCACAATTCAAACCAGGATGATAAGCCTTCTTGCACTTGAAACAGTTAGAATCCTTCTTGTTATTGGGCTTCGAGTTGAAATTGTTTTTCTTGAAACCACTACCTGTAATAGCATACAGTAGAGTCAGAAATTTAAAAGAAAAGAAAGTAGAAGAAGAAGAGAAAGGAAGAATAATCCAGACCTCCAGAGTTGAACTTCTTAGAAGAAGATGAAGAGTTATTCCCAGAATGGGTGAAAGGTCTTTTATAACCAGATGATGGGTTCATAGATTTCACCCGCTCAATCGAAGATTCCGCATATAGCGCGGCATTATAAAGCTCATTAACAGTTGAGAGACTCCGGGGCATGTTGAGAGTGATATCGGCTCGAAGTCCTCCACGATAAAAGAAAGCTCGGGAATTCTCATTGGGTAACAGATCACCAGCATAATTCGCCAGAAAGTGAAACCGAGTGGTGTAAGCTTCAACTGACATGTTATTTTGACTTAGAGTGTTGAATTCAGTCATCCTCTGACGCCTCAGCTCCTCGGGATAAAATCTCTGCTCTAAGAGAGCCTTGAACTGAGTCCAGTTGAATCCTGGAGTCTGAAGAGCAGTCGGGCCAACTTGGCTCCACCATCTGTCTGCATCGTCTGACAAGTACAACACAGCTAGGCCCACCTTCTGTTCCTCGGGAGCGGAGTAAATTCCAAACTGTCTTTCCATCACTCGAAACCAACGGTTCATGACTTCAGGGTCCACGGAACCGTTATAATAGTCCAACCTGCTTTTAGCCATTCCTTCAGCAGCGTGAGAGAAGTTGAAGGGCCTCTGCTGGTTCCGGTTGTTCATCTCGTTCATAGCCTGCGCTATATTGCGTAGCGTCTCAGCCAGAGCTTCGATACCTCCTTGATCATTGTTGTTGTCGTTGTTGCGGTTGTTGTGGTTTCGGTTACCTCTTCCGGCCATCTTGAAGTTCACAAATAACAACATAAAATCAATGCTAATCATCGAGTTCAGGAACAGACAATCTTAACAGTTAAGTCCTTATCTGTTTCTACCCATTTCTAATAATATCTTTATTTACTGTTTAAATAATTTACTGGTATTTTTCCTTAATTTCAGGTGTGTAAGCGTCGGGAGCAGTGATGCTCTGATACCAACTGTAATCCCCTAAAAATTCTAGCGCGATACAGTGGCGGAAACACTGTAGAGTCGGGATTAAAACACACAGAACTATGTCTTAATAAATTAAATTGGTAGAGTCCAACGTGCGCCATACATAAAAATGGCTAAAAAATAAAACAATCCATAAAAAGGTTAACAATCCTCAAGACATGATAATAAAAAAAAACAGCAGGATCCAAGACTGCTTGCTAGCCCACACCCACCGGAAAATAAACACGTATACCTGCCATGTTAAAACATAACAGCCACAATCAGTGGGGAGCAACGTCAACGTTCTCCCAGCCGTATAACAGGATTTTAAAACAGTAATTACTAATATAGGAAAATAATAAAAAAGGAAAACATTAAAACTGCGTAATAAAATAAGCTTTAGCGTAAAACAAATTAATTAAAGGGGTTGCCGAAGAAACATAAACATATTTGCCAACCTGCAAACCAATTTATATCGATAATAATAAAATAATCAAAATGGCGTTATGGATAGGATTAATGTAGAATCTAGACTTTCACTAGGATAATACTAAAAACTAGTTTCGAGAACTTAGTCAAAACAGATTAGACTTTGGTCTCTAACTAGGCAACTCAACTATAACAGGACTGCGTGCAGCGAGGTCCTGGCTTAAGTAATGTATACCCCTCCTGGACACCAACCGTAATCCAGTTCAACCCGACGGCGACTTACACGATGCGATATCTAAGTTTAAGGTAAATATACACTCTCCTGAACACAAACCATGCTCAGTTCAACAACCAATGCGCCCCATAAAGACACACCAGCCTTACAGTTGATGGCAAAACGTACACCCCAGACTATATTACTCTAAACCCACACTTGTCCTTATTCCATAACTCCAAAACAAACCATTATCGATATTTAAAAGTTGTATTCATCATAAACAATATGAGGATAAAAGAAGTAATCATTTATATTCTAAAAGAGGAAACTTTCTATTTTAGGAAACTTCTATTTTAGGGAACTTCTATTTTAGGAAACTTCTATTTTTAGAAACTTTACTAAAAATAGCATCATATCAAAGTAGTGAAAATATTAGTTCATACTAATACCACATTTTAGTAAACGATATAGATTTATAAAACTAATACTTTCGGCCTTAACAATATTAATTATTAAAGTAAGAACATTTGATTTTATGAAACTATTAAAATATCGTACAAGTGTTATAAAATGATTAGAGACATCTAAAAATATTTAATAATACTAATTAGGGTGTTTTTCGAAAGTTATAAAGCTAAAATTCCCTAATTATTATTAGTTTCGACGATAAAATTATAAATAGGATTTTACGACAAATGTCAAATTAAATCTTTTAACGTCTTTTATTTAATTAAACCAACAAATATATTTAGAGTATGTTAAGGGATGATTTAACTCCTAAAGTTTCAGATTTAAATACTTTCAAAATTGCTGGAAAAATAATTCTTTTAGTTAAGACGAAGCAATTTAGCGATAAATCACAATTTGTCCGAAATCAATATTTATTAATTAAAGACTATAATAAATAGTACAAAAATTACGTAAAATAGTTAAATTATATTTATGGACATTCTGTCCAGAAAAGAAAATTTCCAGAATTCTAAAAACTCGGTTTTTAAAGCGTTTTCTCGTTAATCGTCCAATCTCGACAATAACGATTAATAAAAATAGTAATTACAAAACGATTTAAGTATTAATATCCAAAAATTATTATTACACTTTAAAATCCTAATTTTACAGAATATAAATTTTTCCAGATTTTTCCAAAACCCAGATTCAACAAATTTCAATAAAACCGTCATTTAAACCCGTTTTCGCAATTAACGATTTTATTAACAAACCTATCGTTCCAAACATTTTATTAAGGCACTAAAAATCATAATAATACATTTTAATATGAAATCATCAGAATCATAAATTTTTTTCCAGATTTAAACCAAAAACCAGAAATCGAGAATTTAAACATCAAACACGGTTTTAACGATAAACGAGGATTTAAAGTGATTAATTAATTCATCCACTTAACAATTCCGAAAAATTATTAAAAAAATCAGAAAATTCTATTTCACCAGAAAGTTTCACCACGTCAAAAATCAGATTAAAATAAAATGTTTAAATACTAGAACTAAAAATCGGTTTTTAATCGTTTTTGTTCGAAAACGATAATAATTCAATAATCGATATCAAAAATATTAGAAAAATACTAAATTACTAAAAATCATCAAAAACAACATTTTTCCAGAATATAAACATATATTACATGTTTAGGCCGATTATTACGATTTTACAAATTAATATAACAATTTAATCGTTAATCTCGTAAAAGCGATAAAAATATCGAAACATGCAAAATTTCAACTTTAAAAATTTTCCAGAATTCGTGACATACATATATTGCCAAAATAAAATATAAAAATATATACATGCAAATACTCAATTAAAACCTTGAAATACCGAGTAACATCGACGTTACCTCTACTCCAAGTCTGAATCAACGATGTATTCGTCGGCTTCGGGATCGTCCAAAAATCCTACCAACACGAAAATCATGGCAGAAAATACCATGAGAAAACTAAAAAAAAACAAGGTAAAAATTGATCGAAAATGATGTCGATTAATACCTTAACGAAGGAATCGGAAAGAGGATGATTGTGACGATAAGAATGATGTGATTGAGACTAGAAATGGAGCAAAAATTTGCCTAGAATGGCTAAGGGTCACACGGCCAAAGAGAGGAGAAGAGAGTGATGAATATTTTTGATGAATGTAAAAGAATGAATGTAGAGAGTAAAGGTGGAGATGGGTGATACAATACTTAAAAGAGTAAGCATGAATTAAGGCTTACAAAAAAAATACAAGAGTGAACCTAGACCTTGGTTTGGCCGGCCAAATAGGATAGAGAGGGAGTAAGATAAGCTTTGACATAAATGCTACAATGAATGAAAATGATTTATCTTATGATTACGTTTTAATGTGATAAAATGAATCGTTTAAATAAAATGTAATAAAACTTGTGACCAAGAGCTTAGTCGGTCCAAAAATGTGAGAAAACAGTCTCAAATAATTTGTAAGTTGATAAAAAGTATAGTCGTAAAATAGTTAAAGGCATTTCAAAGTAATTCGAGTAAACCTCGCGTAAGAAAATAATTATTCGCGAAGCTTCGTAATAAAATCATAAATGGCTTGTTTTTAGTAACTAAAATATATCTTAGTAAAAAAAATATTCCATAAACGTATTCAAACATTTTTAGGAAAACGGAATAACTTAAATCCAAGCTTAAAAATGTCAATTCGGAGAAAATAGAATTCCTCGCGGAAAATTACTTCGTTTACGAAGAAAATCAAATAAATAGATGTAAAAGAATTAAAATCTTTTAAAATAAAAATAAATATCATTAAACTCAAAATTGAAGATAAGCTTGGAAAAATGATGACACCTAAGCCAAAATGTGATAGAGTTATAACGATGTCATAACGGTAAGGAATAAGGATGCTAGAAATATAGCGGGTGTTACATACCCACTAGGATCGGTTGGTTTTTATTTGTTGGCCGGGATCCACGACAAATCCCGCCATCAGATAGAAAAGCTGATTTTATTGGATTGAAAAAAGGAGGACAGAATACAGTTGACTCTGACTCTGACTCTGACTTTGAAATTGAAATAAATAGAACATCCTAGACCCAGACTCAGACTCGGACTTAAATCAAATCTGGACTCTTGGATGAGGTTGTCAGTAGTCTTCGGCTTCTAAGGACTAAAGTGGATGTCCAGTACAGCCTTCGGTAGAAGCTTCACCCAGATCTTCGTTATGTCGAAGATCGTCTTCAATCCTAGTGCCCATTTCGGTAAGCAAAACAAAGTTTGAAATGCCGGCATACCTAAGATGGACGCGGTAGGAGGGTAGGAGGTTGTTGATGAATGCCTCCACTAGTGTCTTCTCGCTGGGCTTGTCTACCAGCTTAACACTCTCAGCCAGCCAACGTTGAAGGTATTTGGTGAAACCCTCTGTTGGATCTTGGGCCATGACTTCTAAATTCCGCACGGTAGTCTGAAATTGAGTATTATCAGAATAGTTTTGAGCGAACTCGGTAGCCACATCTTCCCAAGTGGGGAATCTTTTTGCATTAAGCCTATAGAACCAAGCTTTTGGGTATTTCCCGAGGGATGTGCCGAACAAATTGATGAACATGTCGGCTTTGACCCCCTTGATTGCCATGAATTGTTTGAAAGCTCGGAGGTGTAACAATGGATCCTCCATCCCTTCGAATATGGGTAACCCCTCTAAGTTGAGATCTGTTGGTAGTTTCTCACTGATGGGTGTATAGTCTCGGGAGTTTTCAGCACAGATGTTATTCTCTTGGGAGGCATGGCCTGGAACTGTTCCTCGAACATACGCACCATGCTAATCAGTTTGGCAAATGGCCCAGTATTCACCAACCCAGAATTGAAATCTTGCCGTTCGATGACAGTTAAACGAGCATGCATGGCCTCTTGGTCGGCTCTCAGGAACCCTAGGTGGGTTTCAACCATGGCCTGCCTACTAACCATTGTCTCCAGCAAAGCCTTCATTTTATTAACGGTGTTTTCCATGTTCCTATTCCCGGCCGGTTGTGGGTGCCATACTCTGCGAGAATACCCACGTAATCAGGGATGTTGCTTCGGAACCAAAATACACCAAGGCATAGGAAATAGTGCGGGAGGAGAGATGACTCCGGTTTGACGCGGGTTAGACTCTACTAAGGTAAATATGTTGGGCGCAATTCTCGGAGTGACTGTGATTAATCGCTCCGTCGGAGAATAGCCCCAGGTGAGACTAAAGAGTCTGGCAGGACTCAGATGATGTGGTATCTAAGTGACTTGAAAGTGGGGTACGTGAGACAACACGTGTAGGACATGACCCTTAGAGCAATCGTGATTGATCGCTCTGCTAGAGGGTAGCCCCCGAGTGAGATTGAAGGTTTTGTTAAGACTCGAGTGTCGGACGAGTGGCCCTTAGACGTAAGGATCACAAACCTTTTGTTATAGGGCTATGCCTTGTAAAAGGTTGACTCGGCCTCGAGGAAAGGCAGACGGGGTAAGGGAAGAAACTTGCGATGTAAGATCGACAAAGTTTCGACGCCAGAGACCCTTGACTTGACTCGAATAAGGATGACCCTGTGATTAGGGAAGACCCTTAAGTTGAAAAACTCTTGAATTGGGGTGACTCGACTAACGGATTGAAAGATGGGCAAAATTTCCTAAGGAAAGGTCGTGGGGACCGTCCTGCTAGAGGGAAAGATCGCGTGGGACTTTCTAGTTTGGACTCGAGTGTTTAGACGAACCTTCCATTTACGAGTGTATGACTCGTGTTGGTCGGTTATGCCTTTGGAATAAGGCGGACTGGGATAGGGAAGTAACCCGTGATGTAGGATCGATGGAGTTTCGACGCTATAGACCTTCGACAAATTATGAAAAGACCCGACACATGGATTACGGTAGGTCCTATAATAAGGAAGGTTTTTTTTTGGAAAAGGAATTGAATTTTGAAAATTGATAGGATGGTCCTGAAATTGGTAGTGGGCCAATAGGACCGGACATTTTTGAAATGTTGGAATGGTTGCGAATAAATTCGCATTTTGAAAAAATGGAAAACGGTTCCGTCTTTTGAAATTGGCAGCATGCCGACAGGACCGAGCTTTTTGAAAAGTTGAATATTTGGAATTTTGAAAATTTGAATATCGAAAATAAATTTCCGAAAATTTTGAAAAGAACCGAAAACGGGATCCCGAAGATTTGAAAATCGAAAATGGTATCTCGAAGATTTGAAAAATCGAGAAATGGCCTCTTGAAGATTTAAAAATTGCGAATGGCATCACGAGGATTTGAAGATTGAAATTGAATTTTGAAAATTCAAAAATCGAATAGGGATCGGAATTCGAAAGTCGAAAATAAATGGGTAGCATGATGGCTAAAAAAAAGGCTATTTTGAGTCAAATCGTTAGTCTAAATTTCGGCGGAATTCCGAGTTTTGAAAATTGGGATATTTTGAAAAGATGTGTCCCGAAACAGACGATATTTTGGGTTTTTCAAAATTTTGGTATTTTGGAAAGATGCATTTTTGAAATGATGGTTTTTGGAAAATGACACGGAAACCAAGTAGCATGTAGTCACGTAAGCATTATAACGACGCTATGTATGCTTTAATCTAAGTCTCGGTCGGTTAAAATCGGTCTATACCAACAACGACGACTTTCTCGTAAATCAGGGCGGACTTCCTAAGCCAAATTGGTCTTAAAACATGCCGTGAAACCCATACGAGTTCGGCCATAGAAGTTTTTAGCGCACCCATTTAGGAATGCACCGCGGTATAGTGGGACGTCGGTCACAAGTAACCGGCCCGGGAAAAAATTGGTTTATGCATGAATATTAAACTAATGCATGTACACTATTAATCGAACGATTTCTTTTCGAGTCTCACCCTAGGAACCCCGATGACAAGTGGTACATTAGGTATCCCCAGCGGAGTCACCAAATTGTGGACATGACATAGGTCCACCCCGACGCGGCCACGCGCGGGTTTGGGGAGGCGAATGAATCTCGTGGTGAGATTGATCTCGGGTTGAAATTTAAATCGAAGTTGGAGTCGCCACCAAATTTTATGGGAATTCGGACCCGTTCGAACTCACTCTACACTTACGCGTTTCGTGCACAAAGCACGGCCCGCTTTTAGTGCTAGAGCTTATGAGTTCGTCCCTTTGCATTACGATACCGACGCTGAGTTATCGGATATCGTGCATCGAATGACTCTCGTATGCCAACGGTTTCGGACATCCGGAAACCATGGTTCTGAGTAAGGGGTGAGGGTACGTGTTGGGAAGCCCACGAAGGACACCCAACCCCGCCCGCTCTTAGCGGCCTCTACTAAGATACCATTCAATTTTTGTGTACGCGCGTTAGTAGGATGATAAAATGTTATGCAAACAATATTTTAGCTAAGCATGTGAATTACGTGTGAACTACGTTATTTTAATGCATCTAAATTATCGTCGAAGTTGTTTAGCATGCGATGTTCATTTAAGGCAATAAATGGCAAACATCGAAAATAGAAAACTCGTAAATAAATTACAAATTACACGGGCGGAATACAACCCGGAATTTACAATACAACGAGCGAAAAAATAGAATAATCGAATTAAAAATGATTAGAATAAAAATGTGACACTTGATTTTGAAAAGGGTAAGCACGTCATAGACTTGACAGGTGACGACCAAAAGTCGTAGAAAAATATTTGACGAGGCTCGAGGTATTTAGAAGGCTCACGGTTTAGTCATGATACAAGACACTCGATCGAGTCATGGGGGAGACTCGATCGAGCGCCCCTCGTGAAGACCCTCTGCCTGTTATTTGAGGGGTCACTCGATCGAGTGAGCCAAGGCACTCGATCGAGTGCCCTCTGTTCGAGGTGCTACTCGATTCGGAAAAGGTGGCGATTCCGATTTTTATTGTTTAAATTGATAACTAGCCGAGTTACGTGAAAATATTACATAATCTAAACGCGACTCGGTTTACGACGCTCGAAACATATATTGTATGATTGCAAGATCGGTTATCGGTTATTTTGAAAAAAGCGTTGTAAAATTGTTTTGAATCGGATTAAGACGAAATTAATTCCCCCCGCGTTACGACATCGTTACTAATCGATACGGATTACGTGATGTTTGGTTTAGCGTCAACGGGTTTCGTACCAATCTTGAAAATGGTATCGGACGCGTTCAACTACGTACGACCACAATCACGTTATGCCCTTAAGTGCTTGGGGCGGCACTCCTCGAAAGGGTGCCACCACTGTCGCGACTTGTAAAGAGAATAAACGGACTTGGAGCGGTAGTCGTAGTCAAACGTGTTCAATCCGAAAAATGATATTATTGTGTGTATATATATATACACGCGGTATTAATTATAAATGACGATAAAATGAACGAAAAATTAAAAGGCAACAATAATAAAAATGTTAGTGTTAGTATCGTTATTATCGATTAATTAGTATAATCGGGTTTTGAGTCGTAAAAAGACGGTTTTATTTTTGGTGTCGGTTTTGGCTCAAATTAGTCTCATTTTATTGGAAACGACCCACTTTACCTGGATTTGAGGTTGGTTTTGAGATATTTGCACTCCGCTAAAAGCCCATGCCAGATACTATTGATTCCGAGCCCCTATTCGAGCGCGTTAAAGCACGTTTACGTCCAATCATCATCGGGTATTTTGTTGGGAACTGCTATAGACACTAGCAAGCAAAATGCAGGTGTCTACAATTACCACCTAGGTAACGTAGCGGGGGCAGAACAAGATTCTGAAAGCTGCGGGTTCCCTCTTGGTGATGCAGAGAATGTAATCATCAACTTTCATTTCGCCCAAAACCCAGTTTGAATAAATGTATAATATAATAGAAATTTGGGCCCAATTGAGCCTTATGGGTGAGATGTAAACCTCATAAGATCGGTTCAGTCTACGAGTCGGTAACACGGTTATTTATATCGCTGAGATGCAAGCCAACAGGATGTAGCGGTGATACTAGGAGCCACGACTTGTGTGTTTATTCTATGTTTACGTGAAAAATGATTTTAAAATCAAATGGCTGCCAATGTCCCATCTTTTAAACTTTATTGTTTTCATCACCTCACGTGTTGGTTAATTGAATTAAAGGAAACCGTCTGTTAGGTGATATCCTTTAATATTTTTGTAAGCATATTATTTGTTATTCACATGATTGTCTTATGTGTATGAGGTGATGTTAGATGAACGGTTTGGTTGCTGTCCCGCTCAGCGTCCACTGTGTTTTTTTTTGCAGGTCTAAGACGTTGGGGAATCGAGCGAGAGAGATTTAATAGTAATATGTTTGTATAAAATACAATTTATATTCTATACTAAGTGAATCAAGACTATGAAATTAATAGTCGTTTATTGTAAGGATTCGTAGCGATTCGGATTTATTTACACTCTGATATGATTTTAATTAAATGACTTATTAGATCACTTTCCGCATTATCTATTACTTTAAGTCATCGAAAATCCGGGTTGTTACACGGGGGCATGACCCAAGCTTTTGTTGGAGGAGCCTATGGGGAGCGAAATCACTGTTATTAGGTCTGAAATGGCGTGTGGGAAACGGGTCAAAAATACATGTGTGGTCTGATGCATGGCTACCAGGTCCATCCTCTAGTCGTATTCCTACACCGAATCTCGAGGCTAACCCGGGCATGAGGGTTGCTTATTTTATTGACCAAACTGCTGGGACTTGGAGCTGGGCACGACTTTCTGAGGTGCTGACTGTGGCAGATGCGAGGGAGGCTATAACCCTACCTCTTCCCGGAGCTATGACAGAGGATATTCTGTACTGGTGACCAAATCGAGATGGTGTCTTCTCGGTTCGGTCAGCCTATAGACTAGCCAAAGGAGGATACAAGACGAGGGAGGGAAGAGCGAGTAGTGATCGAGACTCCGAACTGTGGCAGCAGCTTTGGCGTCTCCCTTTCCCACCTAAACTTATACATTTTGTGTGGCGAGCTTGTTCGTGTATTCTTCCTGTTCGCCATGCTTTTTTCGCCCGACATGTGGGAGACGATCCCCTTTGTCCGATGTGTCGTCTGGAGGAAGAAACAGAGGTTCACACTCTATTTAATTGTACTGAGTCCCGCTCCACGTGGCATGAAAGTGGTGTCATGGAACTGATCTCTGGTTTGCCGACTCTTAGTTGTCGTGAATCATTTAAATGGTTGATGGCACGGTGTAGTAAGGAGGACATGTGCAGAGTGATGGTGTGTGCTTGGGCAGTATGGACATGAAGGAATTCTATAATCTTTGAAGAGATACCGAAGCTGCTGCACGTCTTTTGTTGACCTGTCCAGACTAGTCAATGAATATGCGATTGTAGACACCCACATTTGGCTGCTAGGTGTCTATAGCAGTTTCCAAAAAAAACACCCGATGATGATCGAACGCAAACGTGCTTTTACGCACTCGGATATGGGCTCAAAATCATTGGTTTTGGCTTGGGCTTTTTATGGAGTACAAATCTCACAAAACCAACCTCGAATTCAGGCCCAGCGGGTCGTTTCTAATCAAATAAGACTAATTTGGGTCAAAACCGAAACCGGAAATAAAACTGACTTTTAGCAACCGGGTCAAACCTCGGTCAAAGCCGTTTCCGAGACAGAAATCAGCAGCTATAAAACTCAAGAATCCAACTCAAACACAAAAACTCCAAAATACCTCGTCAACCCGACCCACTCGATCAAGTATCAGCTCACTCGATCGAGTAGGCCTTTAACAGGCCCGCTGTTTATCTTTTAATGGGCCACTCGATCGAGTCAACAGGGGCACTCGATCGAGTGACCCTAGGTCGAGGGTTCGGGAAATTCTTATAAATACCCCCTTTGCAACACAATTAAGGGGACCCTTGGACACACAACCTTTTCAACCCTTATAACTTTTTGAATCCTACAACTACACATATAATTCATCTTTCTCCTACCTTAAACCACCATAACTCATCTACATAATCTCGAAGCTCCCGTGCCTAAGCCACAACTAGACGAGCCATATTCCGAGAAGACAAAAGCATGTAGGTTGAGGGTGCCAATTCAATCCCGATCTCCATTCTTTCTCTCTTCCCTTCTCTCGACTCTCCCGTCTTCTTCATCTTTTTTTTCGTTTTTTTTCTTTTTCTTCTTTTGTCTCTAATATCGTTATTATTACTACTATCGAATCACTATAAAATATTCTCCTATTCGTGTCGAATACAAGGGATGACGAGATAAGGAAACACGAATACGAGGGTATCGCACCCGATGTTGCCGGTCGCTTATCCCGACACCCTAAGTATTTAATTGTTGAAGCGAATCAACATCAACAAGATCGTTTTATATCGCGTCATTAGTCTCGTTTTAGTATTTACATAATCGTCATCATTAACATCGCGCATACATCGAATTTATAAAATAATCTCGAATCGAATACGTTTAATGTTGAAATTCGCATAAGACCCTTCTAATCCCTTTACGAGTTGTAACAGTGGTGGAGCCCTCTCGAGGAGCCTTGTCCTAAACACTCAAGGTCGTGATGGGATCGCGAATATTCCGCATTAAACATGTTAGATTCCCCTTTTTTCGAAAAGGTTAGAACGAAGCATGTTGATGCAAATCAAACATCATGTAATCCACAAAGATTAATAACGATGTCGTGACGCGGAGGGAATCAACTTTCGATCTAATCAAATAAATAAAACGGTATTCTTAAGACGCGATACCGACTCTGTAGTCGAATATTATGTCTAAAAGAATTAGTCAAAAAATCGAGCTAACATGAACCCGTTGATGCCGAAATAATTGTCACATGATCCGAAAGGATTAATTACGACATTATAACGGGGAGGGAAATATTTCATCCTAGTTCAATTTAAAATGACTTATAACGTTTTTTTCCTAAAAATCCCGATAATTGATCTCGTAATATTAGCATATACACTACGAGCATATGAAAATTGGGTCGAGTATAAATTATTCCATATTTCTACACGATTTAATAAAATTATCGATTTTCAAAACTAAAAACAATTTCGAAATCAATGCTGAATTTCGAAACGAACTATTGTTCGTACAGGGGGCACTCGACTGAGTGCCTAGCTCACTCGATCGAGTGGCACCCCAAAAACCGGGGCAAAAGGTTTTTTTTCAAGAGGCACTCGATCGAGTCCCTCCATGACTCGATCGAGTGGCCTCTGTCACGCCAAGCTGTGAGCCTACCACATACTTTAAACCTCGATAAACACTTTTTTATGACTTCGGTCAACACGTGTCAAGTCCATCACGTGTCGCATTCTTTTCAAAACCGTGCATCATGTCTTATTATATCATTCTAATCTACTTACGATCCGTTATTATCGTTACTAACTCAATCGTTTCTGTCTTTGTGTTGTATTTTCGTTGTTTGTTTTATTGTACTAAAACGAACCTCGCATGCTAAAATAACTTTGACGTTAGTTTAGATGCATTAAATCGATATAGAAACTTATTCAAATCTTCACATGTTTAGTCAAAATACTGTTTGCATAACATTTCAACCGAATTACTAACGCACGTATTCTAAAATTGAACGATATCTTAGTAGAGGCCGCTATGTGCGGGCGGGGTTGGTTGTTCTTTGTGAACTTCCCAACACGTACCCTCACCCCTTACTCAGAACCGTGGTTTCCGGATGTCCGAAACCATTGGCGCACGAGAGTCATTCAATACACGGTAACCGATAATGTCGGTATCGGTATCGCAATGCAAAGGGACGAACCCCATGAACTCTGAGATCCAAATGGGCCGTACTTTGTGCACGGCTCACTAAGATATAGAGTGGGTTCGAATGGGCCCGAACTCCCACAAAGTTCGGTGGCGACTCCAACTTCGATTTAAATTTCAACCCGAGATCTATCTCACACGAGATTCATTCGCCTCCCCAAACCCGCGCGTGGCCGCGTTGGGGTGGACCTATGTCATGTCCACAATTTGGCGACTCCGCTGGGGAAGACTGATGTGTAACTTACCATCGGGATCCTCAAGGTGAGACTCGAGGAGAAATCGTTCAATTAGCACAATACGCGTTTTAGTTTTACGGTTCATGCATAACCTCATTTTTTTCCCGGGCCGGTACTGGCGACCGACATCCCACTATACCGTGATATATTCCAAATTGGTTATGTCAAGGTGTTCATAGCTAATTCGTATGGATTTCGCGGCATGTTCTAAGATCAACCCGACTTAGAAAGTCCGTCCCGATTCTCAAAAAGGCTATGCGCACTGGTATAGACCCTATCTAGACCGACCGAGACTTAGTGTAAAGCGTACGTGGTGTTGTTATAATACTTGCGTGTGTGGACATGACATAGGTCCACCCCGACGCGGTCACGCGCGGGTTTGGGGAGGCGAATGAATCTCCATATGAGAATGGATCGAATGGAAATTTAAATCGAAGTGGAGTCGCCACCAAACTTTGTGGGAGTTCGGGCCCGTTCGAACCCACTCTATGTCGTAGTGGGCCGTGTACAAAATACGGCCCATTTTCGATGTCAAAATTTATTGGGCTCGTCCCGTTGCATTGAGATACCGATACCGTCGCTACCGGTTATCGTGTATTGAATGACTCTCGTGCGCCAACGGTTGCGGGCATCCGGAAACCGAGGTTCTGAGTAAAGGGTGAGGGTACGTGTTGGGAAGCCCACAAACGACACCCAACCCCGCCCGCACATTGGCGGCCGCTACTAAGATATCGAGTGACTTTCTAATACGCGCGTTAGTTGAACGATGAGAATGCAAACAATATGTTCCCTAGACATGCGAGAATTGAAAGGGTTTCTATGTCGATTTAATGCAACTAATTCTAACGTCGAAGTTAAATTTAGCATGCGAGTTCATTTTAGTAAAATAAAATAAACAATGAAAATAAATCGACAAGAAATAACAAACTTGTTAGTAACGGTATAACGATAATAACGGTTTGTGGAATGATGCAATATGGAATGACGTAAATAAGACGATGCATGGTTTTGAAAAAAGCGATGTTTCACGTGATTGATTGACACGTGTCAACTTAAGTCATAAAAAATCGTTAATGAGACTCGAATGACCTTGTAGGACTCACGGCTTGACGTGATAAAGGGGCCACTCGACCGAGTCACTGAGGGACTCGACCGAGTGGACCTCTGGAAAGGCTTCTGTCCGGGTTTCGAGACGTCAGTCGACCGAGTTATGAGGGAACTCGACCGAGTGCACGGCCACTCGATCGAGTCATGGCGAGACTCGACCGAGTGGTTGTCAAAATAGCATTCTGTCTCGTTTTTGGGGTGCCACTCGGCCGAGTGAGCTAGGCACTCGATCGAGTGCCCCCTGTACGAAATAGGTTTTACTTTGCAATTTGTTATCGATTTTGAAATTGCCTTTTGATTTTGATAATTTGATGAGTTTGTTGAATCGGGCATAAATATTAGGGATTTATGCTCGATTCATATGTATCATACTCGTCATATTAAACGTTCGATTATTGAATCGATATCGAATATTAGAACGGAACTAAAAAAAAGAAATTGGTGTAAGTCGTTTAAATTAACTAAAACGATATAGATTTTCTCCGCGTTTATAGTGTCGTAGTTAATTCTAATGAATTAGATGACAACTATTTTAGCATCAACGAAAATTGTGTTAGTTAAATCATTTGACTAAATCGTTTAGATTCGACATCCAATTATTGAATTGGTATCGAATCCAATGGGTTGACACTTTGCTCAAATTGAAAGACTTGATTCCCTCGGCTTCCTGACATCGTAATGAGTCCCTAGGGATTATGTGATGTCGGATCCGCGTCAACGGGTTTTGACCCTTATTAAAAAAAGTACTTGTTTTGAAAATAGTTTTGCGATTGACGAAATATGCGATGAATGACGAAATAAGAAAATTATGGTTGAAGTTAATTCGCCTCAACAATTAAGCGATCGGGGTGATGGGATAAGCGACCGGCAACGCTGAGTGCAATACTCTTGTATATTCGGGTTTCCTTATCCCATCATCACTCACGCTCGACACGAATCGACGAATATTTTAGTATTTTATACTAATTATATTATCGGTATTATGGATGCGATAATAAAATAAATAAATAAATAAACGAAAAAAGGAGATGAAGATGACGAGAGAGGGAAGAAGAAAGGAAAACGGGTTTTGCACCCTCAACCTACATGTTCTTGTCTCGGATAGGACTCGCTTGATCGTGGCTTAGACACCGGAGTTCGAGGCTTACGTAGATTAAGTTGTGGTGGTTTAGGGTTTTGGATTCCTAGTTGCTAGGGTTAGGGTTTATGTGTATAGGATTAGGGTTTGATTAGGGTCGAATTAGGGTAGAAAAGATGTGTGTAAAATTAGGGTTCAAAAAGATGTCAAAAGTGTGTGCATGGGGATGTTTTTATAGGCAAAGCTATGTACCCCGTCTAGGGTTACTCGATCGAGTAACTGGCTAACTCGGTCGAGTGGCCCAGTGCGCCTGCAGTCGGGCTTGTTTAAGGGCCCACTCGATCGAGTGGGCTGAGCACTCGATCGAGTGGATCAGCTGGAGCGCACGGGTCAGTTTTTTGGACCGTAGTTTGGATATTTTGTGGGTTTTGTATTCGGGTTGGACTTTCGATGTTTAAATGGTTGTTGTTTATGTGTCTCGGAACGGCTTTAACTGGGGTTTGACCCAATCGCTAAAAGTCGATTTTACTTCCGGTGTCAGTTTTGACACGAATTAGTCTTGTTTGATTGAAAACGTCCCACTGGGCCTGAATTTGAGGTCAGTTTTGTGAGATTTTTACTCCGTGAGTGCTTAAGCCAGCAACTAAAGGTTTCGAGCCCATATCCGAGCGCATAGAAACACGTTTGCGTCCGATCATCATCGGGTGTTTTCTGGAAACTGCTATAGACACCTGGCAGTCAAAATGTGGGTGTCTACAGAGCCCCCACTCTGACTGAGGTTTGGACAAGGCGAAAGTCAGAGTAGCTACCAGGCCAATCGAGGATGAAACTTGGCAGACTTCCGATCGGGTCTTTTATAGTCTATTAGACTCGCGTGAAGGGCTCGCCAGCCGTAGGATAGAAGTCATACCTGAGCTGATGATGATAACTCCGTGGGGAATCGGACTTGTCGCATAAGTCCTGGGTGCGCCTATATGTGGGCCCATCCTGTGCCATTTCTGGAAAAATGCCGCCTCGGACTTTCCGCTGGGGAGATATGTGAGCTGTACGGGCTTGCTTTCGAAGCCTCAAGTCGTACCTGTATAACTCATATAAAATTTGTATGCAACACGTAGGTAGAAAATATGACTCGCGCTGGGGAAAAAGATTTTTGAATTTTTGGAATTTTTGAAAAATTTTGAATTTTTTGAATTTTTTGAAAATTTTGAACTTTGAAATTTGAAATTAGGAAACTCGGGATGACTGATTCTCGGGCTAAAATTAGGGAATCTCGAGACGAGGCCTGTATGTTGATCCTGTTAGAATTAGGAAACTTTCTGTATAAAGAAGATATGGAAAGAGGGTTGTGGAGCTAATGCTATAAATACCCCTCCCTTGTCTTTGAATTTCTCACAACTTCCTCACAACTCATCCCTTCTAAAAAAGAAAGCTTCTTTATTCCTTTCAAGGATTTTGACCATGGGAATTGATCGATTGACCGTGGTGCTGCAAGAATGGTCCCGATGCTTTAGGGACACAGATAGAGTGGCTCTCAATCAAACGGGTATTACTCAGTTGTAGCCATTCCGTCAGATGCAAGTTGACCGTTATTTTCTTAATGCTTGTCTGTTCTATTGGGACGATACATATCATGTCTTTGCTTTTCTCCGAGGAGAAGTTTGCCCTTTACCCGAGGAGATTGCTGCTGTAGGAGGGTGGAATCCTATACTTCGTCCCGCCGTCCCGTTCTCGGTTTATGACCCAAGAAGAAAGCTTCGAGAATTCTTAGGGTGTTCCCATAATGAGGTATCTCGCATGATGGAGGACGGTAATATTTCTCTGATCGATTTGGCTGAGAAATTTATGAACCCTCATGACGTCCGGGTCAGACCAGTTTACAGCCGTAGGGCTTTCTCTTTTTGTATGCTCCATGTTTATGCTTTCGAGGGTCACATGGATTTATTGTCATGCATGGGTAACGCTCGCCTCTTGACCGTGGTTGATCTGATGGAGACGGAGCATAGTCCATCTTGGCTTATCACGGGTGAAATTATCCAAGGCCTAGACAACCGTAAGAGGGATTCGTCAGTCCGCTTGACCGGGAGTACCCGTTTACTGCAAGTATGTTACTTCGAATTTCTATTTTTCCCGATTTCTCGATTTTTTGATTTTTTTTCTCGCGATTTTTCTGCTGCAGTGGGCACTCGATCGAGTCACCCTGGCACTCGACCGAGTGCCCTCGTAAAAAGCCCCCTGTTCGTTTCCAGAGGTACCACTCGATCGAGTGACCCCTAGGCACTCGATTGAGTGCCCTTAGGCGGACGCCTGTTTCATCCTGGGAACTCATATTTTCGCTTCCTTTTTTCCAGATTTGGCTATATGAGAGGTTATCAGTGATAGATCCCCCACTTGACGCGAGCAACTATCGTCATAATCAGGTGATAACAAGGAGGCGGGCTATAGACTTTTCTCGCCAGATTACTCAGAAGTATTGGGATGAGGTGTTGTCTTTTCACAGCGGTCCGTTGCTTCGATGGGTAGTACCGTGGTGGCCCATCTATGTTTGGACCCAAGGGACAAGGCCCGCTATCAGGTAATCTTGTCTTTCAGGCAGACAGTTCATCTCTATCCGGATCACATACTAAGGCAGTATGGCTGGACCCAAAGAATCCCTGAAATTGAAGCAGTTGTGAGTGAATCTACCCAACTGACGGATGTAATGTGCGATACCTGGATGCAAAGATGGTATATCCGGCACAATTGGTCCATTCCCAAATCTCTCCATTCAATCTGGGTTTCAGATTCTTATGTGAAGTGGACCAAAGCTGATTCTGCGAAGGCCCGAGCTGCTTTGAAGGTTGACGAAGCTTTCGACCTGCTGCGAAGGGAGCAAGCTAAAGACAATAGGGGCTTCTTCGACGAAGGTGATACCCCGGCTACTCTAGTCCGTCTAATGTCAGGTCAGAAGAAGAAGACTAAGACTCAAGGCGAAGGGTCTAGTGCTAGAGGTGCGCGGGGGAAGGTGGGCCCCCAGACTGACTTGGAAAGGAGACTTGGCCCAAGACTAGCAGTGCAGGACCGACTTGGCCCGCGAGACAGGCTGCCTGAACACGTGCGGGCTCGACTTGGACCGAAGACGATAGCAGAAGACCCGCTGTCAAAGAAACGGGTTCGAGCTAAGGAGGTTCCTCTTGTGATTCGGGAACGCTCGCCCCCGCCCCGGCGACCTCGGGCTCCACGCGACCCAAAGGACAAAGGGAAGGGCAAAATGCACGAATATTAGTCTCCTTTGTTTTATTATTTAAATATTATTACTATTTTTGCGGTGTGTGTTTTTTTCGTGTAATTTTGAATTTCTCGAGTTTATCGGTTTTTTTATAAAAGACATATTAGTGAATACCGTTCCCGTGTTTTCGTTTATTGCAGTGGTTGTACCCTTTTGAGGGGCTGCCTACGTATCCACAATTAGCGGAATCAAACCAAACGTAGTTCAAAAATGGATTTATTTTTTGCAATTTTCGAAATACACAAGACTATTAGTTCAAGATGTGCGACAGTAGGATGAATAATCCTAGCTCATTGACTTGTCTATAATTTTGAAAATTTATAAAAAGATGAATTTTTATAAACTTTTGCAAATGACATTGAGATTGAGTTTATGGGTAATAGCGCTTCAACTGGTCCAAGTTGGTTGGGTTGATGAATTTGTTCCCGTCCAAGTCCGTTAGCATCACCGCTCCTCCTGATAGGACCTTCTTTACCAGATACGGCCCGGCCCAATTGGGTTTGAATTTTCCTCTTGAGTCAACCGGTAGTAGGGCCCGTACGGACTTCAGAACTAGATCCCCTTCTTTGATATTTCTGGGCCTAACTCTTTTGTTGAAAGCCCGTTGGATCCTCTTTTGATATATTTGGATATTGTTGAGGGCCCGGGAGCGCCGTTCGTCCGAAAGAACTTGCGAATCGTATCGGGCTTGTACCCAATCTGTTTCCGGCACTTGGCTCTCAAGTAGGATCCTGAGGGATGTCACTTCTAGCTCGACCGGTTGGACCGCTTCCATTTCGTATGTCAAGTAATACGGGGTAGCTCCAGTTGCGGTGCGAATTGAAGTCCGATACCCCCAAAGGGCAAAAGGTATTTTATTGGGCCAGTCCCGGTAATTCTCAGCCATCTTTTTAAGTATGGTGACAATTGTTTTGTTAGCCGCTTCCACCGCTCCATTTGTTTGGGGTCGGTAAGGTGAAGATGTATGCCTTTGAATTTTATATTTTGCCAGCAACGCGGCAGTTTCAGCTTGAAAGTGGGTCCCGTGATCACTGATAAACTCATGTGGGATCCCATATCGACATATGATCTTATTTTGGATAAATTTGGCCACGTGCTTGGCGTTCAAGACACGATATGACTCGGCTTCGACCCATTTGGTGAAATAGTCGATGGCCACTAAAATGAAGCAATGACCTCCCGTCCCGGAAGGGTGTACCTTTCCGATTATGTCAATGCCCCGTGTCGAAAATGGCCACGGGGACGTCATGGTGTATAGCAGAGATGACGGCATATGTTGTACATTGGCAAAGATCTAAAAGTTATGGCAGTGTTTGACATATGACTGACAGTCCGTTTCCATGGTGTTCCAATAATATCCGTGCCTCATGATTTTCCGGGCTAACATATGGGCATTCATATGTGGGCCATTTTCACCATCGTGTACCTCGGACATAACCTTTTCGGTCTGTACTTTATCGATACACAGGAGGAGAGCCCCCTGTGTCGTCTTTTTGTATAACTGCCCGTCGTCCGTACGAACAAATTGGGTTGCCAATCTTCACAGGGCTTTCTTGGCCTGGTTTTCAGTTCCCGGGGGATACTCTTCCGTTGTCAAGTAGGTTAGGACGGCTTGATACCAAGGTTCTGGGTCAGCAATTTTGATATCCTGGATGGCGTGGATATAGGCCGACTCGGACCGTCTTTCAACGCAGATTGGCATGCTAGTTAAATGCTCTGGTATGTTTAGCAGGGATGCTAATTTGGAAAGTGCATCTGCAAATTGATTTTCTTCTCGGGGTAGGTAGATATATTCCACCTTCTGAAATTGTTTCTCGAGAACCCTTACTCGCGCTTGGTAAGCCACGAGATTGGCGTTCCGAGTTTTCCATTTTTGGAGAGCTTGATTGATGACTAGGGATGAGTCACCGTGGACCCGGAGATTCGTTACTCCTAAATCAGTGGCGGCTTGCAGCCCGTGAATGCATGCTTCATATTCGGCTGCGTTGTTGGTCACGTCAAAGTCCAATTTGATGGATAACGGGGTATGTTCTCCTTGTGGTGAGATTAACAGAATTCCGACCCCGAATCCTCGAAAGTTGGATGCCCTAAATCCTGGCAAGGGAAATTAGCTACTCATGGAGAAATTTACGACAACAATAATAAAGATGATAAATAAATTAAGCATAGTGAATAGATCTAAAGAGAAATTAAGAATAAAAGAATTAATAAGATTAAGAAAGAATTAAGAACAAAGAGAATAAGAAAGAACAAAGAAAGAATTAGATTACCGAGTTTAAAGGAAGAGTAGAAAAGAATTCATAAATCTAGATCTAAAAGTTTAGGGTAGAGAGAAATTTAAAGAGAATAGTCTAAAGAAAAGTCTAAAGAGAATTAGAAGCATAAAAGAAGAGGTTTTTGAAACTCTAGTCTAATAATTTCTTAAATACTAAGCTAAAATCAAAGCCCAAAAGTCTTATTAACCCTAAACATCAAATTAGGAAAGTCTCGGTCTTCGTCCAGTCTCGAGAATAGTCGGTCGACTATTCTGAATAGTCGTTCGACTATTGTTCTCAGCACTGCGCGCTCAACTTCAAACGTTTGCCATTTCTTTGTTACTTCTTCAAATCGGGCGTGTAATATACCGTTAGAAAGCTAAGAGAAAGAGCTTTCCAACGCAGCTAAAATCCGCTCAATTGGACTTGTAGAACTCAAGATATTCACGTTTAAAGTAGACCCATTTGGAAACAATCATTCTGTTTTCTTATTTCGCAAAAGATTTCATCTTTAAGCACGATTTTTGCCTTGTTTATGCATCAACGGGTTCAAACCTGCATAAGATGCAATATGAACACAAAGTATCAAATTCGGGGGAAAATAGTAGACAATTCTACTCGATATGCATGGAAATGCGTGCGTAAAAGACGGAATAATCATATATAAATTGCACGCATCAGTGGCCCTCTTCGGATATTGGACTATCGGGAAGGAATTCCGCCACTACCCGGCCCTTGATGTTTTTTAATGGTACGAACTTGAGGTCAAACTCTGCTAGCATCAAAGTCCATCTGGACATCCGGCCGTTGAGAATGGGCTTTTCGAACAAGTACTTGATAGGATCCATTTTGGATAGAACATGGACTTCTGGCTAAGCATATAGTGTCGGAGCTTTTTAGTGGCCCAAACCAAAGCTAGGAACGTTTTCTCGAGCATTGTGTACTTGCATTCATATTCCAGGAACTTTTTACTGATGTAGTAAATATCCCGTTCTTCTGAATTGACTGTCTAGGCCAGCATAGCCCCCATGGCTGTCTCGATCGTTGTTAGGTATAACGACAGAGGCATACCGGGTTGAGGTGGCATTAATACCGGTGGAGCAGACAGAATCTCCTTGATTTTATCGAAAGCTGTTTGACATTTGTCGTCCCATAGTACCCGTTCTCCGATCTTCAGTTTTTTGAAAATGGGCTCACATACCATGATTAACTTTGAAATGAATCGGCTGATATATTGGACTTTCCCGAGAAACCCCCTTATTTATTTTTCGGTTTTGGGTGGCTGCATCTCGGTAATGGCCTTGATTTTAGTTGGGTCGACCTCGATGCCGCGTTGGCTAACGATATGGCCCAGTAATTTGCCCGATGTTACCCCGAAACTGCATTTTGAGGGTTTAGCCTCACGTTGTATTTGCGTAGTCGGGTAAAGAATTTTCTTAGGGCCGCAATGTGCCCACTTCGGTCTTTGGACTTCACAATCATATCGTCCACATAAACCTCCACTTCCTTATGCATCATGTCATGTAATAAAGTAGTGGCGGTTCGTTGATAAGTGGCCCCGGCATTGATGAGCCCAAATGGCGTAACGGTGTAACAGTAAGTACCCCAAGGTGTAATGAAGGTGGTCTTACTCATGTCTTCTTCTGCCATTTTGATCTGATTGTATCTGGCATACCCGTCCCATGAATGATAGAAGGGCATGATCGGCCGTGTTATCCACCAGTATGTCGATGTGTGGTAACGGAAAATCGTCCTTTGGGCTAGCCTTATTGAGGTCCCGGAAGTCCACACATACCCGCACCTTGCCGTCCTTCTTGGGTACCGGCACGATGTTTGCGACCCAGTCTGGATATTCAGACACTTGTATGAAGCCCGCTTTGAATTGCATGTCGACTTCTTCTTTGACTTTGAGAGACCATTCGGGCTTCATTCGTCGGAGTTTCTGTTTTACCGGTTTGCACCGATCTTTTATGGGTACATGGTGTTCGGCTATTTCCCGATCTATCCCCGACATGTCCTTGTAGGACCACGCGAAGACGTCCTTGAATTCCTGGAGGAGGTCCGTGAATTGTTTCTTCTCCTCAGGATCTAAAGATAGGCCCAACTTAAGCTTCTGGGGCTCTAAAGTGGTTCCCACGTTAATGGACTCGGTTTCTTCAATTACGGATCTCGGGATTCCCTTTGTTCGAGCTGCTCGATCAGATGCGGAGGAAGAGGTACCTGTTGGTCGGGTTTCTCAATGTCATTGCATGTAAAAATTTTGAAATTGTAAGAATTTTGAAAATAAGACAAGTCGTAAGCGGAACGGTTTTCGTTACTATTGTTAATGGTAAATTTTGAAAATAGCTCAAATAGAGCGGTCATCTGATCGTTGGTCAGTGGCGGGATAGGGAGTGCTCTCGGGACAGGCCCCGAGACTTCGGTGGCTAAGGAAAGAGGGGTTACAGATTGGACTCTAGGACCAGACCCTCTAGACTTGGACTCAGACTCAGACTCTGACTCAGACTCAGACTCAGACTCAGACTCAGACTCTGTATCCGGCATATCCCCCTCGCCGGCGGTTAGCTTGTAGGTCCGACCCTGGCTATCGGTCCACTTGATGGTCTTCCTCCAGGCCCTTTTCCCGGTATCCGTACCAACTTTGGAGATTAGCTTTGCTGGGTCAAACCGGTTGCTGCGAAGGATCAGATTGACCAGATCCTCCTTTGGAGCAGGGACGGTGTCTTCTCCAAATAGGAGCCCCAGCACGGGCTCGGAGTTGTTTTCACCTTCTTTGGACTCGGCCTGGACAAGGGTGAATATATCATCAGGGATGAAATTGCATTCCCGAGCCGTTTTAGTCTCGGGATATGTGATGGTGGGTTGGTAGAGGCCCACTTGAATAGCTCCGAATACAGGAGTGACGAAGTAGTCAGTTAACTTCGGGCTATAAGGGCCTAAGTAAGTACCCTTGATGAGGTTGGTGGCCTTCTGAATACCGGCCCGGACTATATTTTCCGGGGTTATGGCATACCCCAATCCGAACTGTGATTTGCCATCGTTTAGGACCTCGATGATCTTCCCAGGTGGAAGATATGGCCTCGAGGTAGCCCCCGGTAGATAGCCCATGTTTTGTAGCATTGTGTCGATGCTAGTGGTGAAGTAACGCCTGAAGAGATATTCCTCCTCGATCATGCCCACGAAATCAAATCCTCGTGGGTCGGCCCAACCCATAGCGTTGCAGCTTGCCACGGTGATGGGGGTCGCCTCCAGTGTGATGACACCGTCCTGAAGCGGCATCTTGACTTTTCTGTGGAGGGTAGAGGATACGGCCTTGACTGCATGGATCCAAGGCCTTCCTAGTAACAAGTTAAAGGACGAGGTGACATCGATCACTTGAAACTCCAATTCTTTTTCGATTGGGCCCATTATTATTGTCAGCTTAACGGCTCCGGCAACCGGTTTTGGGCTTCCGTCGAAAGCCTGGATAGTTTGTGCCGGGAGATAGTCGACATCTGTGATGCCGAAGGCCCTAGCGGTCCTTAGGGGAAGGACATTTACAGCAGATCCGTCATCGATTAGGGTCATCGGGAGGTACTTCCCTCGGCAAATGACCGTGATGTATAGGGCCAAATTATGGGCGGCCCCAAATGGTGGTAGATCGGACTCAGAGAAGGTTATGAGTGGGCCTTCTTCCTTGGACTTGCCCTTGAGATAGGGCATGATAGTGGCTACCATTTCAGCGGGGGTAACCTCTGAGTCGACCTTGATCTCATCGAGAGCCTTAGTTAGTGCTTCTTGATGTGCTTGCGAGCTAACCAGAAGTTGCCATATGGTTAGGTCAGCTCGAACCCTCTTCAATTGTTGAACCAAGGTCGTGTCGTTGCTCGGTTCTTCGGGGGTAGGCTCCGTCCTGGCAGGTTCAGTGACGGTTGTGGGAGTAGAGCGCCCAGCTGTGGCGGAGTGGTTAGTGGCTAAGGCCTTGGACTTAACTTTTCGGACCTCTTCACTGGTGATGGGGACAGCTTCCCCTTTGGCTAGGTAAACATCCTCCTCATCATCGAACCATATCCCGTTAATTTGTGGGATAAAGGGGGAAATGAGGTGTGAGCAGTCAATTACCTCCCCGGTGAATATAGCATGGGCACTGAATGGGTTTTCTTTGTTACTCGGCTTGTCTCCGGGCAACGGTATTTTCCCGCTCTCGATCAGATCTTGGATCAGATGCTTCAGTTTCCAGCATTTCTCTGTGTCATGCCCATTACCGCGATGATATTGGCAATAGGCCTGAACATTGTAGCTTTTGGACCTTTTCTCTACTGGAGTTTCTGGAGTTCGGCCTATTGGTTGAATCAGGCCCTTTGAAGATAGCCTTTGTAAGGCATATGTATAGGTAGTCCCTATATCCGTGAATACCCGATTTGGAGTATTCTTTTTGGATGAGGTGTCAAGCAGATTAACCTCATCGAAGATGTTGCGAGTTGCAGCTGCAGGTGTAGGCTTGCTCACGGATGAGCTGGCCCCTTGATAGCCCTTGGTAGAGGCCTTAGTCCGGCCCTCTAACCGTAAGTCGTCCTCGATCCTTGTACCCATTTCAATTAGGGTAGCAAAATTGGGGATGACAGCATACCGGAGATGGACCCGGTAGGAGGGGAGGAGGTTCTTGACAAAAGACTCCACTAGAACTTTCTCGCTGGGCTTATCAACCAGCTTCACACTCTCGGCCCGCCATCTTTGGAGATATCTGGTGAACCCTTCTTTGGGCTCTTGGGCCATTACTTCCAGAGTACGCATTATAGTCTGGATCTCGGTATTATCAGCGTAATTCCGAGCAAATTCGGTCGCCACATCGTCCCAAGTCTTGTATTTCTTGGAATCGAGCCTGTAGTACCAGGCCTTGGGATGCTTTTCAAGGGAGGAAGGGAATAAATGCTTAAACATGGTGGACTTCACCCCTTTGACCGCCATAAAATCTTTGAAAACCCGGATGTGGTGGACCGGGTCTTCAGTACCCTCAAACATTGGAATTCCCGTGAGGTTGAGGTTAGCAGGTAGCTCGTCATTTAAAGGCAAATAGGAACGAGCATTTTCAGTGTGGATCGAGTTGTTCGTTGACAGGTGAACCAGTTCTTCGAGCCTGCGAACAACGCTGATTAGTTCAGCTATGGGCCCAGTGGGCTCAGATCCCTCAATAGGGGCTACCTTCTCTACGGCACTCACACGGGTGGCCAAGGTCGTTTGGTCGGTCTGGATGGCAGTCAATTGAGTCTCGATCTTGGCCAGTGCTGTAACACCCGCTATTTTTCCTTGCGTTTTATTCTTTCCGTTATGACTTCGTCATAACTCTGTTAAATTTTGGCCTTATGTTTCTTCATTTTTCCAAGCTTTATTTTCAATTTTGAGTTTAATGATATTTATTTATATTTTAAAAATATTTTTAATTCTTTTAAATCTATTTATTTGATTTTCATCGTAAATTAATTATTTTCCGCAAGGAATTCTACTTCTCTACGAATTAACGTTTTTAAGCTCGGATTTAAGTTATTTCGTTTCCTACAAATGTCTAAAAATATTTATATAATATTTTCAACTAAGAAATATTTTCATTTACGAAAATTTGGCCATTAATGATTTTATTACGAAGTTTCGTAAATAACTAATTTCCAACGCGAGGTTTACTTGAATTACTTCGAAATGTCTTTAACTATTTTACGATCCTTCTTTTTATCAACTTACAAACCATTCAAGATATTTTCCCCATGTTTTGGACCGACTCACCCCCCCCCCCCCCTGTGACTCACCCATTACATTTTTTTTATAACCTTTCATTTTATAAAAACGATTTAAGAAATTAGATAATTCTTCAGTACCATTTATTGGGATGACTCATGCACAACTCTTCATGCTCCATTCTCTTCATTTTGGCTGCATATTTTAGTCTAGTTTCACCTTGTTTTCATCAAACATTAATATTATTCAAACATATGAAACCATCCATTTTTTTCCTTATATTCATTTCTGAACTTAAACAAAAAAAATCCCTTCCTTCTCCTTCTTTTGGCCGTGTCATCAGCAGCCCCTCAAGGCTTATTCTCGCTTCAATTCAAGCCATAATCGTCTCATTTTTATCGTCAAATTAATCGTTATTCCGATCCTTTCGTTAAGGTAATAATCGATGTTGTTTTCGATCATTATTTACCTTGATTTTATGAGTTTTTCTCATGGTATTTTCTGCCATGATTCTCGTGTATTGTAGACTTCTTGAACGATCTCGAAGCCGACAAATATTTTATCGATTTTGATTTGGACTAGAGGTAGCGTCGATGTTACTCGGTATAACTTGATTTTAATTGAGTATTTGCATGTATATATTTTTATTTTTTATTTTGGCAATATATGTATGTCATAAAATCTGGAAAATTTTTAAAAGTTGAAAATTTGCATGTTTCGGTATTTTTATCGCTTTTACGAGATTAACGATTAAATCGTCGTATTAATTTGTAAAATCGTAATATTCGGCCTAAACATGTAATATATGTTTATATTCTGGAAAAATGTTGTTTTTGATGATTTCTAATAATTTAGTATTTTTCTGATATTTTAGTTATCGATTATTGAATTATTACCGTTTACGGACAAAAACGATTAAAAGCCGATTTTTAGTTCTAGTACCTAAACATTTTATTTTAATCTGATTTTTGACGTGGTGAAACTTTCTGATGAAATAGAATTTTCTGAATTTTTTCATAATTTTCGGAATTGTTAAGTGGATGAATTAATTAATCACTTTAAATCATCGTTTATCGTAATTAAAACCGTGTTTGTCGTTTAAATTCTCGATTTCTAGTCCTATGATTAAATCTGGAAAAAAAATGTGATTCTGATGATTTCATATTAAAATGTGATTTTATGATTTTTAGTGCCTTAATAAATGTTCGGAACGATAAGTTTTATTAGTGGAATCGTTAATTGTGAAAACGGGTTTTAAAGACGGTTTTGACGGGATTTATTAAATCTGGAACTTTTGGAAATCTGGAAAATTATGATTTTTGGATTTAATAATAATTTTTGGATATTAATACTTAAATGGTTTTGTAATTACTATTTTTGTTTATCGTTATTGTCGAGATTGGACGATTAACGAGAAAACGCTTTAAAAACCGAGTTTTAGGATTCTGGAAAATTTTCTTTTCTGGACAGAATGTCCATAAATATATTTTAACTATTTTACGTAATTTTTGTACTATTTATTAAAGTTTTTAATTAATAAGTATTGATTTTCGGACAAATTATGATTTATCGTTAAAATGCTTCGTTTTACCTAAAAGAATTATTTTTCCAGCAATTTTGAAAGTATTTAAATCTGAAACTTTAAGAGTTAAATCATCCCTTAACATATTCTAAATATATTCAATGGTTTAATTAAATAAAAGACGTTAAAAGATTTAATTTGACATTTGCCGTAAAATCTTATTTATAATCGTATTGTCGAAACTAATAATAATTAGGGAATTTTCGTTTTGTAACTTTTGGAAACACCCTAATTAGTAGTATTTAAAATGTTTAAAACATTTTTAAATCAATTTATAAACACTTGTATGACGTTTCAATATTAACTCAAATGTTCTCGTTTTGAGAATTAATATCGTTAAGGCCGAAAGTACTAGTTTTATAAATCTATATCGTTTACTAAAAATGTGTTATTAGTATAAACTAGTATTTTGCTATTTTGATATGATGCTATTTTTAGTAAGTTTCTAAAAATAGAAAGTTTCATAAAATAGAAAGTTTCCTCTTTTGGAAAGTGATTCCTTTTCATTTTGTTCTCTTATTGTTTATGTGAAATACATCTTTTAAATATCGATAATGGATTGTTTTGGAGTTATGGAATAAGGATAAGTGTGGGTTTAGAGTAATATGCTCTGGTATGTATGTTTTGCCATCAACTATAAAGCTGGTGTGTCTATGTTGAGACACATTGGTCGTTGAACTGAGCTTGGTTCGTGTTCAGGAGTGTGTATATTTTGACCTTAAACTTAGATATCCCATCGTGTAAGTCGCCGTCGGGTTGAACTGGATTACGATTGGTGTCCAGGAGGGGTGTACATTACTTAAGCCAGGACCTCGCTGCACGCAGTCCTGTTATAGTTGAGTTGCCTAGTTAGAGACCGAAGTCTGATTTGTTTTGACTAAGTTCTCGAAGCTAGTTTAGTATTGTCCTAGTGAAAGTCTAGATTATACATTAATCTTATCCATAACGCCATTTTGAATATTTTTATTATTATCGATATAATTTTGATTTGCAGGTTGGCAAGTGTTTTATGTTTTCTCCGGAAAACACATTTTTATTATATTGTTTCGATACGTGAAGTTTTTCACTGAAAACTTATTTTCATTATAATGTTTTACTGTTTTCCGTCTTTACTATTTTTCCTATATTAGTAATTACTGTTTTAAAATCTTGTTATACGGCTGGGAGAACGTTGACGTTGCTCCCCACTGATTGTGGCTGTTATGTTTTTAACATGGCAGGTATATGTGTTTTCCTTCGGGTGGGCTAGCGAGCAGTTATAGATCCTTCTTGTTTTAATAAGATCGTTGTATTATGGATTGTTAAAACCCTATTTATGGATTCCATTTTATTTTTATTTTGTAGCCATTTTTATTTTATGGCTTATGTATTGACTTACCATTTTTATTTAATTAAGACATAGCTACAGTGTGTTATAATCCCACTTTTACAGTGTTTCCGCCACTGTATTGCGTTAGAATTTCTAGGGAATTACAAGTGCGGCGGTCAGTTGATCCAAAGCCGACTACATTTTCTGTTGTCTGGTTTCGGGTGGGCTGTCTGTAAGAATACCGCGTAATCAGAAACTAGCCCAAATCATGGAATAGAAAGTACATCCCGAGCAAAACTGAAAAGGGAAATGACTCGAAAAAGACACCTAGACGGGTGACTTGTGAAAGGTGGGCCTTGATGGGAGGGATTTGCCGTGGATCCCCACCAACAAATAATATCCAACTAATCCTAACTGGGTAGAAAGGGTAAGTCGGGTCGAGTCCACGGGGACGGTAAAGAGGGTTTAGACCAAGTTACACCTAAAGACTTGACTAGGTCTCGCGGCTAAGCTAAACTAGAATGATAAGAAGGGAAGGAAATATGACTAAAAATAAGCTAAGAAGGAGAAATCAAATAAGGAAAGAGTAGGGTTAGGTCGGGTTCATAAGTGTAGTGGGATGGTTGGGTAATCGAGGGTGTAGGTTTCACCTAGTCACTAAGGTCGGTCCGCGCTCTCGCGTCAAAGCCAATGTCCGCACTCTCGTGTCTAAGACAAAACCCGAATACTCATGCAAGATATTACCCAATACACAAGGATTCAACCACAAATCAATCACCCAATGAGAAGAATAAAACAAGCAAGATGAGCATTTGCAACTACTACTCTAACAAGCATTTCATCAAACACATAGTGTGCACAATGAGTGACTAGTAACAAAGATTTGACCTTTACCCCCAATCAACCCTAATCACCCATAATCAACACATAATCCCCCTACTAACCCCACAAAAGTCTACTCACACATAGTAAAACTAATACTAACACTATCAAGAGGAAACAACACAAATAACAAAACATCCATTATGAAACTAGCAAGAACAAGAACAATAAGAAAAGATTGAAACTTGAAAGATTAAACAAGAATTAAGAGTAAAGAGAACAAGAAGATTATACCTACTAACAAGAGGATGAAAAGATAAGAACTTGCATTAGTGAGAAAAACCCAAAACAATCTCCCAAGGTTGTCAATCTTGGATGAATCTTGAAGAATTCCCTTAATACAAGACTAATTACTAAGATTAACGATAAACTAAAGACTAATCTACACTAATCTAAGCTAATCTAGTCTAAAGTAGTCTAGGGTTTAGTGGGTAATGAAGAACATAAGCTAAGATTACAAGAGGGGGGTATTTATAAGGTTACAAGAGCAAAGGATATGAAAGGAAGTCACGCGGTGCTGTATTGGGCTCATCCCGGTCGGGATGGATGGTCCCGTTCGGGATGGCTTCATGGTCCCGTCCGGGATGGTGATCCCATCCGGGATGGTGATCCCGTCCGGGATGGCTCCATGGTCCCGTCCGGAATGACTTCATCCCGTCCCGGTTGACTCAGCAGAAGAGCTTCTTTGTTTGCACTTCATCCCGGACGGGATGAGGGTTGTCCCGACCGGGATGGGTCTTGTAGGCCTCTAATATGGTCCCAAAGGTCCCTCCATGCTCTTGTTAGGCTTCTCATCGATTCTCGGTGCTCGAGATCGGGTCCAAGGGGTTCGGGAATGGGTCGCAAGGTCTCGGGATCGAGTATAGGCTACCGAGTGATCGTCGCTTCTCTTCGATGGCTCCAAATGTGTCGGAAACGAGTCGGAATCGCTCCATATCTCCAATAATGGTCCTAGGAACCTAACAAAAGCTAGAAGAAGCGTAAGTAGCCTCTAAAACCGCTCCGAAGAGCGATTCCACAAGAGAAACCGGGACCAAACACAACAAATAAGCACTACAAACCACACTTATCAACTCCCCCACACTTAACCCTTACTCGCCCTCGAGTAAACACGAACTAACTACTAAACTAATAAAAACTAAAATACTAGTCGAGCGGGTATTAGCACACCCTACGCCCTTTCAACTCACGCGATAACACTTAGAGAACAAGTGCTATCCGCAAGGCAAGTAGGGTCTTGCGACAAAACTGTGGATGCAACCGGACACGAAAACACACACACACAAACAAACACACAGAGAAACAAACACCAAACGGTTGCATCCATGACAAAACAAATACCGCTTCCCTCAACAAAGCGGTGAAATAGACACCGGTTTAGGACTCAAGGCAAGTGACAACGTTCCCAAGCTAATAACACAAACCGAAATTGACCAAACCCTAATAGTATGACGACAAAGCAATAAAAACGTTGGTAACTTACCTAGGTTCCTCCTAACCTTCTAAGAACGTACTACGGGACGATAGGCGGGATGGAAAAAGGATGAACCACGGAGTTAGTCGACATTGTAGGTAAGTGAAGCCCCGCCCCCTTTAGCGTTAAGCCAAGAGGGTCGTCCCATGTCCAAAATCGCCCAACTAGTCCAAGTAAAAAGGTGGTCAAGGTTGCAAAATGAGGGAAGACCGATCATTACCGCTATCATCCTTTCTAGGGACTCGGTCCTTTGGTAGGCTCTTCACGGTAACGATCGGAAAAAGGCTTATTTTTGAGAGGTTGAGAATCTTTTTGTGAGACGGTTTTCTTTTGGCATTCTTTTCTTTTGCATTTGGCTTTTGAGGTTCTATGCCACTTCTTTTTCTTCTTTTGTATTTTGTTTTTCTTTTGTTGTGCCTTTTCTTTTTCTTCTTTCTTTTCTTTCTTTTTCTTTCTTTTTCTTTCATTTTCTTTCCTTCTTTGGCTTGCCTTTTTGATATGTTTTGTTTTGTAGGCACTTGGAACCAAGTAAGACAATTTGCAACTTATTTGTGGAAACGTGTATGAGGTAGGGAAATGGGTAAGTCGGGACGGCGCCTTCCCTTCAAACCAACAAAAAGGGGGAGAACTTGGACTAATCAAAGCAATTCCGAACATGGTCACCTAAGAGACGGGACTCGACAACCAAGGCCTTTTCACACCGTGGGTGGTCAAAATGCAAATCCCGTAGTAAATCCCTAGTAAGCTAGGTGGACTCAAGGTAAGAAACCAACGAAATCATTGATTTAGGGTCATTCTACTAGACTAAAGTCCAAGACTTGACTCATACTACTAGAAAGGAAAAGTAGACACTTGCTCGCTAGCCTCAAAACCGGGTTTTCGAAAACCTATTTACACACTAGACACAAACACAAGACACAACACAAAGACAAAGACATGACCAAAATAAGAGAAATTGAGACAAAGACAACATAACGAAATGAACAAAACAAACAAACAAGGATAACAAACACCACCCCGGATTTCTAAGCAAGCAACCAAATCAACTTCAAACTTTACAGAGCTCCACCCGAGCACACATCATCACAAATCTCCTCCAAACTCCACAAGAGACAAAGAGGAAAAAGAGATAAAAGGTGTTACCGGATGTCTTGAAAGCCCTTCAAAGTTAACGGTGATTAGGCAATCTACAAGGAAAAAGGGAGGCAAACACACACAACACAACAAAAGTACGATACAACGACACAAAAAGAGAAAGATACAAAAGAAAATCTTTTTGATTTTTATGAAAATTTTCAAATTTTTAGGGGTTTTAAAGATTTTTTCGAAAAGAAACTACGAAAAATAAAGCTAACTAGACTATCGCTCCCCCACACTTAAACCGAGCAATGTCCTCATGCTCGATCATAGTGTACGGAGACACTAAAAAGAAAAGAAACTACGAAAACAAAGCTAAAAATCAAAAAGAAAAGCGGAGAAAAGGTAGAATGTGTCCGACCGGGGTGTAATCAAGTCACCATGGGTCGAGACGAGAAAAGATATGGATGGGGGAAAAATGAAAAGAAAATAAAAGGAAATGGGAGGGGAGGACTAGGTGTAATCAAGTCACCTAGCCCGGATTCCGCCCGAATCCGCCTAAATTCTATCAAAAGAAAGAGAAAATCAAAGAAAAAGTGAAAATACTTGTAAATTTGGATTTTAAAATGACTCCCGATGTAGTCACGTCATCGAGAGTCGGGAGCAATGACTACCAAGGCCCCGAGGGCCACCACGACACAAATGATAAGGGGAAGGGGAACATGCAAAGGGAGACAAGCAATAAAAGACGGAAAAGAAATGAGAGTCGCCTTACCAATCGGTTAGCAACTCACTAATAACTCCATCGTCTCAATAGTCAATAATGGCACATTTGCTTGTCTTTGTCATTGCTATTCCTCTTCATTCTCGATATGGCCGCATGGTTGAAGTATTAAGCTTACAATGGTACAAGGAGGTGGGATTCGATGATGAAACTCGGTGCATAGTGAAGAGAAGATGAGATGAATGTATGTATGTGAAGTGTAGGGGTCATATGATAGGTGCAAGGGTAGGTAAGGAGGTTGGGAGGGGGTATAAAGTGGTTGGGTGGGGTCAAATGTCGAAGAAGAGGCAAAAAGGAGGAGCAGGGACCCATCCCGGTCGGGATGACATACCCGTCCCGGTCGGGAAGCTCCCTTCCCGGTCGGGATCACACTCCAGTAAACTCGATTTTTGGTACACTCATCCCGATCGGGATGGCTCCTTCCCGGTCGGGATGGTTCATCCATCCCGGTCGGGATGCCTTCTTCTCGGTCGGGAAGAGTCTTCTAGCCCTTCATAATCTTGATAGCTTCACCCATAAGGCCACCAATACAAACCCGACTTCCTAGCTCAAAATTCATGCTCTATCAATAACCATTCCTTTCTAAGATTCATCTTCACTTTGCACCTAACAAATAAGCTCAAAACATTCATCAAAGTCCCTCCCTCTCATCGCTCATCAAAATACCAAATCACAAGAATCTCACAAAACAAAGAGTCCTAGAAACAAAATCATAAATAACACAATTACAAACACAAAAACTAAAGAGAAGAGAGAAAGGGGAATGTACAACATGACGGTTCTTAAGGAACTCCGTCAAACATAGGATGATGGACTCTTCATTCCTAACTATAGCCTTCAAGGGCTCGGAGGAGCAAGTCAAACGCACGAGCCACATCATAATGAGGGCTCAAGCAAACGAGCCAAGCTATCCTCTACGGCCTCCAAGGTGGAGGCAAGAAGTAGTAATCCCAAGACCCAACATCATCATTCATGTTGTCTCCAGGGTCTATCCATCCTACGAGCTCTAACGACCTCTTCCTCCCTAAGCATCGTCTCCAATCACTAGCAAGCTTCAAGTCTTCATCATGAGGCACAAAAAATGCATTTGGCCTCATTTCCTTGTTGCACACCCCCACACCTTCCTCAAGTTGTGGTTCCCCATCTTCAAATTCCGGAACATCACTTGTCCCCACATCATCTTGGAGGAGAGAATTGAAACTATTACCGGCGGTTTCAATCTCTTCCAAACCATTGCTTCGCTTACTTGCGAGGGACTCTTGATGTTCTTCCATATTATCGCACAAGGGCAACTTGAGGTCATTATTTTCACCCAAAAACTTCACAAATTCCACTAACTCATTCAACCCACTAACCTCCTCCAATTCTTCACCAACATTGCCTTCAACAAGGGTTATTTTCTCATTCGCCTCCTCTTGGGTGGACAATTGAGGTTCTTCAAAGCAAGTCTCGCTTCTCGAAGGGGATTCATTAGCGGCTTCATCATTGGGTTGTTCCCCTTCCCCAAGTGAACATCCTTCATCAACTTGTGAAGATCGAGTTAAAAACATGAGGGTTTGAGCCGTTAAAGCATTCAATCTAGCATTACGTTCCTTACTTTCCCTTCGGAGTTCGGCCAAGATTTCATAGTCTTTTTGCACTTGTATGGCCATTTCTTGTTGCATTTGAAGAATCGATTGATTTAACTCCAAGTTGGGCATTTGGTGGTCATTGGGGTTTTGGAGTGTTACTTGTGAACCTTGATGATGCCCAAGGGGTGGGGCATCATATGGTTGGTAGTGAGGTGAATATGATTGGTAGTATTGTGGATTTTTGGGCTCATATTGTAGTTGAGGTGAAGGGTAATGTGGTGGGTTTTGGGGAAATTGGCTTCCATATGGTGAATCATGATGAAACATGGTGGGTTCACAATGATTGCTTGAGTAATAGCCACCATGATCATATGATTGATAAGTGTTCACTTGTCGGTAGCCAATTCCATTTCCTTGAAATTCATACCCACGAGTGTCTTGATTATCCCAAGGAGCTTGATAGTGGTAGGGAGATGTCATGTCATACCCTTGATTCATAGAGGGAGAGGAGTAGCTCATGGTAGCTTCTAGGTGTGGGGAGTTTAGATCAAACCTCACGTTGTGCCCGAAAACTAGGCTTGTACCCGGTTGAAAACCTCTCAAACTAACAACCGTCCGTTTATGCGGCTCTGAGTCGTAAGGAAGAGGGTGGTCACCACCTCTAGGCAAAAACTGTAGACTAGGAGCAAACGTGAGAAGTCTAGTGCTTTTTGGGCACTAGAAAAGAAAGAAATAAACTTCACACACACAAGAAGCAAAAGAAAACAAAAAACTACAAAAACGAAGACAAAATCAAGTAAATAGGAAAACAAAGTCTAAACTAGCACCGTCCCCGGCAACGGCGCCAAATTGATGGTAGGGATTTGCCGTGGATCCCCACCAACAAATAATATCCAACTAATCCTAACTGGGTAGAAAGGGTAAGTCGGGTCGAGTCCACGGGGACGGTAAAGAGGGTTTAGACCAAGTTACACCTAAAGACTTGACTAGGTCTCGCGGCTAAGCTAAACTAGAATTATAAGAAGGGAAGGAAATATGACTAAAAATAAGCTAAGAAGGAGAAATCAAATAAGGAAAGAGTAGGGTTAGGTCGGGTTCATAAGTGTAGTGGGATGGTTGGGTAATCGAGGGTGTAGGTTTCACCTAGTCACTAAGGTCGGTCCGCGCTCTCGCGTCAAAGCCAATGTCCGCACTCTCGTGTCTAAGACAAAACCCGAATACTCATGCAAGATATTACCCAATACACAAGGATTCAACCACAAATCAATCACCCAATGAGAAGAATAAAACAAGCAAGATGAGCATTTACAACTACTACTCTAACAAGCATTTCATCAAACACATAGTGTGCACAATGAGTGACTAGTAACAAAGATTTGACCTTTACCCCCAATCAACCCTAATCACCCATAATCAACACATAATCCCCCTACTAACCCCACAAAAGTCTACTCACACATAGTAAAACTAATACTAACACTATCAAGAAGAAACAACACAAATAACAAAACATCCATTATGAAACTAGCAAGAACAAGAACAATAAGAAAAGATTGAAACTTAAAAGATTAAACAAGGATTAAGAGTAAAGAGAATAAGAAGATTATACCTACTAACAAGAGGATGAAAAGATAAGAACTTGCATTAGTGAGAAAAACCCAAAACAATCTCCCAAGGTTGTCAATCTTGGATGAATCTTGAAGAATTCCCTTAATACAAGACTAATTACTAAGATTAACGATAAACTAAAGACTAATCTACACTAATCTAAGCTAATCTAGTCTAAAGTAGTCTAGGGTTTTGTGGGTAATGAAGAACATAAGCTAAGATTACAAGAGGGGGGTATTTATAAGGTTACAAGAGCAAAGGATATGAAAGGAAGTCACGCGGTGCTGTATTGGGCTCATCCCGGTCGGGATGGATGGTCCCGTTCGGGATGGCTTCATGGTCCCGTCCGGGATGGTGATCCCGTCCGGGATGGCTCCATGGTCCCGTCCGGAATGACTTCATCCCGTCCCGGTTGACTCAGCAGAAGAGCTTCTTTGTTTGCACTTCATCCCGGACGGGATGAGGGTTGTCCCGACCGGGATGGGTCTTGTAGGCCTCTAATATGGTCCCAAAGGTCCCTCCTTGCTCTTGTTAGGCTTCTCATCGATTCTCGGTGCTCGGGATCGGGTCCAAGGGGCTCGGGAATGGGTCGCAAGGTCTCGGGATCGAGTATAGGCTACCGAGTGATCGTCGCTTCTCTTCGATGGCTCCAAATGTGTCGGAAACGAGTCGGAATCGCTCCATATCTCCGATAATGGTCCTAGGAACCTAACAAAAGCTAGAAGAAGCGTAAGTAGCCTCTAAAACCGCTCCGAAGAGCGATTCCACAAGAGAAACCGGGACCAAACACAACAAATAAGCACTACAAACCACACTTATCAGGCCTCCCTTAGGATCCGGCAATGTGGGTCGGGTCCTGTTCGAAGAAAGGTCCACGTGAGACATGCTCAGACTTTGGACTTAAATGTGTAGATGGGCCCTCCTTTTTAGGAGTATGTCCTACGTAGGTGGGCCTTGCCTTAGTCTAATAAGGCGGACTGGGATAAGGAAGAAACTCGTGATGTAAGATCGACAGAGTCTCGACGCTAAGGACCTCGACGACTTAAGACACGACCCGATACATGCTAAATACGGGAAGTCCTAAGAAGAGGAAAGGTTTTGAAAAGGGTTTTTTGGGAAAATCCGAAAAAAAAAAAAAAAAAAAAAAAAAAAAAAAAAAAAAAAGGTGGAGGGACCCAATTTTTTGAGAGAAAATCGGAAAACATATCGGGCCACGGTTTTGAGGGTTCGAGAATATTTTCAAGTTTTGAAACGGACAGAATACCGGCTAGAAATAGGCTATTTTGAGTAAAATCATAAGTCCTAAATTCGGTATACGACCCGGGTTTTGAAATTGGATAGTTTGAGAAAGATGCAATCTTTGAAATAGGACGATTTTTGAAAGCGACACGGAAACCAAGTAGCACGTAGTCAGGCAAGCATTATAACAACGCCATGTATGCTTTACACTAAGTCTCGGTCGGTCTACAAAGGGTCTATACCAGTGCACATAGTCTAGACGTTGATCGGGACGGACTTTCTAAGTCGAGTTGAGCTTAGAACATGCCGCGAAACCCACTCGAATCGACTATGGACACCTTTGACATATCCATATTGGAGTACATCACGGTATAGTGGGACGTTGATCGCGAGTACCGGCCCAGGAAAATATGGGGTTATGCATGAACCATAAAACTAAAACGCGTATTGTACTAGTCAAACGATTTTTATTCGAGTCTCACCCTGAGGATGCCGATGGTAAGTCACGCATCAGTTAATCCCCAGCGGAGTCGCCAAATTGTGGACATGACATAGGTCCACCCCGACGCGGCCACGCGCGGGTTTGGGGAGGCGAATGAATCTCCATATGAGAATGGATCGAATGGAAATTTAAATCGAAGTGGAGTCGCCACCGAACTTTGTGGGAGTTCGGGCCCGTTCGAACCCACTCTATGTCGTAGTGGGCCGTGTACAAAATACGGCCCATTTCCGATGTCAGAGTTTATTCGGCTCGTCCCTTTGCATTGCGATACCGATACCGTCGCTACTGGTTATCGTGTATTGAATGACTCTCGTGCGCCAACGGTTTCGGGCATCCGGAAACCGAGGTTCTGAGTAAAGGGTGAGGGTACGTGTTGGGAAGCCCACAAAGGACACCCAACCCCGCCCGCACATTGGCGGCCTCTACTAAGATATCGAGTGACTTTCTAATACGCGCGTTAGTTGAACGATGAGAATGTTATGCAAACAATATGTTCCCTAGACATGCGAGAATTGAAAGGGTTTCTATGTCGATTTAATGCAACTAATTCTAACGTCGAAGTTAAATTTAGCATGCGAGTTCATTTAAGTACAATAAAATAAACAATGAAAATAAATCGACAAGAAATAACAAACTTGTTAGTAACGGTATAACGATAATACCGGTTAGTAGAATGATGCAATAAGGAATGACGTAAATAAGACGATGCATGGTTTTGAAAAAGCGATGTTTCACGTGATTGATTGACACGTGTCAACTTAAGTCATAAAAAAATGTTAATGAGACTCGAATGACCTTGTAGGACTCACGGCTTGACGAGATAAAGGGGCCACTCGACCGAGTCACTGAGGGACTCGACCGAGTGGACCTCTGGAAAGGCTTCTGTCCGGGTTTCGAGACGTCACTCGACCGAGTTATGAGGGAACTCGACCGAGTGCACGGCCACTCGATCGAGTCATGGCGAGACTCGACCGAGTGGTTGTCAAAATAGCATTCTGTCTCGTTTTTGGGGTGCCACTCGGCCCAGTGAACTAGGCACTCGATCGAGTGCCCCCTGTACGAACTAGGGTTCGCTTTGCAATTTGTTATCAATTTTGAAATTGCCTTTTGATTTTGATAATTTGATGAGTTTGTTGAATCGGGCATAAATATTAGGGATTTATGCTGGATTCATATGTATCATACTCGTCATATTCGACGTTCGATTATTGAGATATCGAATATTAGAACGGAACTAAAAAAAAGAAATTGATGTAAGTCGTTTAAATTAACTAAAACGATATGTGTGTAAAAGATGTCAAAAGTGTGTGCATGGGGATGTTTATATAGGCAAAGCTATGTACCCCGTCTAGGGTTACTTGATAAGTGTAGTTTGTAGTGCCTATTTCGTAGTATTTTGGTCCCATTTCCTTGTGGAATCGCCCCTTGGGAGCGATTTATGGGCTACTTATGCTTCCTCTAGCTCGTTTCAGGTTCCCGAGACCATTCGTGAAGAGTTGGAGTGATTCCGACTCAATACATACACTTTTCGGAGCCAACGAAGCGGAGGAACGATCACTCGATGCCTTGGATTCGACCCCGAGACCTTGGGACCCAATCCCGAGCCTCCGAGACCCGATCCCGAGTCCCGAGAATCGATGAGAAGTTCATGTGAAGCAAGGAGGAACCAAAAGGATCATAATGGAGGCCTACAAGACTCATCCCCGACGGGTATGCACCTCATCCCGTCCGGGATGAAGTGCGCTTTTGAAGGGGTCACTGCCAGGCCATCCCAGTCGGGACCAACCCGTCCCGGTCGGGATGACAGGCCGTCCCGGTCGGGATGATCCCGTCCCGGTCGGGACCAAGCACCTGTAGCCGCGCCTCTTATTTTCCTTCTCCTTCATTCTTGTACCCCTATAAATACTTCCCTCTTGTATTGTTTATGGATCTTACCTTACATGAGACTCTCTTAAGCCTCTATACAAGTTATAAACCCTAGATTTAGTTCCTCACATTAGCTTTAATTTCTCTTTAATCCTTAGTTAATCCTAGTTTAATATAGTTGTAATTAGTTCTTGTATTCAGAAGCCACTTGAAGATCTCTCCAAGCTTGACAACCTTGGGATTATTTTGGGTTTCTTATTTATACAAGATTGCATCTTTTTCTTCATCTTGTGTTGGTATAACTTTCTTTACTCTTGTTCTTTGTTATTATTTCAAGTTTGAATCTTTACTTAGTGTTTATTGTTATTGTTCTTATTGTTCTTGATAATGGATGTTAGGGTTGTGATGTTGTTTTCTCTTATTGTTGTTAGTTTATCATTGATTATGAGTGAGTAGTTTTCTTGTGGGTTAGTAGGGGGATTAAGGGTAGAATATGGGTGATTAGGGTTTGATTAGGGGTAAAGGGTGAATCTTTGTTGTTAGTCACATACTTGGCACACCATGTGTTTGTTGAAATGCTTGTTTGAGTTGTAGTGGCCATGCTTCTCATGCTAGTCTTCCTCTACTCATTGTTTGTCTTGTATGTGGTCATGTTGAGAATGGTCATTATACATACCATGTGGACTAGGGCTTAGACGCTATCAACGCTAACCTACCTCGACATCGGTTTAAGTTGCGAGAGCCCGGACCGAATCTAGCAATTAGGAGACACCTACACCCTTGACCACCCAAGTCACCCTACTACACTTTTGAACCCGACCTAACCCACTTCTTCTTCATATTTGATTCATCTTATTAGTTAGCATCATTTCTTTAGTTTTCTAGTTAGTTTGATTATTAGCATTGTTTAGCATTGTTATAGTCTAGTTCATTGTTAGTCTACTTTCTCCTTCTCCTCTCATCATATTTCACCAATTAATAGCTCTTTGTGTTTGTTTGGTAGCATAGTCTCGTTTTAGGCCAACCTAGTCTAAACCTTGCGACACCGTCTCCGTGGACACGACCCGACTTACCCTAGCTACCCACTAGGATTAGTTGGTTATTTATTTGATCGGCGGGATCCACGACAAATCCCACCATCAATTTGGCGCCGTTGCCGGGGACGGTGCATTGTTTAGACCTAGTTTGCTTTTAGCTAGACTTAGTTACCCTTCTTTGTGCTCTTCTACCCTCTCTTGTGCATACTTTCTAGTTTTCTTGTTTTCTTAGCTTTCTTTTCTTTTTGCCTCTAGTTGTGCTTGTTTATTGTCGTTACCTAGTGCCCATAAAGCACTAGGTGTTCTCACGTTTGTTCTAGTGTGTAGTGTATGCCTAGGCGGGGAGGCGAATTCTTTCTCTTTAATCCAGAGCCGGAAAGGCTTTTTCGAGCCTTTCTCCAACGGACGATTAATCGGGCTAGAATCTCTCAACCAAGCGCAAGAAATACTCATCAAGAGCAAGCTCAAGGAAACAATTTTGAAGAAGCATCTCGAGAGACGGTCGAAGGGAATTTCACCAATCCCTTTGGATATTCTAGTCCTAGTTCCCCCTCTACATCTACTTCAACTCCGTCTTCACCACCATCTCCCTTACATCCAATAATGCCGAAGTTTTCATCCCACTCTACATTCACGGAAGACGTCTTGCCGGGACCTAATGCTCTACCGGCCGCTTATGCCGGAAATTTTACGGCCAAGACTCACTTCATCCAACTTGTGGAAAGGAATCAATTTAGTGGTTTGCCCACCGAAGACCCGCACCAACACATGGAGACTTTCTCCGATTATTGCGACGCTATCTCTCAACCCGGGGTTACTCAAGATCAAATTCGTTGGGTACTCTTCCCGTTTTCTCTTATTGGAAAAGCGAAGCAATGGATTAAGAGTCTCGATAGGGCAACCATGGGCATCGACACTTGGAAGAAGCTTGCATTGGCGTTCTACCAAACATTCTACCCTCCGGAGAAGACTAATTTGCTTAGGGCCTCCATCACCGGTTTCCAACAACGGGATGAAGAGAGCCTATATGAAGCTTGAGAGCGGTTTAAATCTTTGGTTAGGTCGTGCCCTCACCATGGACTTTCACAATGGTTCTTGGTCCAACAATTTTGGAACGGTCTTTATGAGGACTCAAGAACTATACTCAACATGGGCTCCAATGGTAGGTTTACCGAGGTCGATGACGACCAAACTTGGGCGAGAATCGAAGAGATGGCGGTGCATAATTCGCAATACTCTAGGCCTAAGAAGGCAAATCGAGGAGGTAGGCACGAGGTTGATGCTATTACTCAACTAAGCATTGACCTTGGAGCTCAATTGAAGACCCATATGGAGACCATTGACAAGAAACTCCAAGGTCACCTCACTCAAGTTCAAAGCATTGGTTCCTCCAATCATCACTCAATCAAGAAGTAAATGCTTTGGGATTTGCACCTCCTTTGCCTTATTATGGGATGTGTGATACTTGTGGAATCGTTGGTCATGATCCTATGAATTGTAGAGGAAGTATTGAACAAGTGAATGTCTTTCAAGCATTCAAGCAAGGTGCCTCCTACTCTAATCAATACCAAGCTTCCAATCAAGTCCCTCAACAACAAGCCTTTCAACACCAACAACAACATCGTCCCTATGTTCCACCTCCCTTAAGGGACAACAACCAAGGTTACCAAGGCAACTCAAGGCCTTTCAACAACTTCAAGCAAAGTAACCAAGGTTCATTCAACAACAATCAAGGGTTCCAACAAGGGAACTTCAACCAAGGCTATCAAAACCACAACCAAGGCAACAATCAAGGCCTTAATCAAGGCAATTCTCATGGGTTCCAAGGGAACCGTCAACAACAAGAAACTCAAGGCAATCAACAACAAAGTAAGCCTAGGAGCCGGTCTCCTATTCATGACTATGGTACTCCATTAGCCCTCACCGATACTCCGCATAATCCATCATCCCCACCACGGGATTTCGACATACAAAAGCAAATGATGGATATGCAAAGGAATACTCAAGAAATGCAAAAGAGGCAATTGGAGACACAAATGTCACAACAAGGAACCATTGCTCAAATTCTAACGAATAACAAGGAAATGAAAACTCACATGAAGATGATTGAGAATCAAGTATCACAACTTGCATCGGGAAGTTCTTCAAGACAAAGAGGGCAATTACCTCCTCAAAAGGTAACTCCGAGTTTTGAGCATGTCAATGCCATCACCTTAAGGAGTGGTGCCACCTATAATCCTCCCGTGTTTCCTAGTGAGCAAGAAGCAATGAAGGAAGTTGTGTCTCCAAATCAAGAAGGATCAAGCTTTGATAATCCAATGGAGGAGCAAGTCTTATGGGAGATTGAGAGACCCCAAGAAGACAAGCTTCCCCCACTTCAAGCAAAAGACAAGGGTAAAAGGAAGGTGTCATTTGAAGAGTCTTCCCCTATTGATCAAAATAAGATCCAAATCAAGTTGCCTTTCCCAACAAGGCAAATGAAGACCAAGGTAGATTCTCAATATGAAAAATTCCTTAACATTGTGAAGAAATTGGATGTTAGTGTCCCATTCACCGAGCTACTTACCCAAATCGCGGCATATGGAAGATTCATGAAAGATATCTTGGCTAGGAAGAGATCCATCGACAAGGAAGAGACCATTGCGTTCACAAGGGTGGTGAGCGAGCTCATTCAAGGTTCTACGCTTCCAAAGTTGAAGGATCCGGGTAGATTCTCGATCCCTTGCACCATAGGCCACTACAAGATCGAAAGAGCATTATGTGATTTGGGTGCGAGTGTAAGCATCATTCCCTATTCCATTTGTGAGCGACTTGGGATGAAGGAGCTCAAGAGTACTTCCATTACACTCCAAATGGCCGATAGCTCTCTTAACCGACCTTTGGGGATGCTAGAGGATGTGCCGGTGAGAATCGGGAAGTTCTTCATTCCGGTCGACTTCATCGTGCTAGATATGCCGGAAGATGCCAACACTCCCATTATCCTTGGGCGCCCGTTTCTACACACCGCCGGTGCTATGATCGATGTGAAGAATGGTAGGATCACCTTCGAATTGGGCGAAGAGAAGCTAGTGTTTGACCTCCAAGGTAACACTTCGCCCGCCAATGATGAGTCATGCAATATGATCCAAGCCGCAAAAGACATCGATCTAGGGGGAGAGTCGGGACAAAGCTTGAAGAAGAACTCTTATGTACTTAAGGATGATGACTCCGATTTGGAGGAAGATGAGTGCCCATTTCATGGGCTTGATGACAAGTTGAAAAGCAAGGAGAAGGATGAGCCTCCCTTGGGGCCACATGAAGACCGGTGGACGTTTGGGTATATTCCCAAAGACCAAAAGTACAAGTTCAAGTCGTTGAACTTGGAAGATCGGGATGCCCCGGGAACGTCAAGGCAAGGCCATGAAGAGCCTTGGTATGTGGTCGGTTATATCTCGAGCTTGATTGAAGACTTTGCTAGGGCCTTCGACTTGTTCCTTCGTGCCCTTGATGGAGATGGAACTAGTTCTTGTTGTTGAAAAAGAATGAAGAATGTACCACCTTGGTTTGACGGAGTTCCACAAGAACCGTCTCTTTGTATATATCTCTATCCCTTGTAGTTTGTTTTGTTTTGTGAACTTCTTGATTACTTGGATTGATTGATGAGCAATGTGAGGGAGGGAATTTGATGTGTATTTGAGTTTATTGTGATAGGTGTGAAGTGGAAGTGTTTCCTAGGAAGGAGTGGTCATTGTTTGAGCTTGGATCATGTGAAGGGAAGTCGGTTTTTGAAGCTTGGAACGAGCTTTTGGGAGCTATAGAGGGTTAGGAGACTCTTCCCGGCCTAGAAGAGGTCATCCCGTCCGGGATGGAAGGCCCATCCCGACCGGGAAGGATGTCATCCCGTCCGAGATGAGGTGCACAAAAGATGGGTCTACTGTCAGTCCATCCCGACCGGGACGAGGTCTTCCCGACCGGGACAAGACGGTCATCCCGACCGGGACCGCCCATCCCGACCGGGATGGACCCCCTGTCCTCCTTTGGCCTTTTCTTCGTTGTTTGAGCCCACCCAACCACTTTATACCCCCTCCCAACCTCCCTACATGTCCTTACTCTCATTATATGACCCTTACACCTCACATAAACATTTTCACCTCACTTTCACTTCACTTTAAACCGACTTTCACATTAAAACCCACCCCATTTTACCTTTATGACCCAACCATGGAACCGGATCGCGATTGGAGAGGGTTAATGACGAAAAGGACAAGCTACGTGCCTATATTGATTTATGAGATGATGGAGCGAGTGAGTTGCTAACCATACGGTACGGCAACTATCCTCTCTTTCCCATTTTTATAACTTGTCTTCATTTGTTTATTCCCTTTCCCTTATATCATTTGTGTCATGGTGACCCTCGGAGCCTTGGTAGTTGTTGCTCCCGACTCTCGATGACGTGACTACATTGAGAGTCATTTCAAAATCCAAATTTTACAAGATTTTCACCTTTTTGTAGGAATTAGTCGGATTTGGGCGGAATCCGGGCTAGGTGACTTGATTACACCTAGTCCTCCCCTCCCATTTCCTTTTATTTCCTTCTTTTTATTTCTTCCCCCATCCATATCTTTTTCTTGTCTCGGCCCATGGTGACTTGACTACACCCCGGCCGGACACATTCTACCATTTTCTCCACTTTATTTTTCATTTTTAGCTTTATTTTCGTAGTTTCTTTTATTTTCTTTTGTGCTCCCATGCACTACGGTCGAGCATGAGGACATTGCTCGGCTTAAGTGCGGGGGAGCGATATTCTATCGTAGTTAGATTTATTTTCGTAGTTTTTCGAAAAATCTTTAAAAAATCTTAAAAATTTGAAAAAATTTCACAAAAATCAGAAAGATTTTCTTTTTGTGTGTTTTTCTTTTGTGTCGTTGTGTCGTATTGTTGTTTTGTTGTGCGTGTTTTGCCTCCCTTTTTCCTTATAGGTCGCTTAATCACCGCTAGCTTTTGGAGAGCTTTCAAGACACCCGGTGACATCTTTTCACCCTTTTTCCTCTTTGTTTCTTGTGGAGTTTGGAGGAGATATGTGTTGTGGTGTGCTCGGGTGGAGCTTTGTAAAGTTTGTGGATGATTGGTTGCTCATTTGAAAGTTCGAGGTGGTGTTTGTTTTGTTTTTGTGTTTGTTTTGTTTTTGTGTTTGTTTTATTTTGTTTTGTTTTGTTGCCTTTGTTTCTTTTTCTTTCAACTTCGTCATGTCTTTGTTTTGTGTTGTGTTGTGTGTTTTGTGTGCAAACCGTTTTCGAAAACCCGGTTTAGAGGCTAGTGTGCGAGCGTCTATTTTCCCTTCCTAGTTGTATAAATCGAGTCTTGGACTTTAGTCTAGTAGAATGACCCTAAATCAATGATTTCGTTGGTCCTTTACCTTGAGTCCACCTAGCTTACTAGGGATTTACTGCGGGATTTGCATTTTGACCATTATGACCACCCACGGTGTGAAAAGGCCTTGGTTACCGAGTCTTGTCCCTTAGGTGACCATGTTTGAAATTTGCTAGATTAGTCCAAGTTTTCTCCCCTTTTTGTGGGTTTGAAGGGAAATCGCGACCCCCAACTCACCCATTACCCTACCTCCTACACACATCTACACAATAACTTGCAGCTTGTTGATTCCTCTCTTTCTTGTCATACAAAGAAATGTCAAAAAGCCAAATCTTGCCAAAAAGGGCAAAGAAAAGAAAAAAAGAAAGAAAGAAAAGAAATGAAGAAAAAGAAAAGGCACAAAAGCCAAAAAGAAAATAGAAAAGAAGAAAAAAAAATGACATGGCAACAAACGAGCAAAAATGCAAAAGAAAGAAAAATGCCAAAAAGAAAACCCGTCTCACAAAAATAACCCCTACCCCTCAAAATAAACCTTTTTCCGACTTTTGCCGTGAAGAGCCTACCAAAGGACCGAGTCCCTAGGAAGGATGATAGCGGCATTAGTCGGTCTTCCCTCATTTTACATATTTCCACCTTTTTACTTGGACTAGTTAGGCGGTTTCGGACATGGGACGACCCTCTTGGCTCTTTGCTAAAGGGGGCGGGGTCTCACTTACCTACAGTGTCGACTAATACCGTGGTTCATCCTTTTTCCATCCCGCCGATCGTCCCGTAGTACGTTCTTAGAAGGTTAGGAGGAACCGAGGTAAGTTACCAACGTTTTTGTTGCTTTGTCGTCATACTATTAGGGTTTAGTCCATTTTGGTTTGTATTGCTAGCTTGGGAACGTTGTCACTTGCTTTGAGTCCTAAACCGGTGCTTCTTTCACCGCTTGTTTGAGGGAAGCGGTATTTGTTTTCTTTTGGGTGCAACCGATTTTTGTTTGTTTGTTTGTGTGCTTGTTTGTTTATGTGTTTTGTGTCCGGTTGCATCCACGGTTTTGTCGCAAGACCCCACTTGCCTTGCGGAGTGCACTTTTCCTCTAAGTGCACTCGCGTGAGTTGAAAGGGCGTAGGGTGCGCTAATACCCACTCGGCTAGTTTAATAGTTAGTTTGTGCTTACTCGAGGGCGAGTAAAGGTTAAGTGTGGGGGAGTTGATAAGTGTAGTTTGTAGTGCCTATTTCGTAGTATTTTGGTCCCATTTCCTTGTGGAATCGCCCCTTGGGAGCGATTTATGGGCTACTTATGCTTCCTCTAGCTCGTTTCAGGTTCCCGAGACCATTCGTGAAGAGTTGGAGTGATTCCGACTCAATACATACACTTTTCGGAGCTAACGAAGCGGAGGAACGATCACTCGATGCCTTGGATTCGACCCCGAGACCTTGGGACCCAATCCCGAGCCTCCGAGACCCGATCCCGAGTCCCGATAATCGATGAGAAGTTCATGTGAAGCAAGGAGGAACCAAAAGGATCATAATGGAGGCCTACAAGACTCATCCCCGACGGGTATGCACCTCATCCCGTCCGGGATGAAGTGCGCTTTTGAAGGGGTCACTGCCAGGCCGTCCCGGTCGGGATGACAGGCCGTCCCGGTCGGGATGATCCCGTCCCAGTCGGGACCAAGCACCTGTAGCCGCGCCTCTTATTTTCCTTCTCCTTCATTCTTGTACCCCTATAAATACTTTCCTCTTGTATTGTTTATGGATCTTACCTTACATGAGACTCTCTTAAGCCTCTCTACAAGTTATAAACCCTAGATTTAGTTCCTCACATTAGCTTTAATTTCTCTTTAATCCTTAGTTAATCCTAGTTTAATCTAGTTGTAATTAGTTCTTGTATTAAGAAGACACTTGAAGATCTCTCCAAGCTTGACAACCTTGGGATTATTTTGGGTTTCTTATTTATACAAGATTGCATCTTTTTCTTCATCTTGTGTTGGTATAACTTTCTTTACTCTTGTTCTTTGTTATTATTTCAAGTTTGAATCTTTACTTAGTGTTTATTGTTATTGTTCTTATTGTTCTTGATAATGGATGTTAGGGTTGTGATGTTGTTTTCTCTTATTGTTGTTAGTTTATCATTGATTATGAGTGAGTAGTTTTCTTGTGGGTTAGTAGGGGGATTAAGGGTAGAATATGGGTGATTAGGGTTTGATTAGGGGTAAAGGGTGAATCTTTGTTGTTAGTCACATACTTGGCACACCATGTGTTTGTTGAAATGCTTGTTTGAGTTGTAGTGGCCATGCTTCTCATGCTAGTCTTCCTCTACTCATTGTTTGTCTTGTATGTGGTCATGTTGAGAATAGTCATTATACATACCATGTGGACTAGGGTTTAGACGCTATCAACGCTAACCTACCTCGACATCGGTTTAAGTTGCGAGAGCCCGGACCGAATCTAGCAATTAGGAGACACCTACACCCTTGACCACCCAAGTCACCCTACTACACTTTTGAACCCGACCTAACCCACTTCTTCTTCATATTTGATTCATCTTATTAGTTAGCATCATTTCTTTAGTTTGCTAGTTAGTTTGATTATTAGCATTGTTTAGCATTGTTATAGTCTAGTTTATTGTTAGTCTACTTTCTCCTTCTCCTCTCATCATAATTCACCAATTAGTAGCTCTTTGTGTTTGTTTGGTAGCATAGTCTCGTTTTAGGCCAACCTAGTCTAAACCTTGCGACACCGTCTCCGTGGACACGACCCGACTTACCCTAGCTACCCACTAGGATTAGTTGGTTATTTATTTGATTGGCGGGATCCACGACAAATCCCACCATCATTACTCGACCGAGTAACTGGCTAACTCGGTCGAGTGGCCCAGTGCGCCTGCAGTCGGGCTTGTTTGAGTGCCCACTCGATCGAGTGGGCTGAGCACTCGATCAAGTGGATCAGTTGGAGCGTACGGGTCAGTTTATTGGACCGTAGTTTGGATATTTTGTGGGTTTTGTATTTGGGTTGAACTTTTGATGTTTAAATGGCAGTTGTTTATCTGTCTCTGAACGGCTTTAACTGGGGTTTGACCCAATCGCTAAAAGTCGGTTTTACTTCCGGTGTCGGTTTTGACCCAAATTAGTCTTGTTTGATTGGAAACGATCCACTGGGCCTGAATTTGAGGTCAGTTTTGTGAGATTTGTACTCCGTGAGTGCTTAAGCCAGCAACTAAAGATTTTGGGCCCATATCCGAGCGTGTAGAAATACGTTTGCGTCCGATCATCATCGGGTGTTTTTTGGAAACTACTATAGACACCTGGCAGTCAAAATGTGGGTGTCTACAGCGTGACTATGTGTTTCTTGGTTTCTATGTCGTTTTCAAAAACCGTCATTTTCAAAAATGCATCTTTTCGAAACATCCAATTTCAAAACCCGGAAAGCTACCAAATTTAGGACTTATGATTTTACTCAAAATAGCCTATTTCTAGCCGTTATGCTGCCCATTTCAAAATTCAAAAATATTTTCAAACCTTCAAAATTGTGGCCCGATGGCATTTTGCCGGTGTCAAAAATCGGGCGGCCCACCAATTTTCTCGGAATTTCAACTCCCTTTTCAAAAAAAACTTTCCTCTTCTTAAGACTTCCCATATTTAGTAGTGTCGGGTCTTGTCATAAGTCGTCGAAGGTCTTTAGCGTCGAAACTCCGTCGATCTTACATCGCGGGTTTCCTCCCTATCCCAGTATGCCTTATTTGTTAAGGCATGGCCCACCTACGTAGAGCATACCCCTACAAAGGAAGGCCCGTTTACATGTTCGAGTCCAGAGTCTGGGAAATATCTCACGTGGACCTTCCTTCGAACAGGACTCAGCTCACAGCCTCACATAGCCGAATCCTAAGGGAGGCCCACCTTTCACGAGTCACTCGTCTAGGTGTCGGTCTCGAGTCGTTTTTTCGTCTAGTCTTTTCCTTGCTCGGGATGTACTGTTTTGATTCCAGGATCTGGTTTAGTTTCTGATTACGCGGTACTCTTACAGATAGGCCACCGGTAACCAGACGCAAGAAAATGCAAGAAACCTTGAACAAGTTGGCAGCCTCACTGGACGCTATGGTCGTCAAGCAGACTCAAATCGTGACCCAACTGACAGCTATCAAGTCCGATCAAATAGCTATTGTTACCCGTTTGAACGCCATGGAACAAGAGACTCCTAATGGTGGGGTTGAGACTACTGGGCCCTTAGCTGAACTGTCAGCGCAGTCCGCAAACTGGAGGAACAGGTCCATTTGTCAACGAACAACTCGATCCACACGGAAAATGCTTGGACCTACTTGCCTCTGAATGATGAACTACCCGCCAACCTCAACCTTACGGGCCTACCGATGTTTGAGGGGACTGAAGACCCAGTGCTTCACATTCGGGCCTTCAAGGAATTCATGGCCGTCAAAGGAGTGAAATCAACTATGTTCAAACACTTGTTCGCCGCCTCTCTCGAGAAGCATCCCAAAGTTTGGTACCACAGGCTAGATTCCAAGAAGTACAAAACTTGGGATGATGTGGCTACAGAGTTCGCTCGGAATTATGGTGATAATACGGAGATTCAAACGACCATGCGTTCCTAAGAAGTCATGGCCCAGGAGCCCAAGGAAGGCTTCACAAAATACTTACAGCGCTGGAGAGCCGAGAGTGTAAAGTTGGTCGATAAGCCCAATGAAAAGACTCTAGTAGAAGCCTTTGTCAAGAACCTCCTCCCTTCCTACCGGGTCCATCTCCGGTATGTCGTTATACCCAACTTCGCCACTTTAACTGAAATGGGGACGAGGATTGAGGATGACTTGAGGCTAGAGAGCCTTACTAAGGCCTCTAGCAAGGGGTATCAAGGGGCCAGCTCATCCACCAGCAAGCCCACATCTGCAGCTGCAACCCGCAGCATCTTCGACGAGGTTAATCTACTAGATGCCTCATCCAAAAAGAATACCCCAGCTCGGGTATTCACTGATATAGGAACCACCTATACATACGCTCTACAAAGGTTGTCTTCAAAGAGCCTGATCCAACCGATAGGCCCAACTCCAGAAGTCCCGGTAGAGAAGCGTTCCAAGAGCTACAACATTCAGGCCTATTGCCAATATCACCGAGGTAATGGGCACGATACTGAAAAGTGCTAGAAATTGAAGCACCTAATCCAGGACTTAATTGAAAGCGGGAAAATACCTTTGCCCGGGGATAAACCGAGCAACAAAGAAAACCCCTTCAGTGCTCATGCCATCTTCACCGGAGAAGTAATCAACTGTTCTCATCTCATTCTTCCTTTCATCCCGCAAATTAACGGGATCTGGTTCAATGATGAAGACGACGTTTACCTGGCCAAAGGGAAAGCTGTCCCCATCACCACTGAAGAAGTCCGAAAGGCTAAGTCTAAAGCCTTAGCCAGCAACCACCTCGTTACTACCAGCCGCCCTTATCAAGCTACTAGCTCTAAGGACGCTCCTATCCCGGCCACCGTCACTGAACCTGCTAGGACGGAAGCTGCCCTCGAAGAGCCAAACACTGATATGGCTCTGGTCAAGCAATTTAAAAGGGCTCGAGCTGATCTCACCATATGGCAACTTTTGGTTAGCTCACAAGAACATCGGGAAGCACTTACTAAGGCTCTCGATCAGATCAAGGTCGACTCACTGGTTACCCCTGCTGAAATGGTAGCCACTATCATGCCATACCTCAAAGGCAAATCCTAGGAAGAAGGCCCACTTATTACCTTCTCCGAGTCCGACTTACCACCATTCGGGGCTACCCATAACCTGGCCCTATACATTACGGTGATCTGCCGAGGGAAGTATCTCCCAATGACCCTGGTTGATGACAGGTCTGCGGTGAATGTCCTTCCCTTAAGGACCGCTAAAGCCCTCGGCATTACCGAGGCCAACTATCTTCCAACCGCACAGACTATTCAGGCTTTCAATGGAAGCTCGAAACCGGTTGCTGGGACCGTTAAGCTAACAATCATAACGGGCCCAATTGAGAAGGAGTTGGAATTCCAAGTAATCGATGTCACCTCCTCCTTCAACCTACTTCTCGGGAGGCCCTGGATCCATGTGGTCAAAGCCTTATCCTCCACTCTCCACCAAAAGGTTAAGCTGCCTCTACAAGACGGTGTCATCACTTTGGAGGCGACCCCCATAACCATGGCTAGCTGCAACGCCACAGGCTGGGCCGATCCACGGGGATTTGATTTTCGTGGGAATGTGTTGTGTGCTAAATTTAGACCATTTTTCCCCTCATTAAGACCCGTTTCTCCCTCGTTTTGCGAGTTTAGAGTGCGATTATCGCCATATTTTGAGTACTTCTTGCATTAGCGTCCCTCTTGTGCGTTTTTCATGTTTTTGGTAGTTTTTCTATTAATTTTGATAGGATTTGGCACCAAAATCACGATCGAGCTTCCACGAGCACAAGAGAAGGGAACATCGTCCAAAGAGTAAAGCACACAACTTAAAGTTCAAAGTCATTCAATCATACGACGAAGAATGAGACAAGAAAAGAGGCCAGAAAAATGGTCGGGTGAAATTTCACCCGATGAAACACCACCGGGCGAAGTTTCGCCCGACGGTAAATTTGCCTCCCTGAAGATTTTCCGAGCTTCTCCACCGGGCGAAATGACCGGGCGAAATTTCGCCCACCGGGTGAAATTTCGCCTGATGATGAAAGTGTCCAAAAATGCAAAACTGGAAAAAGTTCACCGGGTGAAATTTCACCCTACGGTATTGGTCCATGTACGACGGGGCGAAGTTCCACCTCATGAAGATTAAAGGGTGATTGTCTCACTAATGGAGCAAAAAGTTGGATTTGGGCTTTAGGTTAAGAGACCCATTAAGGCATTACTATATATACATCTACCCTAACTAGTTGCCTATTACCTCTCCATTAATTTTAGGAGGGATGACATGAAGGCATCCATTAGAAAACAATTCTAGAAGTAATCTTAGTAATTCTCCATAATTCTAGTAGTTTACATAGTAATTTAGTAGTAGATCTTCCTAGTTTTCATCAACAATTCTCTAGATTTCAAGTTTGTAGAAGATTGTTCCAAGTTTTAGTTGAAGATTTTTGGGATTTATCAAAGGATTAGTGACAAATCTCTTTGTTCTCCTCATCAAGATTCAATCTTTATTTATGCAATCTTCTTATTTATTGTAGATCTTCATAGTTGGTACATTTCTCTCCACTCTCTAATCTCTAGATTTTAATTATGTTGCTCTAGATGATCATTCTCTAGTTTATTTTGTTAGATCGTAGTTTCCTTATTGTTTTGTTGTTATCTTCTTTAGATTTAGTTATGCATGCTTTAATTAATTTCTCCTTTATTGATGTTTTGTTGTCTTCCATTACGATTAGTGAGTAGATTTCTTGTTGAGGGGGTTTAGGGATGAAGACTTGGATTATTTGAATTAAGGGATGTTGGTGGGTTGCTTGCTTGTTGGTTTGTCTTGTTTATGGTTGTTGTGTCATTGTTGTTTTAGTCCGGCCAACTAGAGCGACCTTGACTAATTTCTATCAATATGGGGAAACTCGGGGTAGAAATTAGCTTAACTTGAGACTTACCCTTCTTCGCCGCGAAAGCGGGTTTTTAGGCGGGTTGGGTGAAGAAACCGAAAGGGGGCATTCTCCCTTTATCAATGTTGTGACAAAAACCTGATTCCGACCTTCTTAGACTCCAATGTCCGAATCCCGACTTCCCCCTAACACCTTTTCCTAGAATGGTTATCTCTAATTATTTCTATCGTTATTTTTCTAGTGTAGACTCGACCCTTAAAACCTTCCCCCTCTAGATTCCAAACACGCCGCTTTTAGCTCGATACTACGTTCCGTTCCCTGTGGACCGACCTCGACTTACCACGATTACTCTAGTAGTTTTTGTGTTATTACGAGTCTATAAATATTGTTTGACCCCCCATCCTTCGCTAAATGACCGATCCGATTTGGGGAGCCTTCAGAATGATTGGGGAGGAATATCTCTTCAGGCCCTATTTCACCACTAGCATCGATATGATGCTACAGAACTTGGGATATCTACCGAGGGCTACTTCGAGGCCATATCTTCCAGCTGGGAAGATCATCGAGGTCCTAAATGACGGAGAATCGCGATTCGGCCTAGGGTATGCTGTGACCCCTGGAAACGTGGTCTGGGCCGGTATTCAGAAGGCCAACATCATCATCAAGGGTACCTACTTGGGCCCTTATAGCCCAAGACTAACCGACTACTTTGTTACACCAGTATTCGGGGCTATTTAAGTTGGTGTCTACCAACCCACTATCACATATCCCGAGACCAAATTGGCTCGGGAATGTAACTATATCCCAGATGACATATTTGCCCTCGTCCAGGCTGAGTCCAAGGAGGGTGCTGACAATGCAGAGCCTATGTTGGGGCTCCTATTTGAGGAAGACAAGGCTGTCCCAACCCCAAAAGAAGACTTGGTGAACCTGATCCTCCGAAGCGGCAGGTTCGACCCAACGAAGCTAATTTCTGAAGTCGGTTCTGACACCGGGAAAAGGGCATGGAGGAAGACCATCAAGTGGACCGACAGCCAGGATCAAGTCTACAAGTTGATCACCGGTGAAGGAGACATGCCGGATACCGAATCTGAGTCTGAGTCAGAGTACGAGTCCGAGTCTAGAGGGTCTGGTGCTAGAGTTCAATCTGTAACCCCTCTTCCTATAGTCACTTCCACTGGAGACTCGGGGTCTGTCCCGAGGGCACTCTCTATCCCGCCTCTGACCAACGATCAGATGGCCGCTCTCTTTGAGCTGTTTTCTAAATTCATTATCAATAATAACAAAAACCGTTCTGCTTACGACTTGTCTTATTTTCAAAATGTCTTCAACTTCAAAAATTTTATTTGCAATGACATTGAGAAACCCGACGAACAGGTACCACTACCTCCACACCAGATCGAGCAGCTCGAACAAAAGAAATCCTGAGATCCGATAATTGCGGAAACCGAGTCCATCAATGTGGGAACCACTTTAGAGCCCCAGATGCTTAAGTTGGGTTTATCCTTAGATCCCGAGGAGAAACAACAATTCAAGGACCTCCTCCAAGAGTTCAAGGACGTCTTCGCATGGTCCTACAAAGACATGCCGGGGATAGATCGGGAAATAGCTTAACACCATATACCCATCAAAGACGGGTGTAAGCCGGTGAAACAGAAGCTCCGAAGAATGAGGCCCGAATGGTCTCTCAAGGTAAAAGAAGAGGTCGACAAGAAATTCAAAGTCGGCTTTATACAAGTGTCTGAATATCCATACTAGGTTGCGAACATCGTTCCGGTACCTAAAAAGGACGGTAAGGTGCAGGTATGTGTAGACTTTCAGGACCTTAATAAGGCCAACCTAAAAGACGATTTTCCATTGCTACGCATCGACATACTGGTGGACAACACGGCCGATCATTCCCTTTTATCATTTATGGACGGGTATGCTGGGTACAATCAAATCAAAATGGCAGAAGAAGATATGAGTAAGACCACCTTCATTACACCTTGGGGTACTTACTGTTACACCGTCATGCCATTGGGTCTCATCAACGTCGGGGCCACTTATCAACGAACCGCCACGACCTTATTACACGATATGATGCATAAGGAAGTGGAAGTTTATGTAGACGACATGATCGTCAAGTCCAAAGACCGAAGCGGGCACATCGCGGCCCTAAGGAAGTTTTTCACCCGACTACGCAAATACAACATGAGACTAAACCCTTAAAAGTGCAGTTTCGGGGTAACATCAGGCAAACTACTGGGTTATATCGTTAGCCAACGCGGCATCGAGGTCGATCCAGCTAAAATCAAAGCCATTACCGAGATGCAGCCACCTAAAACCGAAAAAGAAATAAGGGGGTTTCTCGGGAAAGTCCAGTACATCAGCCGGTTTATTTCAAAGTAGAGGTGATCATGGGTCGGGCCAATGCGGGCTTGGGCCGGGCCTAAGTAATAAAAATGACCCACATGAGCGGGTTGGGCCGGGCCAAACGAGTGGGCCTATTTTTTAAGCCCAAACCCGGTCCTAGCGGGCTAGTACGGGCTTTTCGGGCCAAATGGGCTTTTTGGGCCCTACAATTTAATGCTCTCGTATGAAATAAATATCTTAATATCACCGTTTAATAAGTTAAACTTATGTGTTTCGTTAAAAATTAATGATAAACAACATATCGACATATATATATCACTTTAAATATTATATACTCCGTAATTAATAACGTAACAAACTTAAAATGTTTAATAAAATATACATGAATATAATATATACTTGTATTGGGTATTACTTTGAATAATTACGATCATATTACGGAGATATTAATCATAAATTACGTATAACTATATAAGAATTTCTAAAGAGAGTTATAATCTTATCACTAACTTTAAAAAGTAGTAATAAAAATTATATATTTTAATTAAGTATGGGTCGGGTCGGGCCAAAATTTGGGCCAAATTCGTGGCCCAAACCCGGTCCAAAAACACATCGGGCTTTTTCGGGCCGGCCCATGGACTTTTTTGGGCCATAATATAAGTCCCCAAGCTTTTCGAAAAAGTGGGTCGGGCCGGGCCGGGCTTATGGGCTTGGGCCATTTGATCACCTCTATTTCAAAACCATGGTGTGTGAACCGATTTTCAAAAAACCGAAGATAGGAGAACGGACACTGTGGGATGAAAAATGTCAAACAGCTTTTGACAAAATCAAGAAGATCCTGTCTGTTCCTCCCGTATTAATGCCACCTCAACCCGGTTTGTCTTTGTCGTTATACCTAACAACAACCGAGACAGCCATGGGGGCTATGTTGGCCCAGACGGTCGCCTCAGAAGAACGAGCTATCTACTACATCAGCAAAAAGTTCTTGGAGTACGAATGCAAGTATACAATGCTCGAGAAAACGTGTCTAGCCCTGGTCTGGGCCACCAAGAAGCTTCGGCATTATATGCTCAGTTATGAGGTACATGTATTATCCAAAATGGATCCTATCAAGTACCTGTTCGAAAAGCTCATCCTCAATGACAGGATGTCCAGATGGACTTTAATGCTAGCAGAGTTCGACCTCAAACTTGTGCCACTAAAAGCCATTAAAGGACGGATAGTAGTCGAATTTCTCGCCGATAGTCCCGTATCCAAAGAAGGGCACACTGATACTTGGTCCTTCCCGGATGAAGGCATATTCAATACTAATACGAAAACATGGGATCTGTATTTTGACGGGGCATCCAATTTCCGAGGATTCGGAGTCGGCATTCTTTTAATATCACCAAAAGGAGAGCATACTCTGTTATCTATTAAACTGGATTTCGACGTGACTAACAACGCAGACGAATATGAAGCATGCATTCACGGGTTGCAAGTCGTCGCTGACTTAGGAGTAGTAAATCTTCGGGTCCACGGTGACTCATCTCTAGTCATCAACCAAGCTCTCCAAAAATAAAAGACTCGGAATGCCAATCTCGTGGCCTATCAGGCGCGAGTAAGGGTTCTAGAAAAACAATTCCAAAAGGTAGAGTACATTTATCTACCCTGGGAAGAAAACCAATTTGCAGATGCACTTTCCAAATTAGCATCTTTATTGAATATCCCGGATCACCTAACCAGCATGCCGATTTGCGTCGAAAGACGGTCCGAGCCAGCATATATCCACGCCATTGATCAAGACATCGAGATAACCGATCCAGAACCTTGGTATCAGGCTGTTCCAACCTACTTAACAACGGGAGAATATCCTCCGGGAATGGAAAACCGGGCCAAGAAAGCCCTACGAAGGTTGGCCACCCAATTTATTCGTACGGACAACGGACAATTATATAAAAAGACAGCACAGGGGGCTCTCCTCCTATGTGTTGACAAAATACAGGCTGAGAAGGTTATGGTCGAGGTGCACGACGGAGAAAACGGCCCGCATATGAACGTCCATATGCTGGCCGGAAAAATCATGAGGCTCTGATACTATTGGAATAGTATGGAAACCGACTGCCAATTATATGTCAAACACTGTCATAACTGTCAAATTTTCGCCAACGTGCAACATATGTCATCATCCCTACTATACACCATGACATCACCAAGGTCGTTCTCGACGTGGGGAATTGATATAATTGGAAAGGTAAACCCTTCCGGGACGGGAGGTCACTGTTTCATTCTGGTGGCTATCGACTATTTCACCAAATGGGTCGAAGCCGAGTCATACCGGATTTTGAATGCCACGCATGTTGCTAAATTCATCCAAAACAAGATTATATGCCGATACGGGATCCCGCACGAATTTATCAGTGATCACGGGACTCATTTCCAAGCTGAAACCGCTACTCTGATAGCAAAATATAAAATCCAAAGGCATACATTTTTGCCTTACCGTCCCCAAACAAATGGAGTGGTAGAAGCAGCTAACAAAACAATTGTCACCATACGTAAAAAGATGGCTGATAATTACCGGGACTTGCCCGATAAAATACCTTTTGCCCTCTGGGGATACCAAACGTCAATTCGTACCGCGATCAGGGCTACTCCGTATTATTTGACGTACGGAATGGAAGCAGTCCAACCAGTTGAGCTGGAAGTACCGTCTCTCACGACTTTACTTGAAAGCCAAGTGCCTGAAGCAGATAAGGTCCAAGCCCAATATGACTCGTTAGTTCTTTTGGACGAACGACGGTCCCGAGTCCTCAACAACATCCAAATATACCACAAAAGGATACAACGGGCCTTTAACAAAAGAGTTAGGCCCAGAAATATCAAAGAAGGGGATCTGGTTCTCAAATCAGTCCGCGCATTACTACCAATTGACCCAAGAGAAAAATTCAAACCCAATTGGGCTGGGCCTAATCTAGTGAAGAAGACCCTATCAGAAGGAGTAGTGATGCTGACAGACCTGGACGGAATGAATTTGTCAACCCAACCAACTTGGACCAGCTAAAGCGCTACTACCCCTAAACCTTATCTCAATGTCATTTGCAAAAGTTTATAAAAATTTGTCTTTTTATAAATTTTCAAAATTATAAACAAGTCAATAAGTTAGGATTACTTAGCCTACTGTCGCACGCACCTCGAACTAATAGTCTTGGTGTATTTCGAAATTGCAAAAAATCTAAGCCCGAACTACGTTTGGTTTGATTCTGCTAATTGTGGATACGTAGGCAGCCCTTCGAAAGGGTACAACCACTGCAATAACGAAAAAGACAGAAACGGTATTCACTAATAAATATGTCTTTTATTTAAAACCCGATAAATTTGGGAATTTCAAAATTACATCACCCACAAAATAAAAAAAAACAACAAAAAACACACCACAAAGATAATAGTAATATTTAAATAATAAAACTAATGAGACTAGTATTTAGGGCATTTTGCCCTTTCCTTTGTCTTTTGGGTCGCGTGGAGCCCGATGTCGCCGGGGCGGGGGCGAGCGTTCCCGGATCACAAGGGGAACCTCCTTTGCTCGAACCCGTTTCTTCGACAACGGGTCTTCTGCCACTGTAACCGGTTCGAGTCGAGCCTTCACATGCTCAGGTAGCCTGTCTCGAGGACCAAGTCGGTCCTGAACTGCCAGCTTCGGACCAAGTTTCCTTTCTAAGTCGGTCTGGGGGCTCACTCTCCCCCGCGCACCTCTAGCACTGGACCCTTTAGCTTGAGTCCTAGTTCTCCCTCTCTGAGCTGACATTAGTCGAACCAATGTAGCCGGAGTCTCACCTTCGTCGAAGAAGCCTCTATTATCTTTAGCTTGCTCTCTTCGAAGCAGGTCGAAAGCTTCATCAACTTTTAAAGCAGCTCGGGCCTTGGTAGAATTTGCTTTCGTCCATTTCACGTAAGAGTCTGATACCCAAATTGAATGAAAGACTTGGGAATAGACCAAGTGACCCGGGTGTACCATTGTTGCATCCAGGTATCGCACATTACATCAGTCAGCTGGGTAGATTCACTCACAACTGCTTCAATTTCTGGGATTCTCTGAGACCAACCATACTACCTAAGTATGCGGTCGGGGTAAAGGTGAATTGTCTGCCTAAAAGACAAGATTACCTGATAACGAGCTTTATCCCTCGGTGCCAAACCCGTCCAAACGTAAATAGGCCACCACGGCACCACCCATTGGATCAACGGACCGATATGAAAGGACAGCACTTCATCCCAATATTTCAGAGTAATGTGGCAAGAAAAATCAATGGCCCGTTTCCTTCTCATCACCTAATTAGGTCGGTATAGACTTGGGTCAAAGGGAGGATCTATGACCGATAGCCTCGCAAAATACCAAAGCTGAAAAAAGAAACAAAAAATACGAGTTCTCGAGGCAAAATCGACGTCCGCCTAGGGGCACTCGTTCGAGTGCCTAGGGGTCACTCGATCGAGTGACACCCCTGAAATCGGGCAGTGGGTTTTTAATGAAGGCACTCGATCGAGTGCCAGGGTGACTTGACCGAGTGCCTGCTGTAGCAGAATATCGCGAAAAATCGAAAAATCAGAAAAATCCGAAGCAATATACCTGCAGTAGACGGGTTCTCTCGGTCAAACGAACCGACGAATCCCTTTTGCGATTATCCAAGCCTTAGATAATTTCCCCTGTAATCAGCCAAGCCGAACTATGCTCCGTCTTCATCCGGTCATCAACCACAGTAAAAAGCCGAACGTTGCCCATACACAACAACCAATCCATGTGACCTTCAAAGGCATAAACGTGGAGCATACAGAAAGCGAACCCTACGGCTATGGGCCGGCCTGACCCGGACGTCATGCGGGCTCATAAATTTTTCAGCCAAATCAAGCAAAGAAATATTATCCCCTTCCGTCATGCGGAATACCTCCATATGGGAAAGTCCTAAGAACTCCCATAGCTTCCTCCTAGGATCGTGAACTGAAAACGGGACAGCAGGACGAAGTAAAGGGTTCCATCCTCCCACAGCAGCAATTTCCTCAGGTAAAGGACAGATCTCGCGCCGAGGAAGGGCAAAAACATGGTATGTGTCGTCCCAGTAGGACAGACAAGCATCAAGAAAATAACGATCCACCTGCATCTGACGGATCGTGAACAGCTGAGAAATACCTGTCTGGTTTAAAGCTACCTTATCCGCGTCCCTAAAGTGCCGGGACCATTCTTGCAATATCACAGTTAAACGTTCAATGCCCATAGCTAGATCTCTTGAAAAGAATAGGAGTTCTCTTTTTAAGAAGAAGGGAATTGTGGGAGTTGTGAGAAAAACTAAAACAGAGGATGGGTATTTATAGCACCAAGCCCTGACAATCCTCTTTCCATAATGTTTCCTAATCCCAGTGGACCCAATCTCAGATTCCTCATGTCAGCACAGAAATAGGAATTAGTCATCCCGAGCATTCCTAAAGGAGTCAAAAGTTTTCAAAAAAAAAATCAAAAATTCAAAATCCAAAAGTTCAAATATTTTTATTCCCCAGCGTGAGTCGTGTTTTACCTAAATGTTACGTGCAAAAATTCTATGAAACTGTACACATGTATGCTCAAGGCTTCAGAAGCAAGCTCGCGCCACTCACATACCTCCCCAGCGGAAAGCCCGAGACGACATTTCTCTCGAAACAGCACAGGATGGGCCTACATACAGGCGCACCCGGGACTTATACAACAAGTCCGACTCCCCACGGAGTTATCAACATCAACTCAGGTATGATTTCTGTCTTATGGCTGGTGAGCCCTTCACGCAAGTCTAATGGACTATAAACGACCCGACCGGAAGTCTGCCGGGTCTTAAATCCTCGATTGGCCTGATAGCTACTCTGACTTTCGCCCTGTCCAAGTCTCAGTCAAAGTGGGGGCTCTGTAGACACCCACATTTGGCTGCTAGGTGTCTATAGCAGTTTCCAAAAACATACCCGATGATGATCGAACGCAAACGTGCTTTTAAGCACTCGGATATGGGCTCAAAATCATTAGTTTTGGCTTGGGCTTTTTATGGAGTACAAATCTCACAAAACCAACCTCGAATTCAGGCCCAGCGGGTCGTTTCCAATCAAATAAGACAAATTTGGGTCAAAACCGATACCGGAAATAAAACCGACTTTTAGCGACCGGGTCAAACCCCAGTCAAAGTCATTTCCGAGACACAAATCAGCAGCTACAAAACTCAAGAATTCAACTCAAACACAAAAACTCCAAAATACCTCGTCAACCCGACCCACTCGATCAAGTATCAGCTCACTCGATCGAGTAGGCCTTTAACAGGCCCGCTGTTTATCTTTTAATAGGCCACTCGATCGAGTCAACAGGGGCACTCGATCGAGTGACCCTAGGTCGAGGGTTCGGGAAATTCTTATAAATACCCCCTTTGCAACACAATTTAGGGGACCCTTGGACACACAACTTTTTCAACCCTTACAACTTTTTGAATCCTACAACTACACATATAATTCATCCTTCTCCTACCTTAAACCACCATAACTCATCTACATAATCTCGAAGCTCCCGTGCCTAAGCCACAACTAGAGGATCCCTATTCCGAGAAGACAAAAGCATGTAGGTTGAGGGTGCCAATTCAATCCCGATCTCCTTTCTTTCTCTCTTCCCTTCTCTCGTCTCTCCCGTCTTCTTCATCTTTTTTTTCTTTTTTTTTCTTTTTCTTCTTTTGTCTCTAATATCGTTATTATTACTACTATCGAATCACTATAAAATATTCGCCTATTCGTGTCGAATACAAGGGATGACGGGATAAGGAAACACGAATACGAGGGTATCGCACCCGATGTTGCCGGTCGCTTATCCCGACACCTCAAGTATTTGATTGTTGAAGCGAATCAACATCAACAAGATCATTTTTTATCGCATCGTTACTCTCGTTTTAGTATTTACATAATCGTCATCATTAACATCGCGCATACATCGAATTTATAAAATAATCTCGAATCGAATACGTTTAATGTTGAAATTCGCATAAGACCCTTCTAATCCCTTTACGAGTTGTAACAGTGGTGGAGCCCTCTCGAGGAGCCCTGCCCTAAACACTCAAGGGCGTGAAGGGATTGCGAATATTCCGCGTTAAACATGTTAGATTCCCCTTTTTTCAAAAAGGTTAGAACGAAGCCTTTTGATGCAAATCGAACATCATGTAATCCACAAAGATTAATAACGATGTCGTGACGCGAAGGGAATCGACTTTCGATCTAATCAAATAAATAAAATGGTATTCTTAAGACGCGATACCGACTCTGTAGTCGAATATTATGTCTAAAAGAATTAGTCAATAAATCGATCTAACATGAACCCGTTGATGCCGAAATAATTGTCACATGATCCGAAAGGATTAATTACGACATTATAACGCGGAGGGAAATATTTCATCCTAGTTCAATTTAAAACGACTTATAACGTTTTTTCCTAAAAATCCCGATAATTGATCTCGTAATATTAGCATATACACTACGAGCATATGAAAATTAGGTCGAGTATAAATTATTCCATATTTCTACGCGATTTAATAAAATTATCGATTTTCAAAATTAAAAACAATTTCGAAATCAATGTTGAATTTCAAAACGAACTATTGTTCATACAGGGGGAACTCGACCAAGTGCCTAGCTCACTCGATCGACTGGCACCCCAAAAACTGGGGCAAAAGATTTTTTTCAAGAGACACTCGATCGAGTCCCTCCATGACTCGATCGAGTGGCCTCTGTCACGCCAAGCCGTGAGCCTCCCACATACTTTAAACCTCGATAAAACTTTTTTTATGACTTCGGTCAACACGTGTCAAGGCCATCACGTGTCTCATTCTTTTCAAAACCGTGCATCATGTCTTATTATATCATTCTAATTTACTTACGATCCGTTATTATCGTTACTAACTCAATCGTTTCTGTCTTTGTGTTGTATTTTCGTTGTTTGTTTTATTGTACTAAAATGAACCTCGCATGCTAAAATAACTTTGACGTTAGTTTAGATGCATTAAATCGACATAGCAACTTATTCAAATCTTCACATGTTTAGTCAAAATACTGTTTGCATAACATTTCAACCGAATTACTAACGCGCGTATTCTAAAATTGAACGATATCTTAGTAGAGGCCGATAAGTGCGGGCGGGGTTAGGTGTTCTTTGTGAACTTCCCAACATGTACCCTCACCCCTTGCTCAGAACCGTGGTTTCTGGATGTCCGAAACCATTGGCGCACGAGAGTCATTCAATACACGGTAACCGATAATGTCGGTATCGGTATCGCAATGCAAAGGGACGAACCCCATAAACTCTGAGATCCAAATGGCCCGTACTTTGTGCACGGCCCACCAAGATATAGAGTGGGTTTAAATGGGCCCGAACTCCCACAAAGTTCGGTGGTGACTCCAACTTCGATTTAAATTTCAACTCGAGATCCATCTCACACGAGATTCATTCGCCTCCCCAAACCCGCGCGTGGCCGCGTCGGGTTGGACCTATGTCATGTCCACAGCGATGTATACGCAGCTTGTGGGACCTGTTTTGCGGTCAGAGTGTGCAAGTTTGGGAAGGTGGCAACGACCAGGCAATGGGTGGAGTAAACTAAATGTCGACGCGGCTATCTTTACTGAGGACGAGGTGGGGCTGGGTTTCGTGTGTCGGAACTCGAATGGGACGGTTACATTGGCTGGGTGGAAGCGGGTCCGAGCAAAGTGGTCCATCGAAGAGGCGGAGGTTCAGGCTTTGATTTTTGGTCTCCAACATCTTCAGGAGGAAAGGGAGGGGAGTTTCATAGTAGAGAGTGATGCTCAGACATGCTCTGAATCATCGTACTATTTTCCAAAGCCCAATAGGATTATGTTTTGATAGAGTCCTTGTGTTATTACGTATTTTTTTTCTCGTTATCGGTGTGTGCATGTGAAGCGTGAGGGTAACACTGTAGCTCATTTCATGGCTCGATTCCCCCAGTCGATAGGTGACGAGCTTGTATTTGGGTCGTCCTTTCCGACGGGTATTATTAGCCTGGCGGAAATTGATTTAATATAATTTCTCACGTTTCTCCTTAAAAAAAAACTATTACAACCTGCCATTTACCAAACACGGTCATTAACATTTTTTTTTATCAAAATCATTATTTGCTCTCAATATGTCAATTTTTGACAGATCTGTAGCTAACCAAACTGGAGATGTATAGACGCCAAAACCGAGTTTTATTTTTTCATTAATCAACGGCTTTCAATCTAGTAAGAGCAATCACAATGGACAAACTTAATAAAAAGTTTGTTATTGCCATGTAAAATTTTGACAAACTCAATATGTTTAGAACTTTTATTAACAATGGAAGGACTTCAAATAAAGTTCTTACATGAGATAGTAGAATAAAAATAAATAAATAAATAAAATAGTTGTAGACACCCACATTTGGCTGCTAGGTGTCTATAGCAGTTTCCAAAAATTACCCGATGATGATCGAACGTGAACGTGAACGTGCATTAGCATACTTGAATATGGGCTCAAAATCGTTAGTATTTGGCTTGGGCTTTTTACGGAGTACAAATCTCAAAAAACCGACCTCAAATTTAGGCCCAGTGGGTCGTTTCCAATCAAATATGACTAATTTGGGTCAAAACCAACACCGGAAATGAAACCGTCTTTTAGCGACCGGGTCAAACCCCGGTCAAAGCTGTTCCGAGACGCAAATCAGCCCCACAAAATTTCGAGAGTCCAATTCAAAATCAAAAACCATAAAATATCAGTTGCATGAAGAGAACCCGACAAACAAACCTTTTCAATTTAGGATAGAATTTCTTCCTAAAAATCTATCCAAAACTGGGTATCTTCCTATAAATACCCCACTCTTCTCAACACAAAAAGAATTTTTGTTTTCAGCGATCAATCATACAATTCTTCAAATACAATTCATCCTTCTACTACCTTAAACCACCATAACTCATCTACATAATCTCGACGCTCCCGTGCCTCAGCCACAACTAGACGAGCCCTATTCCGAGAAGACAAAGGATGTAGGTTGAGGGTGCAAATTCAATCCCGACTTTTTTTTTCTCTCTTCCTCTCTCTCGTCTCGTCTCTCGCGTCTCACGTCCTTGTCGTTGTCCTTTTTTTTCCTAGTATCGTTATTAATATCATTACTATCTAATTAACGTTAAAACTTCGCGCATATATCGATTTATAAAAACAAATTCGTATCGAGTATACCTAAAGATAAATCTCGTTCTAAGATCCTCCTAATCCCTTTACGAGTAGTAACAGAGATGTCACCCTTTCGAGGAGCGCCACCCTAAACACTCAAGGGCCCAGTGCGATCGCGGATATTTATCGTTAAGTGTACTAGATCTATTTTTTTAAAGGTTAGAACGAAACCTGTTGATGCAAATCGAACATCACATAATCTGCAAGGATTAATTACGATGTTGTGACGCGGAGGGAATCGACTTTCGTTCTAATCAAACAAGTAAAACGTTATTCTAAAGATGCGATACCGACTCCATAGTCGAATATCATATCTAACGGAATCAATCAAAAATCGAGACAGCCCTCCACGCGAGTCGCGCGCCTAAGCGGGTCGCACGGGGAACGCGCGGGTCGCCCGATTGCCTGGAAGTCACAACGCGGAGGGATTTATTTCGTCTTAATTCGATTAAAAACAATTTACAACGTCTTTTCTAAATCCTCGATAATCGATCTCGTAATAATAGTATATACGTTACGAGCATCAAAAGCTAAGTCGAGTATAAATCATATTATTTCTATGCGATTTAGTAAAATTATCGATTTAAAAAACTAAAGCAAATTCGGGAGCGCATTCTTCGAAACGAACCACTGTTCGTACAAAGGCTCCGTAACCCGATCACTTGGTCGAGTCCTACCTATGACTTGATCGAGTGGTCCCCTTTACGCATAAAACGCGGGTTTCGTCTATCGTGTCAACATCATCGATTTCTTTTTCACGACTTTGGTCGTCACGTGTCAAAGGCTATCACGTGCCTAATTTTTCAAAAAGCATGCATTACATTATCCGTTATTATCATTGTTACTATTTTAATTATTTCGATCGTCGCGCTTGTTGTATTGTATTTTTCGGGTTGTATTCCGCCCGCGCATTTGTAATCTTTTGTTTTAAGTTTTATTTTTGTTGTTTGTTTTATTGTACTAAAACGAACCTCACATGCTAAAATAACTTCGACGTTAGTTTAGATGCATTAAATCGACGTAGCAACTTATTCAAATTTTCACATGTTTAGTCAAAACGCGGTTTGCATATCATTCAACCGAATTACTAGCACGCGTATTAAAACATCGAACGATATCTTAGTAGAGGTCGCTAAAGTGCGGGCGGGGTTGGGTGTCCTTTGTGGGCTTCCCAACACGCACCTTCACCCCTTACTCAGAACCTCGGTTTTCGGATGTCCGAAACCGTTGGCGCACGAGAGTCATTCAATACACGGTAAACGATAATGTCGGCATCGGTATCGCAATGCAAAAGGACGAACCCCATAAACTCTGAAATCTAAATGGGTCGTGCTCTGTGCACAGCCCACCAAGATATAGAGTGGGTTCGAATGGGCCCGAACTCCCACAAAGTTCGGTGGCGACTCTATTTCGATTTAAATTTCAACCCGATAATCATTTCACATGAGATTCATTCGGCTACCCAAACTCGCGCGTGATCACGTCGAGGTGTACTAAGTCATGTCCACGATAACAATTGGACAATTTTGTCTTGAATTTAACAAGAGCTTATTCTTAAATAAGAACCCAACTCGATTGTTCTAAGCTTATAAACTCAACTAATTAGGGTTCAGTCTTCCAAGTTCCAACTCTATCCCGAAGTTCATCAATCAATTCTACAAATCTCACCCTGAAACATGGGAAAAATCGAAACATCCACCAACAGACGAGAAAAATCATCCTCCAGAAGACACCGCCGTGACGACGATTCCGATTCGCCCTCCTCGTCCCCGGACCGCCGCTCCTCCCGCCGCCGCAGACGACGGAGCTCCTCACCGGAATCATCAGGCAGCGAACATGTTCCGAGGCGCAGCCGAAAAGCGGTGTCCGAGGAAGAAATCAAGGAATATCTTGCGAAAAAAGCGCAGAAAAAGGCCATGCGAGTTGCAAAAAAGCTGAAAACGACGACAGTTTTGGGATACTCGAACGAGTCGAATCCATTCGGGGATGCGAACTTGAACGAGAAGTTCGTGTGGAAGAAGAAGATAGAGAAGGACGTGACGAGGGGAGTGGCGGCGTTGGACGAGTTCACGGTGAAGGCGGAGAAGCGGCGGCAGAAGGAGCGGATGGCGGAGGTTGAGAAGGTGAAGAAGCGGCGAGAGGAGCGGGCGGCCGAGAAGGCACAGCGGGAGGAGGAGATGATGTTGCTTCAGAGGGAGAGAGCTAGGGCCGAAGCTGATGATTTTGAGAAGAAGGAGGTGGAGTTTCATTTCGACCAGAGTAAGGTTCGGTCTAAGATTCGGCTTCGTGAGGGCCGGATGAAGCCCATTGATGTACTTACCACGTATCTTGATGAGACTGATGAGTTCGATGTGGAGTTGGATGAGCCTTATATGGTCTTTAAGGTATATCAACCCCCACGCCTGCTTGATTTGTTTTCTGATTGTTTGCTTTTTTTGAGTGAATCTGTAAATTCGTACACAGCCTATGATTGTGGTATTGCGCTTCCCTCTGTCCTAATCATATCTTTACCATTTTTGTTCTTTAAACAAAGGTAAACATGAAATGCTGTTGGTGATGATAGTTTTTCCGTCCGTAAGTAATAACATTGAATAGTTAGTCTAGGTTGCAGTTAGGTTGAAGGCCCAAAGATAGTATCACGGCAATGTGTTGAGCTGGTGACTGATGAGACATTCTATAGGAAAGCAAGCCGTTGGTGATTTGATGAGGCTCACTTTTAGGCTTAGTCTCTTTCGTAACAGTTGTGTTTTAAGTGTGATCTTTAGTCTTAGCTCAGGATTTTGCCCTTTGAAGTATATGGTTAGTTGTTGCATCTATAATAAGCAGAAGTATTAATGGAGATCATCTGCTCATTTACCGGTGATTGTTAGAAGCTTGTGATTTATGTGATTGGTTACACGGGGTTTATTGAATTTTGCTTGCTGCTTATGTAATTAAACATATACTTGTAGCACATTAGGCTGGAATTTTTATTTATAATACGTAGTACTCCCTACTATATTACGTGAATAAAATGATGTCTCTCGTGAGTTTTAGAAATTTGATAGAATATATGTTGCCTTTCAATATTTTATGAGGGTACAGTTTGGTCTTTACGTAAGTCAGGCTAGATAGCTGAAATGTGTCTTACAATGGCTCTTGGTCAGCGTTATGAGTTTCATGTGAAGTTGAACTAGTTTTGTATTGGTAATTGTGGTCGTTACAAAAGCTTGATGCCTTCAGTTAGTGTGATCTATGCACCATTGTTCACAAGTCTTTTTTAACACTATAATAGTTATAGTCGGACTTAGTGTTGTGTGTTTGAGCGGTTGACAATCTTGCAAGTGTATTTGTTAGGCATGATTAAATTGTTCAAATAGGAGTTGCATTGACACGAATAATTAAGGGTGGAACTTGGTATGTGCGTTCATACTTCTTAGCAGGCTCTGTCTGAAGAAATACTCTATATGATAAAAGAGGATGATGAATTGAAGTGTTAGTTGGTTAGGAATTGTGTTAGTCATTTAAGTAGCTAGCCAACTAAGGAAGAATAGCTGGTTTTTTTCAAGGAACTGTTTGTTATTATGTACTTAATTTTGTGCTGGATTTCTACAGGGCCTGACTGTGAAGGAAATGGAAGAGCTTCATGATGATATTAAATTGCATCTCAACCTAGACAGACAAACGCCAACTCATATATCTTATTGGGAGGTATATTTCATCACATATTAAGGGTGTCTATTTGTTCATTCATGGTTGATGAGTTTTTTTCATCCTGGATTTTGTTCTGACTGCAAACCCTGTATAGTCCAGTGTTGCTAAGTGAATATCAAATGATCCAAGTATTTGAAAACTTGTATGGATATGGGTGCATCTTGGCTGAAATGGAAACCATCTGTTGCTAGATACCAACTTTGTGACAAGTATATTATTTAGAGATCCAATTGCTGCTGACCATGACATTTTCTTGTAAAGTATGCCCTGATGTTTTGGCTTAGTAAGTTAGCAAGTGCTTTGTGGTTTTGTGAGGATAATCTTGCCCGTCTTCTTTATTTATGTGTAAAGGTAGAGACATCTTATCTTCTCTCAGAATTCGTATAGAAATCAACTTCAGCTGCACTGTTGGACCAAAGTGCTGTATTAATTAGGTGGAATTTGTCTTCCTTATTGTAGTGCTCGTACTGATTTAGTGTCAGAAACAATTTATTGTTGAGCCTTGTTCTCAGGTTATATAGTATTCAACTTGCTTCATCTGTGAGTTGACATTGTTAAAAATTTGCCTTCTTCCCATTTTGTCTCTGAGTCATAGGAATCAGAAAATCGATATTTGATAAACAATTTAACTAATCATAGTTTTTTTAGCTCTTCACTGTTTTGGCATGGATAATTATATTTCTGGCTCTATCAATGATTCGACAGGCATTAATGGTGGTCTGTGAGTGGGAGTTGGGCGAAGCTAGGAGAAAGGACACAATTGATCGGGCTAGAGTTCGTGGAGAGCAACCTCCAGCTGAGTTACTCGCTGAAGAACGGGGGCTGCATTCGAGTGTTGACACAGATGTCAAAAATTTCTTAGAGGGCAAGTCACACAAAGATTTGGTAGAGCTGCAGGCAAAAATCGAGTCAGATATGCGTTCTGGTGAAGCCAAGGTGGTTGAGTTCTGGGAAGATGTGCTTAAACGGCTTCACATATACAAGGCGAAGGTGCGTGCACCTGGTTTGGTTGCACTTTAAAGCTAGCTTTGAACTTTTAAGTTCTGGTTTTAGTATAGAGGCTAGTTTTTTCAGTTGAATTTACTTTTTTTTTAATGTTCAGGCTTGTTTGAATGAAATTCATGCAAAGTTGTTAAGGAGGCATCTAGATCGCCTTGAACATCCTCTAGCTGGTGATAACTTACAGTCTGAGGAGGAACAGACTGAAGAGGAAATTGATCATGGAATTGAAGGTATGAGTTACTTTCTCAGTGGTGTGACCCTTATCAATATGATTAGCTTTCTAACACTTCTCCACTTTTCAGAATCTCGAGAATTTTCTCCAGAACCAATCACAAATGAGGAGGCTCTAGCTCTTGAGAAAGAAGAAGAGGAAGAAGCAGACGAAGAGGAAGGTTCATTTTCACCACAGCTGCTGCACGGTGAAGAAACTGAAGAAGCAATTGATCCTGATGAGGACAAGCGTATGTTGGTACGTCTAATGATAATAAGTCCTCTACATTTTTGTTACTCTTGTGAGCTTGTGTGTTTACACTATGTTCATGGCCATGCTTCCACAGGAGAAAAATCGTTTGGATGTTTTAAAGGAACAGCAAAGGCGGATGAAAGAGGCGATGACTTCAAAACGTGCTCAACCAGAGGATGATTTTGAGATCAGGGCGAAAAAAGATATGGGAGCCATGGAGGAAGGTGATGCAGTATTTGGCTCTGGTGCTGAAATAAATCTTGATTCCCAGGTGTGTTACAAGTTGTATGGGCTCATGTTCAATACTTCAATATAGCAACTGTTGAGAAAACTTAAAATACAACTTACTACATTTGTTTATTATGTAAGCATCACATACAGAATACAGAGTTAAATCACTTTATGAACTAATAAGTTGCTCTTCTATTTGACAATTGGTTTGACATTGGCATGTTAATTGACTCCAATACCAAATTTAAACTGAATTGTTGACTTCATGGACTTCAACAAAAGATAAATATAGATATAAAAGGAGAAATCGCGTGGAATTGGGTTTGGTTTATATAAAGATATTATGTATTGGATTTAGCCTTTGGGAACTGGCAAACGGGTCAACCGAGTTGAATTTGGCCCGTGTCAGGCCAGTTTTGGGTTGGGTCATTTTTAAGTCAGGAAAAATGGGTCAACTTCTGTTTAGTCCAGGTCATTTTCGTGTTTGTTATTTTCAACTTATTTAGGGATAACGACTCGTTTGTTGTAATAAACATTTGGGCTAGAGCAGGTCAATTTGGGTTATGGGTCTAACTCGGGTCTTAATTTCGGAGGGGGTCGGGTTGTTCGGGTAGTCAGTTTTGCACCCAAGCCCCCTTCAGTTTTCTTGATAAGATATTTAATCACCATGGAGCAAACTACTAAATTTATACATTCTAAACTTGATTATGGCGCCAAATCCAAATATAAAAATACTACGATTGGTACATTCTCTATCTACATCCAATCCCAACGTTTTTCATATTTGGATTTGGCTCGGTGATCTAGTAAGAATTTCGGTGGAATATGCATCATTCTAAACACAAGCCAGAATCAATCAATTGACATCTAGTTTGCAGGGTGACCCCATTTGGGTTAATGAGTGTGAACCAGATGCATGTTATACGGAGTTTAACAATTTGTGTAATGTTATGATATGTATCCAGGTGTATTGGTGGCATGATAAGTACCGCCCAAGGAAACCGAAATATTTCAACCGGGTCCATACAGGCTACGAGTGGAATAAGTACAATCAGACTCATTATGACCACGACAACCCACCCCCAAAGGTGGTTCAGGGGTACAAGTTCAACATTTTCTATCCAGATCTTGTGGATAAACAAACAGCGCCCACTTATGTGACTGAGAAAGATGGGGAGAGTGATGAGACATGCATCATTAGGTTCCACGCAGGCCCCCCGTACGAAGACATAGTATGTTTCTTGATTTCATTTCTATTCCTACTTACTTCCGAAGTATACTTGAGAGTTTATAGCTAACTCATGTTTAATCTCTCGTGCAGGCCTTCCGAATTGTCAACAAAGAATGGGAATACTCTCATAAAAAAGGTTACAAATGCACGTTTGAAAGAGGAATATTGCACCTGTATTTTAATTTCAAGCGGTACCGTTACCGAAGGTGAAAAGGTGTGTGCATTTTATCTGCCTGTTACACCCTTGTATCAGGCGTTTCTGCACTTGAAGTTTCCGAGGTCTGGAGCTGGCTTTATGAAGTTTGTACTCTAACATCATCTATTTTCACAACTGTTTGAGAAACATACAGCTTTCAGTCGTTTAGAGCTGTCGTATGAAGACCCAGTGTTGGGACATTTTGTATATCAACGTGTTTATATCTGGTTTAGACATTAGCGCTGTAGTCATATGATAATTATTACAGGAATTTGGAAAATTTTGAAATCCTACATTAGTTGTTGAAAGCCTACCATTTGTTCGAACGAGTTTGAGATGGTAAACTGTAGGAATTGCTGCATAAGAAGACATTATTAAAGGTGACTAATCTAGCAACATGAGCGACACCATCATTCATTAATATGAGTACCATACATAGAATGAATGATCTCTTGGCAGTGCATATCGTATTCGTTACTTCTATTGATGCTGAAAGCGTGCATAGAAAGGGAGATATGCCTTTGTTATGCCTGGTAAAATATGGAAGAATATGTTGGGTATGCAAAATATGTTGATATACAAAATGTTGAGGATGTCTAGACTGAATATACATACAACTCTGAACTCTGTACAGTAGGATTAGTAGTTTAGAGGTGTTTGTACAAAAACTCGGATCAAAATCCTTCCCCATCTCCAACCTCAACCATCACAATGGTTCTCTAAAAGGTAGTACATGATTCATGAATGTTGTGATCATACATTCATACTGACCAGATTGATAACTAAGAAGGAAGTGAAGCACAATCGCATTTTCAGGCACATATGCATGAAAATTCGGTCGGTATTTTCATGGTTTGTAGTCTAATCCAGCTCCATACTTCCATGCATCCATGTAGCATTCCCATTGGAACTTCATCTTGGATGGAAACTTGTCCACTGAAGGCCTGGTGAAACATGGGAAATACTAATACATCACACAACGATTTGCACTGTAAGGAAATCATAAGCCCAAGGGTAGAGCTAGAATACAACTTTACCTTATCAAAGGATCTATGTAGGCCGAGAGGAATGTGTAATAGCCGAGCATGAAAAAATGGCCTGACCAGTCAAGCAACACTGGAAGTCCGACCTGTGTGAAGAAGGCGTGCTCGCCCATAAGAAACATGAAGTCACACTCTTTACAGTAATACCATCGACTAACTACAGTCAAATATACTTGCATCTATTGGTAGTTAATGCACAGTAGACTTCTTTTGTAGGAGCATTTGTGTCAAATACCATGTCATTTTACCAGTACGGCCTGTGTAGGGCTGCCTTACCAAAACATGTGATCATCAACAGTTGCAAAAAATACGATAACCAAGAACTTGCCTGCTTAAATATAGAAGGAATTATCTGCGGTTTAGTAAGCATGACCAATCCCAACGTTTTCACTAGAGGTCCGAACTGAATTACATCCTGTTCAACGAGGTTTCATTTGCAGTTAGCGACCCAAAGCCTCTTAACAGTTTACTCATTTGACTTTGTTGTTCAATGATGTCAAACTCAGAAGAATATACACAAACACCAGCTTTTGTAAGATGATAGAATCAAAGTAGTTGTTATGAACTTTATGTTAAAATACATACTCTGTATATTGGAAGGAATTTACGGTGAAAGTTGGGGGGACGATAATAATGGAATGGAGTACCATCAAAGACGTTACCTGAAGGAATGGCCTCAAGACAGGATCACCAAGCTTCTGTAGGATTCATACCAACCATGTCAATCAGAAAAAAGACCAGTTATTTTATCCATCCAAAAAGAAAACTACTCAATTCTAATGTGACTTGACCAATTTGTCTTTGCTGTTTCTCAACATCCTCAATAGTTTTGGTTAGTTTTCTCTCTAAAAAACCCAAATTGCAACCACGCGCCTCCCCCGCGTTGATGACCACTGGCACTTCCCCCGTCGCCGACCACCAGACCACTCACCAGAAACACCACCCAAAACCACCAACACTTCCACCTTCCTTTTCTTTCTTCCCTTATTATCCTACTGCAATTAAAAGATAATAAATAGTGCAAACAATTTTACCACCCAATACGTTTTATCCTACTCCATATACAAAATATTTAAGATGACGGAAATATAAAAATTTCCAAGGCTTAGTGTAACAATGCTAGCTTCCAACAATATGTCATTAAGCATGAGCGGTATAAATACCGATAGGTTACAAAGAATTACCCTAAGGTTACCGTATGAACATAATCTCTATACAATATGTGGTTTAATTTTCTGTCATTAGCTGTGTAATATAAACACAAAATATTAGGATATTCTATTTTACCTCCATACTCTGAAAATTGACATGAAGAAGATCATTTATGAAAGAAGGCGATACATCAGGCTGTTGCTTTGCACACATTGCTCTTTGAAATAGCCATGATGCGCTCAGGTTTGGCTGCAAGTACACATATTTCACTTAAATGCGCAAACGGAGGCAGCTCAGAACATATTGCATAATTACTGCATAATCTCACCAAATATGGATTCAGCAAAGATAAGCTGGATGAGTCAATAAAGTCCCCCCTCACTGCTTCATAGATTCCTGGTTCCACAGGTCAAAAGCTTATGAGAATTTTTTTTCCTGAATCCCAAAACCCCAGCAGATTGAAACCGCGAGAAACTTGGAAAGTCCACTTTCCATAAAGTAACCAACCACACTCTAAAATAACAGTGAAGTGTACACTACAAAATATACGTGTTGTCATATGTATTTTTGACTCTTCACTTATAAGGTTGTATCTGATATGTGTATGGACTCCGCACCCAATCCTTACCACTGCGACACTTCTCCTAGAAAAGAAAAAAAGGACTGCCAGCGTGACGAATGTAAAGGAAGAGAGTGTGCATGTATCCTTAAGTATGATACAGAGTATATTATAATTTCAAGCTTTATTTCTAAAAACATGTCCCATTAACACTTGGATCTGTACCAACACCTATGCATGACTCCAATCACATAGGTGTTGCCTACCTGGGTTTTACCGCCTGTCCAACCCTTTTATCAATCTAACTTTAAAATACAAGACTACACTCTAAAATAACAGTGAAGTGTACACTACAAAATATACGTGTTGTCATATGTATTTTTGACTCTTCACTTATAAGGTTGTATCTGATATGTGTATGGACTCCGCACCCAATCCTTACCACTGCGACACTTCTCCTAGAAAAGAAAAAAAGGACTGCCAGCGTGACGAATGTAAAGGAAGAGAGTGTGCATGTATCCTTAAGTATGATACAGAGTATATTATAATTTCAAGCTTTATTTCTAAAAACATGTCCCATTAACACTTGGATCTGTACCAACACCTATGCATGACTCCAATCACATAGGTGTTGCCTACCTGGGTTTTACCGCCTGTCCAACCCTTTTATCAATCTAACTTTAAAATACAAGACTATAGATGTTCAGTTGAAGTTTCAATAACCTAAAAAGACGAGTTAACTATCGTTCCATGGACACCAACCATCTTGTACGTGCCAGCTATTCTAGTGAAATAATAAAAAAAAATCTTATCAAAATTAGAGTAAACTACATTAAATACATACCAGAGGACAATCTCTCGAGGTGCCTGGTCAAGCTTCCGAAACCACCAAAAGAAACAGGGGATTGGATGCCACTAGCATCACCGAACTGCAAGAAACAAATTTAATAACTCTTGTCGCCATAATCCATTTGAGATTTCAGTGTTATGATGTAGAACACCTGCAGAATACGGTCAAATGCAGCTGGCAGCGGACTGTCATATTGCATCACAAAGACCACAAAGGAGAGTGAAGTATTAAAGCTAGTGAATTCAAATCAGTTGATGTAAGAACTGGCATCACTGGGCCACGCCAATAACAGAAGATAATATGGAAAGGGGAAATAGATGCTCTAGTCTCTATGACTCTCTAGACCAGAATGCTTCAAATATTGATCAGACTCCTTTCAAGAAAACAGTTGCACATAAAACTCATAGATAAATTACATGAAACCGCCAAAGATATGGGACAAGGTTACAACTTAGTGAGTCCACTCAAATACATTATAAACGTATCATCTAAGAAAATGTGCAGAAAGTAAACGTGACCATCAATGCCATGTGCACCAGGAGAGAACAAAAATTATTTCCATCCCTATGTCCCAGGTTTATCTTCATTCTTTCTGTTTGGGGTATCCTAGTTTTATTTTATTTTTTTCTTCTTGGTAACCCCGCCCCCACCACCCCCAAGTTGTCCTTATAGACACACATCATTAACAAAGGGATCAGTTATACACGTATGGAGGGAAGAGGTAGTTAGGAGCATTCACTTGAGAGATTAAGAAACAATTAGGATTTGTTTGCTCAATCGCATAGTACTTGAAGAAACTCGCAGCCTAATAACAAGCTAGTCTTCACTAATTTTACCTGTCGCGATAAGTAGGGAATATGCCATACACAACTCTCATAATCTTCAAATCATCAAGAGAGACCCCCTATTAATAAGATAGAAAAGAGATTAAAGATTGCAGTCAGATCAAGGCACAACAAAAATATAGGGTAATGAGCTGGCAAGATAGTAAGATCACACAGTCAATTCACTTTTCTACTCATCTATCTTATAAATGGATGTTTTCACAGAAGAGACTCGTGAACATGTTCAAAGAGTTTTTTTTATTGCAGTCGACAGCGTGACAGGGGTGTGGCAAAAAGTATGAAGGTATGGGATAAATTAAACTCACAAACTGTCAGGTCCATTACACATCAGCTTCCTGTCCAAATGATCACTCCTGGTGTCTAACGAGCAACAAAACACATTGCTCTGGAGTAGGTTTCGCACTCATCTTCTCTATACAGTTCCCATAACTGTTGGAGGTACTCTACTGCTTCTACCTTGGAAGTTGTAAGTTGTAAGGCAGGTCATTTTTTGAAGACCTTTGGATAGAGGCAGTTACACATGAGGTTTCGACTATTAACATGACTTCACTTACTGAATTAAAAGACTAATGACAAAGAACAACACTCGTATCAAGTGATAAATCAATATTTAGGATAAATTTAAGATCCAGAGTAGAAATTAATCTAAGTGAAAACACTAGCTGAAGAGAAGATAGTTAACAATCTCAATTGCTACAGGCCCAGATTCAACAAAAAAACAATTAACCTGATAGTTTGGCATTAACTCCCAATAACTTTCTAAGAGCTCCTCCAAGGTAGGGCATCCTGGCTGAGGATCAACATACGTGAACATGTAAGTGGTTCTATCAGAGGGACCAGAACCTGCCGGAAACGCCTGCAAAATATATGGATGAAGATTGACAGATGAAAATTTGTGCATCAGACAATTACCAGACTGGAATGATGAACTTGAAGGTTTTATTACCTCCCAAAATAGCTGGACATTTGACTGACCAATCTTGTTGACCGCTGAACTACTATAGATAACATCACTTGTACTGTTGTTACTAAATCCACGTGCACAAGAACCGACAACTACACAAACACCATCCGGCTTCCGTCCATCTCTTATCTGTAAAACAAAAACAAAATAACAGAAGGAATGTAAGATACTGACAAAAAATTACTCAAAAAGGGAACTCCATTAGAAACCATAGTTTTGTTCATTTCTGGGATAATTTTCCATCTTCGATGAAGTCACGGACTCGTTGCTTTTGAGTCTTGGCTATGATGCAATACAGCAAAATGACTCGCTAAATCGCTCACGCTTTTTTAATTGTTGAACAGCAGTAGTTTGATAAGATTCTAGAAGAAAAAAAATATATTATCGGATAAATGGTGGCGCATTTAATAGCAGGGAAAACCTCTTATTCAGAAATCGATGCATTTGTTCATTTGAGATATACATACCATCAATACAACCATCCTATGGTACATAAAGCATCCATGTGTTAAGAGTGAAGACTGACCTGTCTTACAATAGGAGAAAAATTCCCCATTGCATCAATGATCAGCCCTGATGATAGAACCTTTCCATCAGATAGTTCCAGAACCTGCAACAGACCACCAACAAACGTGAATAAATAAGCACGTAGCTAGCTTGAACATGTTAATGAGAAGGTACCCATTTTTCAAGTAGGTGTTGCTGCATCTGAAACTTTCACCTTATCAAAGAAATAAGTTTAGAATAGTGTAGTATAGAGTTGGTTCAACAGTCAGAAGATCTAGTGAGCTTACTGCTGTATTATCATACACAGATACGGTAGAAACACCGCAACCCTCCAAGATTACACCACCACGGGAATTGAAGTTGTCTTTCATGATATCTACAAGTCGCTGTGGTCTGCATTATTTCGTACAACTACAGACATAAAAAAAACGCAGAGAAGTACTATGCTCTCGACAATATACACCAGCAAACATTTCACTTCAAACTGTCAATTACAGGTAATACATGTATACCACAATGGAAAATAAATCCGGGGGGGGGGGGGGGGGGGTAAAAGATGACAAGGAAGGAAAATCGGCAGCCCAAATTTTGATTAACTGTTAAATCTAGCAATCTGAAGAGCAAACATGTTAATCCAAGGAATTCCAAAACCTAACGTTTTCTGAAGTTAGGCATGGATAGTTTATTTCCAAAACCTAACTTTGACCTCGTCTATCTAGGCGTGGATATTATAATATTAACAGAACACAGACAAATGTACAAAAATGCAAGCGAGAAACTGCCAACAAGCATGACTTCTACATAGTAATATGGAAGACATAAAATTATGTTTTGATATATGCTACCTTTTCCACCTAATCTAATGCTGATCAAGTCAAGTGTAGGGCTTATTTCATATTCTCAGAGCAGGAGCTGCAGCAAGACCCACAGATTCAAGAGTCTCGGATTCTGTATAAGGACAGTCCTCGGAAGAATAGGATCTTTTTTCCTAATAGCTTCACTTATTGCTTTTCTGATTTTATCTATGTATGAGTATGTATCACTACACTATCACATATATGGCTAAAAATGCAGGGTGGGACTTACGAAATGCCAAGATTCAAAATGTCCTCAGTCCAAATTTCACCCTTTTCTTCAAATCCACACCTGTTCTGCATGCAGTATCAAGGAAACAGAATTAGTTCGAACCAAGCACTATGACTCAAATGCAAATTTGTCAGGATAAATCTTGACTAACTGACAGAGTATCTTCCAATGCAGTCATGCGAAGTCAATCTGATTATAGAAAGGGAAAAATAATTTGATGGGTACATCAAACAAGACCCAACACAAATTATGGACTTGATAAAGTAAGATAAAAGCAAGTAAATTGTATACAGCTGTGGATACAGGATTGAATGCTGCGAATGACTGACGTAGACAAGAAGCAAATAGAGTGTATATATATACTGACAGGATTGAATGCTGTGGATACGGCATTTAGGATGTCATCTTCATCCAAAATGCCAACTTTGACAAGTTCCAACAACTCTTTCCTGGAAATGTTCCATTCTTGTTCCCTCTGCTCACAATGCAAGCTTATGACATTAAGTTGAAGGGGTTTAGGTCGAGCCAAGAAAGCAAATTGATTCTGATTTAGGTTTATGAAGTTTTACCCCTTTGAGTACATTACTTTTTTCGACGATTCCAACTTTGAGGCCTTTGGCAGTGAGGGCAGTGGCAATGAAGATTCCCAAAGTACCTCCGCATACTATGACATCATATGTCTCTACTACTTGATCAACATCCTCAAAGGAACCGCCAATTCTACTAACTACCTCTGGTGGTTTGGCTACTGCTGCAGCAGCAATACTATCAAATTTAATCTATCTCAACTCAAGCAAAAAAAACGGCCTCAACTCTTTTATTTATATTCTATTACGTCCCCTCGCTCGAATGCCTACCAGGTTAGATAAACCAACTCACAACTACAGTAGGAGTATTTTATTTATATGATTGAATATAGTATTCATTACATATATTGCACAAACAGGACAATCATTTAAAAATGGATGCAGTAGATAATCTTAATTGATTTTGGTAAGATAGATGAATGGGGCGGGAAAAAGGGAGGGGAGGCTGCGTACCTGTAGGTGTAGGTGGTTGAAGAGAGCAAATATTGAGCCACATGCGATCGAGGTTCTTCAAAGCAGCGTAGGAATATGCTCCACCGGCGCCACCAGCTTCTGCTCCTACTACTACCGACATGTTTTCCATGATCCTCTACATACCCATACCCAGGCCAGTAGATTAGTAAACAAGATGCCGCCATTGGAATTGAATTCCATCAACTTACCAACTAACAAACTATGGAAAGGAGGAAATGGTCGGTAGGTACGTACTTGGGTTCTAGTAGGGGCCTGTGAGCACATTTTAATGATACGACTACGACTACGACTACGACTAAGAGGTGTTGACACCTTTCCAAATGAACAAGAGTGACTGTGACTGTGAGGGACTCCAACTCCGACTCCGCCATTAATATTGATGAGGAGCTTCATCGAAGCACACCCGTTATTCCCCATCATTCCTCCCTTCAAAAATCAAAACACTACTATCACATACAATACTCCGTAGATTTTACATTCAGTGCCCCATCAAATTACACGTCTACTGCTCCATCTACTACCAACCATTTCATCCTCACCTGTGACCCACAGCGCACAACCCTTATTTTTTTTTGGCTTTATTTTTCCAGTAATTATTAGGCGAGACCTTTGTATAGATGGGTTAGTGTAAGACGGATACTTTGACCCAAATAACCGATACCAAATAAGCAAATATGGAGTATCCACCTAATTAAATAAAGAATATATTTAAAATAATATAATATTATTTAAACTCCATGTAAGATTTCTTTCAAAAGATTTCATTCAAAAGATTTCAATATTCCTTTTTTCTCATCATCAATCTTTCATGTTGTCTCTCCACTAATTATTATTTACCTAATTCAAAATATTTCACCAACTTTTCATTCCTAAACCCCAGTCAGTAATTCTCCCTCATTCTCACAACCTTTACTTTCTTCATCATCCCCAATTTAATATTAGTTGTTGATTGATTGATTTCTTGTTTTTACATAATTATTTCTCCAATTGGGGATTAAAAAGGTATGCATGCATTTTTTTACCTCTTTAATGACTACTTATTCGATTGTAATTTATTATATTTGATGATATTTGTACATAATTATGAGATTTTTGTTTGAAAGGATGGAGATGGGTAAGAAATCGGTTGCGCGATGAGAAGATCCCGAGACCGCGGAAGATATGTCCGGTAATATCTTAATTTCTGAAATCACCTTTGATGTATAGTATAATTTTTTATGAAATCTGATTTTTTTAATCCGTAAAATATGGCAGGTGCGTTAAGATCCATGCCAAGATCAATGCCGAAGCCTAATTGTACTCGTGTTGATGAATGTACCGATCCTAGACATATTCAGATACCTTATGACTTGACAACAAATGAAGACATCCGCCGTGAACACGACAATGTATGTTTTGTTTTTAGGTCATGTGTGTTGTCCTTTTAACCTTTCACCAAGTTTTGCATATTAGTGCTCTTATTCTACGTATTAGTAACCATGTTATTAGATACGACTCATACGAGTATTGATTTGTATACTATGATATTCTGCACTTGTTATTTGTGACCATATTAATGTTGCAGGTGAACGTTTATTCTTTGTTAGTGATCATGTTTGTATGTTTATCTTTGGAACTGATGTTGCATTATTTTTGTTAACAACGAGCATCTAATTTTGAATGGCCCTAGTTATAATATATTAGTAACCATATTTACATAAAGTTTTAATGTTGTAACTAATGTTCGTGACTTATTATTAGTGACAATAATAATGTTGTTGGTTATCATTTATTATTTGTTAGTGCTCATGTCTGTAGGATATATTTTTGAACTGATCTTGCATTATGAAATTTGTCAAAGGTTATTTGTGACCATATTAATGTTGCAGGTGACTGTTTATTCTTTGTTAGTAATCATGTTTGTATGTTTATCTTAGGAACTGAAGTTGCACTACTTTTGTTAATAGCGAGCTTCTAATTTTGAATGTCGCCAGTTATAATATATTAGTAACCATATACATAAAGTTTGAATGTTGTAACCAATCTTTGTGACTTATTATTAGTGACCATAATAATGTTGCTGGTTATCATTTATTATTTGTTAGTGCTCATGTTTGTAGGATATATTTTTGAACTGATCTTGCATTATGAAATTTGTCAAAGGTTATTTGTGACCATATTAATGTTGCAGGTGACTGTTTATTCTTTGTTAGTGATCATGTTTGTATGTTTATCTTTGGAATTGAAGTTGCATTATTTTTGTTAATAGCGAGCTTCTAATTTTGAATGTCGCCAGTTATAATATATTAGTAATCATATACATAAAGTTTGAATGTTGTAACCAATGTTCGTGACTTATTATTAGTGACCATAATAATGTTGCTGGTTATCATTTATTATTTGTGATTGCTCATGTTTGTAGGATATATTTTTGAACTGATGTTGCATTGTTGTTATTAGTGATCACCTAATTGTTGATGATTACCATTTGTATTATATTAGTAACCATGTTTACATAAAGTTTGAATATACCATGATTGTTTTAATAAAATTATTCATACGGCCATACAAGGTTGCTTGGCTTATGATGAAGCGAAATATGGAGATGGTATCTCAATGGAGTGAAGCTCTTTTGGATGAGTTGAAGAGAACGGAGGCTGCGAATGTGAATGAACGTATACAAGTGTCACCAGTTTAAACCCAAGGAAGTCAATTCTCATGGACTCAAGCATTGAAGTGGCTTGATTTTTTGGTTGAGTATGAGAGCCTTGCAAAGAAGATTGATATGATGACCACATTTAATAATAACATTTTAGGTTACAAAGTAAACATGTATATATGGTTTTTTAGTGACCACATTTAATCTTAAAATTGATTTCTGAAGTATTGTACTTACTCTTAATTTTATAGGTATGTCTATGTACAAACTTTTGAACTGAATATTGAATTTTTGTCCCATGGCCTTTGTTAATGTCACTCTTTGTTGATTGGTAACGATACAAGTCATAAAACTAATGTTAATTCAATCCCATTTTGGTCTGTTAAATTTGTATATGGTGACCAGTAATAGGTAAATGGTTTTCGTAATTCTTCCTTTAGTTACCATCATGTTTTTTTATAAATTTTTTATTTTGCTGACGTTTTAACGAAAATAATAGACACTAACCTAGTGAGCAGATTAATGTTGACGGTAACCATTTATATTATATTAGTGACCATGAGTGTATATTTGATTTTCAAACATAGTCGTTGCTGTAAATGACAACATGCTCAACAGTGATGTAGGTGGCATAGTCGTTGGTGTGAATCTATTTCATGTAACCGAAGAAAGCAGTGACCATTTTAGAGTACAAAGTGATCACATATGGTAACTAGTGAGAAGTCTCATGGTGAAGAGCTAACAAAAATGATAAATATTGCTACAATGAGAGAAATATATGATTATTTGATAATAAAAATGGTGAGATTTTAATAAGAGAATATGAGAAAAAATAAATACTGAAAATCATGCAAAATATTTTGTTAGAGAGAATAATAGAATTTAATTAGTATATAATTATGGTAGTTAATTAATTGCTCAATGATCCACTTTTTTAGGAAAGAATATTGAGTGTGTGCGAATGTCATCATTGATATGTAATTATGGCAGTTAATCAATTGGATCATCCGGATATGGTATCAAATTGACCCGTTGTATACTAACCCATTTGTGAGACCGTTGTATACTATAATTTGTGTTATTTTTCCGCCATTAAGGCCAAATGATCATATTGGTAAATAAAATGAAGGTTTCATGATAAATTGGTAAAAAAAAAAAAATAGACATTGACAATTTGGTAAAAAAAAGTAGTGGGTAAGTGCCATTTTGGTAAAAAAAAATCTCATGCCACAAATTGACCCAAAAAAATAATTACTCTTCAAAATTTGTCGGGTTTGGGTCGAGTCAGGTCGAGGCGGCTCATATCGAGTTCGGGTCGAGTGCTGTTTTTCGTCGTCGGCATTTCAGCCACGTCGTCGGCGCTTTTTAATGTAAAAGACGATCATGCTCTTGCCTTAATTAGATTAGTTAACTAATGTTATGTAATTTTAGAAGTTAGATTAGTTAATGAAACTCGTTAATGAAGCGGTTTTTAAATTTTCAAACTCGTTAATGAAGCGGTTGTTAACTAATGTTATTTTGTGTGGTTATTATACCCCACTTACCCCCCCACTTACCCTCCACTTATCCCCAACTCACTCAACACATATAATATCTATTTTTCTCTCCTCTCACAAAAAAAAAACCGTCTTTTTTTTTTCGAGAAATTCGATTTTTCTAGAGATCCGACTTCGCCTGAAATGGATCGACCTGTGGTTAGTACATTCTTGTTTATATTATCTTTCCTTGTTTTTCTTTTTTTGATTTAAAATTGTGAGGAATGTTAGTTTAGCATAAGAAATTATAAATAAATCGATGTTAGTTTAGCTTAAGTAATCGCATTTTGTTGTGTAACATGTTCTTTAAGAAATCAATGTAACATGTTCTTTAGCGTAAGAAATCGAAATCGAGTATAAAATCGAAATCGAGTATGAATGTAGCGGGCGAAAAAGTTTTGGGCGCCATTTTTGGGCGTCTGGGGGGTCTCCTGGGCGCCCAAAAATGGCGTCTGGAGCGTCTCCTGGGCGCCATTTTTGGGCGTCTGGGAGGTCTCCTGGGCGCCCAACAATGGCGTCTGGGGCGTCTCCTGGGCGCTATTTTTGGGCGTCTGGGAGGTCTCCTGGGCGCCCAAAAATGACGTCTGGGGAGTCTCCTGGGCGCCATTTTTGGGCGTCTGGGGCTGTTTTCGTGTTTTTTTTGTTTTGGTTTGACATATTTTTTTATATCGTGACTCGGGTGTCGTTATTTATAATTATTATTATGAAATTATACGAAATGTTTATATGATTACGATTATTATGAATATTAATTGAATTATTATTATCAAGTTCATGACTAGAATTTTGTATACGAAATATTTTAATTAAATAGAATTTATGAAATTATTATCCGTATAATTATTATTATGAAATTAAATAAAATTGTGTAACTAACCTGTAATTTTTTATCGGTGTATCAGGAGGACCTTGGTGGCGACGGTATTGACTATCGCGTATGTTTTATTTTTGGGCCAACGTTCGGTAGTTCGAATGAGGCATTCAACTACGCTAGTGAGATAGCTTCGGCTCTTGGGTTCACCTTAGTGAAAGCGAGCAACAAAACGCAAAGTAATGTGAACCCGAACCGTCTTGGTCAAAATTACTTTAAATGCAAGTTTAACGGGAACCCGGCAAAAAGTACGAAGAATTCTCACAAGATCGGTTGTAAGTTTTGGGTGAAGGCGTGCGAGAGCTTAGACAGGGAACGATGGATTTTAGCCATCGGTCCATGTGGCACGCACAACCACCCGTTACGGGTTTACGCTGACGGGAACAGATGTCTAGCCGCCCTTGACGAGGCCGAGAAAGAGTATGTTCGAAACGGTATTCGGGAGCACAGGACACCAGCCCAAATACACGAGGGCCTTCATCAGAGAAATCCAGGGAAAACACGCCCCTCGATCGAGACGATATACAACATCGGGGGGAAGTTGAGGGCGGAGGCAAGGGAAGGTCGTAACGCCATTGAGCAGATGATGGTACTAGCGCGCCGGGCTCTATACGTCCACTTCTTCTTCGAGCACGAGATTACGAGTGTCGTGGAACGTATATTCATGGCTCACCCCGAGTCCGTGAAACTATTTCGTACTTGGCCTTACGTAGTCACTATGGATGCGACCTACAAGACGAACACGTACGATATGAAGTTAGTGGAGATGGTCGGGGTGACTCCCGTTGGGAAACCTTATCTGATAGCGTACGCCCTACTTCGATACGAGGACACGGTGTCCTATATTTGGGTGCTTCAGAAGTTGAAGCTGCTAATTGGGGACCGGGCACCGAACGTGATTGTCACGGATAAGGCTCAGGCGTTGACGGGTGCAGTAGCGAACGTCTTTCCGGCTCCGCAGACCCTGAATCTGCTCTGCACGTGGCACATATCTAACTGTGTGGAAAGTCGTGCCCTGAGATACTTTGATGGTCAGAAAGACCGAGTAGCGACCTTCATGCATGGAGTGTGGTACCCTCTCCTGTACTCTACAAGTATGGCGGACCTCGAAACAAAATGGAACAACATGAAGTTGAAGTGGAGGTTGTCGGGAATTCCTCTTTACATTCGTAACACCTGGGGTACTTTCAACCAATGGAATCACGCGTACACTGACCGATACCTCCACTTCGGCAACACCACCACATCCATCGCTGAATCTGCGCATGCGGCTTTGAAGAAGGCTCTTGGCACGTCGACAGCGTCTTTAGATCGGTTCTTCGAAAGGATCGACAGGCTAATTGGTCGTCAGCAGTCGAAACTGCGGACGAAGTTGGAAACATCCCGCAGGAAGCGATCAACTACTCTACCACCCATTTTGAAGAACTTGAGACTCAGGGTAAGTCGTAAGGCGTTGGACTTGCTGGCCGGGAACTGAATAGGATGCAGAAGTTGGGAGATCGGGTTGATTACGACTGCCGGTGTGTATTGAGGACGTCCAAGGGTTTGCCTTGCGCATGTGAACTTGCCGGGCTGATGTTGCAGAATTCCGTAGTGCAGTTGACCGACGTTCATGTGTTTTGGAGGACGCTTGACTATGCCGAGGAGGAAGCTTTGCCCGTCAGCGATAGATTTCAGCTTGACGGGTTGATTGAGGAAATACGCACGAGTGATCCTAGTATGTGGCGACATTACATTGATGTGTTGAATTCAGCATTACGTCCCGAGGAACCTGGTCTACTTGATCCGACCCCGAATCCGAATCCTAGAAAATCTAAGGGGACAGGGAGGTTGCGTATCGGAGTCGAACACGCGAGGCTGAGGTACGGCACCGCGGACACGGGAGCCACCCCGAGTAAGTCGGCCAGGACTACGCACGCGTCAACGCCAGGGAGCAGTCAGTCGACCGACCCACCCATACCGACCGCAAGCCAGTCCACCACGGGCACATGGGAAGGGCTACCGGACGCCCCCCTGGAGGTGAACTACATGAGGGGGCCCTTTCCGGACATGAGCAAACTTGTCGGTTTCATGTGTCCGTACCTCGTGAACTAGATAGATGTTATTGGGGACGGTCACTGCGGATTCCGTGTCATGGCTCATGCAGTGTACGGTGACCAGTCCAGTTTTACTCGCCAGAGAAGGGCGTTGTGGGAGCACATCCATTCCCCCATGTATGACACCGTGTACGTCTTAGACGACGACGGTCGAGAAGGCGCCCTAACCCGTGTAGGTACGACGACCCCCCTCCCGGTAGGTACTGAGCATTATCTCGCAGACTGCGATTTATTCGGTTTTGCCACAATGAACAACTGGGTTATATGTCGAGTATCCGAACGCCTTGAATGCAGAACCTACTACCCATTGCGAGAAATGCCAGGTAACCATGTCCCGTTTGGCGTAATGTGGATAATGCACGTTGAACGCGGGGGGGGGGGGGGGGGGGGGGGGGGGTCACTGGATAAGGTTGAGAATGACGGACGACTGTCCGATGCCTCCTACACATGGCCTTTGGCACCGCGCGCATGACGGTACTACAGCTCATTACCCTCACATTTACCGAGAACGTCAAGACAGGTGGGTCGAGGAGTGGAATCAGTACTTTCCGCGTGCGACGATCGATCCCAACGACCCAGGTGGTGCGAACAACCCCTTCATCATGTAGTGTAGTATAAATATTAGGCCAACATTTGTATTATGTTCATATTTTAGAACAGTATTGTATTCATTAGTAAATTTTAGTAAGTATAAATATTAGACCAGCATTTGTATTATGTTCATATTTTAGACTAGTATTGTGTTCATTTGTAAATTGTAGTAAGTATGCGCGTTGTTGCTGTTGTTGAGGCGACTGCAAATCTAGTAACGACAATCCAATACCACTAATAACAAACATACGAACATCCAAATCATCCAAAATGTAAAAAGAAACGAGTAGTCAACATAAACTTATTACAAATCAACCGAAATCATCCGGAATACAAAATAAAATCTCTAACAATCCAGACATAAACAAATTATAAATAAAATCCAAATCAGTCAACGACGACCTCGTTTCCCCTGGGATCGGGGTGGGCGGTCACCCGGGTAGGGGAGAACGGGCTGGAACGACATCAACAAGTCGTCAAAATACGCAAGTCGGGCATCCGGGTCGTCCAGAAAGTGCTGAGCCGCAGAAAAGCGCTCCATCAACGAAACTGCGACCTAAAACAAGATGGCAGAGGTTAATAAAAATAAACATACAGTTAAATATTGTCAAACTCCAAAATACAATTTCAATACCTGCTGTGATCCCCCAGCGAGTCTCGCCTGCTCCTGCACATCGGCGGCAGATGGTGGTATGATCCTCGGGTGAGAGACTCTCGTGTACCAAGCGTGGTAATCCTGAGCCACTTCCCCCGGGTAGTCCACGGGCCGCGAGATCCTCCTCGGGTCAACGCGACTAACCCCGCAACTAGCCCAAGGGTGGTCCTCGTACCCCGCACCGAACTCAAGAAGGTAGACCCCACCCCCCCTGCCCGGGTCGGTGCACCCTAACCGGCGTAGGCATCGACCAGGGTATCGTCTGAACATAGCCTAACTGTCTGATGACCCGGTCTCCCTGGTAAGGCTCAACAATGTCCATGAAGCGCAGTATCCCGTAGAAGGAAGTAGTAACATGCGACGTGTGAGCGTGTCTCACGAAAGGCTCCCAGCAGACCCGATCAGCTGTAAGTCCATCAAGTGAACGACGGTACTCCAACAGCTTGCTATCATGCGTCGATGGTTTCCCGACGCCTACCCACGCACTAGCCCGTGGAGAAGTTGACATAATCTGGATCGGTGCCCCCGGCCTAAAGTCGGGGAAGTACTCATAGATCCAGACCTGAAGCAGAGTCAAACACCCGGCCAAAGTGGAAGCCCCCTGCCTCGAAGCCATCCCCAAACTTCTGTACAAGTACGCCAACGTACCAGCACCCCACGCAAAACTACTGATCGAGTCCAAGCTGTTCGTCAGTGGGAAGACTGACGGACGAATACGATCACTGGACCTATCCACGAAGAGAAACTCCCCCAACAACGTGATCATGTAACCTTGAATAGTCTGCTCCTGGGTCCCAGTGCGCATCTTATCATGCACGGCCCTCGCTAGTACCCCCCCGCTCCTGTAAATGGGAGGGCCGCCTCCACTCGCGGGCGCCTTCAACTGCGCATCGTTCATCCCGAAGAAGTTCCCTACAGCAGTCATCCTATCGACCAGACGTCCTGTGTCGTTACGAACCACGCAGGGCTCACCCTGGATAGGGAGCCCTAAGATCCGTGCGACATCGTGCAGCATGATGGTCATCTCCCCGAACGGCATGTGGAATGTGTTCGTATCTGGCTGCCACCGCTCGACGAATGCTGTAAGGAGCGGTATGTCCAAATGGCGTAGAATGCACGCCCGTAGGTGCATCAGGCCAGTCAGTCGGACAGCATCCACTACCTCCTGAAATCTGTCGAACGCCTCCAACTCCCTCACGATCCTAGGACGGTGGTAGGTCTTCAGCAATCTGACCTCGTGCTCTGGCTCTGACCAAAGCAGACGCGCCACATGACCCCCGAAGCTCGGGATCACCGATGGATCGATGGGACCTCCGGGACTAGGTCCCTGCAGAAGCCACGAAGTGTCGCTCCGTGGACGTCGGGGAGCCCTCGAGCCCGAACTACCGACACTCCCCTGAAAAGTTCCTCCAGGCCCCTTCCTGTACACAACGGCCTTACCCTTCCGCGACGTCTCTGTGTCCGTCTCCTGCTCCCGCTCCTCGGCCTGCTGCTCCGAGAAGTCGTCAGGGAAAGCGTGCTGCCTCTCTGTCTCATCGAACTCCATGTTCAGGTCGGCAGACTGTAAGACCTGGACGCCTCGGGGACACCACCGCTCGCGGTTCCCTCCGAAGAACCATCACGAGTACCGCTCGTGATACGAAAATGTGGAATAGGAATTTCCTGTCTACCCCCCCACTGAGGAAGACCCGCCCACCCCATACGCATCAGCCGTCTGTGGTGGCTTCGTGGTGATCGACGGCCGTGGTTGGCCGGTAAGTGGCACTCGTTCCCTGTCCCGAGCGCGTGTAGACGCAGTGACTCTCCAACCGTAGGCCCGACTACTCTTCCCCTTATCAGCCATCTACTTTTATAAATTCAACAGGGTGATAAAATAAAACTATGTCACTTGTTAACGTTAATAAGAAATTAATTTAACGTTCTCGTTCAATTTTGTAAATGAAACAGTGTTCAACCAACTAATATTGGGAGTTCAGATTCATATTTAAAATTTATTTGAAAAATCAAATAAATAATAACGTATATTCTTCTCAACAAAAATTAAGGGTCGATAATAACGTATACTCTTCAATTTAAGTAATTTCTTTCAAGTAATTTTACCTACGATTTGTTATCTCGATAAGGGTCGTCGAGTAAGTAGTTTTCTAGCTAAAATTAGCCTTCAAAAGAAGTTTATTTTTTTAGTAAACACTACTAACCTTAAAATAAGTACTTATCGTTATCTCAATTGGGTAACCGATTTTAGCGAAACATAACGACTACAAGTTTTTCAAACAAATTGAACTTTTGTACCTATTTTTGAAGCTAAATTGATTTTTTTAAACTAAAGAACCTATATTTTTTCAACCTATTTTTTCATAACCTAAAGAACCTAAACTAAATTTTTTCAACTTTTAAACTTTTGTACCTATTTTTTCAACCTATTTTTTTCATTACACTAAATTGAAGCTATATTTTTTGGAAACAACAATAATTAAATCCATAACCCACATGGCAAAGTATACAAACCCAATTCAATGACAATAACAACCCAATTCAATTCAATAATCAACCACTAAAAAAATAACATTTACTATTCAATTCATATCAACAAACATAACTCCATAACTAACTAATCAAAGATACAAAAATACCGACCCACAATAACATTTATCGAAAAATAAGGTAAACAAACCAAGACGGATCATAGCGTGTAACGTTAAAAAAAAAAAGGTGAAAATCGGACCGGACGTCCAAAATAGGCGCCCAAAAGGCCCCTGAAACGCCCAAAATTGGCGCCCAGAGGACCTCCCAGGCGCCATTTTTGGGCGCCCAGGAGGCCTCCCAGGCGCCAATTTTGGACGCCCAGAGGACCTCTCAGGCGCCATTTTTGGACGCCCAAGAGGCCTCTCAGGCGCCATTTTTGGGCGCCTAGGAGGCCTCCCAGGCGCCAATTTTGGACGCCCGCCCTTGTTTTCAGCGAACCCAACCCCAGAAATCGCCCCCTCTTCGCGATATTCAATCAATAAATCACAAAAACCGACACCAACATCGAACATAGCATACCATAACTACTCAAATCGGGTATTACATGGATTGTTTAAGCATATAATAGTTGCGGGGAACCTAAACTACCAACCTAATACGAATTATAATCAAACTAATCAACCTAAAATAATCAAATAAAAACTCAAAAGTAATACAAAATAGACAGATCTACTTACTTGACTACGGATTTGGAGTGGGAGTGGAGGCGGTTTTAGATTTGAAAAACGATTTTTAAAATGAATTATTTGAGAGAGAGAAAGAAGTGAAAGTGAATTATGAAGAGAAAGGGGGTTTATATAGAAATTTCCTAAACATATTCCCGGGTCACATTGATTCCCGGGTCAAAAACCGTTCAAAATTTCAAAAACCGTCATTCTAAATTAGTCGGGAAAATAATAATTACATTAATCCTGAAACTTAATTAAATTCATTAATCAATATTAAAGAAGGGTAAAAGAGTTACGTTGAGACACGTGTCTCAAAAACCGTTCAAAAGTACAAAAATCGTAATTTTAATTTACTCGGAAATATTAATTAGATTAATTAAGAAACTTAATTAATATCATTAATCATAATTATGGAAGGGTAAAAGAGTAAATTCACGTATAAAGCGCCGACGACGTGGCTGAAATGTCGACGACGAAATGTAGTAGTGTTCGGGTCAACATCTCTTTCGAGACGGGGTCGGGTCAGGTCGCTATTGGGTCCAGTCATTTTTGGTCAATTGGTCTGACGGACCAGATCGGGTTTGGATTGAGTCATTATCACGTCTAATTAATTACGTTATCATATTATTTTAATATTTTCCTAATAAGTTTAGTTTTTTACTATCGGGTTATTATCGGGTCGGGCTTGGGTCACTGATTAACGGGTATTGGGTCTCGAGTCACAAGCGCATCGGGTTAGGCTAAAGTTGACAAACTCTGACTCGACCTGTTTAAATTCGAAAAAATTAGTCACCCGAAATCGACCCGACCTTATTCGCTTCTGACTCGAGCCCCAATACGTTAATCAGTGACCTGAACTCAACTCGATCCGACCCGACCCGATTTGTGCCCCAACTAATAAGATTGTGACCAAAAAACTACTACTACTAATCTTTTAAATTAATCGAAATAAAAGCGATTTAGTGTTTAACTTGATATGTTAGATTTAATGGCAAAATAATTAAACAAAATGTAAAACATTAAAATTTAAAAAACTAAACTTATTAGAAAAATATTAAAATAATATGATAAAGTAACTAACTAGACCCGATAATGATGACCTAATCCAAACCCTCTGGCCCGTCAAACCAATTGACCAAAAATGACCACCCAATAGCGACCCGACCCAAGCTTATCTCGAAAGAGATATTGACCCAAACTCGATATGAGCTGACCCAACTTGACTCGACCAAAACCCGACAATTTTTGAAGAGTAATTATTTTTTTGGGGTCAATTTGTGGCATGAGATTTTTTTTTACCAAAATGGCACTTACCCACTACTTTTTTTACCAAATTGTCATGTAAGTTTTTTTTTACCAATTTGTCATCAAACCTCCTTTTTATTTACCAATATGGTCATTTGGCCAACTTTAATCCATAGTAACAACGTTTAGTATCATTATAATGTCAAGTTGTACTTGTTCCGTTCATATACAAATGGTATGTTTCTATTTTGAATAAAGATTACGAAAGCATCAAAGTAATATTAAGACTATGTTTATCCATTGATGTTTTCACCAACGTCTAATCCATATTATACTTAGGGGCCGTTTGGTTGGTGAAGGGGTAAGGGAATGAAATCAACAAAGGGAATGAAAAAGGAAAGGAAAAAGTTACCGTTGATGTTACTAGTTATTTGGTTACAAAATGTAAGAGAATGAGAAACAACTACAGGGCGGATATGAATACGAGTTGAGTCAAACATGGTCACTATATATGTTAGGGTCAAAATAATTTATGATGCCTTCCTTTTTAACAATAATTTTTTTTTCATATTGACTATTCAAAAACCGTGTTTAAAATTTTAAAAACTATATAATTTTACAAATATTCTATTGGTAAATGATACGGAGTATATAAAAGTAATATGAATTGCATTTATTTAATTATTTTTATAACTTACCATGTTAAAGTCAATAATTTTTTAATTGTTATTTTAAATATAATAAATTAATGGGACATATCTCAAATCTAAATTAATGAGTCATTTCGAATTTGGGCCAAATGGGTCACAGGTTAAAAAATATGGGTCTTGACCCAAAAATAAATGGTCAAGTAGTTGAGTCAAAATTTATAAGGTTTACGGGAAATGATTGTGAGGGAGAGGTGATGGGTAATCAAAACTCAAACCTTAGGGGGTGAGGTAATGAAGGTATAAGGGTTTGGGGGAATGTGGAGGATTGGATCGGAGAAGGGAAAGGGAAAAAAAGCTTAAACAAATCAGAACAAAGGGAATGATAGAACTTATTTCCCTTTCCCTTTCCTGTTGTAGACACCCACATTTTGACCGCCAGGTATCTATAGCAGTTTCCAAAAAACACCCGATGATGATCGGACGCAAACGCGTTTCTACGCGCTCGGATGTGGGCTCGAAACCATTAGTTTTCGGCTTGGGCTTTTTACGGAGTGCAAATCTCATAAAACTGACCTCAAATTCAGGCCTAGCGGGTCGTTTCCAATCAAATAAGATTAATTTGGGTCAAAACCGACACCGGAAATAAAACCGACTTTTAGCGACCGGGTCAAAACCCGGTCAAAGCCGTTCCCGAGAGCAAACCCGCGGTCCTCTTTCAGGCGGGCCATCGGATCAAGTCCATCAGAGCATTAAACCCTAGACAACAAGGAGGAGCAATTGCCTATATATACACCCCCTTGCATGCAATTGAAACACTAACTTTTCATGACAACAGATGAACTTTTACACATCTTTTTACAACCCTAATCTCTGCCGATCACAACTCATCATCTTCAACCTTAAACCCTAGCATATAGGAACCCTAAACCACCATAACTTAACCTACATCGACCTCGATACTCCCGTGCTAAAGCCACAACTAGCAAGTTCTATCCGAGACAAGAAACATGTAGGTTGAGGGTGCAATAATCCCGTTCTCTTTTTCTCGTCTTCCTCTCGTCCTCTTCGTCTTTTTTTGCGTTTTTGTTTTGTTTATAATATCGATAATATTAATAGTACAAGATATTAAAATACTTGTGGATTCGTGTCGAGTGCGAATGATGACGGGATAAGGAAATCCGAATATACAAGGATGTTTTATCCGATGTTGCCGGTCGCTTATCCCGACACCCCTAGCACTTGATTGTTGAAGCAAGTCAACGTAAACAATAGTTTTTTTTATTTTGTTTGTGTCGTCGTTCATCGTATATTTCATCGATTTCAAAATTATTTTTGAATCAGACATTCTGTTTTTTGTTAAGGTCGAAACCCGTTGACGCGGATCCGACATCACACAATCCGTAAGGATTTATTACGATGTCGGGAAGCCGAGGGAATCAAATCGAGTCCGTTTTAATTAAAGTAATCGTGAAGCGTCAATCTATTTAGGTTCGATACCAACTCAATAGTTGGACGTTGAATCTAAACGATTTGGTCAATTAATTCAACTAATACGAAGTCGTTGATGCCAAAAATAGTGATCATAATTCGCAAGAATTAATTCCGACACTATAAAACGCGGAGAAAATTTATTTCGTTTTAGTTGATTTAGAACGACTTACAAATATATTTTCTAGATTGCGCTTTAAACATCCGACATCGATTCAATAATTGAATATCGGATACGACGAGTATCCAAATCCGAATCGAGCATAAATCGTACAATATTTCTGCCCGATTCAATAAAAATCATCATTCTAAGGATGCGATACCGACTCCGAAGTCGAATATCAAATCTAACGGAATTAATCAAAAAAGGCAAAACAGCCCTCCATGCGAGTCGCGCGGATATCATGCGAGTCGCGCGGGTGTCATGCGAGTCGCACGGATCTCATGCGAGTCGCGCGCATGTGCAAGTCGCGCGAAGTTAATACAAGTCGCACGATTGCCTGGAAATTGCGACACAAAAGGATATTTTTTAGTTCAATTTTAAAACGACTTATAACATCTTTTCTAAACTCGCTCCTAATATTTGATATTGATTCCATAATCAAATATCGAAAATGACGAGCCTCGAAATTTTAAAGTCGAGTATAAATCATACCATATTTTTACACGACTTAGCAAAATTATTGATTTTCCAAAATCATGCATCATGTTTACATTATCCTATAGCATTCTATATTTTCGCAAACTGTTATTATCGTTATACCGTTACTAACATGTTTGTTTCCATCTTTGTCGATTTTATTTTCCGTCATTTATTTTATTGTACTAAAATAAATCTCGCATGCTTAGGCAAAATATTGTTTGCATAACATTTTCATCGTTCTACTAACACTGAAATGCGCGGGCGTCGCGACCCGTACAATCAAACAATATTTTTAACTCCGACTAACCTAACTAATGTAGTAGTGGTAGGTCGGGATCGATCCGCAGAGAGAGGGGTTAAGCCGTAATGGTCAAGTCTAGGGTCTAATCGTGATTGGAGGATTGAGATGGGGGTTTTGGGTCGAGAGAGAGGTCGAACTATTGCTAGCACACTGTACTACTAAAGCTAGGGGCAATATCTAGGAAAAGTGTTAGGGAGAGTCGGGATTCGGAAATGGGGTCTTAGAGTCTCGGAATGGAGTTTTTGTTACAACGTTAAAAAGGGAGGTTGCCACCTTTCGGTTTCTCACCCAACCTACCTAAACCCGCTTTCGCGACGAAAGGGTAAGTCTCAATCTAAGGTAATTTCTACCCCGAGTTTCCCATATTGGTAGAAATGAGTCAAGGTCGGCCTAGTCGCGATTCTAAGTCAACAAAGACACAAAAACCATAAAATTGATAATTAACAAGTAAACAACCCACCAACATCCCTTGAATCAAATAATCCAAATCCTCCTCCCTAATTCCCCAACAAAGAAATCTACTCACTAGTCATGATGAGTAATAATAAAACACTAATAAGAGATAAATTGTCTAAAACATGCATAAAAACTACACTAACAATTATACTAATGGAGAAAAGGGAGAGGAGAGAATTTTACCCACAATGGAGAAGATTTAAAGAGGAAGATGAAGATAAATAAAAGATTGAATCTTGGAGAAATACACAAGAATTTGTCACCAATCCATGCATAAATCTTCAATCTTCAATAAGAGAAATAAGAATCTTCAAGAAATAAAGCAAGGGTTTTGTCACATAAACCCTTGTAAAACCCTTGAATCTTCAACAGGTAAGCACAATCTTCAATAAAGATGGAGACTTTTCTACTAATTAAGGAGTAATTATTCTACTAATTAAGGAGTAATTATACTAATACTAAGTATATCTATTAATTGTTTGTAGAGAATTTTCTAGGAAGCTTACTACAATCTACTACTACTACTAGAGAGTTTTCTACCCTACTCCTACTCCTAAGGGCTAATCCCAAGGCTCACTTAAGGCACAAGGAGGCACTAAATCCTAGGAGGGGTATTTATAGATTTGCTTAATGGGTTGCACACACTTCAAGGCCCATAATCCAATCCTTCTTCAATTAAGCTAGATCTTCACCCTTTACATCTTCATAGGGTGAAACTTCACCCTGCGGCTCGACCTAGTAATCCCACCGGGTGAAATTTCACCCGGTGAGATTTTCTTCGGTTTTTGCGTTTTCGGTCCGGTTTCTCCATCGGGCGAAATTTCACCCGGTGGGCGAAATTTCGCCTGGTCATTTTGCCCGGTCGGGAGTGCCGTGAAAATCTTCGGGGGTGAAAAAATATGTCGTCGGGCAAAACTTCACCCGATGATGACTCACCGGGCGAAACTTCACCCGGTGGTCAGCCACCTCTCTTCCGGTCTCTTTCTTCGTCAATCAATTGGATTACTTGAACTTTCAGTTGTGTGCTTTGCTCTTGGACCGTATCTCTCTCATGCTCGTAGAAGCTCAAACGCGTTTTCGGTCGAAATCCTATTAAAATAGACCGAAACTACCAAAAACACGTAAAATGCAAAAGAGAGACACTAATGTGAGAATTACGCAAAATACGACGATAATCGCACTCAAATCTCACGAAACAGAGGAAAAACGGGTCTAAATGGGAGGAAAAATGGTTCAAATTTGGCACACAACAATTCCCCCACACTAAACCGTTGCTCGTCCTCGAGCAAAGACCCAAAAAGAAATTAGCTACTACTAATTAAGCTAGACTATGCTAAGCCGATACGGGACAATTAACGGACCCGCTCCGTCCCTTCAACTCACATCGAGATACCCATGAGATAGAGTACCTCCATGCAAGGCAAGTTGGGGCTTGCTCAAAACTGGGGTTGCGACTAACACACACACAAACACAAAAAACAAAGAAGACACACACAAAGAGATAGTCGCAACCAAAAAGAAAATAAATCGCCGAATCCCTCATCGAATCGACGGAGAACGCACCGATTCGAGCTAAGACAAGCGAGAGCACTACCAAGTTAGTAACACAAATTGACATGGACAAAATCCTAATAGGATGACAGTCAAACAACAAAAACATTGAAAATTTACCAAGGTCCTTCTAATTCCACTAAAGATGCCTACAACGGGACGATAGATGGAGTGGATGAGTGAGAACCATGGAGTTAGTAAGCACTGTAGGTAAGTGTTATGCCGTCCCCTAAGCTAAGCCTAGAGGGTCGTTCCAAACTCAAGAAAGCCAATTAGACCAAAAAGATGGATAAGTGTTTGCGAAATGGTAAGGATTGACAGATTATCGCTATTTTCCTTCCTCGGGACTCGGTCCTCTGGTAGTCATTTTACGGCAATAAGTCAACCAAGGGATTATTTGGGTTTGGGAATGATTTTTTTTGAGATTTTGATTTTCTTTTCGGTTTTCTTTCCCCATTATTTCGATCGAGGTTTTTTTTTTTTTGACAATAACGCCCTTCTTCTTCATTTTTCCCTTTTTCATTTTGAATTGCTCATTTTTGGCTAGATAATTCATTTGAGATCAAGGTAAAGCATATTCTTGCAAACTTATTTGAGGAAATGGGTGAATGGTAGAAAATAGGCTAGTCGGATGTGCACCCCCTCCGAACCCATAAAAGGATGAAAATTTGGACTAAAGAAATGGCTTCTCAAGTAAGGTCACCTAAGAGAACGGGGAACGGTAACCAAGGACTTATCACTCCATGGGTGGTCAAGGTGGTCAAATGCAAATCTCGATGTAGACTCTTAGTAGAAAAGATGGACTTATGGTAAAAATCCAATGCAAAAATTGGTTCAAGGTCATTCTACTAGAAACATGTCCAAAAATCAAAAAGGGTCACTAACAAGGGAGTAATAAACACTCGGCCTAAACTCAAAATCGGGTTTTCGAAAGCTTTACCTAGACACGCTATACACACAATGAAAAAGAACACACAAAAACGACAAAAACACAAGAAAACAAAACAAAATCACGAATATAGCCAAGCACTCCAAACTCCATCAAGTCAATACAATCACAACCACCAATTCCAAAATGTTCACCAAGTGAACCTCCAAATAGCATATGTGCCCAGACTCCCATGCATAAGAGAAAGGGATAAAACGAAGGTAGAAAATATTACCGCGCGTTCTTCATTTCATTTCCGCTACCTTACGTATCCATGCTAAATGGTTGGCGGTGTACCTACAAGAAGGAAATGCAAGACAATACAAGTGGCACAAAAACAAAAATAAAAGAGAAAAGAAAACTAAAATGAATTTTTTTTTGGATTTTTGGTTTTTAAAGGAAAAATGAAAAAGAAAAGGAAGAAAAAGGGTAGTAGATCCCTCCCCCACACTAAAACCGTGCATTGTCCCCAATGCACAAGTAGATGAAGAATAAAAAAAGAATAAAAAAAGAAAAAAACGGAAAATCTTTTTGAATTTTTATGACTTTTCAAATGTTTTTGGGTTTTTGATAATTTTCAAATGTTTTTGTATTTTTGATTTTTCAAAATGAAGAAAATAAAAAGAAAAGAAGAAAAAGAAGAGAAAATAAAAGAAAAATGAAAAGAAAAAGGAAAAATCGATAAGATGGGAAAGGGCGTAGGTATAATCACGTCACCTCGCCCGGATTCCGCACGAATCGGGAAAAATAAAAGAAAAAGAAGATTTTGGATTTTTCAAAATGGTCTTGGTGCGATCAAGTCACCGAAGACCGGGATCGGAGCAACAATCAGGTCCTTCTTTTCTAAGGCACCTGCAAATAAACCTCACGTTTGTAATGACCCAAGTAGGATCACGTGAGGGGCTGACAAGTCTCCAAACCAACCAAAATATTATCACAAATTAATCAACAACCATAATTATCAAATGCCAAAAATTGGCGCTGCAAGACTGACAAAGATTACTGAGAACAGAGAACAGATTAACGACGACTGACGACTGACATCTAACACCCCCACACTAACACTAACGACACTCGATCACTCACATCGGACCTGGGGGACGAGGTGGTGGGTAGTAAGACCCTGGCGGAGGTACACCAAAAATTTGATTAAAGAGGTTTTGTTGCTGTTGCAACATCCTCTGGTTCTCCTCCGCCGCCATCCTTGCTGCTTGGGCGTCCCTAGCCATCTCAAAGCTACTTCGGGCAAACTCAAAGCCTTCCCTAGAGTACGTGTAAGAACCATGCGCAGTATCGCGCGCATCCCGGGCTACATTATAGGCGTCCTGGGCCAGGTTCAAAGATGTGATCGAGTTCTCCCAAGTCTGACGTGTACGGTCATAAACTTCTCCCCACTGGTTATAAAAGTCCTCAGATCCGAAGAACGAGGAGTGTCGTGGAGGACTCATGTTGACGTCCTCCTGAAAACCGGGGGTAGACTGGGTGAACGTGGAGTGTCTGTGCGGTGTAAAGTCGGGTGTGAAAAACTGAGAGGTCGGGGATTCGGTCTGACGGGAGGAAGAGGGTCCGTGTGATGATGACGGTAAAGTCCTATGACCCTCATCCCGAGAGGCTTCAACCTCCGGTTCCTCCTCCGACACGTCTACGACCTCAATATCATCGTCGCCATAATCTAAAGGTCCATCGGGGTATTGAACCATATAAAACTTACCTCGGGTGTTATCCCGAATGTACTCCCCAGACCTCTTCGGCATGCCGAAGTTCTCTTCAACATCTAGCCTGACCCATTCGTGGTTAGGCATTGCAATAGCTCTCATCTCAGTAATCTTATACAAGAACAAACTGTTATAATCCCCTTTCTGGGGCCACACAAGGAAAGGACAATAGACTTCATCTATAAAAAGTCCCGCTCCGTCAACTGGTGCTAAATCGCTAAAATCAATGTCCAAGGCTCTAGCTATCATCGTTACAATACCGCCACAAGAAATTTTCTTGCGGCTGCCCTTCGCAACCTGGGCAAAATGAGTAGCTAAGGCCTCGGACATATCAATAGACGAGCCTCTATTCAAAACCGCATCCTCCAATAACTGTACAGCTGTGGCACTACAGTTATGGTGCGTATCATAGCTTGTCAAGAATGAGTTGGCTATGATACGTGCCAAATATCGAAGGATGGGGTTCCGAATAGAGAAAGAACGCATTTTCCCTCCCTTGAAAGTCCTCTGGCGGGCTATTTTTAACCAGAATCGATCTCGGCCGAATTTATCGTCTCGAGTCTGTCCCGCCCTAGGCCTTCCAAGGACCGAAGAAGGTAAACCGAGTAGTGCACCAAAGTCCCTCAAGTTGAGGACGTACGGAGTTTCTCGCAGCTGAAACGAGATAGTGGCATTATCGTCACCACTTAGCTCGAAAGTTGCGAAAAACTCGCACGTCAACTTTTGAAAAGTTTCCTCCTTGGAGGCATAAAATTTGATAAGACCAAGACTTCGGCACATTGCTTGTACCTGCGTGTCTATACCCATTTGCTCAAGTACATCTCGAGCCGCCCAACGAGTCGGCTCGAGACGACAGACCCAAAATTTCTTACACTTATCAACATGAGCTTTTTTAACAAAATATAAACCAGATTCAGGATGACGAAAACTACGGCGAATTTTCGAGTAACGTACCTCAAGCGGAACAGGTTGTTCGCGCGGTGTTGGTCTTTGTGTCTGAATTGGCATCGGGACAGATTCATCTCGAGCCTCGGCCGTCTCCTCCGACCTAGAGGACGATGTTGATCCCGAATTTCGACCTAGCATTGAAGAAATACGTTTCCTTGCCATTTGCTTCACCCTTCTCATTCTTGATGCTTGAATTTGACAAATAAGTTGTTGACGGTCTCGGTTTGGGGTTTGTTGGAATCGGAACAATTTCTCGAAACAAACTCCAAGAAGATGTTAGGAATGTGATAAGGATGAGAAATATGTAATTTAATTGGATTTTGGTGAAGGAATGGAGGGATTAGAGGTGGTTTAAGGTGGAGGATTTGGGGTTTGTTTGGGGTTTTTGGGGTTTGGTTGAGGAGAGAGATAGGGAAAGTGAATTATGAAGATGGGAAAGGGTGGGTTTGGCTGGGTAAGTGACGCGGGGTGATTTTTCGCCCGGTGGATCACCATCGGGCGAAATTTTGCCCGACGGTATTCGAGTCAATTCTCGTCATTTCCGCGCTGCTTCACCACCGGGCGAAATTTCGCCCGGTCAGATTTCCGTCAATTCCAAGACGCAAAATATTTTTACCGCAGGGCGAAGTTTCGCCCGGTGAGATTCCACCGGGTGAAATTTTGCCCGACGGATTTTCCGTCAATTCCTTTAATTTCGAGCAAAGTTGCCACCGGGTGAAATTTCACCTGGTAAAATATTCACTTCAAAACGGGACTTTGCTAAGAAAAATCTCTTTGACTTGGCCCAAACCATCCTTAGGTCTTCAAATAAACCAATCTTCTCAATCCATGATTATTCATAATCGTTTAAAGCGCAACCCCAAAAATTCCGAAAGAAATCTTCACGATTCCTGCAGGTACCAAAACAGGCTCCAAAAGAAAAATCCAAAAACTGTTGTCCAAGGAGAATAAAAAGAGAAAAGAATATACAAATATTTACAAGGTGGTTATTATGGATACCACCAAACCGAATTGAATAGTTTGAGTTTAGTCGGGGTTGCTTGAAAAGCAACCCGAAGGGTCTTGATCATTCTCACCAAATTCCACGTTCCGATCTTGAGCTTTTCTCTAAATTCCGGCATATTCATAAGTTGCGCTACCTCGGGAAGCATGGCAAATTCTTCGGGAATATCTTCGTCGGAGGTAGAACCAAGTATGAATAGAGCACCGTCGTCTTCTTCATCATCGTAGTCAAGATCTTCGGTAGAAGGCTCTTCATTTGATGGGAACTCCACCATTTGGTTCCAAAACTCCGTATTAGGAGGATCTTCGGGAAGGAACGCGGGAAGCACAAATTGGACCATTTCATTAGTGACATTGAAAGATAAACGTCCTCGCTTCACATCGATAATCACTCCACCGGTAGCTAGAAAAGGCCGTCCCAAAAGGATAGGATTTCGCTCCTCAATTGGCATGTCCAAAATGACGAAGTCGGTGGGGATATATAAATTCCCCACATTAACCATGAGATTACGAGCCAATCCGTAGGGCTCTTGAGTGGTTCCATCGGCCATTTGCACATTCACGGGAAAATAATCCAAGTCTTTAATATAAATAGTGCGAGCAATGGCTAAGGGCATCAAACTAATGTCGGCTCCAAGGTCGCACAAAGCACGGTCTATTAAGACATGGTCGATGGAGCATGGAATGGCAAAACTACCCGGATCTCCTAGTTTAATGGGAATTGTAGCTTTAGGGTTGGTCTTTGGAGAAATGGGAGCCTTTTCCTCCTCGGCGGGTTTCAAAATGATGTCTCGGATGTAATCGGACGGGGTAGGCATATATGTGCTTGTGACAATGTTTTCAATAAGGTCGGTGAAGGTTATCATTCCCAAGGCTTGATCATTGAATAGGGTTGTTGGCTTGTCATTCAAAGGAGGTACTTCAATCCTAGACACTAGATTTGTGTCCTCTATTGGAATTTGTTCGATAAGAAATGCAAGGTCTATCAGAAGATACTTCGACGGATCTCTCCTTGATTTTTCGGTTACATCCTTGACCACTTTCTCATCAAGTTGATTGATTAAGGGATGAGATGTAATTTGTGGGTCAAAAGATTTCACCGGTTCCTCTTTACTAATTACCTTAACGGCATTCACGGATGCTTTGTTGAAAGAATCGGTCGGCTCTTGAGGAGATCGAGCTCAAGACGCGGCTCGTGCTTCTAGAGCTTCGAGTCTAGCTCGATTTGACGCATTTTCTTCCAACAAGAACTTAATAGTTTGTTGAATGTCATAAAAGGGTTGAGAGTTTCCTTGAAAGTTCCTTGGAGGACCTTGATTAGGCGGTAGATAAGCTCCGAAAGGAGGACCTTGATTAAATTGAGGATGAGTTCCAAAAGGTGGACCATAGTTCGGTCTAGGCGGTCCTAGAGGATGGAAATAGCCTTGATTGAATTGATGTGTGTGAGGAGGTCTCGATTGATAATGAGGTCCATACGAATTCGGATAAACCCTTTGATTGGGGGCTCTTGGAAAAGGATGTGATCCTTGAGTAGGCATGGAATAAAATCCGGTCCCCGAATTAGGATTGTTCGTTTGAGGTCTATCATGGGTTCTTTGGGTGTTGGCTTGATAAGCACTCTCCTTTCTCATACACAATTCAGAATCGTGGTCATATCTCCCGCAATGATCACATGGAATTTCAATACGATACAATTTCGGTGGTGAAATGGACGATCGTCTCGGTGAACGTACTCTTCTTGGTGGAGATGTTCTAGTCTTGGGTGGAGAATTGGCTTTAGCAACATAGACTTCAAATTGCTTGACCAACTCCTCAATTCTAGCTTCAAGTTCGGTTCTACTCTCGGTTGACGATGTCGAATCACCACTTAGCTCTTCATGTTGATCATTTTCGGAGTATTCATCATTCTTGGCTATCCTTTCAATGAGTTTTGTAGATTCGATTTCATTTAACAAAAAGAAATCGCCTTTTGCCGCCGCATTGACATTATCTTTGGCGTTGTCCAATAACGAGTGGAAGAATATATGAAGTAGAAGCCATCTAGGGATGCCGTGGTGCGGACATTTCCTTTGCAACGTTTGAAATCGGTCCCAGGCTCTACCTACACTTTCATTTTCTTGTTGTTGGAATGTTTGAATTTCTCTTCGGAATTTGTTGGTCTTGGATGGTGGGTAATATTTTTTGAGGAAAGCGTTGCTCAAATGTTCCCAAGTGCGAAAAGTATTGTTGGGAAAACTCTTAATCCATCTCCTTGCTCTATCACGCAAGGTGCGAGGAAAAAGGATCCGACGTAGTTGGCACTCGGTGACACTTTCAAGCTTGACACCAATAAGACTTTCCTTGAAAAGACAAACATGCTCTATCACATCTTCATCCCGCAAACCTCGGAAAGTTTGTTGTTGAATTAAATGGATGATGGAAGGTTTAAGCTCGAAACTCTCCGGGATGGCTCCAATGAAGACGGGTGAAGAAATCTCTTCAATAGATGGTTGAGAATGGGACCCAAGTGTAGCCATACTTGAATCCTTGGAAGTTGTTTTGAAGATGGAGTGTTGAGAAATGATGAAATTGACGGAGGATTACACTATCGAGTTGTTGCTTCGGTCACAATATTTCCAAGCGACTTGTTCTCCGAATGGGGATCAAGCAACCTAAATCAAGAGTACACCTAGCAAAAACTCAACAAACAATGAGTCCTCCTAGCACCTAATGGCACTAGGGTAGGAGGAAAGAAAAACAATTATCCAATCACAATAGAACAAAGACTTAATCAATTAACTAATCACCGTCTCCCCGGCAACGGCGCCATTTTGAAATGCGCGGGCGTCGCGACCCGTAAAATCAAACAATAATTTTAACTCCGACTAACCTAACTAATGTAGTAGTGGTAGGTCGGGATCGATCCACAGGGAGAGGGGTTAAGCCGTAATGGTCAAGTCTAGGGTCTAATCGTGATTGGAGGATTGAGATGGGGGTTTTGGGTCGAGAGAGAGGTCGAACTATTGCTAGCAAACTATACTACTAAAGCTAGGGGCAATATCTAGGAAAAGTGTTGGGGAGAGTCGGGATTCGGAAATGGGGTCTTAGAGTCTCGGGATCGAGTTTTTGTTACAACGTTAAAAAGGGAGGTTGCCACCTTTCGGTTTCTCACCCAACCTACCTAAACCCGCTTTCGTGACGAAAGGGTAAGTCTCAATCTAAGGTAATTTCTACCCCGAGTCTCCCCATATTGGTAGAAATGAGTCAAGGTCGGCCTAGTCGCGATTCTAAGTCAACAAAGACACAAAAACCATAAAATTGATAATTAACAAGTAAACAACCCACCAACATCTCTTGAATCAAATAATCCAAATCCTCCTCCCTAATTCCCCAACAAAGAAATCTACTCACTAGTCATGATGAGTAATAATAAAACACTAATAAGAGATAAATTGTCTAAAACATGCATAAAAACTACACTAACAATTATACTAATGGAGAAAAGGGAGAGGAGAGAATTTTACCCACAATGGAGAAGATTTAAAGAGGAAGATGAAGATAAATAAAAGATTGAATCTTGGAGAAATACACAATAATTTGTCACTAATCCATGCATAAATCTTCAATCTTCAATAAGAGAAATAAGAATCTTCAAGAAATAAAGCAAGGGTTTTGTCACATAAACCTTTGTAAAACCCTTGAATCTTCAACAATTAAGCACAATCTTCAATAAAGATGGAGACTTTTCTACTAATTAAGGAGTAATTATACTAATACTAAGTAGATCTATTAATTGTTTGTAGAGAATTTTCTAGGAAGCTTACTACAATCTACTACTACTACTAGAGAGTTTTCTACCTTACTCCTACTCCTAAGGGCTAATCCCAAGGCTCACTTAAGGCACAAGGAGGCACTAAACCCTAGGAGGGGTATTTATAGATTTGCTTAATGGGTTGCACACACTTCAAGGCCCATAATCCAATCCTTCTTCAATTAAGCTAGACCTTCACCCTTTACATCTTCATAGGGTGAAACTTCACCCTGCGGCTCGACCTAGTAATCCCACTGGGTGAAATTTCACCCGGTGAGATTTTCTTCGGTTTTTGCGTTTTCGGCCCGGTTTCTCCATCGGGCGAAATTTCGCCCGGTCATTTTGCCCGGTCGGGAGTGCCGTGAAAATCTTCGGGGATGAAAAAAAATGTCGTCGGGCGAAACTTCACCCGGTGGTCAGCCACCTCTCTTCCGGTCTCTTTCTTCGTCGATCAATTGGATTACTTGAACTTTTAGTTGTGTGCTTTGCTCTTGGACCGTATCTCTCTCATGCTCGTAGAATCTCAAACACGTTTTCGGTCGAAATCCTATCAAAATAGACAGAAAACTACCAAAAACACGTAAAATGCAAAAGAGAGACACTAATGTGAGAATTACGCAAAATACGGCGATAATCGCACTCAAATCTCACGAAACAGAGGGAAAACGGGTCTAAATGGGAGGAAAAATGGTCCAAATTTGGCACACAACAAACACGCGTATTAAAACGTCATTCGATATCTTAGTAGAGGCCGCTAATGTGCGGGCGGGGTTGGGTGTTCTTTGTGAACTTCCCAACACGTACCCTCACCCCTTACTCAGAACCTCGGTTTCCGGATGCCCGAAACCGTTGGCGCACGAGAGTCATTCAATACCCGGTATCCGATAATGTCGGTATCGGTATCAAATGCAAAGGGACGAGCCTAATAAACTCTGACATCCGAATGGGCCATACTTTGTGCATGGCCCACTAAGATATAGAGTGAGTTCGAACGGGCCCGAACTCCCACAAAGTTCGGTGGCGATTCCACTTCGATTTAAATTTCAATTCGATCCATCTCATATGGAGATTCATTCGCCTCCCCAAACCCGCGCGTGGCCGCGTTGGGGTGGACCTATGTCATGTCCTCACATGTAAACCCCAAACCAAACACCCCCTTAATTACATTGAAAAAAAAGTTATATAGAAATAAAAGTTCTCATATAAAGATTATAAAAATAAGGGTAAATTGATATTTTTTACCTGAAATAACATCTTTTTTTAAACTTTCTCTCAAATTAATACTCCGTATTTAATAGATTATTAACACAAATTAATATTTAATAACACAAATTTAAACTCATAATAATTAAAACTTTAATAACACAAATTTTATAATTTAACAAACTTTCTTCTAACAAATTTCACTATTGTGGAGATAATAATTAAAACTCATAATTTTTTTTATTACTATTGTGTAAATATTTGGGTTGATAGTTGATATTTAAGAACCAATAATGATTTCAATTTATAATCATAGGATCATTCCCGATAATCTTTCAATGTGGTGCAGTTATACTACGGAGTACTTACTCTTTCCTTCTATCTTCTTCCACATTCTATTATCGTTCGTCTTTCTATCTTCTTCTCATCGTAAATATTTTCTATTTGGTCCAACTTTTTACTATACTATCCTCACCTTTTACTTATAACTACAATTGTGGAAGAAAAATGTATTTAAGACTCATAGTAAATTTCACGTTGACATTATTCTTTCAATGTGAGACAAACCACCTACTAAAAAACACATCTTTCAATGACATTATTTCAATGACATTATTCTTTTAATATGAAAAATAATTTGACTTAATTTAATAGTCTTAAAACTCTTTATTTTTTATTTGAAATCTAAAGACGAATGATTTTAGATAATATAATTATACTCACCCTATTATATAATGAAATTCATCACTATTATGAAATTCATCTTATTTTTCGTAATTTTACTATATAATGAAATTAATCACCCTATTATATAATTTTTTTGATGTGAAATAATTTTACTTAAGTTTATTATAGTCTCCAGAGTTTTTCTAAGACTCGAAAGCTGTTTGGTTGATATTTATGAACGAATGATTACTCTTATTTATAATATATAACTTTAACTTTTTTTAAGACTCAAAAGTGTGTGATAATTTTACTTAATTAAGTTTATGGTTTTAAGAGCTCTTTTTAAGACTAAAATTGTTTTTTTCCATCTAAGTTATTAAGGACGAAGATTACTCTTATTTATATAATAGAATTCGATCACCTTATTATAATTTTGTACAGATGGTTACTCTTATTTATATAATAGAATTTCATCACTTTATTATAATTTTTTGATGTGGGATAATTATTTATATAAGTATTTTTTTAAGACTCGAAAGATTCTTGATTGATATCTAAGAACGAATGATTAATCTTATCTTATTTATAATACGAAACATAAAATTTCATCACCTCGAAAACTCTTGGGATACTTTTACTTGAGTTGATAGTCTTAAAGAGATTTGAGATAAAATTTCATCAACACATCATAATTTTTCGTGTGGGATAATTTTTACTTTTTACTTAAGTTTATAGTCTTAAGAACTTCTTTTAAGACTAAAAAGAGTTTTGGTTGATATCTCATGATGAATGATTACTCTTATTTATTATATAAAATTTATTTTTCGATGTGGGATATTTACTGTTTTAAGAGCTCTTTTTAAGACCCAAAAAAGCACATGATTACTCTTATTTATAATATATAATTATCATCTTATTTTAATTTTTAATATAGAAACATCATCTTATTTTAATTTTTTCGACGTGAGATAATTTTATGTTTATAGTCTTATTAAGAGAATAAGAGTTTTTTTTAAGACTCAAATGTTTTTCGGTCGATATTTAAAAACAATTATTACTCTGTCACAATTTTTCGATGTGGATAATTAGTTAAGATTTATAATTGTTCCGGTCACGGAAACAATTCACCCGGCCTTGTATCCGGGCTGTATGATTGAATCACTGGTGAACAATTGATCGATTGACTTCCTTGAACCTCTCTTTCGTCTCACTCCCAGGATCGGACCTTCCCGGCGGAGTTGGCCTGCTCCCTGCACAATGAACGCACAGGGCCTCGGAGGTTGTCCGAGGGAACCCTCTCCGATGCCTAAGTCAGCCCGTGAAATGCCTTGAGAGACCTAGTTCGTGAGGAGCTAGGTGGCGTTTTTAGGAGTAAGAGTTTAGAGAGAGAAAATCCAACCCCTCTCATGTGGGAAATGGGGAGGTATTTATACCTTCCCACAAGAGAGAGAAGTGGGAGAGGAATGGTTGGATAGAGAAGTGACAAGTGGCGGCTTCTCATCCATCCATTCCTAATTACCTTAGGCGAAATGACGGGAGGGCCCCTGGGGGTTCTGGCCCTGTCGACCAGGGACTTCCCCAGGGTAGGCGGATTTCTGGCAGTGGCTGCTAGGTTCCAGCAGGCTGGGGTGGCTTATGGTCCCAGCAGCCGACGGCCATCCTTAGCGTTTGATGCTTCTGTTTCAATTTCTTGCTAGAGACTGGTCCTTTGAGCTTTGACAGGAATCATCCCAGGGCCTGCCCAGCAGGCGGTTACTTGACAGGCGGCCGACCCCAATCAATAATCTTAAGAGCTTTTAAGACTCAAAAGCTTTTTGGTGGATAACGAATGATTACTATTATTTATAATATAAAATTTCATCACCTTATTAATAAACTTTCGATGTGAGATAATTTTACTATTATTTGTATTGAAGGTGGTTACTCTTATTTATATATACAACGTAATAGAAATTCATCACCTTATTATAATTTGTCAATGTGGGATAATTATTAGTTGATGTCACCTTACTTGGAAGTCTTTTTAAGAGTCAAAAGATTGTTGGTTGATGTCTAATGATGAATTATTAATAGTCTTATTTATAATATAGAATTTCATCACCTTATTATAATTTTTTTTACTTAATGTATAGTCTTAAGAGCTTTTTTAAGACTCAAAAGATTTTTGGTTGATGAAACTTTATAATTTTTCGAATGTGGGATAATTTTACTTAAGTTTATAATTTTAAGATATTTTTAAGACTCAAAAGAGTTTTTGGTTAATATATAAGAGTGCATGATTACTCTTATTTATAATATATAAAGTTTTATCATCTTATTATAATTTTTCGATGTGAGATTATTTTTTTAATTAAGTTTGTAGTCTTAACTTTTTAAGACTTCAAAGTTTTTTTTATTGATATTTAAGAACGAATGATTAGTCTTTCTTTATAATATAGAATTAATCAACTCATCATAATTTTTCGATGTGGGATAATTTATTTAAGTTTTAGTGTCCTATCACCTCGTCATAATTTTTCGATGTGGGATAATTACTTAAGTTTATAGTCTTAAGAGTTCTTTTTAAGACTAAACAAAACATGACAACTCTAGTTTATAATATAAAAATTTCATCACCTTACTATATTTTTTCGATGTGAGATGATTTTAACTTTGTAGTCTTATATATTAAAAGTATTTTTAAGACTCAAAAGTTTTTTGGTCGATATTTAAACCGAATGATTACTCTTATTTATAATATAGAATTTCATCACCCCATCATAATTTTTCGATGTGAGATAATTTAAAAGTTTTTCTTAGTTGATATTTAAAACCAAATAATTAATCTTATTTATAATATAAAATTTCATCACTTCATCATAATTTTTCGATGTAGGATAATTTACTTAAGGTTTATAGTCTTAAGAGCTCCTTTGAGATTCAAAATAATTTTTGATAGATATCTAAGAACGAATGATTACTCTTATTTATAATATAAAATTTCATAACCATATTATATATTGTCGATGTGGGCTAATTTTACAACTGTTATATGTAATAAACTAATCGCATTTTTTCGACCAAATAATATGAAATTTATACTCTAATGAAAGCATTTTCTACAACGAATCTACTTATTTCATTTTTATAATCTTTTTTACGATAATTTTTTTAAAAAATGAACTTTAAAAGTTTTTACCTAAAAATTGTAAAACATCACATTAATATAATGATTAAATATATATTATAATAATTTAAAGATTCTCTAGTTGATTTTTTTATTATTATTTAGGATAGTTTCCTAATTTGAGGTTTTAGGATAGTTTCACTAGATTAAAGCCCGTGCGCTGCACGGGTTAGTTGCCTTAATTACATTGATGTACATTCGTTAAATAAGAAACTTAATCAAACTATGTCATTACAATAGATAAGATGATTACCATGATATTAGTAATCAAACTGGATTTCAACTGAATTTATAGTCTTAAGAGCTTATTTTAAAACTGAAAAGAACACATGATTGCTCTTATTTATAATATAAAATTTCATCACCTTATTATAAATTTTCGATGTGGAAATAATTAAGAGATTTTTTAAGACTCAAAAGTTTTTGATTGATATCTAAGAACGAATGAATTTATTAATTGATATCTAAGAATGAAAGATTAGTCTTATTTATAATATAAGATTATATTGCCTCATCATAATTTTTCGATGTAGGATAATTTACTCAAGGTTTATAGTCTTAAGATCTGCTTTTAAGACCCAAAAAAACACATGATTACTCTTATTTATAATATAGAATCATCGCCTTATTTTAATATTTTCGATGTGGAATAATTTTAGGTTTGTAGTCTTTTTAAAAGTTTTTTAAGGCTCACAAGATTGTTGGTTGATATTTAAAACCAAAAAATGACTCATTTATGATATAGAATTTCATCACCTCATCATAATTTTTCGATGTGGTAAAATTTACTTAATTAAAGTTTATAGTTTTAAGAGCTATTTTTAAGACTTAATAGAGTTTGTTTTTATATCTAAGTTAAAAGAACAAACGATTACTCTTTATTTATATAATCGAATTTGATCATCTTATTATATATTTTGGATGAATGATTACTGTTATTTATATAATAAAAAAAATTCACCTTATTATAATTTTTCGAGGTGGGATAATTTTTCTTAAATTTATTTAAGTTTAGATATAGTCTAATCAAGAACTTTTATTTATAGACGAATGATTACACTTATTTATAATTGTGGACATGACATAGGTCCGCCGACGCGGTCACGCGCGGGTTTGGGGAGGTGAATGAATCTCGTGCGAGATGGTTCTCGGGTTGAAATTTAAATCGAATTGGAGTCGCCATCGAACTTTGTGGGAGTTCGGGCCCTTTCGAGCCCACTCTATATTTGGTGGACCGTGCACAAAGTACGGCCCACTTCGATGCTAGAACTTGTGGGGTTCGTCCCTTTGCATTACGATACCGATTCTGAGTTTTCGGGTATCGTATATCGAATGACTCTCGTGCGCCAACGGTTTCGGACATCCGGAAAACGAGGTTCTGAGTAAGGGGTGAAGGTACGTGTTGGGAAGCCCACAAAGAACACCCAATCCCGCCCGCACTTAGCGGCCTCTACTAAGATATCGTTCGATTTTAGAATACGCGCGCTAGTAATTCGGTGAAATGAAATGCAAACAGCGTTTTAGCTGAACATGTGAGATATGTTTGTCCTACGTTGTTTAATGCATCTAAACTAACGTCAAAGTTATTTTAGCATTCGAGGTTCGTTTTAGTACAATAAAACAAACAACGAAAATAAAGGCGCGAGAGTGGATTACAAATACATGGGCGGAATACAACCCGAAATTACAATACAACAATCGCGAAAATCGAAATAATTGAAATAAGTAGCGATATAGCGATACAATGCATGATTTTTGAAAGGAAAAGACACGTGATTGCCTTTACACGTGACGACCGAAGTCGTAAAAATATTTGACAACGCTTACACGATTTAGGGAACCCGTGTACTTTGCGTAAAGGGGCCACTCGATCGAGTCACAGACTTGACTCGATCGAGTGGTCCTGCTACGGATCTTCTGCCGGTTTTTTGGAGTACCACTCGATCGAGTGCCTCCTATACGGACTGCTGTCCGTTTCGAAAAGTGTCGATCTCGATTTTGCTGTAATTTTAAATCGATAATTTATTAAGCAGCGTAAAAATATGGTATAATTTATACTCGACTTAATTTTTGATACTCGGGATATGTGTGTTATTATTACGAGATCGATTATCGGGAATTTAGAAAAGATGTTTTTATTTGTTTGATTAGAGCGAAAGTCGATTCCCTCCGCGTCACGACATCGTTAATAATCATTGCGGATTATGTGATGTTCGATTTGCATCAACAGGTTTCGTTCTAACCTTTTAAAAAGAGGAATCGAATATGTTTAACAAGGAATATTCGCGATCCCGTCACGCCCTTGAGTGTTTAGGGCGGTGCTCCTCGAGAGGGCACCAGTTACAACTCGTAAAGGGATTAGAAGGGTCTTATGCAAGATCCATCTTTAAACGTATTCAATCCAAGATCATTTTATAAATCGATGTATGCGCGATGTTTTAATGTTAATTCGATAGTAGAAATAATAACGATAAATAGTAATACTAGCGATATTAGAAACGAAAGAAGAAAAGAAAATAAAAAAACGATGAAAAACAAAGGAGAAGACGGAAAAGACGGAGAGAAGAGAAGAGAGGAAATGAGAAGTCGAGATTGAGTTTTCCACCCTCAACTTACATGCTTTTGTCTCAGAGATCGGCTCGTATAGTAGTGGCTTAGGCACGGGAGCGTCGAGATGTATGTATATAGGAGAGTTATGGTGTGTATAATTGGGAAAGAGGATTTGACGAGTTTTGCTCTCGGTCTTTTTACGAGTTTTGATCTCGATATGTGTGTATAGGGTTGAATGTGATTGAAGGTAGGAAGAAGTTGTAAGTTGTGATGGGTGAAAAAAGTTGTAGGGTTAAAAGTTCTAAGGTTAAAAAGTTGTGAATTGTGTTGAAGGGTGATGGGGTATTTATAAGAAAATACCCCGGCTTAGGGTAAAAAGGGACCACTCGATCGAGTGGTGTGAGTGCACTCGATCGAGTGCCCGGTCTGACGCTGGTTCGCCCGGTTCGTAGGCCTACTCGACCGAGTGGGCCTGAACCACTCGATCGAGTGGGTTACCACAGAGGGATAAAATTTAGGAAAGAATTCTATCCTTTTTTTTTGAAGAGATTTGGTGGTTGAAGTTTCTTCTAGAAACGCATATAGCTGATTTTTGTACCGAATTTGTCTTTGACCGCGTTTTGACTCGATCGCTAAAAGACGGTTTTATCTCCGGTGTCGGTTTTGACCCAAATTAGTTTAATTTGAATAGAAACGACCCACTGGACCTGAATTTGAGGTTGGTTTTGTGAGATTTGTACTCCGTAAAAAGCCCAAGCCGAATACTAATGATTTCGAGCCCATATTCGAGCGCGTTAAAGCACGTTTGCGTCCGATCATCATCGGGTATTTGTCGAAAGCTGATATAGACACTAGCAGGCAAAATGTGGGTGTCTACAATAATATATAGAATTTCATCAACCCATCTTAATTTTTCGATGTGGGATAAATATACTTTAACTATATAGTCTTAGTCCTAGGAACTTCTTTTTAGTCTCAAAATAAAGATTGTTGGTTAATATCTAAGAACGAAAGATTACATAGAATTCTATCACCTCATTATAATTTTTCGATATGTGATAATCTAATTTAACTTTATTTGTAGTCTTATTAAGAACTTTTTATAAGACTAAAAAGTTTTTTTGTTGATATCTAAGGACGAATGATTAGTCTTATTTATAATACAGATTTACATCACCTCATCATAATTTGGAGAAATGGTTACTTTTATTTATATAATAGAATTCCATCGTATTATCATACTCTCTTCGGTCACTATTTTTTGCCTCATTTCATTAAAATACCCCTCACAAATATTAAGGTAATGGAGAAAAAAATTGTGAACGAGGAGAGTATGATAATACGATGAAATTCAATTATATAAATAAAAATTTATAGCCTTAAGAGTATTTTAAGACTCAAAAGTGTTTTTAAGACTCAAAAGAGAAGGGGTATAATTTTTCGATGTGGGATAATTTCTTAAGTTTATAGTCTTAAGAGTTTTTTAAGACTCAAAAGATTTTGATTGATATCTAAGAACAAATAATTAGTCTTATTTATAATATAGAATTCCATCACCTTATTATAATTTGTCGATGTGGGATAACTTAACTAAAATTTGTAGTCTTATTTATAATATAGAATCATCACCGTAACTTATTTTGATTGTTTCGATGTGGGATAATTTTAAGTTTGTAGTCTTATTAAGACCTTTTTTAAACTCAAAAGTTTTTTAAAAATAAATAAAAAAAGACTACAGTACAAATTCATGACCTCATCATATAATATAAAATCATCACCGTAACTTATTTTAATTGTTTCAATGTGGGATAATTTTAAGTTTGTAGTCTTACTAAGACCTTTTTTAAACTCAAAAGTTTTTTTAAAAACAAATAAAAAAAGACTACAGTACAAATTCATGACCTCATCATAATTAAAAAAAATGATATAGAATTCCATCATAGTTTTTTTTAAAAGCAAAAGTTTTTTTGTTCGTTGATATTTAAAAACAATGATTACTTTTATTTAGTAGAAATTCATAATCTCATCATAATTTTTCGATGTGGGAGAATTGCTTAAGTTGGTTAATTTTTAAAGAATTTTTTTATTAGTTTTATTTATAATATACTAGAATTCAATCACCTTATTATAATTTTTTTTATTTAAGTGTATAGTCTTAACAACTTTTTTAAGACTCAAAAGATTTATGTTTGATGAAACTTTATAATTTTTCGAATGTGGATTGTTTTACTTAAGTTTATAATCTTAATATATATTTTAAAACTCAAAAGATTTTTGGTTAATATCTAAAAGCACATGATTACTACGGAGTACTCCATTATTTACAATATAGAAATCTATCATCTTATTATAATTTGACGATGTGGGATAATTTAACTAAAATGTGTATCCTTATTTATAATATAAAATCATCACCGTATCTTATTTTAATTGTTTCGATGTGGGATAATTTTAAGTTCATAGTCTTATTAAAACCTTTTTTGAAACTCAAAATATTGTTGATTTTTTTAAAACTCAAAAGAGAGGAAGTAAAACTTTTTGATGTGAGATAATTTACTTAAGTTTATAAACTTAAAGAGTTTTTTAAGACTCAAAAGATTTAGATTGATATCTAAGAACAAATAATTAGCTTAGTCTTATTTATAATATAGAAATTCACCATTTTATTATAATTTGTCGATGTGGGATAATTTAACTAAAATTTGTTTTCTTATTTATAATATAGAATCATCATCGTAGCTTATTTTAATTGTTTTGATGCGGGATAATAATTTTAAGTTTGTAGTCTTATTAAGACCCTTTTTAAACTCAAAATATTATTGGTTGATATTTAAAAACAATGATTACTCTTATTTAGTAGAAATTCATGATCTCATCAAAAATTTTCGATGTGAACGAATTACTTAAGTTGGTTGATGTTTAAGGAAGAATTATTATGTTTTATTTATAATATAGAATTTCTTCACCTTATTTAATTTTTTACTTAAGTGTATAGTCTTAAGAACGTTTTGTAAGACTCAAAAGATTTTTGTTTGATGAAATTTTATAATTTTTCGAATGAGGGATAGTTTTATAAGTTTATAGTCTTTATATATTTTTAAGACTCAAAAGATTTTTGGTTAATATCTAAGAGCACACAATTACTCTTATTTATAATATAAATTTTCATCACCTTATTATAATTTTTCGATGTGAGATTATTTTTACTTAAGTTTGTAGTCTTATTAAAAGACTTAAAAGCTTTTTTGATTGATATTTAAGAACGAATGATTAATCTTATTAATAATATAGAATTCATCAACTTATCATAATTTTTCGATATGGGATAATTTATGTAAGTTTATAGTCTTCCATCACCTCATCATAATTTTTCGATGTGAGATAATTTACTTAAGATTATAGTCTTAAAAACTCTTTTTAAAACAAAAAAAATACATCCTTACTTTTGATTATAATATAGAATTTCATCACTCCATCTATATATTAAAAGGTTTTTAAAAGTTAAAAGTTTTTTTGTCGATATTTAAAATTGAATGATTATTATTATTTATAATATAGAATTACATCACCCCATCATAATTTTTCGATGTGGGATAATTTAAATGTTTTTCTTGGTCGATATTTATTTAAAACCGAATGATTACTCTTCTTTATAATATAAGATTTCATCACCTCATCATAATTTTTCGATATAGGATAATTACTTAAGGTTTATAGTCTTAGGAACTCTTTTTGAGATTCAAAAGACTTTTGGTAGATATTGAAGAACGAATTATTACTCTTTATTTATAATATAGAATTTCATCATCATATTATAATTTGTCAATGTGGTATAATTTTAAAACTGCTATATGTAATAAATTCATTACATAATGTGAAACAAATAATATGAAATTTATACTTTAATAAAAACATTTTTTACCACGAATATAATTATTTCATTTTTATAATTTATTTAACGATAATGTTTTTAAAAAGTAAACTCTAAAAGTTTTTAACTAAGAATTGTAAAACATCTCATTAATATGATAAAATAAATATATATTATAATAATAATAATTAAAACATTCTCTAGTTGATTTTTTTAGGACTCGTTTGGTTCGCCATGGGAAGATGGAGTTACCGGGAACTTAAATTCACATGAGAATTACAAAAATATTGTTTGATTGCCATGTGGGAAATAACTTCATGCGGGAAGTTCTGCACACCAAGGGGGGCTTGGTCAGTAACTTCCCCCCATTATGGAGGAAGTGACAATTCCTGCGAAGTGGCAATTCCCGGGAAGCAGGCAACCAAACAGCATCCCAATTTATCAACGAAATTACTTTTTCCTAACGAGCCTTTACTCAATCCTAACGACATTTTACGGTTTTATCCCTTTCACTTCATCCCATCAAAATGTCAAATGTTTGATTTTCTCTCTAAATAAATCTCAAACACCCATGAAACTCACGATGAACCACCACAAATATCGGGACCGTCCGAGATCGGTGGCTGAGATGTCAGGGATCGGGTCGACGAGGCTGAATGGGTGGGGTCGGGCCGGGCGGTAGGTGAGGGTGGTCGGCGGTGGTGATGGGCCGTATTTAGTCGTAGTTATTACGACGGTTTTGATATATTTTGTGAGCTAAATCGGTTGTCTTGTATCGCATTTGTGTCAGTTTGGTATGAATGTAATATAGGCTATTTTGAGGATGCTAATCATTGGAGCGTCGATTTGGGCTAAGAACGAATGAAACATGAAGGAAAAGAAAGCCCGCTTGAAGACCCGGAACGATAGAATCGAAGGATCGCGAGAAGCAGCTACAGCCGGCCAGGCGAGTCGCATAGAGATCACGCGAGTCGCGCGACAGACAGGCGAGTCGCCCGGAAGCCTGGAACTCTTTGCACGTTCCGTCCCTATCTCGTGAATTTTGCTATGTTTTAAGACTTGGTTTTATTTAGGAAACTTTATTACTAGATTTTATTATTAGTATTACTAGTATCACTAGGATATTTTATTATTTTATTATTATTAGTAAACTATTATTAGGTTAAGCTTAGTTGGAGATTATTATTATTCACATCATTCATCACATCTACTAGTTGAACGTAATTAGAGAAGAAAATTGAGAACTTTTGAAGAACCCTAATTTTCCACCTCAAAGTATGTTTAACTAATCTTCTCTACTTAGATTCAAGCCTTTGAAACGCTCAAGAAACGTTTGTGAGTTTGAATGTTTTGATTATTAACCTTGATTATTATGAATTGCTTTGTTATCGATTTCATGAATGTTGTTGTTGATTGTTAGGTGTACAACTAGTATTTAATTGCATCGTTCTATCGTTAGTATCGTTAATTGAGTAGGATTTACTGATTAACTTTACATTTGTAACAACTAGGAACTAATATTGAACGGGATACGTTGATATTAGTACTTAGAAGCGATTCATATAAATATCTAAGGCGCGACTGGATTGTACGTGCTATTTATTCTCTATCGAATTCACAGATCTATATTGCTTCCGTCTAATTGAACCTAGAACTGGATTGTTTAGATTGTTTTACGGTTAGGGTTAATTAAGAACGGGATTCATTTTAGTTAACTATTCTTAAGAGAATTGGAATTTCATGTTCACGATAGAGTAATCGAGGTTATTAATTGAAACCGTCTTACGATGATCAATCGCTATTGAGTGTGGATTTGTGCTTGTGTCTAAGTTCTATTTCATCATTTGATATTTCGATTTATTAGCTTTTCACTTTAGTTTATTAGAATCTCATACATAAAACCCCCCCGTGGTTACTACGATCTTTAATTTAATTATAGATTGATTGATTTCGTCTACACTTAGTTAGCATAATTTCGTTAATCTGATTCTCTTGGGTTCGACCCTTATTTCTGCTATATTACGTTTTAGTATTTGGATTTAAGTGTTTATAAACTGTAATTTGAGGCATACGACTTTAGCCTGTCAAATTTTGACGCCGTTGCCGGGGAATCGGTATAAATTATTTTTGTGTTTTCTAGTGTAGTTTTTAATTTTCTTGTTATTATAGCTAATTTTATTTATTTTATTTTGTGTAGTTTATGTATAATACTCGTTCTTCTAACTTGAACCTCGAGACATTCGACTCAGAGATTGAACGCACCTTTCACAGGTCACGGAGAATCGGAGAGGGAGCAATAGTTATCGGAACACAGAAATTCGAGGATCTAGAGTTTAACAACGTTATTCCTATTATTCCCGTGAATACTGAAGTTTCTTCCGAATCCGAAGACGAGTCGAATATCATGGCCAACACAATTATGCAGCTGACAACACCCGACCTTGCACAACAACCTTTGTGCATTACGTACCCATCATTGGGTGCGAATGCCACTTTCGAATTGAAGTCGAGTTTGATCCATCAACTACCCACATTCCATGGCTTGAGCTATGAGGACCCTAATAAGCATCTGTCGGATTTTCATATTGTTTGCTTGAGTATGAAACCGGCTTCCGTCACTGATGAGCAACTCAAGCTGAGGGCCTTTCCCTTCTCATTGAAGGATTCTGCGAGAGATTGGTTATATTACTTGCCACTGGTAAGTATTGATACATGGGTAAAAATGAAGAAGGCGTTCCTTGTACTTTTCGGCATCTCGAGCCTCCCAGTTGAAGAAGAAGATTAGTAATGCGGAGCAACGAGATGGGGAGACGATGTATGAGTATTGGAAACGTTTTAAGAAGCTGTGTGCTACATACCCATATCATGGCTACAATCCTCAAGACCTTGTGATGTACTTTTGTGGAGGTCTTTGTGTGGAGGATGCTCGCACTGTGAATGCGACATGTGGGGGATCGATTGTGAACAAGAGTCCAGATGCTGCTATAGAAGTTATCCAGGAGCTAGCTGAAAGCTCTCGGGATTTTTCTCGAAATTATCCCAGACGGGGAGTGCATGCCGTAGGTAATTCATCATTCTCAAGCCTTGAACATAAAATCGATAGCTTAACGGCTATTGTCCAAAACATGATGTCGGGAAAAACAAATCAAGTTATGATGTGCGGTATCTGTTCTACCGAGGGACATCCGAGTGAGCATTGTCCTCACATGTATGAAGAGGATCAAGAGGAGGTGAATGGAATATGGGAAACCGGGGAAAAGAAGAAATGTGACCCCTACTCTACTACTTTAATCCCGGATGGAGAGAACATCCTAACATGAGATGGAGAACTCGACAAGGGGATCAACAATTTAATCAAGGGAATCAAATTGGTCAAGCGAAGCAACATTTCTCTGCTGAACAACAAGTTCCTAACACGGTTCCTACTCCACCCCCACCTAGTGGTCAAATGTCCACCGAGGAGATGATACGTGCTTTGGTTGCTAGTCAAGCTACAGTAACCACCCAAATGTCCAATCTTCAAGCTACGGTTCTTCAACATCAAACGGAGAACAAAGCTAGTATCCAAAACATGGAAACTCAATTGGGACAAATGATGACCACTATTAGTCGTTTGGAAGCTCGAGACTCTACGGGACTCCCATCCCAAACTGTGGTGCCTTCTAAGAACGTGAGTGCCGTTTCATTGAGGAACGGAAGGCAATTAGAGGAGGTCGAAAAGGTGAAGAAGGTAGCAAAGCAAGCGGTCATAAGGCCATGCTAGATTTAGGAGCTTCTATAAATGTGATGCCTTATTCTGTGTATAAATCTATGCAACTTGGTCCTTTGAGTAATACTAGTGTTGTGATTCAGTTGGAGGATAGATCGAATGTCTACCCGAAAGATGTTATCGAGGATGTTCTTGTTTTAGTTGACAATCTAATCTTTCCTGCTGATTTTTATGTGCTTGACATGGAACATGATCACCATGTAGCTTCGATTTTGCTAGGAAGACCGTTCTTGAAAACGGCAAGCACGAAGATTGATGTCTCTAATGGATCTATGACTATGGAGTCCAATGGCCAATTAGTAACTTTCAACATCTATAATGCCATGAAATACCCCGTAGATCATCATTCTGTCAATTTTATTGATGTCGTTGATCCATTAGCACAGGAATTCTTTGACCTGAATGGTTCTGATGAGTTGCAGGTAGCTATGGAAAACAGTTTGAGTAACGAGGAGGTAGAATATGCTTTTTCTGCTAATCTCCAGGAACTTGTGGCGGAATTGCAAGATTCGAGGAGACCACTGTCTAATTTTCAAAACCCGTTACCACTTACTGTTCCTAGGGAGAAATTGTTGCCTTCTATTTTGCAGGCACCTGCGGTAGAGCTTAAAGCTCTATCGGAGCACTTGAAGTATGTGTTCCTTGGTGAGGGAGAAACACTCCCGGTTATCATCTCTAGTAAGCTCACAGAGGAACAAGAGAGGAAGTTGAAGGACGTTCTTGTGGAGAACAAGCAAGCTATTGGATGGACAATTGCCGACATCAAAGGTATTAGTCCAATTACTTGTATGCGCCGGATTTTACTCGAAGATGATGCTAAACCGGTGAGGCAACCACAACGTCGTTTAAATCCTCCTATGATGGAGGTCGTGAAGAAAGAGGTTCTCAAGGTACTACAAGTCGGTATGATTTTTCCTATTTCTGATAGTAAATGGGTGAGTCCTACCCAAGTAGTCCCTAAAAAATCCGGCGTGACCGTAGTGGAGAACAAAGATGGTGAGCTTGTCCCCACTAGGATTCAAAACGGGTGGAGGGTGTGTATTGATTACCGTAGATTGAATGCGGTAACTAGGAAAGAGCACTTCCCCCTCCCATTCATTGACCAAATGCTAGAAAGACTAGCGGGGAAAGCCTACTATTGCTTTTTGGATGGGTATTCGGGCTATTTCCAAATAGCTATTGCCACCGAGGATCAAGAGAAAACCACATTCACTTGTCCTTTTGGCACGTTTGCGTATAGACGCATGCCTTTCGGTCTTTGTAATGCACTCGCGAAATTTGAACGATGTATGATAAGTATATTCTCGGAGTATGTTGAACGTTTCATTGAAGTGTTTATGGATGACTTTACGGTGCATGGTGACTCTTTTGATTCTTGTTTACATCATCTATCTCTTGTGCTTAAACGTTGCATTGAAACTAACCTTGTCTTGAATTCGGAGAAGTGTCACTTCATGGTGGAGCAAGGTATAGTTCTCGGACATGTGGTTGGTATAGAGGTAGACAAAGCAAAAATTGATACTATTTCTTCTCTACCTTACCCTACTAATGTTCAGGAAGTGCGGTCTTTTCTTGGTCATGTAGGTTTTTATAGGAGATTTATTAAAGACTTTTCCAAGATAGCCACACCATTGTGCAAATTGCTTCAAAAGGAGATAGATTTTGTATTTGATGAAGCTTGCAAGGAGGCTTTTGATGAGTTGAAACATAGGCTTACGTCGGCTCCAATTATTCAAGCTTCGGATTGGTCTCTCCCCTTCGAGATCATGTGCGATGCGAGTGACTACGCATTAGGAGCAGTGTTGGGTCAAAGAGTTGGAAAGATAGCTCATGTCATTCATTATGCCTCCATGACCCTTAATGAAGCTCAAAGGAACTACACCACCACAGAAAAGAAGCTCCTAGCGGTCGTGTATGCGTTGGAGAAATTCCGATCCTACTTGTTAGGAAGGAAAGTGATTGTGTTTTCTGACCATGCGGCATTGCGCTATTTGATGTCTAAGAAAGAAGCTAAGCCGAGATTGATCCGGTGGATCCTTTTACTTAGCGAGTTCGATCTTGAGGTGAAAGACAAAAAGGGTGCCGAGAATGTGGTCGCCGATCATTTGAGTCGGTTGATTGATGTTGATTCTAGGTCACATGAGAAAGAGTCGGTCAAGGGTGTGTTTCCCGATGAAAGTTTATTTGCGCTTAACTCGGTTCAACCTTGGTATGCGAATATGGTAAACTTTCTTTGCTCATCTAAATTTCCTTCGGTTTTCTCAAAATCTCAAAAAGACAAGCTTCGTAGTGATGCGAAGTACTATGTGTGGGATGAGCCATATCTATGGAAACATTGCTCCGATGGTGTTATTAGAAGATGCGTTCTGGAGAATAAGATGACCTCAATTCTCACATTTTGTCACTCTCAAGCGTGTGGGGGTCCCTTTGGTGCACAGAGGACGGCAAGGAAGGTGTTAGATTGCGGTTTCTATTGGACCACCTTGTTTCGAGATGCCAAAGTCTTTTGTCAAGCTTGCGACAATTGTCAAAGAGTGGAGAATATTTCCCGGAAAAATGAGATGCCTCAAAGTTATATGCTTAATTGTGAGATATTCGATGTATGGGGGATCGATTTCATGGGGCCGTTTCCAAACTCGAACGGTAATCTTTACATTTTACTTGCAGTCGATTATGTGTCCAAGTGGGTGGAAGCTATCCCCACTAAGACCGATGATTCTAAAGTGGTGGCGGATTTTATCAAGGCTAACATATTTGTTCGATTTGGAATTCCCAAGGCCTTGATTAGTGATCGTGGTACTCATTTCGTGAATAAAATGATAAGTGCTTTGCTCAAAAAGTATTTTGTCACTCATAAAGTATCCACGGCCTACCATCCGCAGACGAATGGACAAGCTGAAGTGTCCAATCGAGAAGTTAAATCCATCCTAGAAAAGACGGTCAATCCAAATCGGAAGGATTGGAGTGGACGGTTAGACGATGCATTGTGGGCTTATCGAACGGCCTACAAAACCCCGATCGGCATGTCTCCATATCGATTGGTGTTCGGGAAGGCGTGTCATCTTCCCGTGGAGCTAGAGCATAAGGCATATTGGGCGATAAAAAGCTTCAATATGAATTTAGATGAATCAGGAATGCATCGTAAGCTACAATTACAAGAGTTGGAGGAGTTACGTCTCGAGTCATATGAGAACGCGACAACTTATAAGGAGAAAATGAAGGCTTGGCATGATAAGATGGTCTTGAGACGAGACTTTCAAGTTGCGCAAAAAGTCCTCTTATTTCAATCCCGTCTTCGTCTTTTTCCCGGTAAGTTAAAATCCCATTGGCTTGGTCCATTCATTATAACTCATGTTTATCCTCATGGTGCAGTTGAAGTACGAAATCCCGAGACAAACAAGATTTTGAAAGTCAACGGACAACGTCTTAAGCCGTATTATGAAGGATTTGAAGCTAACGTAGTGGAGTCGATGGCCCTCTACGACCCTATCCATGAAGATTGACATCCGTCTCAGTCGAGCGAACGACTTTAAACAAAAGCGCTTCCGGGAAGCAACCCGTTTTGTAGATTTTTATTGCAAAATTTTATTTTACGGGTCATAGGTCATAATATTAATTTCGTTCTTTTTCTTAATCGTTTGTTTTTCTTAGACTTAGTTTTTATTACTAACTTTTGATGTTTTAATAGGAGAAGAGCGTCGATTTTCCAGGAGATGGGGCGACTTGCAAGGGTCCTGGGCGACTAACATGGAGATCCCTCGAAATCTGAGCAAAATTGAAGAAAAAAAAAGCGGAGTTACAGGCATCCGCGTGAGTCGCGCGGACCCTATGCGACTCGCGTGCCTCTTTCCCCTAGAGGTCAGTTTTTTATTATTAATAAAAAAAATCAAAAATTGGATTAACCTCACCCGACTCCCTCTCTTCCATTCCCTCTCTCCCTTTCATCTCGTTACCCTAAATCAGTCAATTCCCAAATTAATTTTCCCCCAAGAACTCCTAACCCCAATCTCTTCTTATCCTAAGCAAATTAATCCAAACTCCTAACTCACCTTCAATTTTCCCCCAAGAACTCCTAACCCTAATCGCAATCCCGATTTGTGCGTCGTCGGTTGGTGCGTTGTCAGTCGTCGTCAGTCGTGGTCGTCGTCAGTCGCCGTCAGTTTGTCGTCGCTGTTCGTGGTCCGGTGAGTGATCAGGCGAGTCGCGTGGGTATTAGGCGACTCGCGCGTGGGTCTGTCGCCTGATCTGTTAGTTGGTCACCGGTGATAGGGCTCCGGTAATAGGCAAGTCGTGGGTTGTGTTCTGTCTTCATATCTGTTCCGTCGGGTTTCGTCTGGTGCTGTCTTCTGTCCAAGTCTTGTAAGTTTCTTACCCTCTTCTCACTCTCTTCTGCTGTCTATGTGTGATTACGCAGTTGGTGAGTTGTTGTTCGTAAGTTATCGAGTTTGGTGTGCTGTGAGTTGTTGGTTGTTGATTCGAGTCATAGTCAATCTCCATATCTTTGTCTAGTTGGTCAGTTTTGGTAGTGATTCTCTCTCAGGTTAGTATTGGCTGTCTCAGTCTGTGTAGTCATGGCCCCAAAGAAGCAAAAGACGACCGCGGTTGATTATATGGGGTGTAAGAATTTGAGTGCGAAACAGAAATCGGTATGGCGCCAACTATTTGATCGAGTTATTATGTCGACTTAGTTTGTTGATAATTTATCATTGGAGATGCTTGGGATTAGTGATGAGGTGTTGACTTTATTGACTCGTATTGGGTTAGCAAACTTTTACGATATGTGCGCGAACACGTATAAGCGTTACACACTTGAATTCTTGTCCATCTTAGAAGTACATCGTGATGACGACCCCCCTCACATTACTTTTCATCTCGAAGATTCAGAACGAGATGTAGACTTCACAGAATTGAGGGAGGCGTTGAGTATAGCACCGAGAGGGGGGACAAAGTTTCTGACCCCGACTACTCGTATGATGGATGAGATTTGGTCGAAAATAGATGGGAGTGATTATGAGAGGGCTAAGAATGCTGATATTCGTCATCCTGCCCTTCTTTATGTTCACCGACTTTTGAACTCCACATTTCTTTGCAAAGGTGAACCGACACATCTACCTAGGGCGGATTTGATGTATTTGTGGGCCATGATGCCCAAACGCTTGGGAACTCCGCATTGGCTCGATATATTCTTGAATTGTTGTGAGAAGCACCAGAAGGCGGTCTCGGGGAATATTCCGATGGGGGGTATGGTTACTCTTCTAGCTCAGTATCTTGACCTACCCAAGATGACGAATTCTCCTGTTGTAGGTGATACTACTATTAGTCTGAAGTTCATGGAGAGTTGTTCTATGATTTCGCGACCGATTGCTAAACACCACCTAATCTGGACGCTCGGCACGTCCCACCGTCATTTCATGATTTTGCCTCGTCCGGATGGGAAACCGTTGTCGTTGGGGCCTACTGCGGTTGCGTTTTACCTTCGTCATGATGAGGAATTTCCTAGACCAACTACCGAGCCTAGTGCCCCGGTTGTGAAGGAGCCCGAGGGTACGTCTGATTTTGATCGTTGGAACGATTGGCGCGAAGCAATAGAAGATCGAGTGGAAGAATCTGTTGACAACAGTAGGTTGGCCGCTGAATTTGGTCGATGTATGAAGCGGTTACATTTGAAGTTGCATCCTAATGACTACTCGGAACCTTCTCCCGAGTTTTATGGAGAGCTTGCCCGTGAGCAAGCGAGATCATCTAGGAGGGTGGCACGTGAGGCTAAGTCACGTGATGCCGGCTCCTCTTCTCACTCTTGAGCCCCCGAGGTATTTCTCTTCCCATTTTTGTTATTGTCCTTAATTCACAAATTCGAGGACAATGTGTTATTCAAGCGTGGGGAGGGAAATTATCTGGTTGTATATAGTAGTTATTTCGTATTACGTCGTTTATATAGTAGTTATTTCAATTTCAAAAGAAAAAATCGGGATAAAAAAATAAAAAAATAAACCCGGCTAGGTGAAAACCCGGAAAAGGCGCCTAGGCAAGAATTGGGAATGTGGTCAAGGACGGAGTGAAAACCCGAAAGGGCGCTCCGGGTAAAAAGAAAAATCGAGTTGCGTGCCACGAGAATAGTGTGAGGAAAAAAAATGAAAGCTAGAGTGAAAATCCGCAAGGGCGGACGCTCTAGGCAAAATGAGGGAATTAGGAAAAAATCACTACTACTTTCTCCATTTTTGATGTTGGCGTCATAAGAAGGGTGACAAAGAAGGTCGGAAGGGTAGGATTAGTTGGCTAAGGTGAGAAGAATCGCGGTGCGGTGTAGTCGTAGCACTATATTCTATGCGATTGGTGATGTTTGTTTGGTATATTGAACTATTAGAGGCGTTTAGGATTGATCACATGTGTGGGTTGTGGAATATTGTGGTATACACTTGTACCACCGGTGACATTTGTAGCACATGTGATCCGTTCTAGGATTGGAGAAATAAGGGGCGTTATATGTGAATTTTAGCTTATATTTATTTGCTAATGTGCCTTGTTTTGATGAATTGGGTCGATGATAATAGTTTGATATCGGATGTGTTAATTTAATTGAGCATTTGAGTTGAGTTTCATGAGAATGTTGGATTAGCAGGTGCATTAACTCATAATGAGGGAGTTTGGTGGAAGACGAGTGAGGGCCGGTGTGTAATGTTATTCTCACGTATTTTGAATCAGTGATGGTTGTGGTTATGGTGTTCTTCAAGTTTTACTCGAGGACGAGTAAAGGTTCAAGCGTGGGGATATTTGATGGGCCGTATTTAGTCGTAGTTATTACGACGGTTTTGGTATATTTTGTGAGCCAAATCGGTTGTCTTGTATCGCATTTGTGGCAGTTTGGTATGAATGTAATATAAGCTATTTTGAGGATGCTAATCATTGGAGCGTCGATTTGGGCTAAGAACGAATGAAACATGAAGGAAAAGAAAGCCCGCTTGAAGACCCGGAACGATAGAATCGAAGGATCGCGAGAAGCAGCTACAGCCGGCCAGGCGAGTCGCATAGAGATCACGCGAGTCGCACGACAGACAGGCGAGTCGCCCGGAAGCCTAGAACTCTTTGCACGTTCCGTCCCTATCTCGTGAATTTTGCTATGTTTTAAGACTTGGTTTTATTTAGGAAACTTTATTACTAGATTTTATTATTAGTATTACTAGTATCACTACGATATTTTATTATTTTATTATTATTAGTAAACTATTATTAGGTTAAGTTTGGTTGGAGATTATTATTATTCACATCATTCATCACATCTACTAGTTCAATGTAATTAGAGAAGAAAAGGGAGAACTTTTGAAGAACCCTAATTTTCCACCTCAAAGTATGTGTAACTAATCTTCTCTACTTAGATTCAAGCCTTTGAAACGCTCAAGAAACGTTTGTGAGTTTGAATGTTTTGATTATTAACCTTGATTATTATGAATTGCTTTGTTATTAATTTCATGAATATTGTTGTTGATTGCTAGGTGTACAACTAGTATTTAATTGCATCGTTCTATCGTTAGTATCGTTAATTGAGTAAGATTTACTGATTAACTTTACATTAGTAACAACTAGGAATTAATATTGAACGGGATACGTTGATATTAGTACTTAGAAGCGATTCATATAAATATCTAAGGCGCGACTGGATTGTACGTGCTATTTATTCTCTATCGAATTCTCAGATCTATATTGCTTCCGTCTAATTGAACCTAGAACTGGATTGTTTAGGTTGTTTTACGGTTAGGGTTAATTAAGAACGGGATTCGTTTTAGTTAACTATTCTTAAGAGAATTGGAATTTCATGTTCACGATTAGGGCTGTTCAAAAACCGGTCCAGACCGGCCAACCGGACCGGCCGGTCTAGACCGACCCGGACCTACCCAGAACCGGTCCGGTCCCCGGTTCCTCTTCCATGCACTTTCCGGTTTCCGGTCCGGTCCGGGCTAAAACCCGGAAAAACCCGAAGTAGACCGGAAGACCGGAATTGATCCTTAAGTTCCCAGTTTTCCCAATTTCCCATTAATCTCAAATACTCAAATTCCCAATATTCTGTCAAATTCAAATCCTAACTTTGTAAATTGTAATATTCCCAAATCATAACTTCCCATAATTCCTATTTCCTATATAATTTTTAATCTATAAATAATTCAAAATACTATACTAAATTACTAATTACTAAATTACTAAGTTACTAATATACTAAATACTACTATTTTACATGTTTACGTAATACATTCAAATATTCAATTATTCAAATTGACATATGCCCTAGCCCTAATGCCCTGACTCCCCTGAGGGTAAACGAAGTTCTTATGCCCTGAATATTCCTCGGCTCCTCGCTGGCTGCCTGACTCGGTATCATCATTCATCATCAATACATCACTAGTTCACTACTTCGAAATGGCAAAATAGGGAACAACCGAACAAGTATTTTTATATTTTGTTCATAAATCATAACTCGTATTCTCGATTTCTTCTAAGCACTGTTGAACGGTTCATTGTTGATTGTTTGATTTTATATTATCGTATATACTCGTCGTAAAGTCGTAAGCATCGGACGGTGATAAGTGTTGATTGTTGGACAGTGATAACTGATAAGTATAAGCTTGAAAGCATCTATTATGTTTGATTTTATAAAATTAAATATACATAAGCATGAAAGCATCTATTATGTTTGATTTTATAAAATTAAATATACATGGGCACATGGCACTCTGATGGCAGTGTGTTGTTGTGGTGTTGCCGTGTTGTTGTCAAAAAAATATACATGGCAGTGTTATGGAATTAATTGTCGTGAATCGTGATAGTGCTGATATACACTATTTGCTTATTTATTATTTGTAATTATTCGTAATTTGTAATTATTCGTTTGAATATTATTTTCATTATTCGCTTATTTGTTATTTTAGAATAATGAGGAGCTCGGTTTCGAAAAAAAGACGGCTTGAACCTGATTCGGAAGAGGTTGTAACGCAAGAGCCGCTCACATCGGACTTTGACGTCGGTGTTGACGAGAATATAAATGTTTCTCAGACAAAACCAGAAACAGCTTTATTGCCTGTCAGGCCTAAAGTCCCAGGACGCAAGTACGTCGATGGTAAAACTAGGAAATCTGCTTATTGGGTGCATTTTTGTGAGTACGACGACGAGGAAGGTAAGCGAAGAGCTGAATGTATCTATTGTGAAAATAAATTTTTTGCAGCTGATAGTAATATAAATGGTTCCAAAAATGTTAAAAATCATTGACTTGCATGCCCCGCTAATCCTGATACTCCTACAAACAAGTCTAAAGGGAAACAAACTCAGTTAATTTTTTATAGGAGTGAAAATGAAGGGGAAGGTCAATTGAAAGGGTGGGTTTTGAATCTCGAGGAGGTTAGAGATTCAGTTGTTTACATGATCATAATGGACGAGTTACCATTTCGGTTTGTTGAGAAAACTGGTTTCAAACATCTTATGTATGTGACTTGCCCTACATTTCATATCCCGTCTCGTGTCACTATAACTCGCGATTGTTATCAACTCTTTTGTAATGAGAAAACTAAATTGATCGAGTGTCTTAGAGTTTCATGTCAAAGGGTATCTTTTACCACTGATACATGGACTAGCATTTAGAAAATCAACTATATGTGTGTAACTGCTCATTATATCGACAATGACTGGAAGTTGCATAAGAAGATCATTTTGTTTTTGTCCTATCTATAGTCACAAGGGTCAGGATATAGCAAACCTTATTTATGGTTGCTTCAAATCATGGGGTTTAGATGATAAAGTCTTTACTTTGACTGATGATATATAATGCTAGTTCTAGTGACACTGCTTGTTAGGAACTAAGAAAAATTCTTCAAAATAAGCCTAATACAGTTGGGAATGGGGATTATTTGCATATGAGGCGCATATTATCAACCTTATTGTGTGGGATGGTTTGAAAAAGAAAAAAGACTCAATCAGTAAGGTTAGGTACGTATGCGGTTAAATTTGTTAAAAGTTCTCCTGCTAGAGTGAAATTCTTTAAGGATGTTGCAAATAGGTATACATAATCTGAGAAGTCATTATCTCTTGACGTGCCTACTAGATGGAATTCTACATTTGATATGTTGGAAACCGCTTTGAAATTTAAGGATGTATTTGGTGATGTAAATGTTCCAGTTAACCTTTCAGGAAATGAACTTGGTCTAGGTTCAGATGATGCTGATGAGTTTGGGAATCCTATTGAGGTAGAACATTCTGGTGCTCCTAGTGACCATGATTGGGGTGTAGTTGAATCATTGATGAAATTTTTGAAGGAGTTTAAATTTTTGACTGAAAAAGTTTATGCTTCATTGTTTGTGACTAGTGATTCTAGTTTCTTTTTCATTGCTCGTGCACTTCATCAGTTAAATAAATTTAGTGCTAGCGATGATGATGACTTTAAAGCTGTGTCATGTGCTATGAAAAAGAAATTTGACAAGTATTGGGGAGATGTTGAGAAGATGAATGTCTTGGTTTATATGGGAGCTATTCTTGAACCGCATGTTAAGTTAGTAGGTTTGAAGTTTGCTTTCACTAGTGTTTATGATGCGCCTAAAGATGAAGAAATGAGCAAACTAGTGTATACTAAGGCAATAGGGTTATTTGATGAGTATAGGAGATTATATGCTCATTCGGCTCCTCAAAATGATGAGAGTACACATGTTGTGGGTAGTAGTGTTGGACATGATGATTCTTTAGATTTCAAAAAAGCTATTGAACGCCAAGTTCGGAGGACAAGGTCGAATAGTGGGTATTCAAAATCCGAGCTTGATAGATATTTGGAGGAAATACTTGGAGACCACGAACAAGATTATGATGTGTTAACATGGTGGAAACTGAACGCTCCTAGGTACCCTATTTTATCACGTTTAGCACGTGACGTTTTAGCAGTGCCTATTTCTACTGTAGCTTCAGAGTCCTCTTTTAGTGCCGGTCGTCGACATATATCACCATTTAGAAGCTCATTGAACCCAAAGGTAATATATATTTAGACATTTTAGTTCTTATTTATTTTTTTCTACTCTCTTTTAATATTCTTTGAATGTCTATTGAAGACTTTAACCACAAAAAATTATTATTTTATGTCATCTAAGATTGTTGAAGCACTCTTATGTGCACAAGATTGGATTAGGCCAAGAAATGATAAAGGGCTTAACATGGAAGAGAAGTTAGAAGAACTTGAAAAACATGAAAAAGGTATTTCCAAACTTATACGCTTATTTAGTTACTTACTTCTATTAAATTTATACATTATTATTCTTATTACCGACTTACTTAATATTTTCCTAACATAGTTTGTCAATTTAATTTTATATAGATTTGACGAATACGACAATAGTTGATGAAGAAGATGTCGTTGTCCAACTTTGAAGAGTTGAAGACCGACGACCTCAAATATTCGAAGATTTTATTAGTCTCATCATTATTAAATTTTAAGCATACATTATTAGTTTCGTATTTTATTTTTACCTTGGACTTTGCTATTTAGTTCTCAATTATTTATAAACATTGTACGTTGGGACGTGGCATCTTAATCAAATTCTTACAAGTTACAATTAGCCGTACGTAATCATGCACCATCCGGGTCGACCGGTCCGGTCCGGGTGAAGACCGGTCTGAAAGGTCCGGTCCCGGTCTGACAGCTCCGGTCCCGGTCCGGTCTAACACCTGGCCGGTCCGGACTTCGGTTCTGGCGTATGCACCTGGCCGGTCTTCGGTCCAACCGGGTCCGGTCCGGTTCCGGACCGGTGAACACCCCTATTCACGATAGAGTAATCGAGGTTATTAATTGAAACCATCTTACGATGATCAATCACTATTTAGTGTGGATTTGTGCTTGTGTCTAAGTTCTATTTCATCATTTGATATCTCGATTTATCAGCTTTTCGCTTTAGTTTATTAAAATCTCATACATAAAACCCCCCGTGGTTACTACGATCTTTAATTTAATTAGAGATTGATTGATTTAATCTCGGATTTTGAATAGTTAATTTTCTGTCCCGATGCTCAGTAAGAAGGTTACGTCGGGAAGCAAGGAGGCCATTAACCGTATCTTTGGAGTTCGGGAAGTGGACCGGTATGAAAAGTATTTGGGGCTACCCACAATTATCGGCAAATCCAAGAAGGCTATCTTCGCGGGAATTAAGGAGCGTATTTGGAAAAAGCTACAAGGATGGAAAGGGAAAATGCTCTCTAAGGCGGGAAAGGAGGTCGTTATCAAAGCGGTTGCCCAAGCCATCCCTACTTACCTTATGAGTTTGTTCGCACTCCCGGAAGGGATCATTGAGGAGCTCCATGGAGTGATGGCTAAGTTTTGGTGGGGGTCGACTTTGGAGAAACGGAAGCTGCATTGGTGGAGTTGGGATACATTGTGTCAGCCCAAGGGGGTGGGAGGGATGGGTTTTAGGGACCTTCGAGTGTTCAACCAGGCCTTACTCGCTAAACAAGTATGGAGGCTCCTTACTTTTCCTGCTAGTCTGGTTAGCCGGGTCTTTAAGGCCCGCTATTTCAAACAGGGCTCGGTGCTAGAAGCTCGGAGAGGTTTTGACCCGAGTTTTACGTGGAGGAGCTTATGGAATGCGAAGCCAATTTTGTTGGATGGTCTTCGGTGGCGGGTTGGAGATGGCCGGCAAATCGGAGTTTGGGATAGCGCTTGGATACCGGGTAACTGTGGGACTCATTTTCCGGCACCAAATTTGGAAGTCGAGCCGACTCTACGTGTTTCTGACTTGATTGACAGGAACAGGGGGGAGTGGCGGGAAGACATTATAAGGGCAACTTTTGTGCCGACGGATGCGGATTGTATCCTCTCGATCCCTTTAAGTCGAAGGCTTCCTTTGGATCAGTTGTACTGGTGGCCCAACAAAACTGGTGAGTACTCGGTGAGATCGGGTTATTGGGTTGGGAAGAAGGTGGAACCCCCTATCTCGTTCCCAAATCCAGATATCGGGCTGGAGAAGGCATGGAGTTTGATTTGGAAACAGAACATTCCCCCGAAGCTGAAGCATTTTATGTGGAGGGCGTGTGCAAATGTTCTGGGTGTGCGAGCCAACCTGGCTGTTCGAAGATGCGTCCCGGACCCGACTTGTGGCTTATGTTTGAAGGAGAGTGAGACCGTTACCCATGCGTTGTTTGATTGTGATGTGGCGGCGGGAATTTGGGCGCAAAGTGAGTTCGGGCCAGCTATTGTTGTTTGCTCTGCTCCTCTGTTTGCGGGCCGAGTTGTGAAGTTGTTGGCGCACGTTCCTGAGGCTGAGGTGCCAAGGTTACTGGCCATCTTATGGGGAATCTGGTATGCTCGAAATCTCCAAACTTTTGAAGATACTCCCCCCCACCAGAGTGTTGTGATTACCAGTTTAATGGTGAAGGTGGAAGAGTATGTGAGAATGCAGCGTGAGGGGCGGGGAGGGAAGCATGGAGGAGGCGATGTTTCGAATCGAACATGGGCTCTTCCGCCTTCGGGGGCTATCAAAGTGAACACCGATGCGGCGGTCTTTGAGAACGGGGATGTGGGTCTGGGGGCAGTAGGTCGAGATGAGCGGGGTTCTGTATTTTTTGTCCGGAGCAAGCGAGTGCGAATGGGATGGAACCCGACTTTGACTGTGCCAAGGCCATGGAGATGGGGATGGAGGAGGCTGCACGGTTGCAGATTCCGAACGTTGTCATGGAGTCTGATGCAAGTGTGGTTGTGTCGTGCGTTCAAGCTAGGCAGGAAAGAAGATGCACTCTTGAGTTAGTGATTGATGATATTATTGCTCTTAAATTGCTTTTTGTTCAGTGTACTTGGTCTCGTGTTCGGAGAGAGGGTAATACTGTAGCTCACCATGCTGCCCGGTTGGGAGTGGGGAGTGGAGAGGAGTTTGTGTATGAGACAAATTTCCTGGAGGCCTTTCTTGCCTTGTCGGAACTTGACTTAATATAATTCCCCACTTTCCGTTTCAAAAAAAAAAGATTGATTGATTTCGTCTACACTTAGTTAGCATAATTTCGTTAATCGGATTCTCTTGGGTTCGACCCTTATTTCTGCTATACTACGTTTTAGTATTTGGATTTAAGAGTTTATAAATTGTAATTTGAGGCATACGACTTTAGCCTGTCAGTGAGTGGTAGGGGTGGGTCATGGGGGTGGCGTTGTTGGCTGGTTGCTGTTAATGGGTTTTTTTTTACAAAAATAAAATAAAATTAATCTTTATTTAAATTTCTTTTTTTGTTTATTAATTGTTGTTTTCTTTTTTCTTTTGTTACGTAAACTCTTTTGTTATATACTTCGGTTGAAACTTTAAAGTTCAGCTGGTAAATAATTAATCAAACCACTTATAACCCTAAACCCTAAACCCAAAACTATTAATCCATAAACAATTAACCAATTAATCTTTTATAAACCCTAAACAAGTAATCAAACAATAATAATACAATTAATAAAATTAATTTGGTAAATAAATAATCGATTTTACATTATTAGAAATTGAATTAGAAGTCATAATTGAATTCGGGATCGATGAATTATCTAAATTGATGGAGCAAAACGAAAAAATTGTATTTGAATCTCAATGTCAAAGTAAAATTAATGGAACAATTGTATAATGGGAATATTTTATGAAAATTTGTTAGGATTGAGTAAAAACTCGTTAGGAAAAAGCACGACCCTTTATCAATTCATGGGAAGTTCTACTTTCCATGATTTAAGAGGACAACCGAACGACCCCTTATTATTTATGATACTTTCCTAATCTGAGGTATGATGAAACGAACAAATGAGATCGCTCGAAAAAAGCCTAATATATATATATATATATATATATATATATATATATAGAGAGAGAGAGAGAGAGAGAGAGAGAGAAAAAGAGAGAGAGAGAGAGAGGAAGGATCAAGTGAGTCCTTTTATCTTTTTTGAGTCCATGAGTCCTCTTTAGAGCCATTGATCTAAAGGGGATGAATGGTTGAGATTGTGTGTAGTAATTAAGGTAGTAACTACCAAATTTTGGAAAAAAAATAAAAAAATCCTCTCTCCTTCCTAGATTACCGCCAACTTCTTCTTCTCTCTCATCTCATTCATTATTTCTCATTCAAGCGCCTAACAAAAACCCTTCACCTTCAACATCTCTCATCTCATTCAATTTTTTCGCTCAACTCAAGCACACCCTAACACTCAGTCGCTCAACTCAACTCAACTCAACTCAACTCAATCGCTCACCTTCAACGCGAGCAAGGTTACATTCAAGCAGCTTTCTAACTTTAGCAAACATTATTATCAAGGTAACTCGCTAATATTCGATTATTTTGCTGAAGAACTAGGTTTAGTTTACATCTTTGGCTGATTTCATTTATTTTTTTGCTAATTATTGATTGATTAACTTTGCTGTGTTTCTGCCCTATAATTAATTATTTTCACCAAAGACTGTTGTGGTATCTGGGTTTTCATCTGTTTCGTGTAATAAACTTGATGTTACTTTAATGCCCATACGCTGTTACTGTAATAAACTTGATGTGTTACTGTAAGAAGTCGATTCGTTACTGTGTCACATGTATGGTGTTATTTCAAAGATGACCATGTGTTACTGTAATGCAGAAGACGTGTTACTCTAACTCTCACCCTGTAATGTACGACCATGTATTACTGTAATGCAGAAGATGTGTTACTGTAATGCAGAAGACGTGTTACTGTAATGCAGAAGACGTGCACATGTTGATGTACGAGGGCTGTACATTCCACCACATAGATCTCGAGAGGAAGGTCAACAGACGATATTTGGTGGTCCAACTTGCAGCCACACTTCTATTGGCAGACAGGAACAAGGTGCGGTCGCTATTGTTGGAAAACGTGGACAAGTATACGGACGCGAGACAAAAGATCATTGACGGTATCAAGGTCAAGAACAAGACAACAAAGGGCCGAAAAAAATAATGTTTTTACTGAATCATGCCACATCTTTTCTAACTACGAATTAATGGTTTTGTATTCTTTAGATACTTGTCTAATTGCATTGGTATTTTGACTATCAGCAATGGAAAGAAACTGTTAAACTCTGCTTGTATTACTATGGGGATTACTTTAGTTAAACTCTGCTGGTATTACTCTGCTGTAAATGTTACTCTAATGAACAAATTATGTTACTCTAAGAGATCAATGGTGTTATTATAATGATATTACAGTCAATTCCAGAAGCCTTATAAATTGTTTTTTAAGGTACAAATGTTGTCCTCAGTTACTTCAACGTATTGTTTCTGTTACTGTAGCAGACGAGTAGTGTTACTCCGACACACATGAGATGTTACTTTTCCAAAAAACACATGTATTAAATAGAATGTAGTGTTAATTGCAATGTAGCACAACACTATGTGTCAAAAAATCCGTACGGCATTAGTTTTTCGTGTAAACCAGGAAAAAAAAATATTCTTAGAATGACAAAAAAACCGAGTATTCTCAAAACACTTGTTCCTCCTCTTCGTCCTCCTCGGTGTCTTCTTCAGTTTCCTCTCCTTCATTCGATGTCTTCATCTACTTCGTCCTCCTCATCCTCATCATTGTGTGGTTTAGTAGCACATCATTGTGTGGTTTCTCACATCAAATCCGCAAGCCGGTGCGTAGATTTTGTAAAATTCCACTGCCTCTTCAATTGTTCCGAATACTTGCTTCATGTACGGAGTGAAAGCCTCATCCACATCTCTGCACCATTCTTGTGCATTCGGTTCTTGGCAAACGCTACCTGCACAAGATTAAACAACGTTACACATATGAGACATATGTGTTACTTTAATTCATAAGTTGTGTTACTCTAACTAATACAGTACGTTACTTTAACATCATCATCAAAACCTTTTTTCTAAACGACCGGTGTGTTACTGTAATTGCAATTAAGTGTTACGGTAACTCAGAAGGTGTGTTACTTCAACGACGTTTCTGCGTTAATACAAAACAAAACGGTAGTATCAATGAAGCATACGTTAAATCTGGAATCTCAGTTAAAACAAGAGCGATGAACCACTGTTATTAATCCACGATTAATCAAATGAATAAAATCTCACCTTTTGCACTGTTGTCCTGTGCGTTTGCTTCTTTGCCAATGCCACCTGCACCAAATTAAACAACGTTACACCAATGAAACCAATGGGTTACTACAATTAACAAGTTCTGTCACTCTTATTAGTACAGAATGTTACTTTAACATCATCATCAAAACCCTTTTTCTAAACGTTCAGTGTGTTACTGTAATTGCAATTAAGTGTTACTGTAACTCAGACGGTATGTTACTTCAATGACGTTTCTGCCTTAATATAAAATTAATCAACGTTACACTCATGCAACTAATGAGTTACTTCAATTAATAAGTTGTGTTACTCTAACTTGTACAGTATGTTACTTTAACATCATCATCTAAATCCTTTTTCTAAACGTTCAAAGTGTTACTGTAATTGCAAATAAGTGTTACTGTAACTCAGTACTTCAATGACGTTTCTGCCTTAATACAGAACAAAACGGTAGTATCAGTGTATATCATGCAAAACCTAAATAAGAAACATATTTTAAACCCTGGAATCTATAAAGATCGAAATAGCAACTAACCATTGACCGGAAAAGATGATGAATGAAATAGCAATGAAAGCAATATCAACATCCAAATTGACGTTAAAAAACAACGCAACAATGAAAGTAATAGCAACAATGAAAATTGACGTCAAATTATTATTGAAACTCACCATTGTTATACTCGATCGATTGCTTATCAATTGTTGAAGAAAATGATGCTGCCATTGAATCCATTGTAACGCGTTTTCGAGCACAATATTGATTGAATGAAAGGATGAACGTGATGAAGAAAGGGTTTTTTTTTCACGGTTGAATGAATGAATGAATGTGATGAATGATGAATGAACGTGATAAAGTGGGTTATTGTTTCCTAAATTCTTGGGAGCTATTTTAGGAACGTAAATCTTCCTTTTTTTTAAAAAAAATGCAGTGAATCTTGTTCATCCATCCTCATCCCATCCAATGGATGGGATGAGGACTCATGGACTCATATAGAGTGAAGGACTCATAAGAGCCTTACTCTCTCTCTCTCTCTCTATATATATATATATATATTAGAGCTGACAAGTTCGGGCTGTCCGTTTGGCCCGGCCCGTTTAGCCCGCATAGTAAGCGGGTCTGGACGGAAACTTTTTTAAAAAACGGGTCACAGACAAAGAAATTAGGCCCGCTATAATGAACGGACGAGTTTGGACTAAAGAAAACTGTCCACGGACAGTCCACTAGGCCCGCTACAATATATATATATATATATATATATATATATATATATATATATATATATATATATATATATATATATATAATTATATACTTATATAAGTTAAAAAAATACTAACAAAAGAGATTGAAATATTGAATATGATTATTAATTTATTATAATAAATATTACAAAGAAAACACAACTTCCAATATCTAAATAAATCAACCGATTATCTCATATCTCCTAAACTCCTACTCCTAGATAGTCTCCTACTTACCTAATGGGTAGTACCTCCTAAAGAATTGCAACAGCCTACAGCACACTGCACAAAGCACGCAAGGAATCAAGTGAATTGCAATTTGCAATAGCCTACACTCTACGGCACACTTTAAATATGATGCAACAAGTCATTTAGACATTTACCTTCTTCATTCTCACATTCCATCACGGCATCACCTCAATCTCAAAACCTCAATCCACCTTTTTTTTTTTTTTTGAATTTTCAGTTTTATGATACCTTCTCTGTTCTCTCATTGCGCAGGTATTTTTTTTCTCTTTCTAATTTTGGTTAAGCTTTATCATATAATTCAAATTCATATCTTCTTATTCTATAAAAACAGCCAGTTACTGTGTACTCATAATATTTTTTTCGTTTTTTAGTTTTAGTTAATTGCAGGGAGCGCAAAACAGCCAGTTTTGGTTAGAGATGATGAAGACGAACTTCCTTGCAATGACATGGGACCTCCAGTCAATGCTCATGGAAGGAAGTTGACATCGAACATTTGGGAACACATGGTAAGGGAAATTTGTCCAGACAAATCTGTTAAAGCTACTTGCAACTACTGTGGAGATGTTTTCACAGCCAATAATGGTACATCTCATCTCAAAAGACATGTCCTTTAGTGTCCTAAAAAAAGTCAATCGAGATATTAGAAGTTTTTGTCTATCCGGTAGTGGCACGTCTTCAATTATGTCTTTGAAAAATCTGGTTGTTAATTTAGAAGAGGTTCGTAGATCTATTGGGATTTATGTTGCGGCAGGTGCGCATCCTTTTAGTACTTGTGAGGAACCGGGCTTTAAATATATGATATCCACTATGTGTCCTCAATTTAATCTCATTAGTAGACATACTCTAAAAAGAGACATCATAAAAAAATTCAATGAAGAAAAAAATTTATAAAAGAACAACTTTTGAGACTTCCTTGCAGAATCAGTTTCACTACTGATAATTGGAGAAGTGAGCATACCGATGATGAATATATGTGTGTCACTGCCCATTGGATTGATGATGATTGGGTTTTGCGAAAGAGAATCGTTAGAGTTACAGCTTTGACACCCCCCTTTGATGGACAATCTTTGTCCGATGAGATTTCTTTATTTTTGGGACAATGGGAGCTTGATAAAAAGGTGTTAGGTTTTACTGTGGATAATGCGGCTTATAATGATTCGATGATAAGGTATCTCAAGAATGATTTGGGAAGGAAGAGATTTTTGTTTTTTGGTGGCGAATTTTTGCATATTCGATGTTCATGTCATATTATAAATCTTGTTGTTCAAGCTGGATTAAAGTTAATTGATGATGTGGTAGTAAAAATTAGAAGTATTGTGAAACATCTCAAACATTCAATCCCGAAGAAGAAAAAAATTTACGAGGTGGCCCAAACAATGTTCCATTTAAACACTAGAAAGAAGTTACGTGGGGATAATACTATTAGATGGAATTCCACTTTTTTGATGCTTGATCGTTTTATTTATTACAAAAATGTGGTTGAGCATATTGTGGGTCGGGATAAGGATATTGAAGTCTTTGCTCCCACAAGTGAAGAATGGGATCGTGTTTCGGAACTCCATGAATTTTTGAAAATTTTCTATGATGTCACAAACACATTCTCGGCTTCTAAATGTAGACACCCACATTTTGACCGCCAGGTGTCTATAGCAGTTCCCAAAAAACACCCGATGATGATCGGACGTAAACATGACTAATTACGCTTGATTTTGGACTCGGAATCAATAGTAACTGGCGCGAGCTTTTAACGGAGTAAAAATCTCACAAAACAGACCTCAAATTCAGGCCCAGTGAGACATTTCGAGTCAAACAAGACTAATTTGGGTCAAATCCGACACCAGGGGCAAAACCGTCTTTTAGCGACCGAGTCAAAACCCGGTCAAAGATATGTTCGAGACACATAAACCAGCCGTGTCACCCCATGAGTCCGGTTTGAGCTCAAACACTACAAAAATCAGCCTCAAAAAAATATTAAACAAATCCGTTAAAAGGTAGAGTTCGATCCCCAGTAGGATTCCCGACCGAGCACTCCACCGAGTACAAGGAGTACTCGGCCGAGTACCCCAACACCAGCCAGATTTCGTGACTTCCCCACCAAGCAACGGAAGTCACGTTCCTCTCAAATTCCTTACTTTTCCTATCCTTAGACGGAATCCCACCTCATCCCGACCGGTGACTTTCTTCCTTTGCAAGTTAGCCATCTCCTATAAATAGGACCCTCCCGTCAACACATAACACACACACATCCAATTCCCGACATCAATCATACACAACCTCTAACCCGAATCTCTAGCAAACCTTAGGAAAATTATACCGAAATACCGTCCCGATTTTCCATAGAAATTCTCAAGCAAATACAACCATACAACACCTTAACTCCTCCTATATTCTCGTTACTCCTACGCAAGCGCCGTTACTACGAGTTCCTAATCGAGACCGGATTTAGCATGTAGGTTGAGGGTGTTTCAAATCCGGATTTCTCTCTTCTTCTCCTTCCCTTCTCACGTTTTTTTTGTCTTTCGTCTTATTTCGTCTGTCGTCTGTCGTCTTTCGTCCATCGTCGGTCCGTCTTTTCTTATGGGTCGTCATCATCACATCTTTTATTTTTTATAATATCGATACTACAAACTATTTTCATATAAAAACAACGTTCTTAAAATATGATATCAACTCTATAGTCAAATATCGATTCTAACAAGAACTAAATCAATCTAGTTGATGCTAAAAATCGTCCCATGGTTTAAAAACAAAATATGACGATTTTAACGCGGAGAGAATTAACATTCTTTTCTTTTCATTCAATTTCCTTTCAAAACAATTTTATAAAACTTTTTTTTTCTAAAAATCATTCCGAGTATTTGATATCGATTTCATAATCGAATATCGAATACGACGAATATCGAAAATATAAGTCGAGTACAAATTAATCCATATTTATACGCGATTTATTAAAACTAACGATTTTCGAGAAATCAAACCCGAGAGCAGCCCGAGACGCGAGCCGTACGCGTCCCGGGCGAGGCGCCTTCCCGCGTGAGTCGCGCCCTTCCCGAGCGAGTCGCGCGGATTTCTGAAAACCGCGACGTTTTTTTTTCTCGTTTTTCTTTCTTTTTTTTCCAGCATCGTTTCTTAAGCAAAACAGCGTCTTTCTCGGCATATTTCAAGTTTTCGATAAATATTTTTGACCTCGGTCAACGCGTGTTTAATCCATCACGTGTCACAAACTTTTTTCAAACCATGCATTATATTTATGTCTTTTATTCAAATTACAAACCGTTTACTAACCCGTTTGTTCTTTGTCTTTGTTCTTATTATTCATCGTTTCGTTTTATTATACTAAAACAAACCTCGCATGCTAAATACAACTTTGATGTTAATTTTTAGATGCATTAAACGACTTAGCAAACATAATTCACATGTTTACTCTAAAAATACTCTTTGCATATCATTCAACCGTCGAACTAACGGGCGCACACCAAAAACGAACGATATCTTAGTAAAGGCCGCTAAGTGCGGGCGGGGTTGGGTGTTCTTTGTGAACTTCCCAACACGTACCCTCACCCCTTACTCAGAACCATGGTTTCCGGATGTCCGAATCCATTGGCGTACGAGAGTCATTCAATACCCGATTACCGATAATGTCGGTATCGGTATCACAATGCTAAGGGACGAACCCAATAAACTCTGAAATCGGAATGAGCCGTACTTTGTGCACGGCCCACTACGACATAGAGTGGGTTCGAACGGGCCAGAACTCCCACAAAGTTCGGTGGCGACTCCTACTTCGATTTAAATTTCAACTCGAGATCCATCTCACATGAGATTCATTCGCCTCCCCAAACCCGCGCGTGGCCGTGTCGGGATGGACCTATGTCATGTCCACAGTAAAACATCAACTTCCAATCTCTATTTTCATGGTGTATGGAGGATTCACAAAAAATTGATAGAAGTCTCACAAGGTCCATTTAATTCTTTGTCTGTTATGGCTAAAGAAATGGAAAAGAAGTTCAAGAAATATTGGTCTGATTATAGTATCCTTCTTTCATGTGCCGTTGTTTTAGACCCTCGCTTTAAGTTGGACAAGGTCGAGTATTATTATACATTATTGTTTGAAGAAACATATGCCATGGAAATTGCCAATACTATAAGAGGAACCTTAAGTGATTTGTTTGATGATTATAACTTGTCTTGTCCATTATCTCCTACGCCTAGAAGACCTTAATGTAGTACTTCAAGTGGTGTTGTAGAACCAAGTGGCGTTGTCGATTTAGAGGAAAGTGGTTTCATCAATTTCATGAGTAAGAAGAGAAGATTATCTAACAGTAAATCAGAATTAGAGATATATTTGGATGAGAGGGTAGAAGATTGTGAGGTTTTGTCATATTGGAAAAAAAATTGTGTACGCTTCCCAAAAATCTCATGTATGGCTCGTGACATTTTGGCAATTCCTATATCTACCATTCCCTCGGAGTCTGCTTTTAGTATGAGTAAGAAATTAATTAACCCTTGGAGAGCATCACTTGGAAATGCTACTATTGAAGCACTTGCCTGTTATGAAGATTGGTTACGAGACAAAGAAATGTCATCAGGTACAGAGTAAAATTTATAAAGTTTTCATTTTAGCTACAGTATAATAAAAATAGTATCTTTATATGACAATTCATTTTGTTTCTTATAGGTCCGTCCAAATTTTTTGGCTATGATGAAACCTTTGGTTTAGAAGACGTTGAAGGCGAAGATGAGAATAATGAGGCCGATCCTACTATTGTTTGATGAGAAATGAATATTTTTATTAGTGAAGTTGAATTTGAATTTTGAAATAGTATCGGATATTTTTTTCAATGTGTAGTATTTTTTTGAATTTTAGTCTCTTAAATTGCGATGTATGACTTATATTTTAAGAAAAGTAAAGACTCGATTAACTTTATTCAAGCCCACGGGCTAGCCCACTACCCATAAGTTGACGGGCTTGGGCAGCGTCATGTGGCCCGTTATAACGGACACAGACAACAAAATATGGCCCACCGGACACTTTTTTTATAGTTAGGCCCGTCTATGTCCAGCCCAAGCCCACTTTTGATCAGCTCTAATATATATATATATAGGTGTGGATTGCGAAGTTGGGAAGTTGTGTTGTTGGCCCTTGATTTGGTTTGGATGGATGACTTAGATGAATGATTAAAAAAAAGGAAATGTCAGTAACTGACACAGCAGCAGTGGAGAGAGAAAAGGAGAAAAGCAAAAAGCAACCATTTCCTCAATCAAACTCTCACTTCTTACAACTAGTCTCACTCCTTACCACTTGATACTCTCTCATCTCTCTCATCTTCATCTTCATCTTCATCTATCAAACAAAAAAAAGCATCTATCATCTTCCAGATCCATTCATTCATTAAACAAAAAAAACATCGTCATCTTCAAAATTAATTCATTCAACAAAAAAAGTTTCTTCATCTTCAAGCTTCATTCATTCAACAAAAAAATAAGAGCATCTTCATCTTCAAGCTTGATGAATGACGGAAGTTTGATGAACATCTTCATCTTCATCCTATCATCATCTTCATCATGCGTAATGTTTTTGCAGAATTGCAAGGTCGCACACTTTCAGTTGTATAGTCACACTCATTATATTTTATAGTCACACTCATTATGTTGTAGAATCACGCAGCTGTACACTCATTGTAGTCACATATTCAGTTGTATAGTCACACTTATTATGTTGTATAGTCACACTCGCTAAGTTGTAGAATCACGCAACTTTAGAATACCTTGGGATTAAGGTATCATTCGTTTAATCATCTTCATCTTCATGCTTGTTTTATTTTTCATACTTTTTTTTGGTATTTATAAAATTATTCATCTTCATTATCAAAAAAAATGAAAGTTGAATATGGATGAATGGACAACTATGCTTTCCTCAGTAACGACATTCTAAAAAAACGAAAGTATTAATCACATACAAAAGTATTTAAACATTCATTAAATATTCAACCTCCATTCATGTTGGTTTCTTTTACAATTGATTTCATGTTTGTAAGACACATTTAAAAATTCGGAAAATTACTTAAACGTTCTACTCTCCCATCACAAATCTTACAACAGGTGATTGTTAGACGTAAAATGAGCGACTTTGATTCATCCAACAAAAAAAGAAGAATTTCTTCATCTTCAAGATTCATTCATCCAAAAAAAAGAACAGCTTCATCTTCCAACTTCATTCATCTAACAAAAAAAAATTCTAATTAATATACGTTCTGGTTAGAAATATTATTTTGATTGACTGTAGAAACATTTTAATTAAAAAAAAAGAACAACTCATTTTGTGCGTAATGTTTTTGAAGAATTGCGAGGTCACACACTTTTAGTTGTACAGTCACACTCATTATGTTGTATAGTCACACTCATTATGTTGACGTTTGACATTACGCACAAGATGAGTGTGATTCTACAACATAATGAGTGTGATTCTACCGCATGACGAGTGTGACTATACAAAATGATAACCAAAATCTGTCTCGATTATACAATATTAGCAGTGTGACTATACAACATAGCGAGTGTGACTATACAACAAAGCGAATGTGACTATACAAATACGACCACTTTTGGCTACAAACCAATTGGTGCACAGCTGCGTGGTTTTAAAGGTGAAAGGATAAGTGATTTTGCTATAGACCTCGCGTGATTAATTATGAAACCAGAAAATAACGATGAAAATATATTTACATTAGAAAAAGTCCATCCTTTACCTATAGTACGTCAAACATAAAAACATTCTAACCCACCAAACATCCTTTACATATAGTACGTTCATCCTAAAGTAAACATTTTATCCCATATAAATACTCAAGAGTTTAACGATGGTCTCCGGTACGTGCGCAACAATACATTGTCCAATTACGTGGTCGGTCGTTGTATCTTCCACGACCTTCTTCTTCCCACCGCCTCTTTTACCAACATTTCTCTTTCCACCAATCATTTCGCTGCAACAAAACACACAATCAATCTAAATTACACATACAACTGAATATGTGACTACAATGACTGTACAACTGCAGGATTGTACAACATAATGAGTGTGACTATACAACTTTAACTGTATGACTATACAACATAAACGGTGTGATCCTACAACATAATGACTGTGATCCTACAACATAACGAGTATGACTATACAACTTCAATTGTGTGACTATACAACATAATCTCTGTGACTATACAACTAAATTATACTCGTACTTATTTATACTTCAATCATCATTAGCAAAGATGATTACATACACTAATCACTGCAAGAATTTGTGTGATTCTACAATATAATGAGTGTGACTATACAACATCAACTGTTTGACTATACAACCTAAAGTGTGTGACTACAAAAATGAAACCGTAAAATGGAAAATAAAAGCCATACAGTCAATTATTCTTCAATCATCATTACCGAAGTCACACTCATAATTAGAAAGATTATACATACGAATCAGAACAAATTATTTAAACATTCGTTAAATATTCAACATTTTTTCATCCATATTCAATCTTCATTTTTTTGGATAATGAAGATGAATAATTTTATAAATACCAAAAAAAAGAAGGTATGAAAAATAAAACAAGCATGAAGATGAAGATGAAGATGATTAACGCATGATACCTTAATCCCAAGGTATTCTACAGCTGAGTGATTCTACAACGTAACGAGTGTGACTATACACCATAATGAGTGTGACTATACAACTGAATATGTGACTACAATGAGTGTACAGCTGCATGATTCTACAACATAATGAGTGTGACTATACAACTAAAATTGTGTGGTCTTCCAATTCGGTAAGAACATTACGCACTAAATGACTTGTTCATCTTCATCTTCAACCTTCATTCAACCCACAAAAAAGAACAACTTCATCTTCAAACTTCATCTTAAAGATGAAGTTGTTCTTTTTTTTTTGTGGATAATGAAGATGAATAATTTTATAAATACCAAATAAAAAAAGGTATGAAAAATAAAAAGAAGCATGAAGATGAAGATGAAGATGAAGATGATGATGAAGATGAAGCATGAAGCATGAAGATGAAGATGAAGATGATGAAGATGAAGAATAACATACCTTCGTATGATGATCGAAGTTACTGACGGAGTATGTTGTGTTAAAAACGCAGTATGGTCGGAGTAGTTAACAGAGTATGGTCGGAGTAGTTGACGGAGTATGGTCGGAGTTATTAATGGAGATTATTTGTTGGGGTTTTGTTAGAGAGAGATGAATTGAGTTGGGAAATGAATTGAAAATGAGGGGATTGGGAAGAGTATGAGGGAAGTAATGTAGGGATTGATTTGGGTGAGGGGATGTTTCCCTCTCTCCACTGCTGCTGTGTCAGTTTACTGTCTTTTTTTTTTTAATAATTGAACCTCATCCATCCACCATCCATCTTAGGATGAATGGATGGAGGGGATCAACACTAAGCAACTCTCCAAGAGTTGCTAACTCCCCTGAACCTCTCTCTCTCCCTATATATATATATATATAAAGGCAGGATCTGATACATTTGTCATATTTGGTACAATGTACCTCTTAATTGTGGCCATTAGATCTCACATGATCAAGAGTTGAGATTAAAACTCTCTAAATCCCAAAGCATTTTTTTCTCAGATTTTTATAGTTATTTCAATGTACAAACAAGATTATTTTAATGAAGAATAGTTATTTTATAGTTAACTCAATTGTTTACTGAGAATAATGTTATCAAATTATTTCAATGTAGATACGTAATGATTTCAATGTAGAAAGATATTTATTGTATTGAATAACTTGTGTTATTTCAATGTACAAACTCAGTTATTATAATTCGTGGTATTGTATTGAGATGGAATTCAAATATAATTAACTTTATAATAATGTTATTCGATTTTACCTAGTTATTCTAAAGTAGAAACTCAGTTATTGTAATGAATATCTCATGTTATTATATTGGGCCGACACTAAAATATAATCAGTTTTAAAATAATTTTATCTCATTTTACGTAGTTATTAGTCCTATGTATACTCAGTTATTGTAATGAATGACTCGTATTATTTTATTGGGATGAAACATCTCGCATGTCATTGAGGGTGCACCCATCGAAAGACACTTCACTAAAAGGCAAAAACAAAGAGGGTATTAGTTATAGTAGAAAAAAAATAAAAAAAATTGAAGTACAATAATAACATATGTGCTATAGAATAATTATAAAAACACTATAAAATAACCCTGGTTATAAAACATAGTAACAAATATAATGAAATAACTTCAAGAATAATATAGAATAACCGCAATAATAGTATAGAATAATTAGAATAACATAATAAAATAATTGGGTATTTCATAGTAATAATAATGTACAAAACCAGATATTCATGCTATGAAATAATATGTAGTAATTTCAATGTGCATATTCAAGTATTTCATTGTACATATTCAAATATTGCAATATTCATAATTTCAATGTTTAATCATGTAATCAAAAATTCAGAAATTGATCTTATTTAAACAACAGTCACAAAATTGATGGACTTTCCTGTTGTCACGAAATCAAAATTACGAAAAATTCTGAATTTTGGATTGTTATGAAGTTCAATTATTGTGCTCAATCTTTCACCCAAAATTTTGCATTTTTAGGGTTCAAACTTTAGATTGAAAAAAAATGACAAAACGCAGTACGATTGATTTTTTTTTTGAAAAAAGGCAGTAGATTGATAAACGCACACAGTACGATTGATAAACGCATAAACATGTTTATACGAAATTGTAAAAACATGAAATTGAAAAAAAATTGAAAAAATGCAGTAGATTGAAACGCAGTAGATTCTTCCAGAAAAAACGATTGAAATTGATACAGTACAAAAATTCTAAAATTGAAATTAAGCAATACGATTGAAATTGATCAAACAGTACAAATAAATTGAAATACAAAAAAATTGATCAAACTAAAGATTGAAATACCTTATTTGGATGCAAAATTGTATGTAGATATTGGTCAGATGCGATTTCGGGACGGTTTTTCGTGAGATGCGAGAGGGTTTGAGCGTTTTGTTTCAGTTTGGATATAGGGATTTTTGTTTCAGTTTCGGTATAGGGTTTGAACATGGATTATGTATAATGATGAGTTGTGTTTGAGGCTTCACTTCTTAAGTTTAATATTTAATCTTGACCCTTGATGTAAATAGATCTGAATGGTTGCAAATTCAAGGTAAAATGTACAAAAAAATAAGGTGGGTAAAAGATCCCACTTATATATATATATATATATATATATATATATATATAGGATCTGGTGTAAACACACCAATTTGGTGTAAACACCCTAACAATCTGAACCGTTGATCTTAATCTTGATCAACGACTCAGATTAGATCTCAAAACCCAAGAAAACCCTCATTCCTCACTCTTGCGTCTCTTTCTCTCTCTTCATTTTCAATTTTTGTCTCTTTCTCTCTCTACTGTGTTCTTCATTCCGTCTTCTTCAAGCAACAAACCTTTCATCTCCACCATCATCGCCGTTCAATTTCTTTAGGTCGTTCTACCGCGATTCCTTCTAATCCTCTCATCATCATCATAGTTCCATCCTAATTTCATCAGTTTCAGTTTGATGATTTTTGCTAATTTTTCAGGTGATTTTCGTCTATTTCAGCCCTAATTTCATCAATTTCAGTTGCTTCAAGCTTTACCTCAACAATTTCTGAGCAGGAGTTCTCGCTGATTCTGGTATAAAACTTCGCACTGCATTTTAGACTTGACGAATGACGAGTTTAATTTCTGACTTCTCGTTTGTGTTTTGTTTGTTCCAAATCACGTTTCATCATTATTTCTGTTTGATTTTTGTGGATTTGTTTCTATCACTGTGTATCTGTTATATTTCGCCTATCTGTTAGGTTTTGATAACAGTCATCATCATCATCTTCATAATTTCTTCAATTTCTTCACTCTGCTTCAATTTCTTCTCTGTTTTTTGCCCAATTTTGGTATCTTCAACTAGTTATATCTTTTTTTCGTTCAAAATGTACTACATTATGTTTATTTTGTTTCTAATTTTCTAATTTTGTTCTTAATTGTTGTTATTGATGAATGACAAGTTTAATTTATGAATGACAAAATACTCATCTCCTTAGTTAACTCTCTCTAACTGAATTTGTGGCCTTGAGTTCTGTTAAGCATAGGAAGTTGCTCGGAAATTTGCTAGTTTTATGTTTCCTGGCAAACTGGAATGAGAAGAATTCATGGATATTCTACAAACTCTTATGAGTTTAGTTGGAAGAATGATAGTCGGTTTCTCAGTTGTCGGGCTTTCTCGACGTATTTGGTTTCCTGAAACGTGCTAATCTATCTTGGGATATGGCGGATGCTTCTTGGTTTTATCTGTCACCAGACCATTTGTTTTTAGTACATATATAAACTTTTTGGGTATCGAACTTGAGGAAAGGGGAAATAATGTCATAAGGTATGATGTGCATTTCTGGGATTTCTAACTTTGAATGGAGGAGAAAGTTATTAGGGTTTTGGCTTAGTGTTGAAAGCGGAAAGTATTCTCAGAAGATGAGGTTGTGGAGGTAGCCTGCTAAGTGTACCGTTCCTCTGTGTGGTATCAAATCTAGTTTCACAAACCCAAACCCAAACCCTTCCGTGCATTCGTTTGTCTCACTATGAGATTAACCTGATTTCTCATTTGATTAAACGAATAGTTAATACAGGATGAGGCTTTTCCTATTTCTGGCTGACCGACCACTTTCTTCATTTAACCTTCAGGATATGTATGGAGTTAAAAAATTGAGGTTGGTTTCTGAGAAGTCCAGTTTTTTGAATAGGTACATGGATAGAAGAATTACTCTTATATTGTTGCCTTACCTGTATCAGTTTAGTTTTGGCCTAATTAATGACTGGAATCTGAAAACGTGCAGATTTCCTGTGCCGCTATCTCTGGATGTAATACAGTCGAGGCTTGAAAACAAGTATTATCGGAGCTTGGAGGCATTGCAGCACGATATAAATGTTGTGTTGTCGAATGCTGAATCTTTTTTCGCAAAGAATGTAGAGGTCTACAAGAAGATAATGCGGTTGTCTGACTGGTTTACTCGGACTTTGTCGCGGTTGGAGTTTTAGGCATTTTCTAATTCAATTTTGTAGAGCAATTAGGCTATTTTACGCTATGCTCTCCTTTTTGTTCTTATTATATTAATAATTTGTTATTAGTTAATGGCACTGACTCTGCCACGGCTGAACCACCGTCTTGGCTGTGCAATTGTTTTTCCCTAGGCTAGAAATTTAGAACAAGGAATAGAGAGATGGCTCCTTATATCTGGCACAGAACTATGTACATATTGAGATGGAAGTTTACCATGATTGAAAGGAAAATCACCTTTGTTCGTTCTACTCTGGTTACATGACTCATATTCCGTATTTACTACCTACATTTTTAACATACCACGATCAAGATCGTTTAATAAGAAACATGAGTTTAGGGAGTGGGAGTTAATATCATGCTCATGGACCTGATTTGTGTCTTGCGACCTACGTTTAGGTGTTAGGCGTGCCTGTAGAAACGTCGATGATAGATTTTGAATAACCCTTAATTGGAAGCAACTGTACGGTATGAGTTATGACTACGATAACAGCTAGAGTAGATAACAAGTACTCCGTAAACAACATTCACATTACACCTTGAACAGGATAACAAGGAAACGACATTCGAAGGGAGAAGAACTAGAAAACAGTCTTAAGCATATTAGCAGCAGCAGCAGCGATAGGAGCTCCGGTAATAGCTGATTGCACAACTTACTTGTAGGTAGTATTGTCGGATGTAAGTGCTACTGCCATCCCTGTTACTGCTCCTGCCACAGCACTGTTCTTCTGTATATATAATAATGTAACCACACAAATGGAACAAGTTAGGTTCAAATCAATTCATCTAGGTCTCTGTTTGTCTGTCTATTATCAGACCTATTCAGCTGCCTGTTTCATACAACATAGTACTATTCTTATTCTTAGAAGAAAAAAAGCAGGGGATAATTACCCAATCATGATGACCGCGAGCCTCCTTGAGACCATAGGTTAGACCGGAATACACTCCGGCAGCCAACGCTGTAGAGCATCATTTTGCTGGTGTTTGTGCTCAAAAATCAGATGACCTTTACAGATGAGATGACAATTTCGTTCTTACCATTGATTCTTTACCCGAGTTCTTCACCTGTTAACACAAAAGACGAGATTCAATCACTTTTTTCCCCTATGCTCGCTAACCAATCTCAATGTAAAAACTATTACTCCGTACTAGTTAGTCATAGAAACAAAATTGGTAGTTGTTGTACATGATTAAAAAAGAGTGGCTAGTATGTAGATCTGCATCAGATTAAATCAAAGGGCGAGAAGAGAAATGAAATGTAGGAGGCAGTAGTTTGAAACATACCAATGCTTCCACAGACTTACTGCCATTTTCCCCTGCATGTACAGAAGATAACAACAAACGTAATAAAGGGCCTGATGTTGCACTACTAAGTGGGAAAGCGAGAAAAAAGATTAGACAATAGTAATGTTGTTGGCACAAAAAATATGATCTAATTACATCAACTGGCAAACACAAAAAGCTAAGCTTACACCGACTAAACTAAGCTAGCAAGCTGCGATATATCAATGATCATATATAAATGATAGACCTCCCTATGCAAATATCGGCCTTAAACGAACAGATGAAACAACATCTGTTATGTAGAATAATGCTACTTGTATTGCATCTCCCTATCTTAGGTGTGAGCTCATCTTCTACCGTCCTTGTCCAACTATCGCTACCACTCAGAGTGTAAGTCAAGCTTAGAGAATTGATGCTATTTTCAATAGTTGGTGTTGTTATGGGAGCATTGTTGCTAACTTGAGTATGATTGCTATCAATAGATTGAGTGTCTTCTGCAAACATATTCAAGTACTCCAATATTCAAATTCAATTCCTCCAACACATATATTCAACTATTCCAACACATATATTCAATTTTGAGTTATACATGTTCAGCTATTCCATTACAGAATCACAGTTACTCTAATGCTCATGTTCAGCTATTCCAATATTAGACATCAGTTACTCTATGTTCATGTTCAGTTATTCCAACATATACTCAAGTATTCCAATTACTCCAACATATATACCCAGTTACTCCGACACATATATTCAATTACTCCAACACATATATTCAACTATTCCAACACATATATTCAACTATTCCAACACATATACTCAATTACTCCAATTACTCCAAACATATACTCAAGTACTCCAATTACTCCAACATATATACTCAAGTTACTTCAACACATATATTCAACTATTCCAACATATATATTCAACTATTCCAACACATATACTCAATTACTCCAATTACTCCAAACATATACTCAAGTACTCCAACACATATATTCAACTATTCCAACATATATATTCAACTATTCCAACACATATACTCAAGTAGTCCAATTACTCCAACATATATACTCAGTTACTCCAACACATATATTCAATTACTCCAACAAATATATTCAACTATTCCAACATATATTTTCAACTATTCCAACACATATACTCAAGTACTCCAACACATATATTCAATTATTCCGACACATATATTCAACTATTCCAACACATATACTCAAGTACTCCAATTACTTCAACACATATACTCAGTTACTCCAACACATATATTCAATTACTCCAACACATATACTCAATTATTCCAACACATATACTCAAGTACTTCAATTACTTCAACACATATACTCAGTTACTGCAACACATATATTCAATTACTCCAACACATATACTCAATTACTCCAACACATATATTCAATTATTCCAACATATATATTCAACTATTCCAACACATATACTCAAGTACTCCAATTACTCCAACACATATATATTCAATTATTCTAACACATATATTCAACTATTCCAACACATATACTCAAGTACTCAAATTACTCCAACACATATACTCAATTACTCCAACACATATATTCAACTTTTCCAACATATATATACTAAATACTCTATAAAATTGTGTTATTACCTTTGATTCATGTTTTGTATGTCGAAATCGATATTCATCATAAAGAATTCTGGAGGAAATAAAAAACCAATAGTTAACAACGAATCCATGCTAAAAAACCGGATAAATTAACTTGAAAAACGAATACCTATTCAAAAACTAATAGGTATTGAATTATAACGACATTACTTCATGTTCATCAACAATAGGTTCATGCTCGGTGGAATCCATACTCATCAAAAACGAATTTTGTATAAAACTTCTGGAAAATTGAATGAATTGAACGAATTTCTGAAAATTGAACGAATTGAATTGAATTTCTGAAAATTTAATTGAATTGAACGAATTGTATACGAATTGAAAGAATTTCGTATACAATTGACCAAATTTTTGAGATAGAATTAATTAGGATGATAGGATGAACAAATTTCTGGTAAATTAGGATGATGAATTATTGAAAGGAAATTTGGGGTTTTTGGGAGGAAAATTGATGTAACCCTAAACAAAAGAGAGAGAAAGAGAGGAGAGAGAAAGAGAGGCAGGTTGTGAGGTTTTTTTTAGAGTTTTGTTATCTTCTGACAATTAATCTCAATCGTTGATAAAGATTAGATCAACGGTTCAGATTGTTAGGATATTTACACCAAAATTGGTGTTTGCACCAGATCCCACCTGTATATATATATATATATATATAGAAAAGGGATCAAGGGAGTTTGGTGAAAAGTGGGAAGTTGGGAAGTTGTGTTTTTGGCCCTTGATTTGGTTTGGATGGATGGCTAAGATTAATCAAAAAAAAGGGGAGAATATGTCCATGAATGAAAAGCAGCAGGCAGCAGCAGACAGCAGCAGGGCAAAAGTACAGCATGCAATCACCATTCCTATCACCAAATCTATCACCCTTTCCATCAACAAAATTCACTTCCTCACCAAAATTTGAAAATCATCCCAAATTTCTCACCAAGCTCTCACTAAAGTTTGAAATTTATCCTTAATAAAAAAGCTTCCCTCTATCTATACCATTATTCAGAATAACTAAACCCTAATTCGTAAATTATTGTACGTCTTTATGCTCTAATGGTGTTGTTCCTCGAAGAACCACACGATGATCAAAATGTGCAGTTGAAAATTTCTGGGCAACATGTAGGAGGTAAGATGGATATATACATATATATTTGGTTTGTTAAATGAGAAGAGTCACGAAAATGTGCAGTCGAACATTGTTTTGTTTGGTTTGATATTTTTGCAGAGTCACACCGTTATAACGTGACAGTCATACTCAATATGATAGACAGTCACACGTTCACTGTTGTTGTAGTTGTTCTGCTGTATTACGTTGAAGGTTCTTTATTATTCCAAATATTTATGTTGGTTTCTTTATCATTGTTATATTTATCATTGTATTTTTTTTTTTGTTGTTGAGTATTGCATATTGGTTTGTAGTTGTACTTGTAGTTCTTATGTGTTGTGGATATTAATCAAGGCCAATTATTATTTTGTTGGTTGCATGTAGTTGTAGTTTTAGCTGTAGGCGTAGTTGTATTACGTTGAAGTTGCTTTACTATTCAAAATATATATGATTGTTTCCTTATCATTGTTATATTTATTATTGTGGGTGTTTTTCTGTTGTTGAGAAAATATATATATTTATTATTGTTGGTATTGCATCTTGGGTTGTAGTTGTACTTGCTTTTGTTATGCGGTGCGGGTGTTAAGCTCTAACAATCATGCTGTTATACGCGCAAAGTCACAGTCGTTGTTGAGAAAAGTCACACTTCAATAAGGTCAGAGATGAATGCGTGCGTTGCAAGATTGATAGTGTGTAATTTAGGGGTTTTTTGTGTCCAACCTTTGATAATTTGTTTTTTGTTCCAACCTATATGCCAGCTGAAGACACAGTGATTGTCCCTTACGTAGGGCAGAAGTTCGTGGACATCGATGGAGCATTCAAGTTTTATCAAGCTTACGCATTTTATTTTGGTTTCGAGGCGAAGAGGTACACAACAACTAGATCATTTGATGGTTCGATCAAGAAGAAATTGTTGGCTTGTAACAAGGAGGGCAAAACAGCCAGCCAGAGCATGGTGAAGTTGTCGAGCACGGGAGAGAAGGAGGGGCAATAGTATGTGGGATCGTACGAACCCAAAAGGATTACGAAGGCGACGAGGACGCAATGTGAAGCAAGAATTAGGCTCTGTGCAATGATCGGGGGGTTTTATATTGAAGAGTTCATCGAGGAACACAACCACGATCTTGTGACGGTCAAGGACAGAGAGTTTCAAAAGTCATCTCGAAATCTATCAAGATATCACAAGGAGATGATCGTCTGCAACTCGAGGGTGCGTAATGTCTGTCAACAATGTTGTTAGTGTATGGTTGACTGCCAACTGTGCGAGACCAATGCAGTTGCATTTTTGTGTGTGCAGCTGAAGATCGGGGCGACTCGAACATACAGGATGTGCAAGGAGTTGTCGGGCGGATATCAGAATATCGGAGCATCGTTGGTTGATTTCAAGAACTGGGGGAGGGACGTCAAGTGCTTCGTTCACGAGCAGGATGGTCAGTTGTTCATAGACCGGTTCAAGAGTTTGAGGGACAGTCAGGAGGATTTCTACTTTGACTACGATGTGGATACAGACGGAAGCTTACGCAGGGTCATTTGGGCGGATGGTGCAGCTCGAAGGAATTACGCGGCATTCGGGGATGCAGTTTCGTTCGACCCAACGTACGGAACCAACGTGTATTCCATGGTGTTCACACCGTTCACTGGCATGGACAACCACAAACGGTCTATCACGTTCTATGGGGCGTTGCTATTTAAGGAGGACTACGAGTCATTTATATGGGTCCTCTCCCGGTTTCTGGAAGCCATGGGCGGGAAGGAACCGTGTTATATCATTACAGATCAGGATCCCGGAATTTTAAAAGCCGTCCCCGAAATATTCAAAGCAGCGCACCAACGGTGCTGCACGTGGCACATCATGAACAAGGTTCCAACAAAGTACGGCAGATCAAGAGAAGAGGTCTCAGACTTTGTAAAAGCTCTCAATGCAATTATATGGGATGATGACATCGAGGCGTCGGAGTTCGACGACAGGTGGGGGCGGATTATGATCGACCATGATGCTATTGGGATCGAATGGTTCGAAAATATGTTCGAAGACAGGAGCAAATGGGTCGCCGCGCATTGCAGGGAGGTGAGGATGTCCGGAATTATGAGGACAACGCAGAGATCAGAGAGTGAGAAAAGTTTCTTCAAAAAGTTTGAAGACAACAATGGTACGTTGGTCCAGTTCTGGATGCGTTTCGAAAGTGCGATGGACCAACAAAGGCACATGCAGAAGAGGCTAGACAACGATAACCGGCAGTCATTCCCCAAAATTGGATCGACGAATCCGATGGAGAGCCACGCGGCAAGGGTGTACACGCACGTGGCCTTTGCACACTTTCAGGAAGAGGTTAAGTTTTCGCTGTACACGTGCACGTTCGTGGGTATCAGAAGAAGGACGGGATCGAAGCGACAACAGTACTGGACTCCATCCGGGACCGCAACTACATTGTTGAATACGACCCAGGTACTGGCATAGAAAGTCACTGTCCATTTCGTGTAGCCATAGTATATGATCTAAACGTTTTGATTCTAAACGTAACGAGTTTTTTTCCATAATTCATTGAATGTGACTGTACACAATAAAGGGTGCGACTCTGGAACGCGGTGCGTGTGATTGTACAACGCAATTCGTTTGATTCTGCGTCGTAAGGACTGTGACTATGCAGCATAATGGGTGTGACTGTATCCTGTCAAGGTTGTGATCATACCTTTACGAACTCTCATCCCGTACGTTGCGTAGCCACCGTCTGTACGGTCAACAGTCGCACTCTTTATGTGTTTTTTAATGCACTCGCAGGTACCTGTGAGGTCAGCTGTACTTGCAGGAAGTTCTGTCGGTATGGAATTCTTTGCAGGCACGCCATTTGGATATACTCTTCGAAAGGACGGGAGACGATCCCGGAACGGTACGTGGCATGTAGATGGACAAAGGATGTTCTACGTAATGTTAATGCGTGTCCCCTGTCAGAGAGTCGCCTACGCGATGAGAAGGCTGTTACAGTCACGAGGCTGTTCTCGGAGTTCTATGAGACCGTCAGTCATGTCAGCAAAATGGGTAAGGAAGACGTTAGTAATCTAGCTGACGTCATTCGCGACTTCAGGTCCGATATTGTCTCTGCTGGCCCTTGTAGCAAGACGCAAGAATTAGAGGAGATCCTCGGCTGTACGAGCTCAATTGAAATAACCATATTGCCCCCGAAGAAAGCCAAGAACAAGGGCAGTGGGAAGCGGATGCTTTCTTCTAAGGCGAAGGTTGCTGCAATTGCCGCCAAGCCTAAACGGCTGTGTAAGAACTGCAAGAGGATGGGGCACCATGACAACAGGAACTGCCCCAACCCATTTGCTGAGTACCCACCTGTTGATGTTGAGGAGGAGGAGGAGGAGGAGGAGGACCCGGCAGGGATTGCCTAGGAGGATTGTTCATGAATATCATCTGTTACTTAGGAACATTCTTTTTGGAAACACAAAGGTTGTCGACGTTTGAAATGGTCAAGGTCCGTGACATTGTTTCCGTATATTGCGGACCTCAATCATTTCTAATATGGTTTAAGTCTTAGATCATGGGGGCGATTTCCTGCTTTGTGAAACATAAAGACTTGTCGACGTTTGAAATGGTCAAGGTCCGTGATATTGTATATGCTATTGCGGACCTTAATTATTTCCAATATGGCGTAGTCGTAAAGCGTGGGGGTCCGTAAAATTGTTTTTGTTTCTTTGACTGTAAGAATACATTGAAATAGCAGTCGTTTTTATTCTGGAATGCAACATCTTTGGCTACAAATACAGCTGTACAGGAACATTATGCCCTTAATATTTGGGTGACACGAAACAAGTGAGTGTGATTGTGCAACACAATGAGTGCAACTTTACAGCAGGTAGTGTGTGATTGTAGAACAAGAGGTGGACTGTGGTTTCACTAATTGTGGGAGTGTGATTGTACAAGATAATGACTGTGATTCTTCAATACACTGACTGTGATTCTCCAAAATGAAGTGTAGAAACCTAAACTAGTTCTATGACATGATGACTGTGATTATACACCATGTTTAGTGTGACTATAAAACTTGTTGAGTGTGACTATACACCATGGGTCTGTACATTAGAAAAATAGCGATGGAAATAGAGAAATAGCGCAATAGCGATGGAAATATTTGTACATTAGAAAAAGTCCATCTCTTACACAACATGTAATACTTGCATACCCTTAAAGGCTGAAAACATTCTACGACATAATGGGGAAAACATCCATTAAACGCTACACTTCAACATTAAACGCTACACTTTAACATTCATTAAAACTTAAAACACATAAAAATGACCATTACTAAACGCTACATCTTAACCCATACATACTTAACCTCCGTACTTTTTAAGCATCTTATTCAAGTTGGCCAAGTCACGCTGGAACCTGTTCCTTGTGCGGAAACACTCCATAGACTTCTTCATCAAGAACTGGATGTAGTTGTCCAGTTCGGCCTCTTTATGTGTATCACTAGTGGACGCCACGAAGCTCCTCACGTCAGTTGCAGTTGCGACTAGCTGCATGACTCTTAATTCATTGGACACAGTGGAATCCAATAAACCATTGTACTCCTCGATCAAACTTCTGATCTCTTCTATTTTGCTGGCCATTTTTTTATAAGGTTAAAGTGGTGGAGTTGTATGTAGGGGCTGGTAAAAGTGGTGAAGTTGAAGTGGTTAAGGTGATAAAAATTGCGTTGGTATTTAAAGAGGGGGAGGCAGTAAATAGGGGGTTGAAAATGAATGGGTTAGGCAGTAAAGGGGGGGTGAAAATTTAATGGGTTTGGTGGGGGGCTTATTCTCATATATTTATTAGGGTTAAGAGATTGAGGTGGGTGTTGTGTTTCCCAACGTTTCATTGAGACTCACAAACATCCCTTCACAGTCACATCGGTTTTGTCGATCTTAATTATTTCTAATATGGCGTAGTCGTAAAACATGGCGTAGTCGTTACGTCTTTTGTCGATCTTAATTATTTCTAATATGGCGTAGTCGTAAAACATGGGGGTCCGTAAAATTGTTTTTGTTCTGGAATGCATTATCTTTAAACGCTACAAACAGTATTAACTTAATATTTCGTTGACACAAAACGAGTGTGATTGTGCAATACAATGAATGTGACTCTACAGTAGGCGGGGTGTGACTCTACAGTAGCATTGTGGGAGTGTGATTGTACAAGATAATGTCTGTGATTCTACAACACACTGACAGTGATTCTCCAAAATGAAGCGTAGAAACCTAAAAATAGAGAAATAGCGAAACAACGATAGAGAAATAGCGAAAAAATAGAAAAGTCACATTCTGAAACAACATAAAAATATTCTTGAAACGTAAAAACATCCACTACTTATATATTTTATATCTCAAAACACATTAAAACATCCAGTACTTGAAACATGATACATCCATTAAACCCTTCATTTTCGCTACATGCATAATTAACCCCCGTTTTTTTGAAGCATCTTCCTCAAGTTGGCCAAATCACACTGCAACGCTTTCTTAGTGTGGAAACATCCAATACACTTTTTCATCAAGAATTCGATGTAGTCGTCCAGTTCGGTCTCCTTTTCTGTACTGCCAATGGATGCCATATAGGTCCTCGCGTCTATGGCAGGAGCGACTAGCTGCATGGCTCTTAATTTATTTGATCTAGTGGTATTCAACAAACCATCGTACTCCTCGATCATTTTTCTGATTTCTTCTATTTTGCTTGCCATTTTTAGTTAGGTTTAAAGAGGTGAAGTTGGAAGTAGTTGGTGTAAAAATGGCGTTGGTATTTGAAGGGGGGGAGGCAGTAAAGGGGGCAGTAAATATTAATTGAGTTAGGTGGGGGCCCTATCCTTCTAAAGTAAATAGGGTTAGCAGAGTGAGGTGATGGTTTGTGTTCTCAATGTGCATTGAGACTCACAAACATCAATTCGCAGTCGCACTCACAAACATCACTCAATGTACAGTTTATATTTTGTCGACATCGTTTTCGAACCATCGTTTTCTTATTGGGAAATAATCCGATTTTACGGTGCGTGTATTGTTTTTTTTGGTGTCTTCTGTAAATAAGGGAACCATCGGTTTTTTTAAGGTGAAATAATCTGAAAGTAAATGGATGGACATATATGCAGGGGTAGTTAGTATAATTAATTGGTGATTTTGTGGTCGTCTGTCATGACTCTGCAGGAGTTTGACTGTGACTGTGAGTCAGAAGTTGCGTAACTGTATCACGTCGCACATGCAACCCTGATACTGAGTTGTCATTCATCTGATACTCAGAAGATACTCGAACATGATATTTTTTCTATATTCACAAAAGAATGTTTTTACTTCACTACACATTCATGCCTTACGGTTCGCTGAGGTCTTTCGTTCCACGAGTCTCCCCATATTACGTTTGTCATCGAGTTTGATCCATATGCACGTAGCGTTTCTTATGAAAGCGCGAATTTTCGGCAACACGTCGTCGCGAGCTTCATTCATGTCAGCAAGTACGAGACTTGCTGCCACCTCGAACGACAAGTAACGCCTCCCGAGCTTTGACCCAATATCAGTGTGGGTGAACGGCGCACCGTCGTACGGGCACATGTGCATCAAGCAGAAAATGCCGGACTCCAGATCGTTCTTCTGGGCGCTCTGCCATTCTAATTTTACTTGGCGATGCTCAAAATTCGCCAGGTGACTGCCCTTAATCAGCCCTTTCTCGTCCATGTAGACCCTCAATGCTTGCATCTGTTGCCGTATTAGGTAATAGTAAACATCAGCACCCAAGCAGTAGAATATGTTTGACGTGGTGAAATAAAGCATATGCGTGCAACTTACTATCTCGCTGGACACCCGGAACATATGCGACCCTGGGGCGTGTGTCTGGTGATCGAGGATATCAACTGTTCTTTCTCTCAAGTTGACGCACACGCACGCGTAGTGCCCCATAGTATGCACCGGGAAAAACAACAGTTCGGCGTTCAAGTCGAATGTCCCGGCGCAGTCTTGTATGAATCTGTCCCACGCTTCATACAGACCGTCAGTGTCTTCGTCCGCAGGGGTACTTGAGTCGGGTCGTTCCAGTATACGGGTCAGTGAGTCCTAATGGATGGCGAATATTAGTTGTCATCAGTGACAGGATGCAAGAATGGAATATATCATGTGCGTGGCTGCACATCGCAAAGTGTGTGATAGTACAGACTAAAGTGTGTGATTGTACAGACTAAGCCGTGTGACTTTGCAGCGTGCAGAGTGTGACTATACATGACACTGTGATTGCAAATTCTAGGATGTCTGACTATATAATGTGCGTGGCTGTACAACTTATATCACGTGATTGTGCACCATAACAAGAGTGACTCTACAAAGTGATGTCTGACTATTAATGTCAATGGGGGTCATTTGTACTATTTAATGTCTGACTATGCAACTTATAGCACGTGATTGTACAGACTAAGCTGCGTGACTTTGTAGCGTGCAGAGTGTGACTATACATGACAGTGTGATTGTGCACCTCAACAAGAGTGATTGTACACATCAACATGTGTGACTGTGCAACGTATTTCACGTGATTGTACACCTCAATACGTGTGACTGTGCAACTGATAGCATGTGATTGTACATGTCAACATGTGTGACTGTGCTAAGTGAACTTTGTGATTATTTCTAACTATTTAATGTGAATGGGGATCATTTGTACTATTTAATGTGATAGGTAGGAGGTTATGGGGGCATACCATGTGTTGAATTCCGAACCACGCCATCGTTGGGTCCGTGGGGGAGGATAACCCACGCCGGTTGTCGTCTGATTCGCACCAGTTCATTAGGTGCGACCAACACTCCAGCACAGCGGCGCTCATGCCACCGACGGAGAAGAGCAATTGAATGTCACGCCTCTCCAGCTGCGCACGAGGGCCGTAGGACCCAAAGCGTTCACTGCGGATTTGTTGACACCGGTTAGTAGGTGTAATATGAAACACGCATCAGGAACGAAAGACGGTCACTTACTTTTCGTCGTACCCATTATCGTCGAGGAAGCAGTAGTCGGCGGTGTGTTTTCGCAGGCTGAGCATCCCACTCGTCAGCCCCACTCGCAGGCGAAATACGAGTGACATGACAATGGCGTCCGGGGCAGGTTCACCCTGGTTCAAGGAGCAACCCAACCCATCTCCACAGCCCCGTATCCGAGACTTAATCGCCGACTGTCTTTCTTCTGGGAGTGATCTAGGGGTGGGTCCAGGTGTTTTCGGTGATTTGCTCTGACGTTTCTTGGCGGTTGCCTTCATAGGAGTGGTTTCGAATGTACGGGCAAATTCCAACGATTCCTTGTATTTTCCGAATTCAATCACTTTCTGCAAAACAGCGTTCATCATCTTGTTCGCGTCGCTCAGTATAAGGGTCGCCGTGATCTCCGCCCTGCACATATTCATGGCCACCATTGTCCCCAAGGAGCAGTTGAACGGGGACCCGTTGTACAGCATCATGTGCATCATCAGGTACACTCCACAGTCATTGGCGGAGTACCCCACTTTCTGCCATGATAAGGGAACGTTTACCAATTTAAACGCACGGACCTTCTCACCTTTCTCCAGCCCTCGTTGTACCATGAACTCCCCCATCTTATCAACCTGCAAAACAAGTTCAAACAGGATCAGTTGTTGGACACATTCGCGGTCACATAATTGATTCAATATTAAATTAAAAGGGCCTGACCGCTGTCCGAGTAATGCCATAGTAAGACAACTTTGTAAAATCTTTATCGTACAACTGGTTGTCGAGGTACTCTATTTGCTCAGAATTGAAGTTGACGCAGGCGCAACTGTAGTGACCCTCGTCACCCGTCAAGATTGGGACGAACACCTGCAAACAATGCGTCAGGATTATGGGGTGATAACAACTACGAATAGACAGTATGTCCAGGATAATACCATGTCCGAGTCCAAAGCAAAGTCGGAGAAACTATTTTTTATCCACTCTCCCCACACGTAAAATATTTCTTCGTCATATTTATTGCCCTTGCCTCCTTCCTTCCACAATGACAACATTGGGGCCTGCTCACATGCATTGATGGTAATACATGTAGTCAGTTTGTGTTTGACATGAGTGCGACTGTACAGCATAAAATGTGTGACTATACAGCTTGTAGCGTGTGACTGTGCAGTTTATAGCGGTGACTGGACAACACAATGTGTGTGACTATACAGGTAACAGTGTGTGACTATACAGCCAATTGTCTGCGATTATACACCTAATTTGGGGGTTGAACGTACCGTATGTCCAAGAGAGAAGTAACATCTACTGGTTACTCTTGATGCTTTTTTGTCGTGCACCAGGTGGTTCAGCAGCCTACACCAGCAGTCAACGACGTTATTCATCACCTCCAGGCCAGGCTCGAGCGTCTGCATGTCGCCTCTCGCGATACAGTCGTAAGCTGTGTACTCGACCAGCATTTCGCTGCAGAGCAAACGAAGTCCCGATTAGCACATGCATTTTTAAAAACAACATCAGCAGGACAATAAGTACGTACCCTGACGGACGTGGCGTTCCCCGGTCGTAGACGTAGTCGATTACGTCTTTCCGTACGCAGAGGATATCCCAGAAGATGACGATGTTGGAGCACATGAATCCAGAGATTACAAGCTGCCCCCTCATTACTCTTCCACAGTCCAACGTGCAGCCCAAATTGTCCGGAATCGTGTCCATGCACTCAAATGCCACGTCGGAGTGGAAGATGTACCGATGATGTTTAGCCTCCGGGTGCGTCCTGGTCACTGAACCATCGTCTGTCTGCTGAGTATCGGTCGCGACGATTTCTTCCATCGCGGGCGTGGTGGCAACAGCGTCCGCTACAGCCCAGCCTGCTTTGTGCAGTTCCCTCTCAAGGCTAGAACTGACTGTCGCATCGGGCGGAGCCGGTGCTACATCTAAAGCCGACCGTGCGTCCGCTGTCCCTCACCCTGCTTGTCGTAGAGCCACCACTACGGTCGGACTCATGTCCACCGAACCCTCCACCACTACATCATTCTCTTCAACTTCCCCCTCACAGAAACCTGGTGTCACGATGCCACTATCAAAAGTCCTCTCATCATCGCAACCCTCTGTTCCATCATCATCTCCCACGTAGAAACCTGATTTGTCAATATCTTCATCCGCGTATCCAGAATCACGCAAGTCTTGCATAATTTGGCGTACCAGACCGCAGGCTTAAGCATCGCGCTGCTGTTCGCCCTCAACGACGGGGGCGTTTTGGGTAGTCTGCTTCAACTGGCCGGCCAACGAAACGACTTCATCGATATACCGGAGGACAGATGGATCTTCCCAGAATTGTTGGGAGGACGGGTCCTGACTTGGAACTGCATTGTTCCTCGTCGATATTTCTCTTACTTTGGAGGCAGCCTGCTCACAGAAACTGCAAAAGGCTAACGCACACCTTCAGAATTCCATGAAAAAACGTTGGTCGTCCTATAATTCAGTTGAAGTCAAATCATTAGTGCGAAGCTCAGTGGTGTTGAGGCTGGCAGTGTGACTATGCCTAAGCATCTAAGTGTGTGACTGTAAGGAATAAAGTGTGTGACTATACAGTTTATAGCGTGTGACTGTGCAGGTTATAGTACTGACTGGATAACATAATGCGTGTGTCTATACAAGTAATAGTGTGTGACTATACAGCTAATAGTATGTGACTATACATCAGGATGAGTGTGATCATAACGACCGTGACTATACAAGAATCTCAACTGTATTATAAACGTAGTTTTATGAATCGTATATGGTTTTAAAACATAGGTAAGGCTTTCAGATTAAATCGTTTCACGAACAATTAATTGATGATCTATAGAGTGGTTGGGAGATCACTTACGTCAACCGCGTTATCTTCCGATTGATCGCCTCTCTCCACCCCTGTCGTTATTCTTTTTGGACTAGAGTGTTGGTTGTCAGAGAGCATCGTTATAGCGGGGATGCACTCGCTGCCTGTTTTCCCACATGTACGTGGGTACGACACCTTCGAACGCAGCTGATTTCCCAGGGATCCCGTCTCTAGTTCCCCAGCAAGACGATCGCTTATTCTCCGTGCATCCCAATGTGCGATAAATGGTATGTCGCATCTGCAAGTCTCGCTACGAAAATCGTAGCGCTGGAAGTACGCAATCATCAGAATGGGGATGCACCCACGGAGGTAGTTGACGACTTTGTTGGGGTCACGCGTCCCCTTACCCGCCCGCACCAGATCCTGCAGGACAAAGCTACACCAGTCCTGTTCACCAATCAAGTCCACGTCCTCCACTGCGGCCAGCAGACTCAGGTCCAGTGAGTTGTTCGTAGTAGGCGCGAAGAATGATGACAACGCGAACAACACGAACCTGCGAACAAAGTCGTCGTCAGCGGCTTTGGTTGCCATTAACTTTTCGTGCACCCTCCCTAATGTTATTGGCCCGCTGCTGTCAACCACATCGAACCCCTTCCTCCAGGTACTCTTTAACCTGATCACGTCAGGTGAGTCTGCCCCTTTCTTATTTTGTGTTGGGATTATTTTCACCGGATGAGGGCCTAAAGGTAGCTGGAGGCAATCGTGGACGTCGTACTTTGACATCATGAATGCCTCCCGGCGTGAGGCGCGAAAAATATGGGACCCGTCAGAAAATGCACGTAGGAACATAAGCGCATGGTCAGTGGGGACCGATTTGATCCTCAGCTCCAAGAGCCCGCCGAAGCCAACAGCACGCACCCTCTCTTTCTGATCATTCGATAATTGCGCAATTAGTTGGTGCAACCGCTTGGGCCTACAGTGAATATCTGGCTGACCCTCTCAGCGGTCCCCCCTCTTCCTCCGAGACACACACACGTATGTGGGGTCGGCCAGTGTATCAGATTTGACCCTCCTCTTTTTTTTGGGCCTGCTTTCCTCAACACTTTCTGTCTCACCCACATCCAGATCGGCGACCGGTGTATCAGATTTGACCCTCCTCTTTTTTTTGGCCTGCTTTCCTCAACAGTTTCTGTCTCACCCACATCCAGATCGGCGACTGGTGAATCAAAAGTCACCCTCTTTTTTTTCTTGTGTCTGCCTTCGTAAACGATTTCTGTCCCCAACCACATTCATCTCGGCAACGATGTGGTCCCCTGATGTATTTTCAACAGACTTTACAACAGTCTTCTTCTTCTTCTTTTTCTTCTTACCCAAATTTTGGTCCACAACCAATCTATCATCAATTACATCTTCACGGACCGATGTCTCTACCACGGCCTTCTTCTTACTGGTCTTCGTTCAAACTTTCTTCTTCGCACCCGACATTCTGCTGCAATAACAACATGCGTAAAGAGTGTGATTTTACAACTGAGTATACGGCTTCAACGATGTGATTCTACAGTAAAAAGAGAGCGACTATGCAATATAAGGAATGTGACTATACAGCCTCAAACGGGTGACTATACAACAAACACTGCATGACTATACAATATAAAGCGTGTGACTTTGCATCATAACAAGTGCGACTGTGTAGATTCAAAGGTGTGATGGTACATCATTCTGTTACTTCACAACAAAATGTAACGAGTGTGACTATGTACCTTCAAACGGGTGACTGTACAACCAACTCTGTGACTTTAAAACTCTGTGACTATACAATATAAAGCGTGTGACTTTGCATCATAAGACTGCGACTGTGTGGCTTCAAACGTGTGATTGTACATCATTCTGTGACTTCACAACAAACTCTGTATGACTGTACAAGCAACTCTGTATGACTATACAACCAACTCTGTATGACTCTTCAAATGTTAATTTTATTTCTTCCTAAACACCAAGTCTGTGACTATAAGACTGCTTTAACGTAAGCTTCAACAAGGAAGCATGCAAAACTTCAACAAAGAACTGTCTAATCGATGGCACATACATACTTACAATGACGACTATGGGAACTTCAACAAAGACATAAAGACTTCATCTTTAGCTCTATAACTACAACTAGTGTACAACTACGACCCCTTCAACTCAAAATTAGGGTTATAACTAGAGGAATAACGATTAATCAAGAATAAAAACTGTGTGAATATTAGTTGTCAAAGAAAAAAAAAACTTCATCTTCGACTCTATAACTACAACCACTGTACAACTACAACAACTTTAACTCAAAATCAGGGTTATCGCGTTGGAAAAATGCTCTTTTATCAATTTTTATGGTTCATGCATGCGGGAGTTGGTGTTTTTAGGTTTCATGAAAATGGAATAAAAAAGGGTTGAACAAAAGGAAAATCGGAGGTCGAAAATCGAACATTCAACATACCTTATTGGAGATGGAGAAGCTGCGGAAATGTAGATGGAGATGGAGAAGCTGCGGAAATGTAGATGGAGATGGAGAAGCTGCGGAAATGGAGATGGAGATGGAGATGGAGATGGAGATTGATTTTTTTTTTTAGAGAGGAAGAGAGCGGTGAGTGATTAGGTAGGAAAAGAATTGAAAATAGGTGAATGGGGAAGGTGAAACGCTTTGGGCGGGAGTATAGAGAGGAGGGAAATTAATTGGGGGATAGGGTGAGGGGGCTATTGACTAGTGATGGGGTTGATGGCTGATGGATGTCCGCAGCACATCAGTCCCGCAGCACTTTTTTTTTTTTATACAATCTAAACCCATCCATCCACCGTCCATATTAAGCTAAATGGATGGAGGGGGATCAACACTAAGAGACTCTTGGAGAGTTAGTAACTCCCTTGATCCCCTCTATATATATATATATATATATATATATATATATATATATATATATATATATATATATATATATATATAGATTATAATAATTAAAAGATTCTCTAGTTGATTTTTTTTATTATTTATGATAGTTTTCTAATTTGAGGTTTGATGGAAGGGACCAATGAGATCGCTCGAAAAAAATCTAAAATATATTGATATATTGATTGATTGATTCTTCTTTATTTACAACCTAACTTATCAAACGCACCCTAACTTTCCTACCTTTATTCACACCTCCTTTCACATTGATCTTACACATATACTATTATTTATTATTTTTCTCATCTAATTTAAAAAATCATTTTATTGAACAATTAATATTTATTTTATGAAGTTAGTTATATTTACGTTAATGGAAAATATTACATTTTACGAATTTACATTTTTATTATTTTTAAAAAAAACATATATTTTTTTATAAAAAATGAGACAAATATATAAGTAGCTACTTACGATGGCCAAATTACACTTTTACTCAACTTAATTAATTCGATTACGTAAAGGATACTAGAACTTAGAAGTACATTTAAAAAAGTTTATCCATATTTTGAGTTTTTTTGAAGATAAAAGAAAATAATTAATAAGGGAAAAAATAAACTAAAATTTTTGGAGTAAAAGTATGTCAAAGTTGGTCCCTATTTATAGAGCATGAAAAAATATGAATATTGGTGATTTTTTTTTTTTTTTTATAAAGTATGTTTTATAATATATTCATTTCAAAGTTTATACAAATACAAAAAATAAAAACCAATTAGAAAATATCAAATGTCAAGGTGGAGAATAAGGTAAGAGAGGTTCTATTTGGACCAAATGTTAAACAAAATGAGTTTGGGTCCAAATTTTTTATTATTAATTTACCTTTCACCCTCCACCTCCACCTTTTTTTCCACCTCCATTAATCATAGTATAAAAGTATAATAATTAGGGACAAATCTATTAAATATATAAAAAGGCAAGATGAATAGTTTGTTGAGTAGTTATTTCAATGACACGTGACATCATTTCAACATGAATAGAAGTTTGGTGAATCAAAAGAAAATCTATATCTATCTATATCTATATCTATCTATATAAATATAGGGTGGTGCTTTTTCATAAGTGTGTATTACTCATTTGTACTTGAAAATTACATAATTGCCCTCCCCATTTCCTCCTCCCTCATCATTGCATTATAGAGAGTTTTGAGAGAAATCTCAAAAATTATCAACGTTCCAAATTCCATCCACCTCCACCTCCACCACCTCCCTACTCCGGCTGCCGCCACTCCGGCCACCACTCCGGTCACCACATTTTTTCTTTTTCTTTTTTTCCTTTTCGATTTTTTTTTTCATTTTGAAAAAAAAATATTAATGTTATTATTGCCAAGTTTTTTTCTCGAAAAAAATGATCAACACTCAAATTTATTTGTAATTTGGGGAAAATTATACATGCGAGAATTAAAATACAAGAATTACAATCGCACAAATCAAATTAATTCGAATAAAATTCGAAATAATTAACACAAAAATCTAATTACAAAATACTATTTTCAAAATTTAATAAATAAACCTCAAATAAAAAAAATAAAAACAAAGTACAGGTCGCCGGCGCCGGTGCCGCCCCTCCGCCGTCGCTGACTCGCTGCCCTCCACAAATCCTCCGGCCACCGCCATCTATTCCAGCAATCTCCGGCGTCCCAAACCCTAAACCCTAAAATTCTAAAAACAATTAAGTATACTTATCAATTAAATCATAATTTGCAAATAAAATTAAAATATCGATTACCAATTTGTAATCCATAGCGAATTCCAAACAAGCGATCGATCGATTGTCAAATTTGACGAGATTTAAGAAAGAAATTTTGATTAAAGGTGGCTTAGAAAAGAAATAAAGATGTAGGTTTGAATAAGCATGAAAAATTATGGGAAGGGCAATATAGGAATAATTAGGAAATTTTAGTGATGATTGAGTAACACGCACCTATGAAAAAGTAATTCCGTAAATATATAAAAAGGCAAGATGAGTAGTTTGTTGAGTAGTTATTTCAATGACACGTGGCACCATTAGGTAAAAATAAACTTGAATGCAAATCAAGAGAAAATAAGAGGTAAAAATAAATTTGAATGCAAATTTTTTATGTTGTATGAGTAATTGTCAATTTATATCCCTTCGTTTTCCCATGCCCAAACTTCTCTATTTTACTACCCCTTAAGTCTGTAACTACTACTACTCAGTATATATAATGTCACTTTAATTTTCAACTTTTCTTCTACATCGGTCAAAAAATTAGCGCTATAAATTTATTTCAATCATAAAAAAACTAGATAATTGAGAATTTTTAAGTGAATACTCCGTATATTATTGTCTTTCTCTCCATCGTGTGTTTTACTTTTATATTCTTTGTCAGAAATATTTTATTCAAATCTAAATAAATAATAGAGACCGAGGGAATACAATATTTGTTTCAACCAAAAAAATTTAACAAGTACTCCGTAAATGTTACTCCTTTTTTTTAATAGTGTATGAGCGGATGAAATTAGTATTTCAATAAGTGTAATGAGAGACCTCTCTTAGTAGGAGAGGAAATGAAAAGGTTTTTCATGTGCTACTCATAATACGGAGTACTTTTTTATTTCGGCGACCTCATTTGCGAAATTATTAAGAAGCCGTTTGGTTCACCTTGTGTGGGGATGAGAGCACCCACAATGTAGAGGAGGGTCACCTCTTATTTTTTCTCTCTCCTATTTTTGTGACAATTCATCCTCTCTTTCATCCACCTCATTTCCCACTATCTCCATCCTCCTCCTCCTCTTCTTATCTTTTATTTTTTCTCCACATTGTAAAGGATCTCTTAATCAAATTTTATATTGACATTAATTATTTTATTTATAATTTAATACTGAATCACATATTGTTATAATTTAATACTTTAATGTTGGGTTTGTAGCAAAATTAATTTACATGCAAACTCTAATTGACCCTACAAACAAAATTTACAAACTCTATTTACATTTTCTCTACAAAAAACATATATGAATTATTAAAATTTCCAATTATTAAAGTAGAATGAATAAGAAATTATAGTACACATGTCATTGATTAATTGAGTAATTGGCACAAGGGCCTATACTCTTATTTCTCTAAATTTAGAGGAAAGCTCCAACTTCCTCTAAATAAGAGGACTTCCAATTTTGTATCCACATTGTAGAGGATGTCCTCTTAGAAGAGAGAGAGAAGGCTAAGAGGATGGTATTTTCTCTACAATGTGGGTGCTTTGAGGTATGGGTTTGGAATGACCAAAACCCATACTTTGTGTTTGTTTGTCATTTTTGTTTTCATACTCATACCTCAAACCCATGAGGTATTGCACTACAAGAAATACTTCAATTAGCTACCATACACGCGCGACCGAAACTTTCAGTCGCTCATTTAGCGACTGAAAGTAACTCGGATGACCGATTTAAGTCGTTGGACAAAGAGACGAAGTGGGGGAAAAATTAATTCCTGGTAGCGACCGATTTCAGTCGCTAAAAAAAAGCGCGCGACCGATATCGATCGTTAAACTCAGAGACTTAGCGACCCACGTCGGTCGCTAAGTGACGTCATATTATGCAGCAAAGCAAACCTCAGGGACCGACGGTAAAAAAGTGCGCGACCGTTGTCGGTCGCTAAGGAAGCGAATTTTTTTTAAAACAGCGAACACCCCCCCCCCCCCCCCGATCACAACTCTCATTTCACTCTCTCTCTCTACCTTCCGTCTCCCTTCTCTCTAAAATCGCCCCCTCCTCCTTTCCTCTTCATTCCTTCCTTTTTCTCTCATTTTCCTTGATTAAGGTATGTTTTTTTATCTATACTTAGTTTTAATTACTCCCTCCGTTTTTTATTTATTGCCCCGTTTCAATAAAATATATCTCACATATATTCATGAAATGGGGCAATAAATAAATACCGGAGGGAGTATTTGTTAATTTTTGTATTTATCGATTTAATTAAATTAGTTATTGGGTTAGCTAGTTTTTTAGTGTAGTCTTGTTGTTGTCAGAATATTTAGTGTAGTTAACATGTTAAAAGCCCATAGGTTCCCCAATTTGAAATAGATAGATTGTTTGTATAAAGTTAGGGTTTATGGTTGAGTAGTTGAATGAATTGGGTTGTTTTAATGTGTTAGGAAATTGGAAGTGAAAATACAATTATGCCGATTTAGGGATGTACTTATAGACAGATTAGGTGGAAATAGTACTTTATTTAGGTGAATTGAGAATTTTACAAAATATGTGAGTAGTGTATATATTAATAAATTACTTTAGAGGAAATAATGTGTATTTGGTTATTGTCTAATTTTTTTAGAAAAAAAATGAAGAGATTTGAATGAAAATGGATGTATGAGGAAAGATTGGACAAGAGACAATGTCCAACAATGCAATTTTTAGAGGGTGTTAATAGTTTTCTAGAGTTTGCTGAAAACCACCCCGAATACGCGTCAGACGGTAGATTTAGATGTCCTTGTGTAAAATGTAAGAACCTGAAATTCTTGAAGATTATTATGATCAAGGAACATATCATCTCAAATGGGTTTTATCCAAATTATTATCGTTGGATTTGTCATGGTGAGACGTCTCCTGTGGAGGAATCTGAGGTTGAACAGAATGGGGGCAGGTTGAGAGGAATGATTGTTGATGTGGTTGAGTGCAATGTGTTTAATGATGAGAGCATGTACACTAACGACGATGACCAACCAACCCCACAAGAGCCAAACCCATGAGCGAAAGCATTTTTTGATATGTTAGAGGCTGCGGAGAAGCCATTATATGGAGGGTGTGATGTGACATTGTTAGAAGTCGCGTATATGGTAGTGATCCTTAAACGTGAGTATAACCTACCGTTTGGGTGCGCAGACGGTGTCGCTGCGTTGATTGAGAAACTCATCCCAAAAGACAACATTATGACCAAAACATTCTACAATACCAAAAAAATAGTTAAAGGTCTTGAACTTCCGCATCAAAACATCGATCCTTGTCCCGATGGATGTATGCTTTTTTGGAAGGACGATGTCCTGCTTGAGGAATGTAAGATATGTGGTAAGGGTAGATACAAAAGTGTAGATGAGAATATTGTTTTGAGGTAGGTAGTGAAAGAGTATTGCGAGGCATAAAAAACCTATACCACTTAGTCGACTTACCTACTTTCCCATCGCCCCTAGACTCCAAAAATTATATGCAACCAGAACCATTGCCGAACAAATGAGGTGGCATAAAGAAGAAACTCGTGTAGAGGGGAAGATGTGTCATCCTAGTGACGGGGAGGAGTGGAAACGCTTTGATAGGATTTACCCTGAATTTGCTGAGGAACCCCGTAATGTGAGACTTGGGTTGTGTAACGATGGGTTTGCCCCTTTCGGTCAGTTCGGTAAGTCATACTCATGTTGGCCTGTCATGGTCACATCATACAACTTACCCCCATGGCTTTGTCTGAAACCACCGTTCATCTTCCTTTCTCTTATTGTTCCCGGCCCAAAAAATCCAAAAAACCACTTGGATGTTTACTCTCAACCAGTGGTAGAGGAATTGAAGTACTTGTGGGAAGTAGGGGTGGAGACATATGATGTGTCGTTGAAACAAAATTTTCAGCTTAGAGCATCGTTTTTGTGGACTATAAACGATTTCCCTGCGTATGGTATACTGAGTGGTTGGTCTACGCCGGGCCAAAAAGCTTGTCCTTGTTGCATGAGTGAAAGTAAAGCGTTTTACCTAAGTAATTCAAGCAAAATTAGTTGGTTTGACTGTCATAGACAGTTCCTACTCGAGGGTCACTTGTACAGGAAAAACAGGAGAGCTTTCAAGAAGGGTGAGGTGGTGCTAGATGAGGCACCGATTCGTCTCCAAGGAGATGAGATTTGGGAGGTGATTTCAGAGTTCCCATCTACTGTTCACGGGACCGATCAAGAGTTCAAGGATCTTAAAAAATTAAAAAATGGTTGGTTTAAAAGAAGCATCTTCTTCGACTTCCATATTGGAGTACTTTATTACTCCAACATAATCTGGATGTGATGCATATTGAGAAGAATTTCTTTGAGCAACTGATTCACACCATCATGGATGCAGAGGGTAAGACATGTGACACCGTAGGATCCCGAAAAGATTTGAAATTTTTTTGTGACCGTCCGAAATTGCATATCAAGCGGGATGAGTCCAAGCCTAGGGCCTTGTTTAGCCTTGATAAGGCTCAGAGAAAGACCGTGTTAGAGTGGGTAGGGAAATTGAAGTTCCCTGATGGGTACGCATCCGATTTCAGTCGGTGTGTCGACATTAAGAACCTGAAGCTGCAAGGTTTGAAGAGTCACGACTGCCACGTGTTCATGAAGCGGTTACTACCTGTAGCGTTGAAGGAACTGCTGCCGGAAGGTGTTTGGAATCCTATCATTGAGATATATCAGTTTTTTCGAGATTTGTGTTTGTCGACAGTTACAATTGACGACATGACTCGTTTGGAGGATCAAATTCCTCAAATACTATGCAAACTTGAGATGATCTTCCCACCCTCCTTCTTTAACTCAATGGAGCATCTACCGGTCCACTTGCCTTATGAAGCTATAGTGGGAGGACCGGTCCAATTTAGATGGATGTACCCGTTTGAGAGGTGCGAATTTTCAAATATTTACTTAACCATTAAAGTTAAATATTGTAATTTATTATTAAATAATATAATTGCTTGATTGTCATAGATTTCTCAATCATTTGAAGAAAAAAATTGGTAACAAGGCGAGGGTCGAGGGCTCCATATGTAATGCTTATCTAACAGAGGAGATAGCCAACTTCTCTTCTCTGTATTTCGAGAAAGAAGTGAACACCAAAGCCAATAATCTTAACCTAGAAACACCCGAGATGATTGACCCCAACGTACCAGACTTTTTTCAAAGTAAGGTAGGTGAAGGATCTTCATCAGCTGGCAGGTGGAGGATATTAGATGAGAATGAGTACAATCGTGCTCACCTTTACTTGTTATCAAAATGCAAAGTTTTGGAGCCGTATGAGAAGCAGTTTGTAACTGAATTTGTAGCTGCTAATCCACATTTAAATGCTGATGATGTTTGAAATAAGCATGAGGAACAATTTCTCAGTTGGCTTAAGCAGCATGTAATTTCAGAGAATATTCGGGATGATTTGGTTAGGAGTCTAGCATTAGGTCCTTTGTGGAAGGTTAGAACTTGTAACCGGTATTCGGCTAATGGTTAAATTTCCGTACAATTGTCTATGGTAGTAGTAGGGCTAGATGTAATTTCGGTGTGACTGTGTCGTCACTTGATGGTGACGACTACTACGGTCTACTGGAGGACATCTTCGAGTTGTGCTATGCTGGACATGATCGTGGGTATAGAGCTGTGGTATTTAAATGCGAATGGAAGGACAACTCAGTGCATAGTACTAGAGTACATGAACGGTACAAACTAGTTGAAGTTAATCATACCAAAAAAACTCCAAGTAAGATCTGTTTATACTTGCACATCAAGCACACCAAGTGTACTTTGCTCCTTATCCAACCACAAAGAACGATACAACTGTAAACCAGTGGTGGGCGGTGTTTAAAACTAAGCCACGGGGGCACATTGACACTAACCTCTTCCAAGAGGAGGTCATTTCTAGTGGTACAACATTGTCTCCAATTGATGAGAATCTTTTCGCAAGTGATGATGACAATAATGAGGTGGATGTGGGGGAGGATTTTGAAGACGATGAAGGAAGTGAGGAGGAGGAAGGTGCTTCTAGTGATATGATCGAGGAGGAGGAAGATATCGATGATTTGGAGATCGATGACGAGGAGGAGGAAGATGACTACGAGGAGGAAGATGTAGTTGGTTCGAGTAGGCAAGTGGGAGATGACAACGATAGCGACGATGACTGCTAGTAGGGTATAGTTTTAATAAGTTATATTATTTCAATTTAATAGTCTTTATTTAATATTTTGAGTATATTATTTCAATATTACGATGTCAATTTCTAACTTTCTATCTTCGTCCCCAGATATGACATTGGGCAGAAGAATGCGGTTTAGGAGTGGGAGCAGGAACAGAAGGTCCGAGCAGCAGCAGGAGCAGGAGCAGGAGGACCAGCAGCAGCAGAATGAGGAGCAGCAGAACGAGGAAGAGCAGGTCACGGGAGACCAACCTCGACCACCACCGGGAGTTCACGAGCTTGAATATCGGGAACTAGACGGGCGCCTAATTCTGAGCCCCGATGGCACATGGTGAGACATTATATTATTAGCAACGTCATTATTGGTTTTCAAACTTCAATCATATTAGCAACTTCATTTTATTTCATTTTTTGGTGAGACATCATCTTATTTCATTCTTTGGTGTAGGTTTTGGCATCGAGTGACTGTGACTGGTGTGTCAGATAGTTTCATTAAGGACTTGACTACCTAATGCACTAGTTGAACCAAGGTGCCTCAGTGGCAGCAGGAGAAGGGGTTCGACAACTTCAAGGTGCACCATTTTTTTGGTTTTAGTAATTAACTTTTACTGTTTACGGATTACTAATACACTAACAACAAACGATCTTGCAGTTGAAACACTGGTGGAACCCAAGCCTCGAGGTGGCTGCAAGGGATCGATACATGGACGTCGCGAAGCCAAGGTACAAGGATAATATGTTCAAGTTGGCGAGTGAGGGAAAGACAGACAAATACCTTAAAGGTTTGATTACTCAATTAGTGTTTGTACTTGAATAGAAAATTGTATATATCTTCAATTTGCTTACTGATCTCTTCATATGAATTGTAGGTGCCGCCATTGAACAGTTCCAAAAATCCCGCTCCGACCCTAAGTTTCTTAAGAGATCCCTCCAAGCAAAGAAAAACAAGAGGCGGGGAGGAGACCTTGAGGCGGAGGTGGAAGCCACCCACTACGGTGGCTCGCAGTCGATGCACCAGCGGGCTATGGAGGTAAGTATTTCCTTTCCTTTGATTTTTATTTTGGATTCTTATTTAATGTTTTCATTGAAAATATAACTGAGAAATCTACATGTACTGTCAACAGTTAAAGAAGAAAACTGGAGAACTCCCCGAAGCTGCGCAACTGTTTCTTGACACGAAGAGTAAGGGGGACTCCAACGGTCGAAGCTTCGTTACGAAGAGGGACGCCGTCATTTGGGTAAGTTTCTAACATAACGCTTCTTTACATTGTTCTTTACATCTCACCTAATCATCACTTCAATTTCTTTTAGCGAGCATATTTGGAGGCCACTTCCGCACCCGACGCTGAAGGTAGGGATCCGAACGAGGTATGGTTAAGTGTCGTGCAAGGGTACCACAAGGGAGCGGTGTACGGTACAGGGAACGCTCACACCCTGTACTGGACACCACCTAACGCTCGGGGGGGAGGGGCATTCGACCTCGACGGAGTACGCACCATCCTTCGTTGCTGAGATGAGGTCGGAACTGCAAGATGAGAGGGCGCAACGGGCTGATTTGGCTGAGAGAGTGAGGGAGCAGGATGAGAGGTTGAAGGCGCAGGATGAGCGTATCCAGCGATAGGATGTGGTCAGCTTGCAAATTCTAGACGAGCTATCCCTCCTGAGGAGTATGCAGCAGCAGAACTGCAACTCCGGCCCCATTCCCCGACACAGAGATCCTAGAGACCCCTTCAATGGGGGTGGTAGTGGTTCTTCAACTAGTTTCCCTGTTAGCTGAGCAAATTGAAAACAGTTTGTAGTTTGTGAATGTTTATTGAAAACAGTTTGTAACATTACTCTTAATTTAGTGTATTCACAACATTTACTCCAAATGTATGTCTTTCTTCACCGAACTTTGCCAACTCTGCCACGCACCAATCTAATCCAATATGTTATACATACTCCATCCCCGTCTCGTTCGTTCATTTGTTTACCTTTAATTTTAGGATTATTTTAATCAAATTCAAACAAATGAACGAGACAGACGGGGAAGTACAACGCAATACTCCCGTACTTGTAAGAAATAATGTGTGATGCATGATAATAATACAGGTATGATAATGGGAGCATCAGCAGCATCGGTGTGGTACAATCTAAGAGTGGAACATCCATCAAAGGAGGTGCCGATATTAGACTATGATTTGGCACTCTTATTTCAGCCCATGCTTATGCTTGGCATCACCCTTGGAGTTGCTTTCTCTGTCGTCTTCCCTTACTGGCTCATCACTCTTCTCATCATCATTCTCTTCTTAGGTACTACGGAGTAGCATGCAATTAATCTTAACTTGTTTTTATTCAACTTTGTTTAATCTTACCTCATCCTCTTCAGGCACATCTACTAGGTCCTTTACTAAAGGGATTCTTATGTGGAAGCAAGAAACTATTTTCAAGGTAATTCTTACGAGTAATTAACTTGTCTCCATCTTTCACACAATTTTCACTTCTCTTGATTATTTTTGTCTCTGCATTAATACTTGAAATCATGGGTAGGGGTTTAAGATTGAGATTTCAAGGGATTATGGTGGAATTACAACCTCTGAATTTCTAACTCCATTCCAAAATCAATCAATCAGAATTCATTCCAATCCAAATTAAACACCCCAACCAAATTAAACACCCCTTAAAGTATAAGATATACACTATACAGTATGCTTATGTAAATGAAAAATATCCCGATAGACCCTTAATCATTAATAAGATTATCCACTCCCTACTTTTAGTGCCTTCTTAAAATTTTGAATTCTATTTGTTTCCTATATTAAGCGTTCCCTCCATCACAATTACTCCATACTACTCTATTTACAACCTTAGGTCTGTATCTAAGACATCAAAAGAAGAAAAAAAAAAGTTTTGATATATGTATTAATTAATTACATCCATGTTTGTGCAATTTGATTTTCAATTTCTAGGTTTATATCAATTTAGGAAGGTTTTAATTTTTTAAATACAATCCTAAGTTTTGTATTTAACAAAACCCTTGTTTAAAATAATACACTTGATAGTGTGGTTGATAGCATAAGCTAAAAGTTCTTGTTTAATTGATACTACTTCGTATTATTTTATCGTCTAAGGGCAATAGTAATGATTGTAGTTCCATATACTCCAACATATTTCTATTGTCAACAAAGCATATTTAACCGTATATGAAATTTTCTATTTTTCCTCAATGATAAAGGTTCCATACATTTACTATGGGTCCATTTTTTCTTCTTTATTTATATGTATGAAATCGATTTTTTAAAGTCAGAAATCGATTTCATATAAGAAGCTCTTTCTTTTCTAGCTCAATAGTTAATGAGCTCTTTATATGATATGAAACTCCTTGACCTAGTTGGATTGGTTTGTTTGTTCATTAATTACTATTTTAGTCTCTTTCTATATGAAAATGTATGTTTTCCACTTTGTTTTTAGTCCATATCAGAATGTTGATCATTTCAGTTCAGGTTATATTTATAGTTTTATTCTATTGATCTGAAAAGAACATTATATTATGAATGATTTTAATAATAATGTGCTCCGTATAAAATTTAGGATGTTTATTTTTCAGAATGAGCTGGAGAAGAAGCAGCATGAAACTTTTGTTAATTCCGCTCGTGAACGTAAGTGACAAATTAAGCACTAGTCTTGATACAATACATTAAATTGAGATGACTTGTACAGTTGTACAGTTGTACTCCATACTCTATAATTCATTGGTCAATCATTATTCATCTGCAGTCGTTATAGAAGCAGATTACGAGGCTTTAAATCCTAAAGTTGAGAAAACAACATTTGTGAGTACTCGTATCCTACCTACATACATACGCTCTTCTGTAATCATTACTGCTTATGTATTTCTACATTTTCATTTTTCACTTGCATTGGACTCTAATTATTATTCTTCAGGATATATTTTGCTTCAACCTAAACTGGAAGAGACTGTCACTCCTCGTGATCCTCTGGGTTGTTTTCGTCCTCCTTCAAGTCCTCAAGGCAAGTAACTTCTCAACACTGTCGACAGTTTAAGCGCTGCATCCGTATATATATATTTGTGCTTTCATTATTTCTTAATAAAGTATTGTCGTATAATTTGTATCTTTTTCTGCAGAATAACTCTGCTGCTTGTAGCACATGGTACTGGGTGCTTAATATTGTTCAGGTAATTAATAACTCGACCATTATTATTCAAGCTAATTAATATTGGATGTACGTACGTACTGCATTATATCTTTAATATCAGTGGTTTAATTAATACTACTGGATGGATGTTGTTTAGTTTCCAGTAGCTTTTGGAGTATTTGGGTATGAAGCAGTGAAGTTGTACGAAGAAGGGAAGAAGAGAAAGATATGTGGGAACATGGAGTCCGTTTGTGGAGCGACAATAGAATTTACTCCAATCTCCATTTCGTTCTGTGCACTTTGCGGTCTTCTAGGTGGCACAGTGGGTGGTCTGTTGGGGTCGGGTGGCGGATTTATACTTGGACCTCTTCTTCTCGAGATTGGTGTAATTCCTCAGGTAACTCCCATCCAATCCCGCCCATCTCATCAATAACAAATACGTACCCATAGCCAATTGATTTGACCTAATCTAGTACGAGTACCAACTAGTAGGAGGTAGTTGTCTAGTTGAATGCTGCTTGGATATATAGCATGTTCCGGGTTTCATACAGTATATTGTTTTGTCATTTTCTCCATTGTTTCAATACCATTAAGGCAAGGGTGGTGATTGATGGATTGATTGATTGATTGATTGTGATTTTCATCTTGGTTCACAAAAGCAGTACTTTCCTCAAGTCACTACGTTCTGCTATTTTACCTAACCAAAAGCAGACTAATGAATTACTCCATGATATCTACTTTTAATGAAAAGGAATCCCATAATTGATGTGAGACGCAGATTGACTGTTTTCTACTGCTTCTAAACCATTTTTCATTTTTCAATTACTAGAGCTTGCTTTTCAAACGTCAAAACAATTTCCATTTGTATCCAACTCATACAGAATTACGTCAATTAATATACTACGTACTTCATTACCAACGAAATTGAACTTCTCGTGTCTCATCGGGAAACAAAATCTCTTCATTTTATAAATTTTCCCATGTTTTACATCTGTTTAATTACCCGAACTTAGAGAGACTAAAAAACATACTGGAAAAAGCCTTGAAGTGAGGCTCAAGAGTAAATTTCGTTGTTGACTCGAAACTCTAAAATGTAATCGTTGTGGTGGGTAGTACTAGACTACTAGTACGTAAATTGATTTTATTAAATTTTGTATTTTGTTTTCAAACTTCACTAATCTAGTATGTACTTGTACATTGTAACAGGTAGCGAGTGCAACAGCGACTTTTGTTATGCTGTTCTCATCATCCTTGTCAGTGGTTGAATTTTATTTTCTCAAAAGGTTCCCAATTCCTCATGGTAAGTCTTATTACACGGTATACGCAGATTAGTTACTCCCTCCGTCTCGACCATTTGTTATTTGAGTTATATATTCTCACGGTATACACAGGGTCTAACAAATACTACTCCGTAACTTATAATTGCATATTACCCCAATTAATGATAGTCACTTGATTTTAGGCAATTTAAGTAAAAATCTGTCCTAGGGTTTAAGTAAGTTTATACTCTTGTGGATAAATGATGGAGAAGCTAGTATTGTATGTGAGACAGTGTAGAGGTTAGCATGCAGGTGTATGCATGAGGATCATGTATGGCAGGATGGGGGTTTAATACTAATAAAGGATTATTGGCTGGAATGGTGCAGCATTGTACCTGATGTCGATTTCAGTCGTGGCTGGTTTCTGGGGACAATACTTTGTTAGAAAGCTGGTTGTGTTTCTAAAGAGAGCTTCCATCATAGTCTTCATCCTCTCGGCTGTCATCTTTGCCAGTGCCTTGACTATGGGTATCTAACCTCTCTTTCTTATCCAATCAATCAATCTACAATCTTTTTCTTTCTCTTTGAAAATCTTACGATGGAGTCGATTATTTGCATTGTCAGGTGTTATTGGGATCGAGAAGAGCATTGAAATGATGAAGAGTCGAGAATTCATGGGTTTTCTGGACTTCTGCTCAAATCAATAATAATGATCCATCCCAAATTAAAGGACCATTACCATTGGCAAAGCGCAGTTAGTTCAATTTGGTCAATGCCTTGCTGACCAGCTCTCCACATCTTAGTAGTTAGTACTCTAGTATAGTTACAATCAGCCATCTGTAGTAGTTAGTTAGAAAAGAGTAAGGATGTTGAAAAGGCAAGCCGTCAGTTCATGGCCTGGCCAGTTTTCATTCATGGAGAGCTGACGGAAGCTTTTCTCAAGCATAGCATGTTTACATCTTTTCATTAGATCCAGCTTAATTGTATTGGAAATGGATCCAATCCCTTACTTTTTCTCTCCATTACCTTCCATTACCTCTAATACAACAATATAATATCATTAATCATACTCCACCTCATCAAAACCGATCACTGTTGGATCGTTTTGAAACGAATCTAAACCATCCAAAAGTAATGGAAGGTAATGGAGAGGAATTTCACTCAATTGTATCCCTACAATGTTTGTCGTTGTAGACACCCGCATTTTGCCTGCTCGTGTCTGTAGCAGTCTCCAACAAAACATCCGAGGATGATCGGACGCTAACATGCATTAATACGCTAGAATATGGTCTCAGAATCCATAGTATCCGTCGTGGGCACTTAGCAGAGTGTGAATCTCTCAAAAATGACCTCAAATTCAGAACCAGTGAATCGTTTCCATTAAAATAAAGTTAATTCGAGCCAAAATTGCCACCGGGGGCAAAACCGTCTTTTGCGATCGAGTCAAATCCAGTCAAAGTCAAAACTTGAAAACAAAACAACCAAAATGCGTCCAAATGCACTCAATAACTTAGTCAAAACCGCATTCGTATTTACCTCAAATAACACGGATATCAATTCATATTTTGAGCAACTTCTGATACACGCGACTTCAACTACCCGCATCTGGGCGCCCCAGAACTGGGCCGCCTCAAGGGGGGCGCCCCAGTACTGAGTCCCAAGCCTCCGGGCGCCCGAATCTTGAGGTGAGGCATTTCGCAAAACCTTATAAATACACCCTCACGTCCATCGTTTCGAGGGTCGCATTCTCATTTCTCGATATCTTATTCTCAGAAAAACCGAGAGCAACCTCAACCCATATACACACCCTAACTCATCCTACATACTCGAACCGCTCCTGTGTCTACGAGGATACTCTACGAACCCGTTTTCCGAGACTATTGACATGTAGGTTGAGGGTGTACAAATCCCGACATCTCTAATCTCTAGTTCTTCTTTTTGTTTTGCATACTAATTACTAACAATCTAACATTTTATTATCATTTACTAACAATCTAACATTTCATTATTGTTTACTAACAATCTAACATTCTGTTATCATTTACTAACAATCTAACATTAATTCCTCGTTTTTACATTTCGTTTATATAATACCGCGTATATTATAACTTAACGAAAACTATTTTCAAATCGACTCGAGCAAATATCCGATGATGGTAAATCGATTATCGTAGGCTTCAAAAGTCGAATTACGATATCGAAATGCAAAGGATCTAACATTTGCGACGACAAATCGAGTTTTCAGTCGAGTATGTGCGATAACGAATAACTTCTAAAGTCTGTATAATCTCCCGAACGAGTTGTACTGGAGGTGGCGCCCTTCGAAGCGCGCCGCCCTAGACACTTAAAGGTTAGGGCGCCTTATGGCGTACGCATAACCGTCGAAGTATAACGTGATCGCGATAATTTATTATCGAGCACATTCGATGTCATTTTCAAAATATCACTCTAAAGGCCCAATATCGACTCCGTAGTCGAGTGCCACGCATAAAAGAGTTATCGACGATTGAATTAGCATGAAACTCATTGACGCCGAATCGATCGTTACATGGTCCGTAAGGATCGATAACGACATCGTGACATGGAGGGAATCGATATTTATTCTAATTCAATTAAATTCGACTTCACAAATTTCACTCTAAATGCTTGATACCGGTTCCATAACCGAGCGTCGCGCATAACGAATCATCGAGAACCGAGCTAGTATAAATTGCATGGTATTTATATTTAGCTCAAACACGTCTCAATTCGAATCATAGGTTCACAAAATGGGTCGTTTCAAAATGAGCTATCACCCGCTGCAGAGGGTACTTGATCGAGTGCCTAAGGGCCACTTGATCGAGTGACCCCCTCAAAATGGGCAGTGGGTCTTCATCCAGGGCACTCGATCGAGTCCCCTCAATGACTCGGTCGAGTGACCCTTATTAGCCTTCCAATGAGGATCGAAAGACGATATAAGGTTGCGCCGAGTCACATTTACGACTCTAGGTCTATGCGTGCTAAATCAATCACGTATTCGTCTTCCAAAACCCACACATTATATCATTTCTAATTCATCATCGTCCCATTTCTTTACGACTTTGAGCGACATCTCATATGACTAATTAATCTTATATCGACGACTCATTAGTCGTATCCGATATTCGATAAGTCGAGGCAACCCTATTTCACTAGGATAAGTCGGGGCAAGACTCCAAAGCCCGGGATCGAGCTAGCATTACGCTCCGGTCACATGCGCTAACGCGTATTAAGGCCTTTGTCCTTCGGTCAATACACAACATAATGTGTAAGTGATCGGAGTTCGTCCAATCATTTGATTTACGGTTTCAATAACGTTTTCTATTTACTGGGCCGTTTATAGATTACATTTACCGTTGCTAATCCGTTTTATTATCATGTTTTGTCAAAGTATTGTGAATTCCGACTTGTATTCCGCCCGTGTAATTTGTAATTTACTTTCAAGTTGTTTATTTTCGTTGAGTGACATTTACCGTTTTATAAATGAACCCACATGCTAAATTCAACCTCGACATAACTTAAAGATGCATTAAACGACGTAGCTAAACACGTATTTCGCATGCGTAGCTAAAAATGCGATTTGCATATCATTTAACCGTCTTACTAATGCGCGTACACGAAAACCGAACGATATCCTAGTAGAGGCCGCTAAGTGCGGGCGGGGTTGGGTGTCCTTCGTGGGCTTCCCAACACGTACCCACACCCCTTACTCAGAACCTTTGGTTTTCGGATGCCCGAAACCGTTGGCGAACGAGAGTCATTTGATACACGATACCCGATAATTCAGCATGGGTATCGTTATGCAAAGGGACGAACCGCATAAGCTCTAGTACTAAAGCGGACCGTGCTTTGTGCGCGATACACCTAAGTATAGAGTCGGTTCGAACAGGTCCAAACTCCCACAAAGTTCGGTGGCGACTCCAACTTCGATTTAAATTTCGATCCGAGAACAATCTTACCACAAGAATCATTCGCCTACCCAAACCCGCAAACCCGCGCATGGCCGCGTCAGGGTGGACGACCTATGTCATGTCCACAGCCGTTACTCTCTTTGTCTCGATCATTTGGTTACATATTTCATTTTAGGGTGTCTCACTCATTTCTTTACCTCTTAGGCCCTGTTCTTTTCCGCCCGTTTCAGACCAGCTCAGCCCAGCTCTTATCAGCTCAGCCCAGCTCCTATAAGCTCAGCCCTAATATTTTCAGCCCAGCTCCAATATTTTCAGCTCCTAAAATAATACTTCAATAATAATAATAATAATAATAATAAAATATATAACCATCGACATAACCTCGTTCGTGAAACTCTTTTGGATATCTGTTTCCGTTCCGGGGTCTCGGCTGGTAAGGAGATCGATATTGGTTTGATTGATGATCATGACAGATCCTTGCATCCTGCAGATTTGCTTCTTTATTCGTGGGACAGGGGCCGTGACGTTTGTGTAGATCTTACCAGGTCTTCCCCTTTGACTCAGTCCGGGCTCTCTGATTTCGCGCCAGGCCGTATTGTGGGCGACGCTGCTCGGCGCAAATGCGCTAAGTACAGGGGTCTTTGCTCGGGGTTTGGGTATTGGTTTTTGCCTTTTTCCATTTCTTCTATGGGGGAATTGGAGGCGGATGCTATCGGCTTACTAAAGAGGATTAAAAATTTTTCGATAGCACAGGATGCCGGAGCACGCGCTGCTCCTTTTATTTTTACCAGACTTAGCTTTGCTATAGCTAAGGGGGTGGGGGCCCAGATTGTATCTCGGCTACCCACCAATTTTTTGTAAACTGCTTTTTGATTCATCAATAAAATTCTCCATTTAATAAAATATAATAATAATAATAAATATAATAATAATAATGATAGTAATAATAATAATAATAGTAGTAATAATAATAATAATAATAATAATAATAAAATTTAATAATAATAATAATAATATAATAATAATAATAATAATAATAATAATTTATTTATTTCTATGAAACGGGAGTTGCATTAAGATCAAAATAAATTACAATAAAGTCTTATTATTGTTGTTGTTGTTATTATTATTATTATTATTATGACATTTCAATATTAATGCAAGTTTTTTTTCATAAAAAATAATAATAATGATAATATTATTGTTGTTGTTATTTTTATTACCCATATCTCTTAATGTTAATAATAGTAATAACAAATTATTATTATCATCGTCATCCTCGTTGTCGTCATCATCATCGTCATTGTTATTATTATCATTATTGTTATTATTTGTTATTTTTTTTATCATCATTATTACTATAACAATTATTAATTAATATTATTATCCACTCTATAATATTTGTAGGTCTTGAAATAGATATTACATTCAAATATTTATAACTCTATTTCAATGCTATTACAGTTAATTTACCTTTTTTACACTATTTTTTAGTAAATAGAATATCTAATATATATACCATACAATATAGCATATGAGTATTATTTGTATTGTATTAAAATTTAAGAAGATCAAAATATAAAATTTTGTATATTACATAATCAAAGATATATACCTAACAAATTTTACTATGGTCAAGTATGAAAAAACAAAAGTAGAAATCAAATGAACTGGAGAGAGTATTATGTTTTTGTTGTTATTACTATTATTAATTAATTATTTATTTTAATTAATTTAATTAATTTAATTAATTATTATTATTATTATTATTATTATTATTATTATTATTAATTGGTGTTATATTTTTTTTCATTTTTTAATATATTATTAGATACTTTATATAAGTAGTTATTAGTTTCAACTTCTTTTAGTTTAGCTCAGCTCAACTCAGCTTCTATCAGTCCAGCTCAGCTCCTATCAGACCAGCTCAGCTCTTATCTGACCAGCTCAGCTCAGCTCAGCCCTGTTTCAGCTGAAAAGAACAGGGCCTTACTCCCTCCCATCCATTCAATCCTTTACATGGAAAATTTCACAACTTTTAAGAAAAGTGATAAAAGTAAGGGTATTATTGATAAATCAAATGGTTTTATGGGTCCACCTAACTTAAAGTAAGGAAAAAGTAGTGACATTTTGTATGAATAGAGTAAGGATATGAGAATGATAAAGTAAAGTGTTTTGCCAAAAGAGGAATGTAACGAATTGATTGGCACTACAAGAAATACTTCCCGTAGCTACCATACATGCGCGACTGAAACTTTCAGTTGCTCATTTAACGATTGAAAGTAACTCGCGCGACCGATATAAGTCGCTGGATGAAGAGACCGAAAGCTTTTTTTGATATGTTAGAGGCTGCGGAGAAGCCATTATATGGAGGGTGTGATGTGACATTGTTAGAAGTCGCGTCTATGGTAGTGACCCTTAAATGTGAGTATAACCTACCGTTTGGGTGCGTAGATGGTTTCGCTGCGTTGATTGAGAAACTCATTCCAAAAGACAACATTATGACCAAAACATTCTACAATACCAAAAAAATAGTTAAAGGTCTTGAACTTCCGCATCAAAACATTGATGCTTATCCCGATGGATGTATGCTTTTTTGGAAGGACGATGTCCTGCTTGAGGAATGTAAGATATGTGGTAAGGGTAGATACAAAAGTGTAGATGAGAATATTGTTTTGAGGGGTAGGAAGTGAAAGAGTATTGCGAGGCATAAAAAACCTATACCACTTAGTCGACTTACCTACTTTCCCATCGCCCCTAGACTCCAAAAATTATATGCAACCAAAACCATTGCTGAACAAATGAGGTGGCATAAAGAAGAAACTCGTGTAGAGGGGAAGATGTGTCATCCTAGTGACGGGGAGGAGTGGAAACTCTTTGATAGGATTTACCCTGAATTTCTGAGGAACCCCGTAACGTGAGACTTGGGTTGTGTAACGATGGGTTTGCCCTTTTCGGTCAGTTCGGTAAGTCATACTCATGTTGGCCTGTCATGGTCACATCATAAAACTTACCCCCATGGCTTTGTCTGAAACCACCGTTCATCTTCCTTTCTCTTATTTTTCCCGGCCCAAAAAATCCAAAAAACCACTTGGATGTTTACTCTCAACCAGTGGTAGAGGAATTGAAGCACTTGTGGGAAGTAGGGGTGGAGACATATGATGTATCATTGAAACAAAATTTTCAGCTTAGAGCATCGCTTTTGTGGACTATAAACAATTTCCCTGCGTATGGTATACTGAGTGGTTGGTCTACGTCAGGCCAAAAAGCTTGTCCTTGTTGCATGAGTGAAAGTAAAGCGTTTTACCTAAGTAATTCAAGCAAAATTAGTTGGTTTGACTGTCATAGACAGTTCCTACCCGAGGGTCACATGTACAGGAAGAACAGGAGAGCTTTCAAGAAGGGTGAGGCCATGTGGTGCTAGATGAGGCACCGATTCGTCTCCAAGGAGATGAGATTTGGGAGGTGATTTCAGAGTTCCCATCTACTGTTGACGGGACCGATCAAGAGTTCAAAGATCTTAATAAGAAATTAAAAAATGGTTGGTTTAAAAGAAGCATCTTCTTCGACCTTCCATATTGGAGTACTTTATTACTCCAACATAATATGGATGTGATGCATATTGAGAAGAATTTCTTTGAGCAACTGATTCACACTATCATGGATGCAGAGGGTAAGACATGTGACACCGTAGGATCCCAAAAATATTTGAATTTTTTTTGTGACTGTCCAAAATTGCATATCAAGTGGGATGAGTCCAAGCTTAGGGCCTTGTTTAGCCTTGATAAGGCTAAGAGAAAGGCCGTATTAGAGTGGGTAGGGAAATTGAAGTTCCTTGATGGGTACGCATCTGATTTTAGTCGGTGTGTGGACATTAAGAACCTGAAGCTGCAAGGCTTGAAGAATCACGACTGCCACGTGTTCATGGAGCGGTTACTACCTGTGGCGTTGAAGCACCTGCTGCCGGAAGGTGTTTGTGTAATCCCCCATAAAGTCTAATGCAATACAGTGGCGGAAACATTGTAGATTTGGGATTTAAAACACACTGATGTTCTAAATTTTACAAAAGAACGGTCAGTCAATACAAAGGCCACTTTTTACAAAAGGGCTAAAAATAAAAATCTTTCTAATGGGTTTAACAATCCATAAATAAACATAAACGAAGCAGAGTAGGATCCATGCCACTCGCTAGCTCACACCAAACCCCGGAACAAGGAATACCTGCCATGTTATAAATAAACATAACAGCCACAATTCAGTGGGGAGCAACTCAGACTGTTCTCCCAGCCATATTACATACTATTAAAGCATAATTACTATTACATCAAAATAGTTGAAAACGGAAAAACATTTAAAATGATACGGTAAAATACTTCGAAATGATTGCCAACCTACAAATCAATGTCAATCCATAATAATAACAGTGTTATGGAAATCAATCAGTGTAACGGAATAGACTTTCACTAGGATCATACTAAACTAGGTTCGAGAATTCAGTCAAAACAAATTAGACTTCGGTCTCTAACTAGGCAACTCAACTATAACAGGACTGCGTGCATCGAGGTCCTGGCTTAAGTAATGTACACCCCTCCTGGACACCAACCGTAATCCAGTTCAACCCGACGGCGACTTACACGATGCGATATCTAAGTTTAAGGTCAAAATATACACACTCCTGAACACAAACCATGCTCAGTTCAACGACCAATGTGTATCAACATAGACACACCAGCTTTATAGTTGATGGCAAAACATATAACCTAGACTGTATTACTCTACCCGTACAATTGTCCTTATTCCATAACTCCAAAACAAAGTCGTTGTCGTAATTCGATAGGATTATCAAAACGTTCTTAAAAAGAAACTTTCTAATTTGGGAAACTTTCTTCAAATATTAACTTTCCAAAATAGGTATTATTATAATTAGAAATCGTTTAACATTTGAATTATATAAAATAGTTATATTAGGCCTTGAGACATAAACATTATACTTACTTTATAAATACAGTATATACTAGTTGGAAAGCCCGTGCGATGCACAGACCGATTTTTAGTGACAATGATAATGACACCAAGTCAGATGATTGCATAAATTTTTGAGACTACACAACAGTAGAAAGTAAGTAGAAGGTAAGAGTAAGTTTAATAGTAATGGAATATTATCCACATACGTGAATATGTTTTTTGGGAGGTCATACATGCGGTAAATGTCAAATAAAATTATCCGCGTGTGTTGTATTTAAAACTCGTAATATATCTCTTTAAGACAATTCGATAAATATTTGGGTTGATAGTTGATATCTAAGAACCAATAATGACTTCAATTTATAATCATATGATCATCCCCTTATGATAATCTTCAATGTGGTACAATTATACTACGGAGTACTTCGTCCTTTCTTCTATCTTCTTCCATATTCTATTTTCGTCCGTCTTTCTATCTTCATTCCATCGCATATACGAAATATTTTTTTATTTGGTCCAACATTTTTACTATATTAACCTCACTTTTTACTTATAACTACAATTATAGAAATGAAAACTATTTAATTTATGACGTTATTCTTTCAATGACATTATTCTTTCAATGTGAGATAGTTTTTACTTAATTTTATACTCTTAAAAGTTCTTTAATTTTTGTCGATATTTAAGGACAAATTATATAATGAAAATTCATCACCCTATTATATAATTTTTCGATGTGAGATAGAGTTTTTATATGACTCAAAAGATGTTTGGTTAATATCTATTGACGAATGATTACTCTTATTTATAATATAGAAATTTATCACCTTAATATAATTTTTCGATGTGACATGATTTTATTATTTTTATATGTAATAGATTCTTTACTTTTTCGAGCAAATAATATGAAATTCATAACTTTATAATAATTTTTCTATGTGGGAAAATTTCATACACATTTATAGTCTTAAGAGCTTTATTAAGACTCAAAAGAGAAATTTTAGTTAAGTTTATTATAGTTCTAAGAGTTTTTCTAAAACTCAAAAGATGTTTGGTTTATATCAATGAAATTCATGACTTTGTAATAATTTTTCGATGAGAGAAATTTTACTCAAGTTTATAGTCTTAAAGTTTGTTAAGACTCAAAAGTGTGGGATAGTTTTACTTAATTAAGTTTATTGTTTTAAGAATTTTTTTTAAGACCCAAAAGAGTTCGTTTTTTATCTAAGTTATTAAGGACGGACGAATACTTTTATTTATATAGTAGAATTCGATCACCTTATTACGGAGTACATTTTGGACAATGATTATCTAAAACGAATGATTTCTCTTATTTATGATATCTTATCATAATTTTTCGATGTGTGATAATTCTACTTAAATTTATAGTTTTAAGAACTCTTTTTAATTAGGACTCAAAAGATTTCTGATTGATATGTAAAGACGATAATTACTTTTATTTATATAATAGAATTTCATCACTTTTTTTGTAATTTTTCGATGTGAAATAATTTTTACTTCAATGTATAGCCTTAAGAGGAGTATTATAAGATTCAAAAGATTTTTGATTAATATCTAAAAACGAATAATTTTTCTTATTGATAATGTAGAATTTCATCACCTCATCATAATTTTTCGATGTGAGATAATTTTACTTAAGTTTATGGTCTTACAAAGTTCTTTTAGGACTCCGAAGATTTCTCGTTGATATCTAAAGACGAAGGATTGTTTTTACTCCGTATTTATATTGTAGAATTTCATCATCTTTATTATAATTTCTCGATGTGGGAAAATTTACTTACATTTATAACTTTAAGAGCTTTTATAAGACTATTTTTTTGTTAATATCTAAAAACGAATGATGTCTCTTATTTGTGATACATAATTTCATCACCTCATCATAATTTTTCGATATGCGATGATTCTACTCAGGTTTATAGTCTTAAAAACTCTTTTTAGAACTCACATTTTTTGGTTAATATCTAGACAAATGATTTCTCTTTTCCATCAGATTACGGTCCTATGGGCATTTTTAAGACTCAAAATTTTTTTAGGTGATATCCAAGGAACAATGATTATTATTTATAATATAGAATTTCACCTCCTCATCATAATTTTTCAATGTGAGACAACGTTAAGATAAATTTTCGAAGTAAAAGAGTTTGTTTTTATATCTAACTTACTTATTAAGAATGAGCAATTACTCTTATTTATATGAAGTAATTAAATTTGATCACCTTATTATAATTTTTCGATGTGGGATAATCTTATAGTCTCAACTACTGTTGTGAGACTCAATTTTATTTTATTTGTTATATTTAAGAACGAATGATTAATCTTATTTATAATATCAAATTCATCACCTCATAATTTTTCGATATAGAATAATTTTGACTTAAGTTTAGATATAGTCTTAAGAACTCTTATAATAATTTTACTCGAGTTTATAGTCTTAAGAGGTTTTAAGACTCGATGGAGTTTTGGAAGATATCTAATAACGAATGATTAGTCATATTTAAGGACGAAAGATTAAACTTATTTACAACATAAAATTTCATCACCTCATTATAATTTGGAGGAATGATTACACTTAGTTGCATTGACGTTTTCACTCACCTATGAATAGTGTTCAAAAAGCAAATGCAAAGAATCAAATGGAACGAAGGGAGTATAATTTTTCGATGTGAGATTATGTTATTCAAGTTTATAGTCTTATTAAAATATTTTCTAATACTCAAAAGTTTTTTTAATTAATATTTAAGAAGGATTGATTAGTTTTATTTATAATATAAAATTACATTATCATAATTTTTTGATGTGGGATAATTTACCGTCTTAAGAGCTCATTTTTAGACCCAAAAGAACACATGATTACTCTTATTTATAATATAGAATATCAACTTATTTTAATTGTTTCGATGTGGAACAATTTTTAGTTTGTAGTCTTATTAAAAGTTTTTCTAAGACTCAAAATTTTTTTTGTCGATATTCAAAAACAATGATTTCTCTTATTTATATTATAAAATTCCAAAGTCTCATCTTAATTTTTCGATGTGGGATAATTATCAATGTGGGATAATTGTTTTGATGTGGAACAATTTTTAGTTTGTAGTGTTATTAAGAGTTTTCTAAGACTCAAAAGTTTTTTGGTCGATATTCAAAAATAATGATTACTCTTATTTATATTATAGAATTCCAAAATCTCATCATAATTTTTCGATGTGGGATATTACTTAAGGTTATAATCTTAAGAGTGTTTTATGAATCAAAAGATTTTTTGTGGATATCTAAGGACGGATGATTACTCTTATTTATAATATAGAATTTCATCACCTTAGTATAATTTGTTGATGTGGTATAACTTTATTATCTTAATATGTAATAAGTTCATCACTTTTTCGATCAAATAATATGAAACAAATTATATGAAATTTATACTCAAATGAAAGCATTTTCTACCAAGAATCTAATAATTTCATTTTTATAATTTTTTTTTACGATAATTTTTTGTTAAATGAAATTTAAAGGTTTTTGAATGAAAATTATACACATCACATTGATATAATAGATTAAATATATTATTGTAATAATTAAAAGATTCTCTACTTGATTGTTTTTACTATTAATGATACTTTTTTAAATTAAGTTTTGATGGAACGGACCAATCACATCGCTCGAAAAGTTCCTCCTTTATATATATATATATATATATTGATTTAACGATTAAAAGTCAACGAAAGTCAAAATCATAATTATTTCTCAAAAGATTGAAATATAAGTAATTAAAAGTATTAAATTACAAATTTACAGATCTTTCAGATTTGCACTGTCTTACTATAAAATTCATATTTAAATAATTAAAAATCAAAACAACGTAAGATCAGTGAGGTTGAAAACTTTAAAAGCTTAACTACAACTTTGTTTTGTGGATAAAATCGAAATTCTTAATCTAACAGAGATTTTTATTCGTAGTTTTATAAACTGATAGAATCCGACACCCGATCGTATTTCTTTAATAAAACACGTTTAAAAATTTATTTTAAACCAAAATCAATTGGAAACATTACTAGACTCTTAAAAGTTTAGGTACAATTACCCAGAATAAATTCAAAGCTTTTTATAGGTTTTAAATTAGGTTTTACAAAAATTGACAGATTCGCGGACTAATCCGACGTCTATTTGTAAACAATTTATTGTGACCAAAATAATTGAAATTATTATACGAAATTTAAAAGACACAAACTAGACTTAAAATAAACTGCTGTCTCTTTTCAAAGTTTTCGAAAATAAATTATTTTAACGGGAGAAATAAATCGTATAAAAGCACTAACAGATTTCAAAACCTGCTGTAACTTTGTTAAAAACAATAAAACTTTCAATTTGATCATTTATATTAAAAACACGAAAATTAAGAAATTAATTCTTACTTATACGTTTAGTCTCGGCCTTTTAATAATTTAAGAAGATTCGAAACATATTATCATAATATAGTTGTAGACACCCGCATTTTGCCTGCTAGTGTCTATAGCAGTTCCCGACAAAAACACCCGATGATGATCGGACGTAAACGTGACTTAATACGCTCGAATACGGACTCGGAATCAATAGTATCCGACGTGGGCTTTTAGCGGAGTACAAATCTCTCAAAACCAACCTCAAATTCAGGCCCAGTGGGTCGTCGTCCCGAGTAAAATGAGACTAATTTGGGTCGAAACCGTCACCGGAAATAAAACCGTCTTTTAGCGACCGAGTCAAAACCTGATCAAGGTCGAATCCCGAGACGAACCAGCCTCACATTATGTCCAAATACACAAAATGAATCAAGACTCAACAACCAAATCAACCAAATCTCATTCAAAAATAGGCAACAAATCATGCCCTATTTACACTCCTTCCTTCCCGATCCACTCGATCGAGTGGCTCACATCCACTCGGTCGAGTAAGGCCATAAACCGGCCGATCCAGACCCAGACCGGGCACTCGGTCGAGTGCACCCGCGCCACTCGATCGAGTGACCCTGAACCGGGGTATTTGTCCTATAAATACCCCATCATCACCCATCACAAAGGAACAACTTTTTGACACTACAACTTTTTTACATAACCTTTTCCAACCCTAATCACACAACATCTTTTTCTAACCCATTCAACCCTACACATCTTCAACCTTCAAACATTTATCACCCTTGAGTTCTAGGCACTCATACACCTACACACATACAAATACATTCAAAATCCCGAGATCAAAACTCGTCAAAGACATACACTATAACTCTACCTACATATCTCGACACTCCCGCGCACACGTCGCTACTACGAGTTCGTTTCCGAGGCCATTTAAGCATGTAGGTTGAGGGTGTCATCAAACCCCGTTTCTTTTTCTTCTTTCTCATTTTCGATTATAAATGTACATACTATATATTATTATTATTATTAATTATACTAACACTAATACTAACATTTTTAATTTCGTTACTAACATTTTAATTTTGCTACTAACATTTTATTTATCGCAATCTAACATTTTATTTTATGTCAACTAACATCTAACATTTACTTATCGTATTCTAACCTCTAACATTTAATTATCATCATTTACATTTTGTTATAATATTAATACCGCGTATATTTATCATAAAAAAACTATTTTCAAACTGATCCGAGCAACGTCCGTTGAGGCTAAATTAATGATCGTAGGCCTAAAAGGCCAAATTACGATGTTAAAATGCCGAGGACCTAAGTTTGCGACGACGGTCGAATTTTTGGGTCGAATATGTTTAATTATGAACTCCGCCTAAAATCTATTTAATCCCTTCACAAGTTGTATTGGAGGTGGCGCCCTTCGAGGTGCGCCGCCCTAAACACTTAAGGGCGTAATAGATCGTGGAGATTCGTCGTTAAATATGTCCGACCACATTTCTTTCAAAATATTATTCTAAAGAATCATCGACAAATCGGATTAGGACGAAACCCATTGACGCGAATTAATTGTCACATGATCCGAAAGGATTGATTATGACATTATGACGCGGAGGGAATCGATATTTGTTCTAGCCCGATCAAACTCGATTTTGCAAATTCACTGTAAATACTAGATGTCGGTTCCATAATCGAATGTCGAGTATGACGAGCCATCGAGATTTAAACTAATATAAATTGGACAATATTTATATTTAGCGTAATTGCATCTTGATTCAAAAACGTAAAAGCTAAAATGGGTCGTTTTAAAGCACAAATTAAACACCCGTACAGAGGGCACTCGATCGAGTGCACAAGCCCACTCGATCGAGTAGCACTACAAAAATCGGGCAGTAGCTCCTCTAAGGGTTCACTCGATCGAGTCCTTGCCATGACTCGATCGAGTGAGTCCCTTTGTTCAAAATAAACCGAGAGTTTCAAGCATCATCCGAGCCTCGTCTTTTTTTATGACTTAGTCGTCGCGTGCACAGACAATCACGTGATCCTATTTTCCAAAACTCATGCATTTTAATTCACTTTAATGACTTTGATCGATGTCTTTCACAATTAGTTTTGTGTCGACGACTCTTTAGTCGTATCCGATACATGACTAATTTAGACGCCAATTTTTCGATATGATAAGTCGGGACAAGGCATCGAGATTCGGGATCGGGCTGGCATCACGTCTAGGTCCCATATCTCCGTCCTTCGTTTAATGCACAATATAATGTGTATTTAATCAAAGTTCGTCCATTTATTCAATTTACGGTCTAGCTTATATTTACTATTTACGGGTCCGTTTATAGTTAATATTTACCGTTTCCAGATTCGATTATTCTATTTTGTTGCTCGTTGTATTGTGAATTTCGGGTTGTATTCCGCCCGTGTAATTTGTAATTTATTTACGAGTTTTCTATTCTTGATGTTTGCCATTTATTGCCTTAAATGAACATCACATGCTAAATCACTTCGACGTGAATCAAGATGCATTAAAATGACGTAGTTAACAAATAATTCGCATGTTTATCCGAAAAACGCTGTTTGCATATCATTTAGTCGTTTTACTAGCGCACGTACACGAACACGAACGATGTCTTAGTAGAGGCCGCTAAGTGCGGGCGGGGTTGGGTGTCCTTAGTGGGCTTCCCAACACGTACCCTCACCCCTTACTCAGAACCTCGGTTTCCGGATGTCCGAAACCGTTGGCGCACGAGAGTCATTCTATACACGAAAGCCGGTGTAAACGGTATCGGTATCGTAATGCAAAGGGACGAGCCCCATAAACTCTGAAATCGAAATGGGTCATACTTTGTGTGCGGCCCACGACGACATAGAGTGGGCTCGAACGGTTCCGAATTCCCATAAAATTCGATGGCGACTCCAACCTTGACTTAAATTTCAACCCGAGATCAATCTCACCACGAGATTCATTCGCCTACCCAAACCCGCGCGTGGCCGCGTCGGGGTGGACCTACGTCATGTCCACAATAGTTCAAACACGTTTACTAGTATAAGAATTCGATTTTAAAACGATACTACAAGCAACTACAAAACATATATCATGCAATACCGAGTCATGCCATCATGTGTTACCTTCATCGAGATCTGAGTCAATAATATACTCGTACTTCTCGGGTTGTCTCAAAAGCCTATAAAAAAAATTATAAACAAGGTTCAAGACCCTTATTAATATCATAAATCGAGAAGTAGGAAGAAGAAATTAAGGGCTCGTTTGGTTCACCATGGGAGGCTGAAGTTACCAGGAAATTTAAATTCATGTGAATTTGTATTTCATGGGAATTAAAAAATATTGTTTGGTTGTCATGTGAGAAATGACTTCATGCGGAAAGTTCTACACACCAAGGGGGGGGCTTGGTGAGTAACTTTCCCTATTGTGGAGGAAGTGGCAATTCCCGGGAAGTGGGCAACCAAACAACTCCCTGAAAATGCACTTCCTGGGAACTTGCATTTCCCGGTAATTGGATGAGTAACAAAACGACCCCTAAGAATTCGATGATTACCCTTCGAATTAGAATGAACCGGGATGCCGAGAATGATCGGAATTGAGAAAAATATTGAAGAACGGTTTACTGTGTTGTACGTTCAATTGCCTTTTGTTTTTGTGGAGAAGATACGTTCAATTGCCCCTTTTTTTTTGAGCGGTTGGGGGAGTCAGTAACTGCAAAAAGAGGGGAAAAGGAGAACGTGCATAGGACTAGGAGAGAAAAGAGGAGTCAGTTTTGACTTTCTCAACCGAACTACGAAAATATCCTAGTCCGACGAGGGAAACGGTCGGGTCTGCTACAATCTGAGCCTGATTCGCGCTTAAAATCGTAAATGGATCACTTTAAAAAAAATAATAAAAATAATAATAATAAGTAGACGGAACTCGTATAAGAACGTGTTTACGAGAAATTAAAATCACGTTTCAAAAATAATTATGTACGAAATCGCGTAGAAAAAGAATGAATAACAATTTCTCGATATTACGATGCGAATAAGATACTACTGACTCAGGACCGGTTGATGAGATTTGGTATTACGATGTCCAATTTATGCTACCTGTGTGGTCAGTATGAGGAGAGCCATGATCATTTATTTTGGGACTGTCCTTACACGAACCAGTTGCACAGGTTGATGCAAAATTGGATTGAAATGAAGCTACCGGAAAAAGATTTGCTACAACATTGCACCCGGATTAAGCACAAATCAGGCAGCATTAAGCAAAGAATCTTCGCTGCTGTTTGTGCAGTTATTTATGAAGTGTGGACTGCTAGAAATAGTGGATGGAAAGAAGGGTGGGTTAAAAGACCACATGTAGTAATGGATAAGATAAAGAGTGAAGTAGAGTGTAGGGTGAAGAGAAGACTAGCTGTTATCCCGACCATCTTGGCCTAGTAGTCATATTCCGAGTTTGTTTGGTTATGAAATCGATTGTAATTTGGTGGTTTAATCATATTAATATAATTTACATTTTACCAAAAAAAAAACAATTTCTCGATATTAATAAAAATTCTTGCGAATGAGGTAATTAAAATGGGTTTCGAGTTTAAAATAAGAATTCAAGTTTATATAAAGATAAACTCGGGAATATAAACCGTCGAAACGGAAACTCGAATAGAAATAAAATGAGTAGATCGAATGAAGCGAAAGTAAGATACATTTTAAACATAAAAATGACTTTTCGAGGTAAATAGGATTTTACGTGTTCAAACAATTGAAAAATGAATCTGTTTTATAATTATTTAAGAAATACGAGTTAAATCGTAAACAAAATAAAATATTAATAAAATTTAATATATAAAAATCAGGGTGTTACAACCTTCCCCACTAAAAAAATGTTTCGTCCCCGAAACCTACAGGAACACGAAAATATAACACAAAACAAAGTTATTTCACTTGAACAAAATGAGAATGCTTAACTCGCATCAAAATCTTTATTTAAAAAGAAAATTTTAAAACTTCAAACGAGATATGAAGTCGAATGCACAAATTTATCTCAAGATTAACTGGGTTAAGCAACCCGAAACTTGAAGTGTCACTTTGTTGATGTTGGTGTAGTGGTTTAGTCATTTGCCTACGAATCAATAGGTTAGGGGTTCGATCCTTAGTAATAGCAACTTTTGTAAATTTTTTGTCTTTTTTCAAAAGACAAATGTGTAAACAAGAGGATTCGAACCCGAGCCACTTATATGAAATGTTGTCAATGTAAATTATTATAAAGTAATAAATACGATCCTTGGTGGGTCGAAAAACCCACTCGAACAGACCCATTTCCAATTTTTTTTGCTTTTAATTTGCATCGATTTGTATAATAATTCTTGATTGTCGACTTGTCGTAGATTAATTAGGATTTAATTTGCGTATCACTCGTATTTGTTAATTACGTTTATTAAATTGTATTAAGTCGTTAATTAATCTAATTAACTGTTTAAAATCGGAAGCGTAACAATAACCGAAAAAACGGTTTTATTATCGAGTTCTAATAAATCGATATTCTATAAAATGTAAATGTGACCATATTTCGAGAATTAATTGCAAAGGAGAACTCGTCATTTTGCGTAATTCCATATATTAACCATATAGGAAGTCAGTTTTTGTTTATTACGATAATCGAAAAAAACAGTTTTATTATCAAGTTTTACAATAATCGAAAATGTAAAAGTAATATTATTTCGAGAATAAATAACAAGGGCAAAGTCGTCATTTCACGTAATTAACGCCGACGGTAAAAAGTAGTCCCCGTGTAAATAGAGGTACTACATTTTTAGGTTCCCCAAATATAAATTGATTTACACGGGACGCCTCATTTACATAAACGACAAAACTTTTGTAAAAGGTTGTTAGAAAATCAGGAGGGAACCAGTATAACGACAATCTAAAGTTTCGTTAGCAATATCTAACAAACTCACATATATATAGAAGTTCGTTATCTAACTGAAATTCAAATATTGATGAGAGAAGTACGACATAAACATCTGTAATTACTCCGTATTATCCTTGTATTATTTCTTTCATACAATAAATACCACTGTTCACCTCGCTTGCACCAACTGCATTGTTTCAATAATTACCTCATCCGTTCGGTAAGTTTCCCTCGTAATGAATATATCAACAGATATCATTCGTCACCAATAAGAGTTTGTGTTACCTCATATTTTTCCTTTTTTTTTTTTTTTTTTTTTTTTTTTTTTTTTTTTTCATTTTGACTCTTTCAAAGGGCGACCTCATTTCCCCAATTGATTGTGTTTAGAATAAAGTGAAAGGAGTCCAAAATAGATGCACACGTTTCCTGCTATTTTTCCTCCGTGTGTAGGTAATGTACAGAATAAGGAGCCGAGAAGAGTAATTGGTGACAAAAAAAAAGAGGGTCCAAAGATAAACGTAAATTTTTGTTTACGATGAAATTATCCGTCATAAGTTTATAATGCGTCAAATACAACTCATTTATATAGAAAAAATAAAAATTATACAAATACATAGAAAATATTTGACCTGTTATAACAAAATAACGAATAATCCCGTCACAGCGGGAGGATAAAAACAGTGGGAGTGAGAGTGGGGAGCAAATCTTAGTCTTAGGGAAACAAAACCTGTGTGTGTACCCCTGTATTTCCAAAACCAGTAACCCAAATACCATGGGTGACCTTTTCAGTTACTAAATCACTCAATTAATATATACGGAGTGCTCCTCTACATACCCTCCCACCCTTGTTTATGCTGCAACCAAATACCTCCCTCCCTCCCTCCTCAAACCCACCAACCTATCTTCTCTACCTGTTTTGACCACATTCATCCTGTCTGCCTGACTGCCTGACTGATTTGATCAGTCTCATAGATTTCTGAGCTTTTCACTTTTCCTTCACTAAAACTACTTTCCATCCCTCTTTATTTTTAATAATACTCCGTCAAACCAAACAAAACTATTTGGGTAGAATTATAGTAATATTAGTAATGGACGGAAACGGTTTATCAGGAAGGATGTACCCAAACATGAACATGAACATCAACATGGGCTTTCCTCATTCTCATTCTCAACAACCACAATCACAACCCCAACCCCAACCCCAACCCCAACCCCAACCCCAACAGATTGATCAACAACAGCAAAGTACTCAACTTTCAATGAGGCAACCAAACTACCCACCATTCAACCCCAATCCAAATCCCCATTTCGTCAACAGTGATGAGGATGAACCCAATTTCCCAAATGATCAGGATAACAGTTCTTCATCTGATTTCAAGAGAAAAGCTGGAAACACCACCAACTACAATAACAATAACAATAACAATAATAATAGTAACGGTGGAGCGAGTGTGTCGCCATGGCAGAGGATGAAGTGGACTGATAACATGGTCAGGCTGCTAATCATGGCTGTTTATTATATAGGGGATGAGGTGGTGGTGGCGCCACCCGAATCAGGGTCCGACAAGAAGAAACCGGGTTGCGCAGGATTAGGAGTAGGTGGAGTTGGAGCAATGCAGAAGAAAGGCAAGTGGAAATCGGTTTCCAAGGCAATGATGGAGAAAGGGTTTTATGTGTCGCCACAGCAATGCGAGGATAAATTTAATGATTTGAACAAGAGGTATAAGAGGGTTAATGATATTTTGGGGAAAGGGACGGCGTGTAAAGTTGTGGAGAATCAGAGTTTGCTGGAAAGTATGGATCTTTCTCCTAAAATGAAGGAAGAAGTGAGGAAATTGTTGAATTCTAAGCATTTGTTTTTCAGGGAGATGTGTGCTTATCATAATAGCTGTGGTCATGCTGCTGCTGCTGCTCCTGCTCCTGCTGCGGTGGTGTGTCAACCAGCAGCACAACTGCCCCCACAGTCGCAGGGACAGGCGCCGTCTTCATGTTTGCATTCCACCCAATTGCACCCTTCAATGGTCCAAAACAACAATTTGGGAAATGAGGAGGAGCATGAGGATGATGATGATGATGATGAGGAAGAGGACGATGAGGAAGACGTTGAGGATCATGAGGAGGGTAGAGGCTGCAGGAAGAGGGCTAGGACGAGCATTCAAGGGGGGTTGGGTGATTGGGGTGGACAGGTGACGGGGATGCTCCAAGATGGGAGTAAGAGTGCATGGGAGAAGAAGCAGTGGGTGATGAATCAGATGATGGAGTTGGAAGAAAATGGGATTAAATTCCAAAGGGAAGCATTGGAATTGGAGAAGGAGAGGTTCAAGTGGATCAAGTTTTGTAGTAAAAAGGAGAGGGAAATGGAGAAAGTGAAGCTTGATAATGAGAGGAAGAGGCTTCAGAATGAAAGCATGCTTCTTTTGTTGAGGAAAAAAGAGATTGAATATATGATTCTTGAGCAGCGGCGGCAGCAGCAGCAGCAACAGAAGCCTGCTGTCAACCCTTCTTGCATTAGTGTTTGATTTTGCTTACAACAATCTGCAAAATTGTTTAGTCAATTTAGATAAGATCTGTTGTTTAAGCCTTTTAAGGACAATGATAGTCTTGTTTTTTTTTATACCGTATTTTTAATGTACTCAAATGATTACATGAATGTAAAGTCTTATGTTCATTGTTTTAGATAGAGAGAGAAAAATAAATAAAATGAGGTATTGTTAAAGCAAAGGCCAGGGGTCGGTGGATATATACTCCTAATGATGTTAAATCAACATCCTAAACATTAATACGAAGTACATTATTAGTCAAACAACAATACGAGAAGAATCTAACATTCGAAACGATAAGTCAAGATCGAGGCACACCTTTTGAAAGTCTGAATCAAGCTCGATTGAATGGACGCTTTGGTATGGGTAGGCATCTCCTGACTCAGGCGGCTCAAGTCAAGGCACCTAACAGTTGAGGTGTCTGGTGTCAGGCAACTGTCTTCTGGAGCGCCTGGTTTTAGGCGTCTATCCGTGTGTCCTCTAGTCAATGCGTTGTATAGTGTGTAGCTGATTGGAGTCTGTTCGATGTACAATTTTCATATGCCAACTACGAGTCTGTTACTATTTTACATATGCTCTCTAAATTCAATATATGCAATTGTTCCAGTATTGTAAAATCCGGGTTATATTTCGTTTGTGTAACTTGTAATATATATTTCAAGTTCCTTTATTTAACTAGTTTGACAATTTACCGTTTTCTAAATGAATATCGCATGCTAAATACAACTTGGACAATCCAAACACATTAAACGACGTAGTACTATAAAACTCACATATGTAGATTCATAACAATAGTTGTCATGCATAATCGTCTTACTAATGAGTGCACTGAAACATGAATTGATATCTTAGTAGAGGCCGCTATGTGCGGGCGGAGTTGGGTATCCTACAAAGTGGTTTCCCAACACGTACCAATATCCCTTACTCGAATTTATGATTTCAGGATGCCCGAAACCGTTGGTCAGGAGAGTCACTCGAAATTTAAAAATTGATGTTCTAATGAACGAACCCCTAAGCTTTAGTACGTTACTATAAGACAAACCTATCTTTGTGCTTGGCGAGTCTAAGTATAGAGTGATTTCGAATGAGTCTGAACTCCCACAAGCTTGGTGGTGACTCCTCTTCGATTTTATTTCTATTTCTAAATCAATTTTGCTACGAGATTCATTCATCACAAACAAACCGCGTGTGGCCAAGTGGGTGGGCTTTGCCATCCCATGTCCACAAACACAACAAGGGAAAGTTGAGGAATTCTGTACGTGAGTGGAAAAGGATTTACACCCTATGTGGGACAACAATTTACTGAAATTGAAGAAGCAATTAAATTCTATAGCATCTATACTATCAATTTGATGAAGAAAATTCGCGTTACATCATGAATTAGCTAATCCTATCATACAAAAACATTTATAAATCCCTAAACAAGTATACACAAACGTAATGTACGACAAGTCGAGGGTTCGAACCACAGAGATGGACGAACAACTAAATAATGCAAAAACAAGTGAACTAATCCTAAACAAACCTAAAACCATAAACAAACTATATGAATGAGGGAGTAAAATAATGACTATGCTAAAACAATCATCACATCAAACAACTAGGTATCTTCTTAGTCTCAATCAAATCTCAAGATCCAAATCAACTTGATCAAGAGTGCCACTAGGGATGTAGATAGGTGTAATAACATCTCTAACACACAAACTAAGCAATTAGTGCAAAATACACAACTAGACAACCAATTTGATAAAATTAAAGACCTAATATATGGATATTACACATAAATAAACAATGAAGCATAGGAGAATCTAAAGATTGAAACTTTGGTAAAGATAAGAGTCTTACAATGTAATGGATTAAGACATGAGGAAGAATTACACCAAGTAATGAAGATTAACTCCTCATAATTACCCAAATACAAGAGTTTTCTTCTAAAAGCAAAGATAAAAATAAATGAAAAACCTAAACTAGATCTCTAATGGAAGATACACTCTCTCTCAAGAATTCTCCTCCAAGAGATGATACCAACAAAACCCTAGAAATGACCTATTTATACCTTAGGTTCATAACCCTTGGAATAAACAAAGCCCAAAACAATATCAAAGCCTAAAACACGAATTCTGACGAATTAAGTAAACTTTCCCGGTCTGCGTCTGCCTGGCGCAGGTTGCGTAGACCCTGCGCAGTCTGCGCCTGGTGATCTACACGCCAACTTTGCCATTTCCTAGCTTGCTTTGATGATTCCCAATGTTTGTGGATTCTTTATTACTTAAGCACGAACTTCCTACAAGGAAGATGCACTACTTTAGGTGACTTGGCTCACTGAATTGTCTGGTTCGAGGGCCTTGACATCTTTAGTAGCTTCACTTCCCTATCAATACTCAAGACGTACCATCCAAACCAACAAACATGTATAAAAAACTAAAAATGACATCAAAATACAAATGAGTGCCAAAATATAACAACACTCTAAATGAGTGAAATTAACCATAAAATCAACTCAAATGAATGTAAAAAGAGCCTAAAATGAAAGTCTATTTTGTGCGAATCAAATACCCCATACTTGAACTTTACTCGTCTCGAGTAAACTCGAGAACTAAGCATGATAAACCAAGTTCAAAGTATGTGTATAAGATATTGATCACTCTTCTCTCATACCCCTTCCTTCATCAATAGCTCCCTCGAGCAACTCCATCAAAATAAACAAGAAAAGAAAAAAAATAAGGCTCAAAATGAATGTGAAAACTCTCACTCACAAGACTTCCTTATTCCTCCCTCGACATGAAGACTCGATTTTCTCCTTCCCGAAATCATATCACAAAAGACATACACCCTTCTTATTACTCCCATAAGATAGCATATGTGGTCACCTTGGCTTTAATCTAAAGCCTACCAAGGTGACTCAAATTCTCACAACATCACTGATCTTCTTGTTTCTCCCTCCTTGTAACTCCACGAAGTACAGGATCACGAGGTCACCAAATAAGTTATTCACTCCCTACCAAGTGATCATGAAAGAAGACTGCATGCCAAAAACAAAAACAAAAACAAACAAAACAAAATTTCTCCAATGAAAAATAAAAACTAACCTATCCGACCAATTCCTCCTTATAACTCATCTTCTTATAACTCCCACAAGAACAAGATAGGAAAAATTAGCTCGTATTTTTGGTCCTTTTTTTTTCCTATTTTTTTGGTGGTGCCTCGCAATTCGATTCTTCATTTTGTCCAGAATGCTCTTTCAGGTTTTCATTCCGTCCTCGGCCACCACACTTTTTTTCATACAAAAGTGTACAAGAGAGTGATATAAAACAACCCCTACCCCATACTTGAAATTTCACAATGTCCTCATTGTGGGTTAGTATAACTAGAAGGGATGAAAACCATGACGAATGCTAATGATGAGAGGTTTTGCTCAATAAAGGAGGGTCTTAGAGACAAAATGGAGAGTTGGTAGTTATGATTTAATCCAACCATGTGCCCAAACTCCAGTCTCTAAGACAAGGGAGCAATAATCTTCCTCAGCTCAAAACTCACAGGAAAATGGTACTAAGAAACCACTCTAATAACCCCACACTTGCTCAACACTTACTCCGTCCCCTAAAATCTGCGATAGGGCAATAATCTGTGGGTAATTGGCTAGGTGTTTGAGACAAACATATTTATGTGGATGAAAAGGGGTGAACAATCTTGTGAAATCCTCACAAATAGGTTTATAAAAGAGGGAAATATGATGTAGGTAAAGAACCCAAATATCCCGTGAAAGTTCCCAAGAGACAGTTGAATACAATTCAAACAGTAAATAAAAGGAAAAAGTGTAAGGGTGTACCTCCCTTAGATCCCTTGAGACTTGCGAATTGATACGACTGCGACTTGGTACTCATCACTGTATAGCAACCGATTGTTCATCCATCTAACTAATGTATCTGCATACTCAAATATACACAAGAACAAAGAAAATCGGGAATGACTATCAAAATGTCAAATAAAACAATATATACAAGGGTATAGTAGAAATGCAAACTCAAAAACCGGAGCCGGATGCTCCGCCACGCCTCGCCTCAAGTCTTCTCCTTCTCTCCTCCCCCACCCTCTCTCTCCCCCCGAATGCTACGCCTTTCATGCGTTTGGCAAGTAACCGCTTTGGGGGAGAAAGAAGAAACATCACACTGATTATGGTTCAGGTGCATCTGATAGGATAGACTGCAGCATTCATCTCGAAAAGTGTCTCCTGAGCTACAACATCCTCATATGAGTTCCTGGTGAGCTTGTAGTGGCGATCATAAGCATCCTGCATGAGTGTCAAGTCATCCATACGGGTGGCAAGATCTTATTCCTGTGACACCTCATTGTTTTCCGAGTCAATTATAAGGCGTGGAACATTATTTTATAAACCGACTTTGTATCGGGCTGGAATTTGGGTCAAAACACAAATAAGGAAAAAAAACCTCAACTATATAATCCCTACGTATTCCCCCACCCCACCTCATTCATTCACCCTTCTTTCAACCTGCGGCAGCAATAGTACTCCGTCTTCCTCTGTTTTCTTGCTTCCGATTTTCACCATTCAATCTCCGGCTCTTTCCTCTCTTTCGATATCACACTGATTGTAAGTTTTCCACTTTGACTCATTTCAATTTATTAAATCTTGTTTTGTGAAATTTTATAAACCGATTTAAGTTTTAAATATCATGGGTCGGAGTTAAGGGATGTTGTGTCAAACGATTTGTTTATAGGTGTTGGTTTCGGGTCATTCCGATTGTATTAATTATTCTTTCTTGTGGTAATTTGGGTAATAAGTAGGACGATTGATGCGTATAAGTAGTTCAATTGGATGGGAGTGAGGCGTAGAGAAGATGCAAGTGTGTATGGTGATAGCGCAGTGATGATGCGTAGTGCAGTGAGGCGAAGAGAAGATGCGTAATTCAATTGGAAGTGTTCTTTTAGTGATGATGCAGGAGGAGATATAATTAAGTGCTGCAGGGGAGACGTAACTAAGGGATACAGTAGTAGAATTCAATGCCATGGGGGTGTATTGTTGTTAATTTTAATAGAGTTGATTTTCGGTTAATTTCTCTACCACGTGGGGTCAAAATTATTGAACGAGGTATCCGATTTTTTTGGTCAAGTAATTTGAATCGAGTGATATTTTAGATTAGCTTCAGGGTTTATCGTCTTTTGACATTATCGAGTGAGTTAATAGTTAGTGTCTTGAGGTTGAGTGGTTTCAGTAGTATAGATGGGTATTATATAGGTTGGACCGTTTTAATGTTAATTAGATATTGAATCAATTATATTATTTGTAGCTTGTGGGTCGTTCGAGGAGAAAGAATTCTTGGAGTAATTCTAGCTGAGTTTTGACTGTCTTGAGAAGTAAGGACGTTTTACCCTTTTCACTTTTAAGTAAAGGGCATGTTCGGATCAAACTATATTTTTATAACGGTTTCGTAAATTATTTCGTTGATGGTAAATTTTTATAATACTCGTAATGTTTGGATAATTGAACTTTGCGACAGGAGTCACACATTGGTATTATTTTGGTAAAATTTTTGGTAGCTTATAACAGACTCTGGGAGCTCTGTTGGTCTAGACGGTTTTAAGGTGTGTCTAAGACGTTCCTGGGACTTCGTCCCGAAACTATTTTAGAGTGAGAATTGTCCGGCTCTCACTCGCTAGGGAGTTAGACTTTCTCCTTTGGCAGTTTCATCCTACTGACTGTCCAAATGTGAGAGGTGCGCACTATTATGAGTCTAACTAAGCACAGATGGTTACCTCTAGACCGTGCAAGGGTAGGACCTTGGCACACAGGTTGCGAAAAATATATATTTTGGTTGGTTTAATTTTGACTACTCTTTTATGGTATTTTGGTATTTAAACGATGATTTTAACTCCGGTTTCAGTTTTACTATAAATTATTATTATCTCACGATTTATTATATTATTATACTTTTACTCAGCTTTGATGACGTCCTTTTTTTTGGGTTGTTCCCCCGCTGGAACCTGTCCCTATTCGTGTTTTTGGGTACAGCTGATAGGTACACTTGATTTGCTGCATGGGTGCGTTCTGGCATCGGGTTATGCTTGGCGAGGAAGGACTTTTATTATTTAACTAACTTTGACTCCAAACTATATATATTATTATTATTGGATTTATTGGTTTGCTATTGTTTTAAACCGTTTTGGATTTTGTAAGACTTAAGACTTCCGCTGCAATGTTTTCATTTAATTAGCTATCAAATTTCTATTTTTATTTATTTATTATTTATCATTTTCCTTGCACTTGGCTCGGTAAGCTAAGTGTGGAGTAACAGCTTTGAGTTTTCCATTTTCGGTTTATTATTTTGGTTGCGAAAATTTAGGGCTATTACAATTCCCTCCGTTTCGAAGAAGAGTAGAAGTGACGGAATTCCCCATGAAAGACAGTGCTCTCCTGCTGTTGCTGAACCTGGCTCTGTAGAATCTCATTGCTTAGAGCTTGTTGAGACAAAAACCGATCAATAGACATCCTGTAGTGGCTCTCTATGGTAGTGGCGAAGTCTCGAGACCTGACGTCCGATGTGTCTATCCACTCTAAGGTATGATCAATAAATTCTGGCATACGATCCTGCCAACTAGCTTCTGCACCGACATCCTTCATTGGAATATCATCCTGTCATTGGTGAGAAGTGGAGGTAATCATGGGACATACGTCCGATTGGTCCGTCCCGTCCGACCCGAATTTTTAGCGGGCTTGGACACAACATTTTCAAAAATATACAAAGGCCCGACCTGCGAACCAATCCCAAACCCGCTAACTTGCTTGTCCGTGGGCCAAAATTTCACACTTAGCCCGACTCATGTCCAGCCCGAACCTGCATATGATCACCTATAGTGAGAAGTCGACCTCTGACCGGTTTGTCTAACAGATGGCTGACCCATAGGTGGAATCACCACCCGCTCAACCTGAGGTGGAGCCGCTCCCAAGATTGCAAGTGAATCCGAGGGACAATAGAAATCAGCTGGGGACTCGCCAAAAGGTAAGTAGTGACCGGTAGCACGAGGGAACACTACGTATGGCGTCGCCGAGTGATCGAGCCAAAAGACAGAGAATGGCGTATCAGACCTAGGAAGTATCATCTTGACTTCCCTGAGCCCATTAACATCCTAGGCTACTCTACCCAACAGTCTGGTCAATTCTGTGGGATCAATAGCATTATCGGCCCGACCCTTCAGATAATTATAGATCATGGTAATGTGGCCGCCACAATGAATAGAGACCCCAGTCGGCTTCCTCTGATGAGTTATCATTGACTGAACAAAAATGGATGCCTAGTTTGGTGCTCCATCCACATTGGGAAGCATAGTTCAAATCCACGATCGTGCCTTGTCGTTTACTTTAGTTGGCTCCCCAACAGGTGCAAAAATTAAAGTGAGATCAGGTACTTGGTGAGAAGGCGGAGGACTGGATGGGTGATCCTCGAAAGCTTGTCATCATAGGTCGATCTCTGATTGGTCAAGGCTAACCAGAGATTCAACCAAACCTTCGAAATATCCTGGACCTTGGGCTCCTCAGTCAGCCTAACAACGGTAGAAATCTGAGGAAAGTACATATTATGAACTTCCCCGAAGAGCCAGAATCTGATAGACTCAGGCTCCAAGTCTGTCTCCACAATATGCTCCAGGGTGGTCAAGAACTCCACAGTTAGAGCACGGTAGGTATGGATAGGGCACGGTGATTCTCCAAACCAAGTTTCAAAAAAATGGCATTGCAATTATTCCAAATCCCTAAGGCTTGCAATGTAGGAGCATGGAGGGATTTGATCGAAACCACACTCTTCTGGAATAAGTCTTGGTTGAGGGTATATTGACTCCCCTTTAGTCCGACACTACCATCATACTCGCCAAGAATAGCTCACTTGCCCCTTCTTTGACCACTTGAGGATGCCATTGATAACTAGAATAAATCTGCACAATCTAGACAAGACAAAACCACCACAAAATACCACAAGATACTATAAAGAGAGCAAAAACAATCTACTACAACACACTCATCACTCATAACAAGTGACTCTCCATCTAGGCTCAAGTCCTGAACATCACTTTCCTCCTTGTTCTCCTCATCAAACATGCCTCCATAATCCATTTCCCCTCAAATTCATCAAAAAAACATGGAAATTGAAATCCTCACTCATGTGACTACAACTCGGTAAGGCTTCCCTAGTAGCGGAGCGAACTGTGGTTGACAAAAAGAAAGGATTGTGGAATTGGATTATCTAACACGACTCGTCCTCACTATCATCGCTAAAGACCACGTCACACTCGTCTATCACACGCCTTACGATGGGTTCACTAGGAGGAGAATCTTCAACTTCCCTAACACAACCAACCGAAGTTTCCTCAACAACATGGGTAGTCTCAACCATTGTTTCACAATGAGCCATAGCCTCTTTTAATTGTGCCATCATCACTTCAACCCTCTCTAACCGAGCCTCCTCTTGTAATTTCACTTCTTCCTTTTTAGATCTCTCTCCTTGGGCTCTCGCTCTATCCTCACACATCTTCTCTTGGTTCGCTATTGATGGGGTCGGTAGCCTGCTACGGGTCACCCGCCAACTGGGGCCCAAGATGGCTCGACCCAGGAATGAAGAAGAGCCTGCCCTGCAGGCCACCAAACAAGGAATCGCTAAAACTCTCCAAGGAACTCACCTGCTCGGCAGGGCCGTGCCGCCAACCGAGCAGGGCAGTCAAGCCCCCTGCCTTCTGATCCCCAGGGTGCTCCCACCTCCAGCAGAGGCTTTCAAGCAGCTCAAAGAGCACTTAAAGAAACTCCTCACCCTGGCAAGGCCAGTAGCAGGGGAGAAGCTCCTCCTCTACATCGCTGTAACAAATTCAACGATAAGCGCAGTTATCCTCAGAGAAGAAGCAAGCTCTCAGCAGCCTATATACTTCGTAAGTCACGCCCTGAGGGCAGCAGAGAAAAATTACCCGGTGGTGGAAAAGGCAGCCTACGCAGTCGTCATCGCAGCCCGAAAGCTCAGACCATACTTCGATGCGCACCCTATCGTAGTGCTGACTGACCAATCATTGGAAAAGGTCCTAGAAAAATTCGAGAAGTCTGGGAGACTGCTAAAATGGGCCATTGAATTGAGCGGACTAGGAATATCCTACCAACCTAGGACAGCCATCAAGGCACAAGCTTTGGCGGATTTTCTTGCCGAATGTTCCCATTCGGAGGAGGACGATCCCTCTGCCGGTGAATGGGTAGTATATACAGATGGATCCTCCACAGCCAACGGAGCAGGGGTCGGGGTCGTATTGACCAGCTCTGAAGGAGTGGACTTCGAGCACGCTCTCAGGTTTACCTTCCCTGCATCCAACAATGAGGCCGAGTATGAAGCCGTCCTCGCAGGCATAAATTTGGCCAAAGCCGCAGGGGCAGAGCGGGTTGTTTTAGCAACAGACTCCCAGCTCATCGCCAACCAGATTAACGGAGAATATAAAGCAAGAGACCAGGCAATGGCCGCGTATCTGGATAAAGTGAAGCAGGAGCTGTCCGGGCTCAAGTCCTATGAAGTCAGGCAGATCCCCCGGTCCCAGAATAACCGGGCAGATGCCCTGTCAAAACTAGCCAGCTCCAGCTTACAGGACATACAAAGATTGGTCTGGGTGGACGTAGTCCAAGAAAAGTCTACCACCCCCTGCCAGCCAGTCAATGTCATTGAAGAAACAGACCCTGAAGATTGGATGACTCCGATCATCCAATTCAAAAAGCATGGAATTCTGCCATCTGACCCTGCTCAAAAAAGAAAGACGCTGGCAAGAGCCGCATGGTTCATGCTGATAGGAGAGGACCTATACAAGAAATCATTCTCTTCACCCCTGCTCAAGTGTCTGGGGGCAAGGCAAGCTGAGTAAGTCCTGGATGACATCCATTCGGGAATCTGTGGTCATCACATAGGAGGAAAGTCCCTGGCCCACAAAGCCCTGAGAGCAGGGTATTACTGGCCAACCTTGCTAGCAGATGCAAAAGATCTAACTGGAAAATGCAGGAAGTGCCAGCTCTTTGCCCCATTGATTCACGCCCCAGCTCAGGAGCTCAGGCCAATTCTGTCTCCCATTCCTTTCGCTCAGTGGGGAATGGACATATTGGGCCCTTTCACTGTCGCGACTGGGGGCAGGAAATTCCTAATTGTGGGGATCGACTATTTTACCAAATGGATCGAAGCAGAGGTAGTGCCAAACATCACAGAGCCTGCTGTCAGGAAGGTAATCTGGAGAAACATCGTAACTAGGTTTGGCCTGCCAAAAATGCTAGTGTTTGATCATGGAAGGCAATTTGACAATGATTCTTTGAGAATTTGGCTGGAAGGCCATGGTATAGCAGTCGCCTACTCTGCTGTCTGCCATCCCCAAACCAACGGGCAGGCTGAAGCTGCCAATAAGCAGATCCTGAATGGGCTTAAGAAAATGGTGGATGGGCTCAAGGGCAAATGGGCAGATGAGCTGCCAAGCATACTATGGTCAATTAGGACTACCCGAAAAGAGTCCACGGGTCAGACCCCCTTTGGCCTGGTATACGGGGCAGAGGCCCAGCTGCCCATAGAGGCACAAATCCCCACCATGCGATCTCAGCAGTATAACAGTGTAGACAAGGAGGCAGTAATGACTGAGGCGCTGGACCTAGTCAACGAAGTGAGGCAGGAGGCTAGCATGAACATAGCCGCCTACCAGCAGCGAATGAGGAAGGCATACAACCTAGGTTGCACAAACACTGAAACAGACACGGACACGGAGACGTATCGGACACGGGACACGGCGTTCGAAAATTTATAGGACACGGACACGGCAGAAAAAATAAATCAATATACATATTTAAACAAAGAAAATTTGAAGATTTTTACACCTAAATTATAGGTTTGGTTACTTAAACTATCGCAATTATCGTAAAATAACAAAACAAAAATTAAAGTCGTATAAACTCAAAGTTAAAATCAAATCTTAAAAAAACCTCAAACAATTATACTACTGTAATATAATAATTAATTATTTAGTCTTAAGTAGAATGTTTATAGTATCAAGTAACCCCATAAACATATAATATTGTTGTTTTATTAAAGTCTACAAATTCATAAACAAAGATAAGTGTGTCCGATGAGTCTCCAAATAGTATGAATCGTGGCCGACACGTCTCAAATTAACATAAAACATGTCCGACACGTCTCTAAATAAATTAAAAAAACTGGACACGGTTTTTCAGGTGTCCGAGACGTATTGTCGTGTGTCCGACGTGTGTCGGTGTCCGACATGCCACGACGGTTTGGAGGAGTGTCGGTGCAACCTAGCATACAACAAGAGGGTAAACGAAAGAAGTTTCCAAGTAGGGGACTTAGTCTTAAGAAAAACGCAGGCAGTGGGAAAATCACGAGAGCATGGAAAATTGAGCGCCAACTGGGAAGGCCCATACGAGGTAACCCAGATTAAGGGGCGAGGCACCTACAAAATCGCCAATCTTGAAGGACAAGAACTGGCCGCCCACTGGAATGCAGACACATTGAAAAAGTACTACGTCTAAGTCATTAGAAAGCCAAGTAATTTTCCTTTCAAAAAAAACTGGCGGAGAACGGTCAAAACGAAAAGTCGACGGCTCCGACCACAAATTACTGTAAAAAGTTGTTAAAGAAATGAAAAGTCCAAAAATTTATACTCGTTGTCTGCTTAAAATTTGCATTCTTCTACACACAAACGAGCAGGGGGTAATAGGGGGAGGCCCCCCTGTTGCTAAAACCAAGGGAAATAGACCCCTCAACAAAATTTTTAAGTCCCCCTGCCTACCTCTGGGCAGACAGAGGGCAGGCCCTCTGAGCTTCGACCAGAGGCCAGAGCCAGGCCGGGCCCCACGCGCCAAAAAGAACAAGGACTGGGGGCAAACCCCCAACCTTGTATAAAAAACGCAAAGCCCCTCAACCCACCTTTGGGCAGGCAGGGGGCAGGCCCCCTGGACTTCGAACGGAAGCCAGGGTCAGGCCAGACCTCACACGCCAAAAGAGGAGGGACAGGGGGCAACCCTCCAATCTTGTATAAAAACGCAAAACTCCCATACCTGCCTCTGGGCAGGCTGGGGGCAGGCCCCCTGAACTTCGAACAGAGGCCAGGGTCAGGCCAGACCTCACACGCCAAAAGAGGAGGGACAGGGGGCAACCCTCCAATCTTGTATAAAAACGCAAAACTCCCATACCTGCCTCTGGGCAGGCTGGGGGCAGGCCCCCTGAACTTCGAACAGAGGCCAGGGTCAGGCCATATCTCAGAAGAAAAAGCAAACAAAAGTAAAGAAAATATATTCATAACAGAAGAAGTGTTTAGCAAAGAGAATACTAGGAATCCAGGAGCGAAGAAATTAAAATATTACATCAAGATAAAGGCAGCCGGCCACATCAGGGCTCGGCGCGCAAAAAAGGTTAAAATGTCATCAAGAGAGCAAAGGCGCAGCAGGATAAAAGCAGGAGCCCTCAGAGGACGACTGCCCTGCATGTTAAGCGTTGGAAGCATCTTGGCTAGGGCCAACATCCTCATCAGGCGGCCTGTTTGCCCGAGCTTCGTTCTTGGCGGTGTAAAGGCTTCGGAAGGCATCCTCATTAAAATCAGGGAACATTTCCCTAATTACTTCCATAACAAGCTCCAAAGAAGAAGAGGCCCCAGCCTGAAAGCTCGTTTCCACCGCAACATCAGCCTTCTGCAAAATGGCATCCTTCTCTTTTTGCCATTCCTCGCCCTTTGTCTTCAGATCATCCTGGGCCTGCTTGAGGTCTGAGTCACCCTTGGACAGACGCTCCTCCAAGTCAACCACCCTTCTCTTGGTATGCTCCAGCTCAGCCAAGGATTTTTTACCCTGCTCCACCGCCAGCCTGCTCTCCTTCAACTCCACCTCCAGTTTGGACGCTTCTCTCATAGCTTTTTCGCCCTGAATCTTCCACTGAGTCGCCTGACCCTTTGCCTCCTCCAGCTTGCCCTCCTATTTCACCAGCTGATCCTTCAAATTGGTGATAAGGGTGACATCCCTTTCAACCATAGCCAGACGGTCAGGGGGAGGGACCCCAAGGGTAACCACCAGCTCTTCATCGCTCAAACGGCTGAGAGCCGCCAGCTCAACAGAGGCCTGAAGCACCCTGGAAGTGCGCTGAATGTATTGAATCACCTGATTGGAAGTGGACATTACAGATTTGGTGAGGCAATCCGCCAAAATAGCACCAGAGTCTGAGAGCAGGGCAGAGACGTCCAGACTATCGCCTACAGTGTAATGAAACTCCGTATTCTCCTCTGAGAAGAGGGTGCCTGGAACGTCACGAGCAGGGCGCTTGGGCTCGGGGGTGTCGACGTCGGCCTCCAGATCAACCGCATGTGTAGTCCCTGAAGGCTCTCTGTCCCTCTTCCTCCTGCACTCCAGGGGAACACTCTCCCCAGATTCTTCAGAATTAACAGGACGTGATCCCTGGGGAGTATGAATCCCTGCAGGGGAATCACCCTGCTTACCGGATGGAGAGGAGGTGGCTTCCAAGGTAACCTCCGCCTCCGCGCCCCGGGCATCAGAAAGAGGAGTCGTCGGCTTCGCTGGCGGTAGCCTCGGAGGGAGAGGCAGCCTGGTTCGGCTGGCAGAGATACTCTTCACGTACTTCATCAAATTCTTCTCACCCTTCTTGTAACTGGAAGGAAGGGAGGGACGCTTGGAAACGATGGTGAAATCTTTGTCTAAACCGAGCCTCCTTACCTCCTTCCTCGACCAAAGATGGGTGGCGAAATCTGCAGGGCATAAGGAAAACAGTTAGAAAAATGTAGGAAAAAGTTGAAAGAGACAATGCCAATAAAATCCCTGAACTACCTCCTTCAAGACTGGGAATCAGGCCCACTCGGCCCAGATATTCGTTAGTGGCTATAAGCTCCGCATGAGGAAGCCAGAAGCTAGGGTCACATACGCCAGACTTATCTACAATGGCAACGAATTTCTTGACCAGCTCTTCGTCCCGTCTGTTCAGTTTCACCTCCAGGGCTTTCCCCCCAACACCTGGATGGTACTCCTCATGGGTTTCCAGGCGAGTATGGACATGATTCCTGAAGTGTCTAGGAATCCGCCACCCTGAAGCACTATGCACATACAAAAAGTTGTTTTTCCAGTCTTTCAGACTGTTCAGAGCTGGCCAGACAGGGGTGTATCCTTTCTGCCTTTGGAGAGACCAGTATCCAGGGGAACTCTCTCCCTCAGAAGAGGATACCATCTGCAGACCAACCATGTATCGCAGGGCATTGATGGAGGGCCCCTCACCATGAAATAGGCAGGTCCACGTGTAGGCTATCAATGACCTAACCGCCACAGCGGTCAACTGGGCTATGGCCACATTCATCCTCCTGAAGGCCTCCTCCAAGAAGGGGTGTAAGGGGAAACGCAGGCCAAATTCTAGGCACTTGTGGTAAACGGCTATGCAGCCGTCAGGGGGACAGCATACAGTATCCTTCTCCCCTGGAACAACAATGGTGTACCCCTCCCCAAAGTTGTAAAATTTCTCAATCGCCCCAGCGGCGTTTTTTACCAAAATTAAATCCCGATTTTTGGTCTTTGGGTAGGTTTTCAAGGGGACCTGATACTTAGACTTGTCTAAGTAATATATTCTACCCTCCTCCCTGGGGACAAGGGGGCCGACAATCCTAGTAGGGTCTATTTCCATCGCCTCGTCGTCGGAGTCGACGATGTCAAAGGGAGCAGGCTCAGGCGAGTTGGCATCTTCACCCCCCTCCGTATAATCTTCAAACGTCCTAACACCGGTTCCCCTAGAAGAGGAGGCGAGGTCAGCCCTACCCCTCTCCCTATCCTCCGCCTTCTCAGGCGATGGGTCGATGAATGTAAAGATGCGAGCACGATGACTAGACATAATGATTTAATAAGGAAAAGAGAGGAAATGAAAAAGACAAGGATTTAGGGCAAGATTCTAACCTAAAACGATGAACGCGGGTTGAAAATCCGAAGAAAGAGAGCTCCTCAGTCTAAGAAAATTCTCGGCAGCGAAAGAGTATGAAGAGGGGTTTAGGTTTTTCAAAAAGCGTAAAAGAGGGAAATGGGGGGAATAGGAGGGCTTATATAGACCAGGGGAAGTGAAGAGTCGCCCCTCCTAAAAGTTCCCCCAGCAACTGCCCTACGTGTCACGCTTTCAAAACCAACCGCCCACCTCTTCCCAAGAAAAACCTCGAAAAGGTAAAAGGTGTCAGAGGATTAATCATTCTGTGACGTCATCCCTTCATTCATTCAAAAAAAAATGCAGCGCATATAAAGAAATTGCCTGATCTTTCATTAATTGGAAAAAGCCCAAAAATGTGCAAGTTACATTCAGCGCATAAAAAATAAAAAGTACAAAAGGAGCCTGATTTTCTGGCTCAGCTAACTAGCCTACGAGTCTAGAGCAGGCATAATCATCATCAAGATCTGGGGAATAATCCCCAGGGCTGTCGTCATCCAAGGCGGACCCCCAGTCCCAGTCATCAGAATCCTTGAAGGGATCAGTAGGGACAGGCCCGTCAAATGAATTTTGGTGGCCCTGTTCTAAATTTCAAGATGGGGCCCATCTCCTACATTTAGATGAGATGAAACTACTCGTAAATTACAGTGATAATAAGATTCATTTCATATCAAACAATAAATACCAATTTGATAATTTTATACCGTAGCTATAAAAAAAGAACTAATCAGATGCATTATAATTATTAGATGAGATTCATCATTTTAACTTCTCAAAATGTAAATTTTTTCCAATCATCTATCTAATAAATCCAAAAGGTAATAATACGCGTATAACTTGAAAAAAAAAACAATATTGGATAGAAAAAATCAAATAATTAATTTGTTTTTTTTAAATAGTGTACTTGATGACTACTATTGTGATTTCTCAAAATTTGCATGACTTAAACCCACAAAAGAAAAAGAAGGAAAAAAACTTACTTAGATTGATTTGAGATGCCTCATCAAAAATATTGAGAAAAAAAAATTCAATCTTTAAAAGAATATACGGAGTATATCATAGAATATAAAAGTATGAAAAGAGACAAATCTATAATAATTTATACAATAAACAGAAGAGAATAGAAATTAGAACTACAAATTTAGGGAACTGAAAATTTAAATTAATAATACCATATGACTTTGGTCTTATCGAACTTAATTGTTCCTCCTTGAAAATGGTAAATGCATCATACTCTAGAAGATTACAAGACCAATAATTAAAGTATAGAGGAAGGAGAAGAGTCATTCTTGATTTTGTTCCACATAAAAGTTATTTGGATGGGTGGAGTAATTAAACTAAGAGGTTGGGTAGATCTGGGCCCCCATTTTGATGGGCCCCTGTTCTGAGAACAGGGTGAACATGGAGTTCAACGGGCCTGAGTAGGGAAATCATCTTCGCCCTCACCGGAGGAATAGCCCTGGCCCTCGCTATCCTCAGAATCATGGCTGCTTGTGTCCCAGTCATGGCCAAAGGGGACGGCCCTGGCATCATCAGGGAAATCGCGACCCACCCTCCCCACCAGAGGGGAGGAGGGGTCTGATTCTGGAGAGGAGGTCAACTCAGGACAGCTAGGGCCAAACTGCTCTGGATGCAGCCAGGGGAAGCACCTGTGGCAACCCCTGTCATAACACCCCCCAGCCTGGGTGCAGTGCCCAGGGCGAGGACCAGCAGGAGGAGACCTCTTAGGGCGCCTACCAGCTTTGGAAAGGGCCTTCCTCTTAGCGACCCGTAGAGAACGGGAGCGCTTTATTTTGCTACAACGGAGAATCTGGTGAGCCCGCTTAGCATATTTCAGTCGACGGAGCCCTCTGAAGCAACGGATTTCTACATAAACCCCATAGCGGAAGACTGTTTTCCTAATCCAAGACATTGACTCTTTTTGGAAGGAAATAATGGAGAAGTTGAAAGTGAAGCGTGAAATGACAGAGATCAACAGAATTTATACAAAAACTTTTGGGACAAAAGCAAGCCATTAATGAAGCTTCAACCACCTCTGTAAGGGGAAGAGCCAATCACCACGTTGGCGCCCAGTCTAAGAATCCTCTTTACAAGAGAAGTAATCATGAGCAAAGACATTCCAACTCTTTGCATGCCCAGTACGGTTGAGTTTCTTCCCTCGGGAACGTACTACGCATTAAATGCTGAGTCGCTCAAAAGAGTCAACCTCCCATCCAAACCAAGAGATCGCCTGCCAAAGGGAGCCCTGCCTCCCCTTAGCCGGCGAGGGCCAATTGATGGGGTCAGTAGCCTGCTACGGGTCACCCGCCAACTGGGGCCCAAGATGGCCCGACCAGGAATGAAGAAGAGCCTGCCCTGCATGCCACCAAACAAGGAATCACTAAAACTCTCCAAGGAACTCACCTGCTCGGCAGGGCCGTGCCGCCAGCCGAGCAGGGCAGTCAAGCTCCCCTGCCTTGTGATCCCTAGGGTGCTCCCACCCCCAGCAGAGGCAGGGGAATCAGGGGCCCCTCCGTCATTTTGCCTAAGGTAAAGGAGAATGAGCTGATGAGGTGAAGCCACATGTCACTTTCCCATCCACTCATTCTTTCTCTCTCCTCTTCTCTTTTCCTCTCTCTTGTGGGAAGGTATAAATACTCTCCCATTTCCCACATGAAAGAGATTGGATTTTCTCTCTCTAGACTCTCACTCTAAAACCGCCACCTAGTTCCTCACGAACTACGTTCCTAAAGGCTATTCACGGACTGACTTAGGTATCGGAGAGGGTTCCCCCGGACACCTCCAGGGCCCTGTGCGTTCATTGTGCAGGGGCAGGCCGTCTTTTCCGGGGAAGTCTGATCACCGGAGTGAGGAGAAAGGGAGATCAAAGGAAGTCAGACGAACATTACCCGAGTAACATCAAGAGACCCGAATCCGAAGTCGGGTAAATTGTTTCCATACCGGAACAGCTAGGATAGTTCTCAACATGGTCTCAAGGTTTGAAGGTGGACTAGAGGGTTGCTCAAGGACACTAAGAGGGGTTTTTTCAACTCCAATTGATAGGTGTGTCTAGCTAAGATAAGAAAGAAAGACCACTTCCTCTCATAGCTAAAATCAACAAAAACTCCTTTGGTCAATCTATAAACTTCCTCGCGAGTCTCATAATTCAACCCATTGAACATCACGTGACAAAGTTCCAAACAATTAAAAGGATAAGGGTGAGTATAGATAAATTCCTCCAATCTATTATAATATTTGTGAAACGGTTCACCACAAATTTGGGGAAAATTGAGAGTAGCCATCTCAACAAGAGACAAGAGTGAAGAAACACACCAAGTAAACAAAAACACAAAACGAAACACACAAACGATAAAACACATGAAATTACACAAATCTAAAAAACTAAACACAAAGTTCACTCAAACAAACAAAATTAATAGTCGTCATCCCCGACAACGACACCATTCGATAACTATATGGGTTGCCTATGTCATGTTAGACAAATCTAATTATGCAAAAACATTTATAATACCCAAAACTAGCATACAACAATAACGTACTCCCTCCTAGTTTCCATGATCTTCCCCTTTCTTTAATATATGTGAGGTATATTTTAATCAAAGGGGAAGATCATGGAAACTATGAGGGAGTAGTATATAGCAAGTAAAGGAGTCAGACCACAAGGATGGAATTACTCTACCAAATTATGTAGGAACGAGTGAAAAATGTCTAACCAAGCTAGAAACATGCAAAACAAGACACGAAAATAAAAACTAACCTAAACACAACAGAATGACATGAAATCAGGACCAAGTAGTTCAGATGCTCAAAAACACCCATGGACCAAAAATCAAGTCAAACAGACAAGTCTAAGGTATCGACGGATTTGATAGGTTGGTTGGAATGTAAAGACACAAAATAAGGATAAAAAAAATGATAAGAGAGTAACTTGGTATAATTCAACCAACATGCTCAACCAAGAACAATGCATGACAAAGATCAAGTATCAAAAATCTTCTCACCGAAACAACTCTATGCTCAATAACATTACACATAGAGTGATTCATTCATCCACACAATGTCTAGAAAATAACATCAACATGTGTATAGAACTTAGTAAGGAATGAGGGAATAAGATAATGACTATGCTAAAACAATCATGACATCAAACAACTAGATATGTCCTTAGTCTCAATCAAGTCTCAAGATCCAAATCAACTTGACCAAGAGTGCCACTAGGGGTGTAGATAGGTGTAACAACTTCTCTAACACACAAGAAATTAGTGTAATATACACAACTAGAAAGCCACTTTGATAAAATCAAAGACATAATATATGGATATTACACATAAACAATGAAGCATAGGAGAATCTAAAGATTGAAACTTTGATAAAGATAAGAGTTTTACAATGTAATGGATTAAGGCGTGAGGATGAATTACACCAAGTAATGAAGATTAGCTACTCTTAATTACCTAAATACAAGAATTTTCCCCTAAAAACAAAGATAAAAATGTAAAACCTAAACAAGATCTCTAATGGAAGATCCATCATCTCTCAAGAATTCTCCTCCAAGGGATGATACCAACAAAACCCTAGAAATGACCTATTTATACCTTATGTTCATAACCAATGGATTGAATAAAACCCAAAACAAAATCAAAGCCTAGAACACGAATTCTGGCGAATTAAGTGGATTTTCCCGGTCTGCGTCTACCTGGCGCTGGCTGCGCAGTCCACGCCTAGTGATCTGCTTGCCAACTTTGACATTTCCTAGCTTGCTTTGATGATTTCCAATGTCTGTGGCTTCTTTATTACTTAGGACGAACTTGCTACAAGGAAGATGCACTACTTTAGGTGACTTGGCTCACTGAATTGTCTGGTTCGAGGACCTCGATATTTTAGTAGCTTCACTTTCCTATCAATACTCAAGACGTACCATCCAAACCAACAAACATGTATAAAAAGCTAAGAATGACAGCAAACTACAAATGGTTGCCAAAATATAACAACACTTTAAATGAGTGAAATAAACCATAAGATCAACCCAAATTAATGTAAAAAGAGCCTAAAATGAATGTCTATTTTGTGCGAACCAATGACCTAATGGACCTATACGAGATAGCCTGCTAAATTGTGTTGGAAAAGCTAAAAAGTGGAAATGCGAAGACAAAGAACTTTCGGGCATAGATGGGGAACAATCATTACGCAGACTGGGTAGGTGTTCTTCCGGTATATGAGTCTGCTACAATCTTCAACTTCTTCCTTGGTTTTCTTCATTGGTTTAGTTCCTTTATTCTTTGACATGGAAAGTGGCCTTGCTACTCGGATGAGATGGCTTCGCGGTGATGTCGACCCGCTAATTGTTTGGTTAGGCGGTTAATTTTTTGCTGACCTTTCCTCCTTTGGCTAAACAAAGGCTTATTCGACCCAAGTTGTCTTGAACTTCAACAATGAGTCTAATAACTAGCTGAAAAATAATACAAAAATACCATACGAGTACCAAAATGTGCAAAAGGGCAATAATGCACAATATGCAATGTAAACAACCCATTTTTAATAGGTTAGTTTTTCTTGTCATTTTCTATTAATTCTAGTTCATTATAGTGTATGGATTGTTGATTTTTAGTTTGGATTGTTGTTTGTAACTAGTCACTTCTATAAGCACCTATTTGAGTTCATTTTTCCATATTGCCTACAAGGTATTTGTGAAGTGCATGCCTAAGTGAGTTGTAGTGAGTTGTTGTGCTATAGTTTATGGTGTTATCTCCCTCTTCCCTTACCCCCTCTTTTCTTTCTTATCTTGTTCCTCCTCCGTCTACTATGATGAGTTTTTTCTCTTCCTCCACTTTTTCCTTATTTTTTTCCCGAAGGCACTTCTCCTTGCCCCCCTCCTCCTCATCCTCCCTCTCCTCCTCCTCATCGTGATCATCATCATCACCATCACCATTGCCGTCATCATTTTTCATCCCCACTCCTCGTTCCATTCTATTCTAATCTTTATATTATAAAAGAAGGGACCAAGTCATCCTGCTTGGCACAACCCCCTCATACATTTTCCTCCCAACTAGCACTCTCCTCAGCCTTCCGAAGGTAGTTCATTTCCTTTGGAGAGCTTGCACCAATACGATTGGGGTGTGTGCTGTTGTGTGCTAAATTTAGCTCACTTTTTTTTATCCATTTAGACTCGTTTTCCTTTCGCTTCGGTGTGATTCTTGTGCGATTATCGCTATACTCTAGTCTTTCTCACCTTATCGGTCTCTTTTGTACCATTTACGTGTTTTGGGTAGTTTTCTTACTATTTTGATAGTAATTCGTTGTCCAAGAACATACTCGATATAACACGGGCATGAGAGAGCAGGATATTGTCCAAGACTGATCACGAAACATGAACTCAAGCGACAAAGCATGGAACTTTGGATAGGGGAGCATGCAGGTGCCTTCGCCCGACGACTGTTCTATCACCCAGAGGATCTTCACCAGAAAAGCTCACCTGGCGAAATGATCGGGTGAAATTTTTACCCATCGGGCGACGTTTCGCCCGACGACATTGCTTTCCCAGATTCCTGAAATGCAGAAGAGAAGCCCACCGGGTGAAACCATCAGGTGAAGTTTAGTCCGACGGTAAAGAGGACGAAATCCCAGAAATACAAAGGGAAATGTTTCACCTTGTGAAGATCCATAAGACAAAAGTTTCAACTCAAAGGCAAAAGAGGATTGGGCTTTGTTTGGAATGACCGGTTAAGAGTATTGTATAAATAGAGAAACCCTTATTTTCCACCACAAGTTTCTCTAGAGACTACATCTCCATGATGAGTAAATTAATCTTAAGTTTTTTAATTTAGGGAATTCTAAATTTAATGAATGTTTGAAGATTGTGCAAGAGTTGAGTGACAAGTTCTTGTATTCTCTTTCAAGTTATATATATTAATGTTATCTTCATCTTCTTCCTCCAGTGCATTTTTCCTCCGTTGTTGCCTTGTTGGTATCTTCTCTCCTTCTCTTCTATTTTGTATTCCCCTAACTTTTCTCTAGTCGTCTTGTTCTCTTTAGTTTTCTTGTGTTGCTCTAGTCATTGTTATTTTTGTTCTAGATTGTGTTTTCCTCCATTTTTGTTATAATCCATTTATTTCCTTTTTTTAACATGAATTGTTTTGATTCAATTTTATTGTTTCTTATTTTTGCTAGAATTTCCATGATTAGTGAGTAGACTTCTTGTTAGGTGGTTAGGGAAAGATGACTTCGGTAGCATATTGAAGTCCTTCTTGTGATTGGTCTAAATTGACGATTTGTCTTTCGTGAAGTTTTTTTGTGTAGTAGTTGACCTGTCCGGTCAGTGACGTTGACTTCTACTCACCCACACCAATATGAGGAAACTCAGGGTTTGGGTTGCTTCCGTTAGAGACCTCTCTTAGCATAACGAAAGTGGGTTATAGTTGGGTTAGCAAGGAAACTGAAAGGTGGCTCGAGTTCGTTTCAATATTTGTGCCAATTGCTTGATTCTGGACTAATTGCTTCTTTTGTTTGATTCCTCGACTCCCCCGAACATCTTTCTCTATTATAATTCCGCTTCCGTAATTTATATCGACTTAGTCCCAGTCTAGTGTTGACCATACGAACCCCCCCTCCTTCCTAAGTGAACCCCTAACATATTTTGACTTTAACTCAACTGACTTAAATACCGTCCTCGTGGATCGATCCCGACCTACCACTACTACATTAGTTGGTTTCTCGGTGTTAATAAATATTGTTTGCATGGGGGTCCGCGACTACCTTCATCAAAATGGCGCCGTTGCCAGGGACGGTGATTAGTTAATTGAGTTTTAGTACATTTGTGTTTGATTTTTGCTTTCATTTTTATTTCTCTCTACCCTAGTACCACTTGGCGCTAAGAGACTTACCGTTTATTGAGTTATTGCCCAGGAATATTTCATCCTTTAAGTTGTTCACTTCCGAGACGGAGAGAGAGCAATTTGAGCCTTGTATCCTGGCCCGAAGCAACAATTCAACATTGTGATTTCCCACCGATTATCATCCATTTCTTAACACCCCATATCAAATCAATCCAAATTTTCCTTTAAGACCACAAAAATGACAACCCTCGGTTCTCATTCACGACCTATTCATGCAGGAACCCCTTCCCCCGTTTTCATTGGAACCATCCCGGAGGAATTTTAACTTAAGGCTTCTTTGACTAATATGATCCAACAAGATACTTTTCATGAACTTGCCGATGAAGATGCCCATGAACATATGTAATACTTCAAGGAGAAGCTAGTGGGAGTTAAGTTTGATGGACTCACCGAGTGCCAATTACATCGTATCCTCTTTCCTAAAACCTTACAGGGTGGAGCTAGGAGATGACTTCAAAGCTACAACAAAAATACTTTTCATACATGGGTCCATCTCTCCATTTGCTTTCCTTGAAAAATATTTCCCACCATTGAAGACTAATCAATATCGCATGGAGATTCAAACACTTCGACAAGAGGAAAATGAGAGTTTAAGTGAAGCATGGGACCGATTCCGAGACCTACTTCGGAGATGTCCTCACCACGGTATTTCTGGTTGGCTTACTATCCAAACATTCTATAATTCTCTATCCATTTGTGTGAAGGAGAATATTAATGCGGCGGCCGGATGAGACTTTTTCTCTCTTAAGAAGGATGAATCTCGAGCACTATTGGAAAAGATGGCGAGAAGTGATGCACACTCAAGTAACTCCAAAAGTGTTAAACGCAAGGAAGATGTAGGGTCATCAAGTAATGTTGGGTTGAATCTTGAATCGAGAGTAGAAAAATTGATCAAGAGATTCAAAACATTTGCTTCTAAAGATATCCCCCGACCCTGATAAAGACCACCACTTACGAAAATGACACCACCAAGAGAATTGACTCCACTAGGCAAACGCCACCGTCTTCACCACCAAGGCTCTACAAAGTCGAGATTCCATGTGACTATTGTGGGGGTTATGATCATGAATCGAGTCTATGTCCTTGCAAAATCCTAAATTATGAACAACAATGTAATGAAGCAAGAATACACCATGAAGCTAATCCAAGGGGACGACATGAACCACCCTTGTATATTCCTCACTTTGGGGCAAGTTATAAAACCGCATCATCATATCCCACTCAAGGACGTTATCCCATGCCGCCACCTCAAGGACTATGCTTCCATTAAGGACCATCAAGTCAAGGGATTCCAAATCAAGGAAATTATTTCAATTCTAGATCTTACAACTATCAACCTCAACCTCAAAGAGCTCATCCAAATTTTAAAAGAGGTTATCACAATCAAGGATCTTATTTTCACCAAAGAACCCATCAATTCAACCGTGCTCCCCTTCAACAATTCAATGGAGAATACCCTCCCAATTAGAATCAGGGTAACCCAAGCCAAAATCACCCAGATTTCTAACCTCCACCATACTATGGCCATTCACAAAATCACAACGACAACGGGCAAGGAAGGTGCCCTATGTATGATGTTCAAAGAACTCTCAAATTCTTGTTGGAGGAATATGCCGACATTCGGGAACGAATTAGAGTGTTGGAGGCGTGAAACGCTTCTCAAGCCCGATTCGTTGAAAATCCTATGGGTCCTCCCCATCAAGCCAATGTCAACGCCATTACGGTGGAGCGTGATGTATCAATTTAGGAATCTCGTGGCATCTCAATCTTGAATCAACCGGAACGATCAATCGAAAGTTCTCCTAAGGGAGACCACTCTTTCATAAATGGTCAAGCACACTACCCATGTTCTTCAACCTGTAGCTCAAGTTGTCACCTCGTAACCGATGAGACAAAACTGCCAAGAAGAGACCAATCCAAGTATATTGTGGGCAATAAGAGCTATGTGATAGAACAGGTCCCTACTAAGGTATATACCTCGATTACAAAAATTCATGTTCCGCCATTGTCCTTTCCATCACGTGCTCATTCTGATAGGAGAAAGGTCAAGTTTCCTACATTTGCCGCTTTATTTAAAAGATGTGAGACTATCTTAAATGCTCTAAGATCTACCGAGTTCCTCTAAAGCATTCTCTCAAGGAATCCCTATGTTAACAATGATACCTTGGACGCGCCACCTCTTAAATTTAAGCCCAAACCTATGCCCACGGTACCTAAGGTTGGCGATCCTGGGAGTTTTTCCATCCCTTGTACTATTGGCAATGTTAAAATACACTAAGTTTTATGTGACTTGGGAGCAAGTATTAGCCTCATGCCCCTATCAATTGCCGCAACTCTAAATATCAAGGACATGGTTTACTCTCCATTACAAGTTCGATTGGCGGATGGATCCACCAAAGCCCCAGTTAGAATAATTCAAGACGTGATGGTGAAGGTAAGTACCATGCGAATACCCACTGACTTCGTAGTCACGGATTTGACGGTTGATGTGCGTAGCCCTATTTTGCTCGGAAGACCCTTCCTAGCTATCGGCGGAGCACTCATCGATGTAAACAAAGGACAACTATCTTTCCATGTGGGCGATGACACCATGGAATTCGTACTACCTACCTTCCTACTAGATGTTGCAATTAGCGAGGTATTCAGGAACGAAATGTTGGAACACCCTTTTGTCAACGAATCCTTGGTAAGTTAAAAAGCTATGAATAAGCCAAAGTGCAAGGCAAAGTGCACCTCTTCAAGGGCCACTCTAACTAGAACGAGCTTAGTCAAGAATGAAACTATCAACTCTGAAGTAACACAATTGATGGGTATGCCAATTGCCAAGCCTTGTAGGCGTAATCAAGCCCGATGGATGTGTCAAGAAATCAACCAAAGTATCCTTGAGTTGCTTCTTAAGAAACCCCAACTAAATACCCTTGTAACTTTGATTCGGTTTGGTGGTGTCCTCAATAAGCACCTTGTAAACAATTTTATTTCATTTTATTTGGACAATTAGATAGATTGTGTGGAGCTTTTATATATGCAATATTCCTGCACGATTTGAAGCCGGTTTGAGGATATTTTGGGTGCTTCTAAAGTTGTCGAGATGGTTTTTGGTCCGTGTATCTTGACACATGGATTTGCGATCATTTTGGGAGTAAAGTCCATTTGGGTGGCAATTCAAAGCTAAAGAGAATGGAAAAACATTTGCAGAACCGCGGGTAAAATTTTCCCCGGTGAAAATTTTCCAAGTTACCGTCGCGCAAAACTTCGCCCAATGGTATTTTTGTCTAAATGGCGGAACTAAAATGAAGAAAAACCGTCGTGGGGAACTTTACCCGACGGAGAAATTGTGTAGAATTGGAAGAAAAACTGTCGGGCGAAATTTCGCCCGGTGGGGGTTTAACGGGTGAAATCTCACCCCGCGGCTTAACCACCCCCTACTCCTCATAATTCATTTTTCCTCCCTCTCTCCTCCATTAAAACACCAAAAAACCAACCTTTCTTCCCTTCAATCCACCAATTCTCTTTATATCTTTCCAATCAAATCACAAATTTTCCATCTATTCGACATTCCTAACCCACCCTTGGAATTATTTTTCAAGAAATTCCTCTCCAAAACCAACTTCACAAAAACCATTACCTCTTTCAGAAAACCTTAAGTTTCCATCAAGTTGACGGGAATCAAGCAAACCGTAAGGAAACGACTATCATCGATTTTCAATAGGGGATCGGGTTTTTCATCGCCTTCACCTTTGGAAGAGGCGACTCCGAACCGCGGCCTCATCCCACATTCACAACCGGCTTCGCTTGAGGTACGTCATCCTGTTATTTGTCGTCCTTTTATCCATTCCGAGTCCGATATCAATTTGCAAGGAAAGCATTCTTAGAATGATTTAAAACCCTTTGGAATTGCAAATTTGAACCCACCCGTTAGGCATTGGGCCATGTCTTAACCCGTATGGGTATCGAGGGTAAGGTAAGAGTTATGTGTGAGCGAATTGGCCTCAAAACTTTTTATAATTTGAATGAGGATACTTTCAAAACTATCACATGCGAGTTTTTCCCAACCTTTGAGATGACGGAAAGCTATGGATCTCTACGGCAATCTCTTTTCAGTTGCGGGAAACAAAACACAATTTTTCACTTGAGGCCTTCGGTGCACTACTCTCCCTACCTACTTGGCCTGTTGGAAAACTTAGGGCGGGATAAACTCGTGAGGACAAACTTGCCCGTGATCGCCTTTGGCATAAGATTTCCCGTCAAAAGGTTTTCCGTGGGGGTAAGATTCGGTCTTTCTTGATTCTTAACCCCATTCTCAAATATGTGGCGTGTATCATTGCTATTTCCTTCCTTTCTAGCTATGATACGCACCACAATTATATTGCTACGATGGTGCAATTACTTGAGGTCGCAGTTATGAATCGTAGCTTTTCCCTCAATTTAGCCGAGGCCTTGGCATCGCATTTTTCTCAAATTGCGAGAGGTGCCTGTAAGAGAATCCCTTGCGAAGGTGTTATAACGATGCTCGCCAAAGCCTTGCATCTTGATTTGGGTTGCGAGGGTCTGTAGACACCCAAATTTGGACCTGCTGGCTGCAGAGGTGCCCAACAAACACCCGATGACGATAGGACTGCAACGCGACACGGGTTTGCGATGTTTTAGATAGTTTTCTTATAGAACGGACCAAATAATTACTCGGAAAAATTAAAACTAACATGATGGCAGTCTTAGTCGTGTCGTTACGGTCGTATAGACACTAATTAGAGTCAATTCCAACACCGGGACCCCGAGTCAGCCTTGAAACTCGAACCGAGTCAACCCCGAGTCAAGCGAGCCTCGGGATGAACACCCGAGGCCCGCGAAACCCGGCGCTAGGTCAAGCCGTGGGGAAGCCTTCGCGACCAAGCAAGATATCACACACCCGCCTCTCGGTTTTGGAAAGTATCAAAATCGTATCTTCAAAACTCCAACCGCCCCACCTGACGCGCCTGGGTCTCCCCACGCTCAGACCTAGGCGCCTGAGTCCTGGTTCGCCCCAGGTCACGCGTCCATATGAGCGACGAGGGCTGAAAACACCTATAAATACCCCTCTTCGCATCATTCATTCGATACAATTCAACTCTCTCTTCTCCCTCAAAACCTCTCGCTAAGGGCTCGCACTCCGACACCCGAGGCAAACGATCCACTCGATCGTAGTTCCGATAAAAAAGCGACATCGACGCTACTCCTCACCTTCGAGCACTACACTTGATACCGAGGTGCCTATGATCGACTAGCTCAAAACTAGTGCCCAGGGTCTGCCGGATTAGCCGCAGAACTAGTCCTTAGTAACGAAGCTCTACCGGAGTAGCCGCGGGAAGGTCAAACGGTAACGGGGTTCTGCCAGAGTCACTAGGAGGATCCGCCTGGTTATTCAAGTCGTCACTAGGTTGTCATCTAAACAAAGCTTTCCATATTTGCACTTTCTATTATTATTATGCACTACGACAACACTAGACGTGGGCACTAGGCCCATAAATGTCCACTAAAATACGTAACGTCCCAACTTCAACAACAAATACTAAAACACACTAAACAAACCCAAGTAATTCCGAGATCCGTTCTCAAGACTATCTATGCATCGAGTCCCATTTAGCGTATACTCCGAGGGTGCAATTCCTCACGATGTGATTTACTTACATTCACATTTACAGTTTTTCGTATGATTTATTGCTTTTATGACCTTATAATCGCAAGCTAAATCACCTAACACGGAATTCAAAACGTAAGATTATTAAAACTGAACAAAGTGATGGTCGGGTTCCGTATTAGTCCTGGTGCTCGCCTTATTAGGTTCAACGCATCTCTACTAATGCCGAACCGACGCATCTTAAGCAGAATACCAGGTAAGGTATACCACGAGAATGACTAATATCCGTATTATCACGTTAAAACTGATTTGCTAATACATATAATATTAGTACTCTCTACTCTCCTACGTGCATCTTTTCATGACCTGCTTGTCACGTGAAATCGCATGCAAAGAATGTAAACGCTACTATTTCGACAATAAAGCTTATCTGCCCTTAAAGCAATCGACATAGTAAAGGCATTGAGTTTAAAACCACGGATGTTACAGTACTTCCACCACAACAAAAGGACTAGGATATCAGCCCACCGATTGATTAGTAGAGGCCGCTATAGTGCGGGCGGGATTGGGTGTTGACATTTATCGGATGTTGGCTTCCCAATACGTACCCTCACCCCTTACTCAGAATCGACGGTTTCCGGATGTCCGAAGCCATTGGCAATGAGAGTCATTCCAGGCATGGAGTGCTTAAGGGTACAAGTCTTTATCTTTAGGTCCCGTGCCACCCAACTTTGAGCCGGCAAGGGATCAAAGTTGACTTGAACGGTTTCCAAGTCCCCATAATTGACTCGGTGGCGACTCCACAAATCGGCAACGAATTCAGTTCACTAAAAAGGTCGCCTTACCAAATGAATCGGCCTTTAAACATTTACAACCACGACTCGATCGATTCCCAAACGGAAACACGGGTGCCCGCACTCGTCTAGTACAAGTCCGGATCGTCATCCAAATCGAGGTCCGACACTTCGCCCCGTATGCGAGATCGGAACGGCCCCCGGTAGGGAGGGGGTCGCGTGGGTGGCCGCCGCCACACGATGAAAACCGGGTCGGTCCCGCGCGGGCACGCACGGGGCGCCGGTCGGTGCGGACGGACGTCTACAGTTTGGCGACTCCGCTGGGGAATTGGAAACAAGTTTCCAGCGGTGGTGTAACTTGAACGAGGTCGGTGAAGCTCATGTCTTAGTTCCTAGTTGTTGTCACTACAGGTTTTGGCCTTAAAAAGCCCACCTTAACCGATATCAGGACCGATCGACCTCTTCGCGGTAAGATCCTTAGGGACTCGCGGGGAGATCCTCGATTGACGCTCCGGCCGCCCGACGCGTAACCCGCGGGATTAATAAGCGGATAGTCAAAACGGACGGTATGACACTCATCTCCCCAGATCATTGTCAATGCCTAAGTAAAGACTATTCGTGGGCGGTAGCCTACCCTAACCTACCCGAGTCTGCATCATGCATGAGTGTAGGCATTCCTAGTTATGTGTAGCGTGTTTGAACAATACAACCCAAATAAAACACTAAAAACTGGATTCAACCACGCCAACATATTCAACCGCACCCAATTCCGTTTTTCGAAAATACCTTATCTTTTCAAAACGACCGTTTAAACATCAATACTCCGACCAAATCATGGTTTCTAAAAAAAAAGGAAAACGTTTTTGATGCCGTTACCACGGCAAAATTCACACTCACTAGCTTCAAAAAAAGAGTTCTTAGCGCCATCACCTTGGCCAAACTAAAACCTATTAGCAACAATCATTACCGTTAATGCAATCGAAACTCCCAATTAATGGAGTTAAGGCCACCACACGGTCACATTCTATTTCAAAAAAAAAACTTTTCACATACGTACCATTAGCACAACCAAAGCTTCAATTAATGAAGTCAAGGAACACAAAACGGTTACACCCTCAAAACACTTTTTTTACAATGCACACCCCCACCGTCTAATGCTAGTACGACCGACTAACGTGGGTCACCAATTTTAAAAGTTCTTTTTCAAAAGGCAAAAATTTATAAGAGACACCATTCACCACCTAAGTCCCTCACTAAGGATTTAGTCACACCTTTAGAAAGACTGTCATCAGACTTCGCGCTCCATCACGAGCGTCTCGCACCCCGCAAGTATCGATCTAACTAATTAATAGTAGTTTCGATAGAAGCATCACGTAACTATTTTTAAAAAAAAAGTATTCCCTAAAGGAAATGCGCTCCTTTCAAAAAGAAACATACTTACATTTCGTCATCATTTCCGGTGCACACACATAGCAACTCTCTTACACTCACAAACGATGTTGTCGCACCATCGTTACCCTATTTCTACAGACCATCCCTTTAAAAAAAATTCAAAAATGGTCGTTTTCAAAAGAAACATACATCCAAGTTCCTTGATCCTGAGCCGGGATCGTGATCAAACTCTTACGTCGTACAACTGTGTGTTTAACTGTCCATGCTAGCTATTAGGATCATCTCTACTCAAGGTCTTACGTTGTTAGGGTCGTCTCACTTCGAGAAGTCCTCTTTAAACCTCACCACCGAGGTTCGTGTCAGATCGTCTTGTTACAGAGACAGAAAACTCCGTAGGTGGTTCGCCAGGTACGCCAAGAGCCTAAAACAACTCAATCCCTAAACCAATGACCACACATGTGTGCAAGTCAAGGGTCTCGTCCCAAGCGATCCCGTTACCCCACCTCAGGATGACACCCTCCAATCCGCTATGAACCGCATAGACTTCCTCGAAAACCAAATGCGCCTAAACCAGGGGAACTACGTCCACCTCGAAAATCATAGGAAGTTCGAAATGGTGAACGACCAGTTACCTGAGAACTTCTCCCTAGCCGACATACTCAAGTTCAAAGGAACTGAGGACCCCCTCAATCACATCCGGGCCTTTAAGGATTACATGGCCATTAAAGGGGTCAAGCCTAGCCTCTTTACTAGGATATTCCCCTCATCCCTAGGAGACACACCACGATCGTGGTTTTCTTCACTTGACCTCAAGAAGGTGTCCACCTAGGATGACATCTATGTAGAGTTCGCAAAACAATACGCGGATAACGCCGAAACACAAGTCACCATTAGAAGCCTCGAGGTCCTTTCCCAGAATGAGAAGGAAGGCTTTTCAGAGTTCCTGACCAGATGGAGGAGGGTCAGTACCCAGCTAGTAAACCACCCGGACGAAGCCGCTTTGGTAGAAAAATTTGTCAATAACCTTAGGCCAGCCTACGCCTCCCATCTTAGGTACCAAAACATCTACACCTTTAAGGAGCTATCCACCTTAGGAATACGCCTAGAAGATGATATGAAAAAGGGGGTATTCTCCAAGATAATGGGGAAGGGTTACCAGGGGCCAACCACTTCCTCCGGAACCCGAACTTATGGAAGTAACAAAACCGAGGAAGTACACCTCGTTAAACCAACTACTCGGGGAAGAACAAACTTCACCCCTAGAACGTTCTCAAAACTAGGCATCACATACACCGAAGCCTTAATAAGATTAACCGAGCAAGGAAAGCTCGAACTGATAGGTCCTACTGTGGACCCACCGGCGGACAAGAGGGCAAAATCGTGGGATGCGAATAAATACTGCCAATACCATCGTGGCAACGGCCAGGACACAGAATCCCGTTTTCGAATCAGACATACTATACAAGACATGATAGAAAAAGGGACATCCCTCTTGCCCCACCTGGGATGCGAATAAATACTGCCAATACTATCGTGGCAACGGCCAGGACACAGAATCCTGTTTACGACTCAGACATACTATACAAGACATGATAGAAAACGGGACAATCCCTCTTCCCCCACCTGAGAAACCCAATAATACCACGAACCCCTTTAGTGTCCACGCCATTTTCAATGATACGATCGACTGCTCTTACCTTGTTCCCCTAGAAGAAGAGGTCTTAAACATTGAGGAAAAACCAGACACCGATCCGGAACTCGCACCCCTCGATCTCGTAACAACTATCGAGAGCCTAACCCGCCTAGTTTCGCAAATACACCATGTACTTCTGAGAGTTGAGACTATGATCACCAATATCGAGGAAAGACTCGAGAAACTTCCCAAACCTCCCGCTTCCACATGTAACGGATCGCTCAAGGGGGAGGGCATTGGCTCACCCGAGACTATCGAGCCCAGAAAGAAGTTCACCGAAATCGGGGTCAGTTACGCGGCTGCACTCCGAAGATTAACTTCCCTTCGCCTTTTACGACCCATAGAACCCATGGCCGATCCTCCACTTAAGCATAGATCCCGCCACTGGTCTAAGGCGAAATACTGCCACTGCCAAAGGGGCAACGGCCACGATACGGAATCTTGTACGTTGCTAAAAGATAAAGTTGAGAGGTTAATAAAAATGGGGGTAGTTAAAACCGCACTACTAACAAAAAGGCCCGTTCGCTTCTTAACAAATAGCTCCGAAGAAAGGGGTCTCAAGCTACTAGAGCACCTCGGGTTATCCCACGATCAGGCCCTAACCATGCTAATATCGGATGGATTGCTCTATCCATTAAGTCCGACACCTGATCCACCCGCTGGTAAGAGACCGTCGCACAGGAATGGTGACAAGTGGTGCCGGTACCACCAAGGCCGAGGACATGACATTAGCGAATGTCGTGAATTTAGGCAACAAGTTCGCCACCTCATCCAGGAAGAAAAATTCGGGGCGTATCCCGAGTACGAGGGTTCTAAGACGCCTACTGAGGCTAGCAAGTCCGCACCCGAGTCAGAGTCTAGTTCGTCTTAGGGCTTAGGCTAATAAAGTAACAAATATTTCGTCTTCTTGTTCGTCATCGAGTCCAGAGAGGTGCGAGGGGACATGTCCTCCACCTCCCCCAATATCAAATCACGGGCACCTAGCCCGTCTACTATTATTATCAATAAAACGATCTCCTTTTATCTTACAAACATGCCTCGACAATCGCTTAACTTTCTTTCAACAGATCTGCTTTAAAACGCATAAAAAACTCGACTTTATGCCAATTATTGATAACAACTGACTAAAATGCAAGGGCTACCACAAACAGCCCACTCAACATCACCCCAAGGAGGAAATCGGGAATAACAACCTTAGACTCAAACCGCCACTGACCAAATAAGAATAAACTCGGAAACAAGCAAAACGCCACCTGACCAAACTTACCGACAACACAAAGCATGTCTAATAAGTCTAAAAACAGCCATGTCTCTGGGGGTCAAAAAGGAAAAAAAAAACAAAAAAAACCTTAGAGTCCACGAAGGCTCATCCTTAGTAAGACAACCACGCCACGGTTAATTGATGGTTCATGGAAAAAGCCTAACCACATACCAAACTGAAGTAGAAGCAATGCCTAAAGAATTCGCCGAAATCGACCTCATACACATACCCCGCGGAGAGAACCAACTCGCTGACGCATTATCCAAACTAGCCACACTACTAAACGTGCCCGATCACCTCTTCTCCATGCCCATCTGTGTACAAAGAAGCGAACAACCAGCCCGTATCCACAACCTCGAAATCGACAACGCCACCGAAGAACCTAGGTACAAAGCAATCCCAGACCTTAGAACCCACGGGTCATATCCACCTGACACTAATGCCGAAAACAAAAGATCCCTACGAATACAAGCCACCCATTACGTCCTGAATCAAGGCCTACTGTACACACGAACCCCCAGAGGGAGTCCTCCTTAGACACATAAACAAAACCCCAATCTGAGAGAGTCATGGAAGAGGTACACGACGAAGAGTGCAGACCTCACATGAGTGCACACCTACTAGCCCGAAAAATAATGAGACTGGGTTATTACTGGATTACCTTAGAGACAAACTGTCGACGTCACGTCCGGCACTGCCATAATTGCCAAATATTTGCCAACATCCAACACCTACCTCCTTATCCCCTACACACTATAGCCACACCCTGGCCCTTCTCTACCTGGGGGATAGACATCATAGGAAAAGTACACCCTTCCGGGACCGACGGACATTGCTTTATTAGCCATAGATTACTTCACCAAATGGGTAGAAGCCGCCTCTTACACCGTACTAACCTCAAAACATGTAGTCAAATTCTTGCAAAACAACATCATTTGCCGTTACGATATACCGCATGAAATCATTAGCGATCAGGGGGCTCACTTCAGGGCCGATACCCAAAATCTCCTAGACAAATACAAAATACAAAGACACAAATCTTCACCCTACAAACCGCAAACCAACGGGGCCGTAGAAGCAGCCAACAAAACCATCACCACCATCCTTAAGAAAATGATAGACAACTACCAAGATTGGCCGAACAAATTCCCCTTTGCCTTATGGGGATACCGAACATCCTATAGAACACCCACCGGAGCCACGCCATATTACCTAACCTATGGTTCCGAAGCCGTCCAACCAATAGAGCTAGAAATACCATCACTAAGAATATTAGCCGAAAGTGGTATCCCTGAGGAAGAGTGGAACAAAAAACGATACGACAAGCTAGTACTCCTAGATGAACGTATGATACATGCCCTATCCAACGTACAAAGCCTACCAACAACGCATCCAACGAGCCTTTAACAAACGAGTGAAATCCCGAAACACACACGAGGGAAATTCAGTGATCAGACCCATTAGAGCACCCATTCCCATCGACCCTGGAGGGAAATTCAAACCAAGTTGGGCGGGCCCCTACCTCGTTAAGAAAATACTCTCGGGGGGCCCCGTAATCCTTACTGACCTAGATGGACAAGAATTCTCAACCCCGACCAATACGGGTCAGCCCAAGCGATACCACCCGTAAATACCCTGGAAATCACGTCCGGACCTCCGACTTAGGGGAAAACAAAAAAAACAACAAACAACGAGAATAACAACACGAAAAAAGTCAAGTTCGCATCGATAGTTGGCATAAACGAGTCTAAAGCAAACTCACTCACATTATAAGAAAGATAAAAGAACTACGATCATGGTTTGATTCCGCCCGAAAGCGGATACGTAGGCAACCCTTTCCCGGGTACAACCAAACAACTAAACAAAGCAGTCGACTAATCGATTCATGAGCAAACCGGGATTCATCCCACGACCCGATCGCCGAGTGATTTAAAATGACGAAGCACAAACGACGAGCCATGGACGGGGTGAAAACCCGAAAGGGCGCCCCGGGCAAAATGAAGAATCGAGTTGCGAGCCGTAAAAAAAAAAAGCAAAAAGCAAAAAAAAAAACAAAACAAAAGGGTGAGCCGAGGACGTAGTGAAAACCCGAAAGGGCGCTCCGGGTAAAATGAAGAATCGAGTTGCGAGCCACCACGAAAAAAAAGAAGAAAAATAAATGTGCTTCTCATTAAAAAAAACTGGTTAAATCGAGCCTTTGTCGAGGCATCAACATCGAGCATCCAAAATTCGAACGTCCCAGAAAATTAATAACCTATCTAAACTCCCCAAAAACTAGTACTAATATGCCACATAATATCAACTAATACAACATAATATTAAACGGCTGGACTCTACCGGTCCAACTTATCCCTACCCTCACCATTCGGGCATGATTGCTTGCGTTCTTCCTCTTCAATTTTCCGAAAGCACGCTTCTAACGCCCTATCCAAACGTGAGTCCAGCAAATCCCACTTGCTCTGCTTTTTTGCAGTCTTAATATGGGTCTTGTTGGTCTTGGCCCGTTCGCTCGGATGAACTGACTAAACTAGGATCGGTCCCACTGTCTCTGGTTAGGCACCAAGTCTCTCGAGTCTCCTCTTCGCCTCTTAGCAGAGCTGTCTTTCTAACTTTTGAAACGGTCTGTCCTGATGGGCGTTCACAAACCCTCTGCCGGACGGAAGTATTGTCGGTCGGTCGATCAAAGGAATGCAAAAATTTCCATTCCCAGGACACCCTAAACCCCCTAAGCAAATCCTCGGTCCATGGATCAGGATTAGAAACGACCTTAACATCATCTGGAATAGGAGGTCGGACACCCATTTGATTTGACTACATGCTAGGGTAAATGTAAATTTGATCCCTCATGGATAGTAGTAACAAGGCCCAGGTCGAAGACGAAAATGGAAACCCAACGCACCCACTGATATTCCACCACGGGATGGACCACCTGATGACAACTTCTTCCCTAACTAAGTAGGAAAACCAATCCTCCTCTTCAGGACTTTTATTCCACACCAGCACCATTTTCCGACCCGTGAAACCCCAATAGTTATAGTCTTTGAAACACCGGGGAGGGTCGATTAAGCCGAGCCGTTCCTGCAACCAAACTTGCACAAAATACGACGAAGCATCGCACCCCCGAAGTCAAAATAACCACAAAACAAATAAAACCAAGCTACAAAAATACAACACAAAAAATGCACACCTGTAGGATTACCCTAGAGCCCCGAGGAAGTCTCCTCTGTGCCGGAACACTAGCGCCAAGACCCAAAATGAGTTCACCTAAAATAAGCAATGAGGGTGATCGTCCATGCTCCATAGCCGCTACCACATCCAACACTCGAGGGTTACCCCAACCTTCACGTGACCGCACATCCTCAAAAAGATAATAACAACCATAGTAGTATTGAAAGCACGCCTACATGTCGAAACATGATGAGAGCCAACTTGTGAGAATGTCCTAAAAGGCGACTCTAGATTAAGACCATCCACACCAAAATAGCCTTTAGCCTCCTCTAATGAAGAAAGGTCCAAAAAGTGATAAAGTCGCTCCATGTAAGCACCATCCCCACAAGGCACACAAAGTCGAACCGAACTTCACCCGCCTATAGCATCTATTTCTTCAGGCAAAGGACAAACTTTACCCCCGAGGAAAGCAAAAACTTTATATTTCGAGTCCCAAAACCTAGATCATGCCCGTAGAAAATCATCCTGTACCTTGACTCGACTTAGTGCAACAACTGTCGACAGACCATCGTTTGAACTAACCTCGGAATGACATTTCTTAAACAAACCCGCCCACTCGGTCAGAACATTCCCGAAACCCGACATGATCCAAGATATGGTTCTATACCTTACGGATATCCTAGTATGCCTAGGACATACACCCACAACACGTATATATAGCACTAATCCCACAAAAATTACGAAACAACGAAAATTTCCATAACCCGGGACTCGGACCGCATCGGCCCACGCGCCCGAGGGTCCGCCCGCCTAAGCCCAAGCGACCCGGAAGTCAATTGCCTTAGCCCGAGCGCCTAAAGCCAAGCATGGCTCAACCCGAGCAACCAAAGGATAGAAACTTGAGCCCCCCCGTGATCGTCATGGCTATCATCTTGCGTCAGAAACAACCTCACAAAATCATTAGAGCCCACCCCGAAAACTGAGATACCCATGTAGAGCCACAGGAATGCGAGTTCACTCGTCAGACGCACGAGACTTAGACATTTTTTTTGTTTAGGGGGATAAGCTACCCCACCTAGGCGTGTCGTAGCATATTAGCGGTCATCGTCAAGTCGCGTCTGTAACAAAGCAATTCTGTAAATATATAAAAGTGGTCTAACTTTTTTTTCAAAAGTTGCTCGAATTTTAGACTTCGCTTCCATCCTAAATGCCAAACAATCGCATCCATCTCTGGATACATGTAACCAAACCACATTGATATTTTACATCTCGAGTCAAAAATGTTTTAACCGACGTACTACCTGATCTGATTCCCGGCTCAAACTAACGCATTTCGGAACATTCGAAAGAAACTTTTTTCATCCTCCCACGCAACGCTAATGCACCCTAAACCAAGTCACATCGCGAAATGAACGAACACAAAAATGATTACTTGTCAATCTAGTAAATCACCAAACGAAAACGCAAGATTAATCCGACTAATTCAAATACTAAGAATCTAAAACAGATATACAAAATATACAAATCCTTATACAAATCGAGGCTAAAAAGGACCCCTAGAAGCCGCGCCGACAGCAATCACGATTTCACAAAGCTGATCATCTAACCTTAGGTCCTCCTGGTCTATAAGGGGAGACTCACTACCGTCCATCCCCGACAGCATATCTATGGTAGCCGTCTCGGGAATCCCTCTAGCCTCCTCCATAGCACCCGTAGCCTCATCATCGACCTCAGCCTCCCTTTCGACCTGATGCCTAGCCTCACCCTGAGCTGAGGTCTCACCCAGGGACCGGGCCAACTGCTCCTTCAAGAAGGCGATCTCGTCAGCTTGAGATTGTAGAAGCCGCTGTGCCTCAACCTCTCTCGCCTCGAGCTCGGTCACCCGAGTCTCCAACTGACCCACCATATCCGGAACATCCTGCAAACACACTTAAGCATTAGGAAAGTACACAAACAGCCTAGAAAGCTACCTTAGTCACGTAAACTCACCGATCGAGGCCCCGAAGTGTCACGGGAGACCCTCGAGGCATAAGTCCGGAAGCAGTTGGCAGCCTGCCACAACCGCTGATGGCAAGCCGACGAAACCTGAAAAGTAAAATCACAGAGGTTAGACAGACCGACCCTAATCCTTAGAGCCCAAGCAAAGGACAATAAAAGTAAGACTCATCCGTTACACCCGGTCACGCCACTCTATCCTGACATCCATCTCCTCAGCAGAACAAAGGGGGAAGGGCTCAGTAGGGGCTACCCCGACCACACCGACCCTGAGTAGTGTCCAAGGGAAGACTGGGGGCTGAACATCATCAGCCAAGTCAACCGGCTAGGAGAAAAGCGAACCGTTCCAAAGGAAAGCAAATACTAAACCATAGGACAAAACAAGCGATAAAACCAAGACCGATACTCCAATAATCCTAAACCTAGGGGTCTACTGAGTAAAGCAAACCATAAGAAAGAAACTCGCATCTGCAAGGCGCAGGTGGCTCGCCAGTGCATCCTCCGATAAATAGTGCCCCCAGTCCGAACCAATCTCCATTCAATCACTGCCGGAAACCCAACCGGACGGGCCCACATCGTCCTAAGAGCCAATCAAGGGAGTTAGGAGAAAATTCAAGCCCCATGAGGCAGGCCTTACAACCACCTCTAGTCGAAATCGACCACCAACAATGAACGAACACGAGAGCCTTAATTAATAAGGATGCCTGCGCTTGACCGCATGATAAAACGAGAAAAGGGGGGCAAATCCACACCCCAAAAGCACCCGAAGCAACCAGTTATCCTGGCAAGTCCCTAAGCACTCAATTTACATCCCAGGGGATTATTATTTTAGCACATTCCCGTAAGAACCCACTAAGCAAATGCAAGCCCAAGAACTAATACAAACACCATTGTGCAGTCAGTAAGAGCTTACATGCCAAGTCTGGTAATTTAAAGGCAGAAAGTACCAAACCCAAACGATCACTCATCAATAGGCCAGGGATAGTCAGAAACGTTCCCGAAGAAAGTCGTAGACCAGGGTTAGTCTAACGCAGCTACTCGAGAGAGATAAACTTAACTTAGCGTAACCACCCGCAAGGGATTGAATCAAAAACACCAATAAATACTTAAGCAAAACAACGCAACTCAGAGTCAATAAATATAAAGCTTGCACCTACTGAGACAAAACGAAATAGCAATAACGGGACAACTACTAATCAACATCGATAATACACTTTTGACAATAAAACAAACATAGGAAACACACTTAACCTAAACGCCACACCCGGACGCGTAACAAAGCATATCTAAACCAAATTAATCTAAATAGACTCTAAACAAATCTCGAGTGCATAAACAACCAAAACAAAAGCAAGAGCAAACCCGAACAAAATAAGACAAGCATGCGAAACAAAATTAACTAAGACAAATTCACTCCACCAGCATTTTACTAAGACAGATAAACGAACAGCGATTTGCCCGAGGGGTCTGAGTTATCCCGGAGGCAACAACAATTTTGTCCGAGGGGTCAGAGGCATCCCGAAAAACAGCATTTTTGCCCGAGAGTCAGAGTTATCCCGGAGGCACAGCAACAGCAATATTGCCCGAGGGTCAGAGATATCCCGGAGGCACAACAATTTTTATTTGAGAGGAGACTAACGCCCTCGAAGGAGTCTTATACCTCCACAACAATTTTTTTATTCGAGAGGAGACTAACGCCCTCGAAGGAGCCTTATACCTCCACAGCAATTTTTTTATTCGAGAGGAGACTAACGCCCTCGAAGGAGTCTTATACCTCCACAGCAATTTTTTTATTCGAGAGGAGACTAACGCCCTCGAAGGAGTCTTATACCTCCACAACAATTTTTTGTTCGAGAGGAGACTAACGCCCTCGAAGGAGTCTTATACCTCCACAGCAATTTTTATTCGAGAGGAGACTAACGACCTCGAAGGAGTCTTATACCTCCACAGCAATTTTTATTCGAGAGGAGACTAACGCCCTCGAATAGTTTATCTTGTCCTAGGGGTCATAAGCATCCCAATGACGATTACTCGAGCGGAGACTAATGCCCTCGAACGTTTCATGTTATCAAGGGTTCACAAGCAGCCCAAAATATACTCGTACAAATAAAGGCCAACTTAATGTGTTGCTAGCGCGCAAAAAACACTTAAAATTAAACGAAACCTCTAAATAAGCTGAAGAAGACAAAGCGCGCACACAAAGAATCAAGAACAAGATGTCAAGCAACGGCCCGGGCCCCAAGCAATCAGCCACAAGCGAAGATGTCAGGTATGACTTCTCAGCCTTGGCTGGCAAGCCTCACCGCGTAGTCCAACGGACTTAAAACGACCTGACCGGACATCCATCAGGTCGTAATCCTCGATTGACTTGGGTGGCTATACTTTGACTTTCGCCTTGTCCAAGCCTCAGTCAAAGTGGGGGCTTCTGTAGACACCCAAATTTGGACCTGGTGGCTGCAGAGGTGCCCAGCAAACACCCGATGACGATAGGACTGCAACGCGACACAGGTTCGCGATGTTTTAGATAGTTTTCTTATAGAACGGACCAAACAATTACTCGGAAAAATTAAAACTAACATGATGGCAGCCTTAGTCGTGTCGTTACGGTCGTATAGACACTAATTAGAGTCAATTCCGACACCGGAACCCCAAGTCGGCCCCGAAATTTGAACCGAGTCAACTCCGAGTCAAGCGAGCCTCGGGATGAACACCCAAGGCCCGCAAAACCGGACGCTAGGTCAAGCCGTGGGGAAGCCTTCGCGACCAAGCAAGATACCACACAGCCGCCTCTAGGTTTTGGAAAGTATCAAAATCGTATCTTCAAAACACCAACCGCCCCACCTGACGCGCCTGGGTCTCCCCACGCTCGGACCCAGGCGCCTGAGTCCTGGTGCGCCCCAAGTCACGCGTCCATATGGGTGACGAGGGCCGAAAACACTTATAAATACCCCCCTCCGCCTCATTCATTCGACACAATTCAACTTTCTCTTCTCCCTCAAAACCTCTCGCTAAGGGCTCGCACTCTGACACCCGAGGCAAACGGTCCACTTGATCGTAGTTCCGATAAAAAAGCGACATCGACGCTACTTCTCACCTTCGAGCACTCCACTCGGTACCGAGGTGCCCGTGATCGACTAGCTCAAAACTAGTGCCCAAGGGCCTGCCGGATTAGTCGCAGAACTAGTCCTTAGTAACGAAGCTCTACCGGAGTAGCCGCGGGAAGGTCAAATGGTAACGGGGTTCTGCCGGAGTCACTAGGAGGATCCGCCTGTTGATTCAAATCGTCACTAGGTTGTCATCTAAACAAAACTTTCCATATTTGCACTTTCTATTATTATGCACTACGACAACACTAGACGTGGGCACTAGGCACATAAACGTCCACTAAAATACGGAACTTCCCAACTTCAACAACAAATACTAAAACACACTAAACAAACCCGAGTAATTCCGAGATCCGTTCTCAAGACTATCTATGCATCGAGTCCCGTTTAGCGTATACTCCGAGGGTGCAATTCCTCACGTTGTGATTTACTTACATTCGCATTTTCAGTTTTTCGTATGATTTATTGCTTTTATGACCTTATAATCGCATGCTAAATCACCTAACACGGAATTCAAAACGTAAGATAATTAAAACTGAACAAAGTGATGGTCGGGTTCCGTATTAGTTCCGGTGCTCGCCTTATTAGGTTCGACGCATCTCTACTAATGCCAAACCGACGCATCTTAAGCAGAATACCAGGTAAGATATACCACGAGAATGACTAATATCCATATTATCACGTTAAAGCTGATTTGCTAATACCTACTCCCTCCGGTCATTATTTATCGCCCCACTCACTTTTGCACATAAAATAAGGAGTGAATATGAAATGGTAAAGAAATGATGGTGGGGTAGTGAAAAATGAATATAAAATGGTAAAGAAATGAATGGTGGGCCTTAAAGTGTAAAATTCAGTGGCATTTCATGTAAATAAAGGATAGAAAGAAGGATAATATGGAAAAAGGGTAAGATATAAAAGGAAAGTGGAGAAGTGAGGCAAAAAATAAAAAACTGCCAAATAAGGAAAGTGGGGCGAAAAATAGTGACCAGAGGGAGTATAATATTAGTACTCTCTACTCTTCTACGTGCATCTTTTCATGACCTGCTTGTGACGTGAAATCGCATGCAAAGAATGTAAACGCTACTATTTCGACAATAAAGCTTATCTGCCCTTAAACCAACCGACATAGCAAAGGCATAGGGTTTAAAACAACGGATGTTACAGTACTTCCACCACAACAAAAGGACTAGGATATTAGCCCACCGATTGATTAGTAGAGGCCGCTATAGTGCGGGCGGGATTGGGTGTTGACATTTATCGGATGTTGGCTTCCCAATACGTACCCCCACCCCTTACTCAGAATCGACGGTTTCCGGATGTCCGAAGCCATTGGCAATGAGAGTCATTCCAGGCATGGAGTGCTTAAGGGTACAAGTCTTTATCTTTAGGTCCCGTGCCACTCAACTTTGAGCCGGCAAGGGATCAAAGTTGACTTGAACGATTTCCGAGTCCCCATAATTGACTCGGTGGCGACTCCACAAATCAGCAACGAATTCAGTTCACTAAAAAGGTCGCCTTACCAAATGAATCCGCCTTTAAACATTTACAACCACGACTCGATCGATTCCCAAACGGAAACACGGGTGCCCGCACCCGTCTAGTATAAGTCCGGATCGTCATCCAAATCGAGGTCCGACACTTCGCCACGTATGCGAGATCGGACCGGCCCCTGGTAGGGAGGGGGCCGCGTGGGTGACCGCTGCCACACGATGAAAACTGGGTCGGTCCCGCGCGGGCACGTGCGGGGCGCCGGGCGGTGCGGACGGACGTCCACAGGGTCCACTATTAGGAAGTGGAAAGTAACTAGATGAGCATTATTGTCCGTTCCTAGTGTGGACTTCCGGTGACTATGATAGTTTATTCTTGTGTAAGAGAACTGAACTTAGGGTTGTCGTCTTGCCTAACCCGGATTGGGTCTTACTTGAGAATGGACTTAATTTTGGTATTCCCAAACGATTCGGGGAGTATTTCCGAGACCATACCCGAGGGAAATTCTACATGGTAAATTACCCTGAATGTCCCGTAGATTATGACGACGATGAAATCTTAGTTGAGGAAGTGACGGATGATGAACTAGAAGTGGAAGTCCTTGAGGTATTTGAGGACAGGGGACACCGTAGCCTACCTTCCACCTCTCACCAACCTTCTACCTCTCATCAAACCGAACCCCAATTTACCGAAGACACTCAATTCCACACCCCCAACCTTGAAGGTTTCACTCCTCCTAGAGACTCCACCTATACACAAGCTGCCCCAAGTTTTCAGGAAGATGTTAACATGAGTTCTCCAAGGCACTCTTCATTCTTAGGATCGGAGGATTTCTACAACCAGTGGGGGTAAATTCATGACTACACTAGGCAAACTTGGGAAAACTCCGTTGAGGCCCTCTCTTTAGCTCGTGACACTCACCATCTAGCTAGAGACGTACGAGACCCCATGCATCATACTTACACTTATGCTTGAGATGGTTTCGAGTGGGCTAGGGATAACTATTGTAACACCCGTAAATTTCCTAACTCTGCTATCTGTTTCATTACGATTATATCGTAACTCTGTAATATTTCGTCAACTACATTTTTTCCATTTCGAGGTCTCTTTCATTATCGAGCCTAAAATTATTTATTTTCGTAAAAAGATTTTTAATTATTCTATTTTTATTCGAAAAGCCATTTAATTCTTTTCATCGCAAGTATGTTTAATTATTTTTTAGGAATCATATTTTCTATGAACCATAATTTTAAAATCGAGTTTGGACTATTTATTTTTCTAAAAATGCTCGATTATATTTATAATGGTTTCTAGCTCAAAAATATTTTATTTTCAAAAAATGGTTGTTTAATTATTGTACTACGCGATTTCATAAATAATTATTTTCTAATGCGTTTTAATCCGATTTCTTCACAAGCGCTTATATTATTTTATGAACCTTCTTTTATCGACTTGAGAAATATTTTTGGACACCATAAATCAACACTACATATTATTTTTATCCTATCTATTTTAAATCTTGTCCACGTATTTGTTTTAATCGAAAATTTATCACATCAATTCGTTGTTTGTTCTTTCCATCTCAACCATCTCATCTTCTAGTTGAGTTAAGAGTCCATGTAACTCGATTATTCCTATCTTTTAACTTTCTAATTTCTTTTATATACTCTCTTTCATTCTAGTCTATTTTATTCACAACACAAGTCTTCCTTTCTTCTCTAGGTTTCACATTAAATTTCCTCATTTTTGTTCATCAATCCGATTCTAATTCATCTCTAATTCTTTCCGATTTCGAAGGTAATTTAATTACTCTTATTTGTTCTTCATCTCGTTTTCCCCTTTCTATTCACTTGTAATGTGGTTTTAATATCATATGTTTAATTATTTTATAGGCTATCATGCTAGATCCGACGAAGACAATTATTTAATTATTCGAATCTCGATTAAGGTAACATTGACACGTTACTCGGTATTATGTGATATTATTGATGTAATTGCATGTATAGTAATTAGATTTTTTTAGACAATACATGTATGTCTCGTTTTTAATAACAAAGACTTTAAATCGTAAATTTTCACATGTTTCGTTATTTTAAATCGTTTTTACGAGATTAGCGAATACGTCTTTCTTTTAACTATTAAAAAGTATTATAAGGCCGAGACTAAAACATAGACATAATAATTAATTTCATAATTTTCGTGATTTTAAAGTATGAATTATCAAATTGAAAGTTTTATTGTTTTTAATAAAGTTATAGCATGTTTCAGAATCTGTTAGTGTTTTTGTGTGAATTAATATTCTATTTTACAAACTTTATTTCCGAAAACTTTGAAAAGAGACTACTATTTATTTTAAGTTTAATTTATGTCTGTTTAATTTCGTAAACTAATTACAAGTCGTTTGGTCAAAATAAATTGTTTATGAACAGGTGTCAAATTAATCCGCGAATCTGTCAGTTGTGATAAAATCTGATTTGAAACATATAATAAACTTTGTATTTAATCTAGGTAATTTAGGTAAATAAACTTTAAAGTGTCTAGTTAATGTTTCCAATTGGATTTTCTTTAAAATCAATTTTTAAACGTGTTTTATTAAAGAAATACAATCGATGTCTAATTCTGACAATTTGTAAACATATGAACAGAAACCCATGTTTTATTTAGAATTTAGATTTTCTCCAGAAATAACAGTTATAAATAAGTTTCTATAGTTTTTAACCCCACTGGTCTTACGTTTGTTTGATTTTGAATTATTTAATTACGAATTTTATAGTAAGACAGTGCAATTCTGGAAAATCTGAAAATTTGTTATTTAAATACTATTAACTAAAACTTCAATCTTTTTAGAAATAATTATGATTTTGACTTGACTTGACTTTTAATCAAGAATTATACATTTATATAATAAATATAATGTTTACGTCTCGATGCCTAATATTAACTATTTTATATAACTCCTATTTTAATCGATTTCTATTTATAACAGTACCTACTTTTGGAAAGTTATTATTTTAAGAAAAGTTTTACATTTATAAAGTTTCCTCTTTTGAAAAACGAACTATATTTTTATTGAATTACGATAATGGTTTTGTTTGGAGTTATGGAATAATGGAAGTGTACGAGTAGAGTAATACAGTCTAGAGTTTATGTTTTGCCATCAGCTATAAGGCTAGTGTATCCGAGTGTGATACATTGGTTGTTGAACTGAGCATGTTTTTGTCCATGAGTGTATATTCATTTTGACCTTAAGCTCGTACCTCGCATGTAAGACGCCGTCGGGTTGAACTGGCACATTTGGTGTTCCAGGAGGGGGTGTGCATATTTACTTAAGCTAGGACCTCACATCATAAGTCGCCGTCCTATTATGGTTGAGTAGCGTAGTTAGATATCGAGGTTTGATTTGTTTGAACTAAGTTCTCGAAGTTAGATTTTAGTATTCTTCTAGTGAAAGTCTATTCTGTTGCACTGATTCATATCCATAACGTCGTTATTATTATTGGTTGATATTGACTTGCAGGCTGACAATCATTTTGAATTATTTTACTACAGCGTTTTAAACGTTTTCTATTTTCAATTATTTTGATATAATACTCCCTCCTAGTTGTTTATATTTTCCCTCTTTTTTTGGCACAAATATTAAGAAGGGAATAAAGAATTGATTAAAGTAAGAAAATGTGAGGTATAAAGTAGAAATATGGTGGGGTTTGTGAGTAAAGAAAAGAATAAAGAATTGAAGGAAGAATAAAAACTTGATTAAAGTACAACCCAAAAATGAAAAGAGGGAAGATAATCCAACTAGTGACAAAAAGGAAAGAGGGAAGATAAAAAAATTAGGAGGGAGTAATAATTATGCTTTAATGTCATGTAATATGGCTGGGAGAACGTTGTCGTTACTCCCCCACTGAATTGTGGATGTTATGTTTATAATATGACAGATAATTTGCTATTGAGTTTGAGTGTGAGCTAGCGAGTAACATGAATCCTACCCTACTTTATTTATATTAATTTTTGGATTGTTAACCTATTTGGAGAATTTTTATTTTTAGCCCTTTTGTAAAAAGTGGTCTTTGTATTGACTGTCTGTTCTTTTTGTAAAATTTAGAACATCAGTGTGTTTTAATTCCAAATTTACAGTGTTTCCGTCACTGTATTGCGTTGGAATTTATAGAAGATTCCAACTATGAGATGGTTGAGGACGCTCATGCGGCGCGAGAGGTGGCGGAAGAGAACTAGAGGCTATTGTAGCAGCAACAACAATATTTTGATAGATTCTTTGGTAGTTTTCCGTTAGGTTATAGCAACCCACCTCCACCTCCCCCGGGTCCCATGTGAGCAGTTTGTCCTAGTTAGTGCAGTGTGTATTTGGGTGTTGGTTGCCCTTTTTTCAGTTCTTTCAGTGCCAGTAATTGGCAAATGTTCAGATTTTGTGATCGGTTAGTTATTTGTGTTTGTTGGTACCCTTATTGGGTTAATGAATTTTGTGGTGATTGTGCAGGTTTATTTGGCGCGCGTGGCCCGATTATAGCTCCCGACTTAGGTGACTTGATCGCACCTAAGTCATTTTTGAAAATCCAAACTATTTCTTTCTCTTCTCCCTTCTCATCAGTCCAACTAGTTAGATTTAGTCGAAGTCAGACGGAATAAGGGCTAGGTGATGTGACTACACCTACGCCCTTTTTCCACCCGCCTTTCTCATTTTATTTTCCTTTTATTCGTTTAATTTCTTATATTTTTCACCTTTTGGTTAGGGTCCAGGTTATGTGATTACACCTAGACCCGACACCTACCTCTTATTTTTAATTTTGACAAATTAGGTAATGTTTCAAAAATTAGTCTTAAAAATATAACCCAAAAAGTAAAGAATGAACAAAAAGTAAACTAAACCAAATAAAGAAAGAGAGAAGAAAACAGAAACTAAAATACGGTATAAATTATTTGTTGGAGACATAAACAATCTCATATTAAGTCTTTCTAATAAACTTTTTACATATTGAATTATCCACTAGTACAACTCTATATGGTCTAGAATTTTCTACGAGGCTAAGAAATAGGTCTCTCTTGTTACGAATATATTCATTTTATTTAAAATTAAAAATGATCAAACACTACACCATGCGCATAGATGAAACAAATACTTCACTAATCCCAAGATCGTAGACACCTAACTTTTATTTATTTATGATATTTAATCGGTCAAAAATTTATAAACGATATTTTGTTCACAATTTAGAATTTGCGAAAGAAAAAAGCAAGTGCATGATGGAAGTGAAGAAACGCGTTAACAGAAAGTTGTAGGTAAACAGGTGAATATGAAGGAGCAATTTATGTTGGTGAGAAGTAAGTGCTGTGCGACCCGTGATATGCACTATGGTATGCGTTATCCCAACTTCCTTGTTGAGGGTAGGTGTCCTTTTGGATGAGGACTTAACCCCTCATTTTGATTTTTGAGAACCGCCGTCCTGCTTTTTAAGCGCACCACCAGATCTCATCTAGTAGTATTACAAATATCTTGTGTACGTGTACACCTCACCTTGTGTTAGTCATCTTCAGCTTGGGAGGATCTCATCCATTTTTTTAGATTTAGTACGAAAGTCTTATAGTAGTTTATAAAGATTAAGGTCTTGTTTGGCAAATAATAGTAACAAAGTCATAATAGTGAATAACAATAACATATTGTATTAGTAACTAGTAAGTTTTACTATCAAATTAAATTAACAGAATTAAAAAGAGTATATACGGTAATTAAGAGATTATAGGAGAATCGAGTTATTTTCATTATAAATTCAATATGTTGTTTTAATATATATACTCATATTAATAGGATATTCAGTACTTTCTCCGAGTTCCTATTATTGTCTCCTTTTTGAGCTGTGTTTGATTTTTGTCTCACTTTCCTTTTTAGGTTGTGGTTCACAATTACTCTCACATTTCTCTCTCTTCCTCCTTCTTTTTCGAGCTACTCATTTCCCCTTCCTTATTTTCCACCCAAAAACGGAGTGAGTACTTTTTTAAGTATGGAATTTTACATTACAGATATGTGGTTTAATGGTCAAGGTCCACACTGAAGTATAGATTCATTCGAAATATATATATCGGGTGACAACCGCCAACTCATTGAAACTGTGAGAATTTCTACAAAATCACAATCAAACTTTATTTCGAAAATTTAGATAAATCATTTATCTTTAATTAGTTTGGTTCATTCAACCACTTCATTCAATATAACTAACAATATAATAATGTAATCCCTGAACATTTGTTGTCCTTTTTATTTATATTATTTGTACACTAACCTAAAGAACATGTGATGAGAACCTTAAGAACTCGATTAAATTTATAAAGAATCCAAAACATTACAATACATTTGACTTTCGCGTAAAATTTAATGACTAACTAACGTATTTTATGAAAGAAAAATTTCTAAGCTAGCAACGGAAAGGAATTAAGCGTATAGTTTTAGTGTACATATCACATATGATTAGTTTTAGTCTCTCAAAATTATTTTGTGTACCTAGAATTTGTTTCAGTGTATCAAAAGCGTATTTTAGTTGCCTTTTATATTTTGGTAAAAACTTAATACGTAGTACATTTCTTACTATATTCAATAAATTATTTGTTTATTAACGGAAGATGTTTTACCGATTGAGACTAGGTACCCTCTCTCCCAATATTATAATTCAACTAAGTGTGTTTTTTGTTGAACAAAAAAATAAGAATAAACTAGGTTTAGTTATGTCCAATAAACTATTTGATTGCAGGGGCGGACCTAGGGGGAGCGCAGGGGGTCACGAGCCTCCCCGATAATTTTTGAAACAAGTAGTTTTGAATAATTTGAAATATTAGTTCGTTTGTTGGTGTTGGTGTTGGTGAATTGGTTTAGTCATTTGCCTTGTAGTTAATTGGCTAGGGTTCGATCCTTGTGTCCCTAGGTGAAAAATTCTAGGTCCGTCACTGTTTGATTGAACTAATAAGGATAAATTAATAGATCTATATAAATAGTACTCGTACACTGTAACAACTCACTTTGCATATACTCCGTATATCATTCTACGAGTAGTATATATTTGTGGAACGCAGTGGACAACCAACTTAAATTCCAAACATGCAGACTTATATTGAGAGCGTGAGTCTCGTCCTAATGATATACTTTCTTATGCTTTCCACCACTTATTATATGAGTGCCTATGCAGGTGACACCAATGGAAACATTATTGACTCCACTTCCACTAGTACGGTTGCTACTGTACTCTCTTCCACTACTCCAGCTATTAACGACGATCAAGGAAACGTTGGACCCCCAACAACGGGCTCAACAGGCTCGGCCGAAGGCCCCGGTTGGGACTACAGTTGGGGATGGGGTGCTGGCCCAAGGAGTGGTTGGGGTTATGGCTTTGGCTCTAGTCACTCCTCAACTGGCTCCGCAAGAGGTTTTGGCTTCGGCTCAGGAACGGGTTCAGGATCGGGATCAGGATCAGGATACGGGTATGAATCCGGTGGAGCCGCCCACGGGGCTGGTGGTGGTGGTGGTTCCGGAACTCCCTCCGATTGAACCATTATGTGATTTATGTCATGTTTTCGAAAGCTAGCGTCATACAAGATGAATGTGAATGTATACTATATGGTACGTACGTACGTATGTATGTATGTCTTTTCTATTTCCTATGGAAGCTAATATGTGTATGTGACTTGCTTATTGACTACTACGGAATAATATGATGAGTGTATGAAGCTAAGGTATATGTTAGATTTAGATTTCCTGATAACGTCGATTATCATGCGTCAGTATAATGTATGGCTATAAAGTTTAATAATGTATCCCTTGTTTGTTTTTTTACAGACTGTATATGGTTCGAGGCTAAGAGCACTAACTACTTTTTACCGTCGGCGCTTTACTTCTTACCGTCGGCGTTAATTACGTCAAATGACGACTTTGTCCTTACTATTTATTCTCAAAATAATATTACTTTTATATTTTATAGATTATCGATTTATTAAAACTCGATAACAAAACCGTCTTTTTCGATTATCGTAATAAACCAAAACCGACTTCCTATATAGTTAATTACGCAAAATGACGAGTTCTCCTTTGCAATTAATTCTCAAAATATTATCACATTTACATTTTATATCGGTTTATTAAAACTCGATAACAAAACCGTCTTTTTCGATTATCGTAATAAACCAAAACCGACTTCCTATATAGTTAATTACGCAAAATGACGAGTTCTCCTTTGCAATTAATTCTCGAAATATTATAACATTTACATTTTATATCGGTTTATTAGAACTCGATAACAAAACCGTTTTTTCGATTATTGTTACGCCTCCGATTTTAAACAGTTAATTAGATTAATTAATGACTTAATACAATTTAATAAACGTAATTACCAAATACGAGTAATATGCAAATTAAATCGTAATTAATCTACGACAAGTCGACAATTAAGATTTATTATACAGATGGATGCAAATAAAAAAAATCCGGAAATGGGTCGGGTCGAGTGGGTTTTTCGACCAACCCAAGGGTCGTATTTTTTTCTCTATAATACTTGAAAGTTTGATTTGAAACGTGAAGAATAAGGTGGTGAAGTTGGTTACAGGGACAGCTTTTCATTCAAGTGACCCGGGTTCGAATCCTCTTGTTTACATCTCTTTTGAAAATTTGAAAAATAATTCAACAAACAAAATGCTTTCAACAAGATTCAACCCCCTGACCTACCAACTAAGAGTCAACTGACCAAACCACTGGACCAACACCAACATACTGATTCGTCGACTCCCCCATCCTCGAATCGACGAATTTTTTCGACTAAGATCATTTTCCCGGATTTGTTTTCGAAACAAGTAGTTTTCAACCATTTGAAATATTAGTATGTTGGTGTTGGTCCAGTGGTTTGGTCATTTGACTCTCAGTCGGTAGGTCAGGGGTTCGAATCTTGTTGATAGCATTTTGTTTGTTGAATTATTTTTTAAATTTTCAAAAGTAATTAAGGTGTAAACAAGAGGATTCGAACCCGGGTCACTTGAATGAAAGGTTGTCCTTGTAACCGATTTCACCAGCTTATACTTCAAGTTTTATATCAAATTTTCGAATATTATAACAAAAATAATACGACCCTTTGGTGGGTCAAAAACCCACTCGACCCGACCCATTTCCGGATTTTTTTTCTTTTAATTTGCATCGATTTGTATAATAAATCTTGATTGTCGTAGATTAATTAGGATTTAATTTGCGTATTACTCGTATTTGTTAATTACGTTTATTAAATTGTATTAAGTCGTTAATTAATCTAATTAACGGTTTAAAATCAGAGGCGTAGCAATAATCAAGAAAACGGTTTTATTATCGAGTTCTAATAAACCGATACTTTATAAAATGTAAATGTGATAATATTTCAAGAATTAATTGCAAAGGAGAACTTGTCATTTTGCGTAATTCCATATATTAATTATATAGGGAGTCGGTTTATTACGATAATCGAAAAAGACGGTTTTATTATCGAGTTTTAATAAATCGATAATCTATAAAATGTTAAAGTAATATTATTTCGAGAATAAATATCAAGGGCAAAGTCGTCATTTTACGTAATTAACGCCGACGGTAAAAAGTAGTCCCCGCTAAGAGCCTAATACCATTGGCGGCCATTATAAAACGTTTATGATCGATCTACTATATTAATCATGGTGTAGATGTTACGATTTTTCTAATCTTGTATGTCAAACAATTCAAAATGAATCATTCCTATAGTTACTATACGATGCTTTCAACTTTATTTCGCGTTTGAAACTTTTTATTTTTATTATTTTACTTTATCTTTTTAATAGAGGCAACTGAAGAATTATGGATCCTAAGTACCTAAGAGGGGGAGGGGGTGAATTAGGTACCTTTTTAAAATTTTAACTCAAACTTGATTAATTAAAGTGAGTTAGACTACGTGGACAACTAAAAGTTTGAATAAGTAAAAACTGGTAAATGTAACAGTCAGCCTGACCGTAACAATTTTGCTTTGGCAAGGGATTTAGCCACAGAGCAAAAGTTACAGTATGGTAGACTGTGGTCTGACTGCCTCTATTTCTCTTAACCAAAGGTGATGTTACAGAGAAATGTTATAGTATGTCGACTGTTACAATTACTTTGAAAAACGCAACTAAAACTAATATTGATCCACGAACAAATGAGAGCGAAGCTAAACGACATGTGTTCTACTTTGTATGCAACGGAAGTAAATAGAAAAACATGAACACATTTGCGTTTTTGAATTGGTTCGGCCAACACTCTAAAGGCCTACGTCCAATGCTTTTCTTATTAATAATTGTTAAGTAATCTACTCTGAAAACTTAAACCCTTACAATAAGAACCAATAACCTACTCCGGTTACGACTCTCGAGTTAGGAGGACTACTCCGTCTCCTAACTCTCCAATGACCTACTCCGGTCACGACTCTAAACAACTTACAAAGAAGTTACAATATTCCAATCTAACTAAGTTAGACAAGAGCACTCATGACAAGAAGTAGCAGTTAATTCGACTGTGACTTTTGAAGACTTTAAAATATTTTGCAAAGAGTTTTCTTAGCTTTTGAAACTTTAAAATCACAATTTGCAAAGGGAGATTTTGGCTGAAAAAGTCTTAAGTATTGTGTGTGGTAAGCATCTCCTTTAATAGTGGAGCAAAGGGAAGATTGAACCTTCTTAAGAAGTCAACACTTTTTGAAATACAAAAAAGTTGTAACTTTTATCAATGAAGCATAAGGAAGGCAATCTTGAAGGAGAGGAGCAAGGAAAGCAACTAAAACCTTTACCAAATGAGTAGGAGTGAAAGGGTTCTCGGTTGGGACAAGCACAAACAAGCCAAACACATTTTTTGAGGTTAACTCTTTGGGAGAGAGAGAAGCCTATCTTTTATTGTTTGGTAAAAAGGTATTCCAACCATATTGGGGATTATTTGGGAAAGTGTTTTGATGACACAAAATCAGTTGCTTGCATACCACAACAAACTCCAAAGTCACTTTTGAAAAGATTTGAAAGAGTAAAACTCTAAGGCTTGAAATCTTTTCTTTTAGATGAAGCATGTCGAATAGAAGTAACAGTCAACCAGACTGTTACAAACAGTTTGGTTGGCTAGTTACTTGAACTAACTACAAGATGTCAAAAGTTCTTATCTTTACATTGTGACACTCTATTTCATTCTCGATTCTTTGGGTGACTTGTCTTGATCTTCATTCAATCGTTCTCAACATTCATCGACTAATTCTTGATTAATCATAACCTGAAAAGTTTAAATTAGAAAAACACAAATTAAATAGGCTAGTCATCATCAACAACCCAACAAATTCCCCCTTTGATGATGACAAGCCCAATAAAAAAATAAGTGTTTAGAAGTTCCCCCTCAACAAGTTAGTCGATCACAATCATCACGATTTTAGATATCACATAGAAAAAGAAGATTAAGCAAAAAAAAAAAAGGTTAGCAATACTTAAACCGATTAACTAACATATTTACTTAGACACAATTAGCAAGGAAGGATCAAAAGACGACTAACTACGCATGCTTTACCCTTTTCCCCCTCTTGGCATCATCAAAGAATCACGAATGCAAACCCCGGTCACAGCCATATCATAACAAAATAAGCATGAGATCATTAAGAGCAAAGTTAAGATAGGTTCAAGGGGTAACAGTCACATGGACTGTTACAAACAGTATCACAGTTACAAACCAAGGAGTTTTAAGAAGAGCAGGATAAAAAAAGGAATTAAAATAGGTTTTTAAGTTTTAACAGAAGGATTAAAAGAGGGATAAGGTTCATAGATCATCATCATCAATTTCATCATCATCACCCGCCCTCACTTGAAGGGAGGTGAGCACATTCACATCCGCTTGAATTTCTGCCAACGCATCCCTAATCGGACTTAGTTCCTGTTCCATCCAGACTTTAAATTGTTTTTCCATCCATTCCTTTAACCCGGAAATACCAGTCGGGAGGAAATACTCGGGATGTCCGGATTGTGTCAGTTTTGAGTATGGTTTTGCATTTTTGAAGGACAGTGGTAGAAAGTTGAAGCTTACCAAGCTGCTTCAAAACCGACTCTTTGTCCCACTTGTGGGTTAATTCCACCGGATCATCTTTCCCAATAAAAGACGCATTTTCTTTCGATTTCGGAGCCTTCTTCGTAGGAACCGGGTATGTTTCTCTGAATTTTGTGACCTAGATCCGGAATGATGAGACTCAGTAGATCTTGCCTTTTTGTTTGAGACCGTTTTTTCAGACCCATCAATATCATGCAGTACATCTCGAATTATGCCAGAAGGAGAAGGAGTTCGTTTTTCTGACACAATTTCGGGTTCCTCAACAGGAGTAGATTGAGCCTTTTGCCCTCTCGTGCGCTTTCGAACCTTCGGAACCGGTGACTTATCCCTAGCCGAAACTTCAATGGTCGTATCAGGTTGGGTCTCAGTTTCTTTTGCCTTAGAGCTTTTGGAGGGTTTCTTGGATTTTTTATTTTTGAGATTTGAGATGGGAATGTCATCTTTGAAGGCCATTGTAGCAGTTTTGGAGTTTGGAGAAGGAGTTGTGGTGACTTCTACCATGGTGGCAAGAGGAGTGATATGAAGAGGGGTATTTAGGGAGGTTTTCACCATTGTTAGAGAGAAAAAAAAGAAACAGAGAATAAGGAAGGTAGGGGAAGGAAAAAAAAATGAGTTATTAATGTACAGGGAACTGAGAAGAAATAACGTTTTTTTTTTTCGTTTTTTTTTTTTCGTTTTTTTTTAAATAAAAATCAAACTAACACTTTGAATGAAGGAGTAAATTCAGACGGAGTAGGGCGAGATGATGATGATTATAAAGATGAGATTGGGAGAAGGTTAATCAAAGGGAGGAGTGAGAGGAATTAAAGAGGTAGGGGAAGGAAAATTCAAAGAAGCAGACATAGGGAAGAGGAATATTAAAGAAAGAAGGATTAGGGAGTAGACTTTTCAGAGGTAGGTTTTAGGGGTGAGGGTAGGGATTTTATTTGGTTGGTGATGGGATGATACGTAAAACAACACAATTAATTTGTGGGTAAAAGATGAGAGGTAGTTTATGTAGGGAAGGATACTCCAATGGACCGTAACAAATAATACCATAACACACATGAACACAAATATTAACAGAACACATACAAATCACACTACTTAAGAATATATGATATCACTAGAAAAAGGGAATGCGACTCTTCTAACCAATCATACGAGGAAGCAAGAAAGCACACGGAATTAGGTCGAACAATTAATCAAACCAAGTTCAAGTCGGAATTTCTCGAATTGGTCTCTTGCTAATAGTTTAGTAAATATATCGGCTATTTGGTCCTCGGTATTGCAAAAAAGAAGCTTAATATGACCTTTTTCGACATGATCTCTAAGAAAATGATGACGGATATCTATGTGCTTAGTTTTTGAATGTTGAATCGGATTTTTGGAAATGTTAATCGCACTAGTGTTATCACACATAATGGGAATTGAGTCGAAAAACATACCGTAATCTACAAGTTGTTGACGCACCCACAAGACTTGAGAACAACAATGAGCGGCACTAACGTACTCACTTTCGGTCGTTGATAGGGCAACCGTGTTTTGCTTCTTAGACCCCCAAGAAATGAGGCACGGACCCAAGAAGGTGGCAACACCGGATGTACTCTTCCTATCGACCGTGCACCCCGCATAATCCGCATCGGTATAACCTATAAGATCAAAAGGACTATGTGAGGGGTACCATAAGTAGAGTACTTGTGTTCCAACCAAATACCGAAGAATTCTTTTAATGGCCTTGAAGTGAGATTCTTTCGGATTTGCTTGGAACCTAGCACATAAACAAACGCTAAATAGTATATCGGGCCTACTAGCGGTCAAGTAGAGCAACGAGCCAATCATACCTCTATACACCGAATCGCTAATGTTCTTACCACTATCGTCTTTATCCATTTTGGATGAAGATACCATGGGTGTAGAGAAAGGCTTGGCATTGGTCATCCCGAATTTCTTTAGCATTTCCTTTATGTACTTTTGTTGGTGAATCATAATTCCTTCTTTCGATTGCTTAATTTGAAGTCCAAGAAAGAATCCAAGTTCACCCATCATGCTCATCTCAAACTCCGATTTCATTAGATTAGAGAAATAAAGATTAAGGAGTTCATTAGTTGCTCCAAATATGATGTCATCGACATATACTTGGACAACTAACAGTCCATCTGACTGTGACTTTATAAACAATGTCTTATCCACCGAACCTCTTTTAAAACCCTTTTCAAGCAAGAATTTCGACAAGCGGTCGTACCAAGCTCTTGGAGCTTGTTTTAAACCATAAAGTGCTTTGTCGAGTTTGTAAACATGTTCGGGATAATCATTATCTATAAAACCCGAAGGTTGCTCCACAAAGACATCTTCTTCTAGGTAACCATTTAGAAAAGCGGTTTTAACATCCATTTGAAAAAGCTTGATGCCTTTGTGGGCCGCAAAAGCTATTAGGAGACGAATTGCCTCAAGTCTAGCTACCAGTGCATAGGTTTCATCATAATCAATACCTTCTTGTTGATTGTAACCTTGCACCACTAGTCTAGCCTTGTTTCTTACGATTTCACCGGAATCGTCTAGCTTATTGCGAAAGACCCACCTAGTACCAATAACGGTACGATTAGGTGGTCTAGAGACAAGATGCCATACCTCAGTCCTCTTGAATTGATTGAGCTCTTCTTGCATAGCAATTAACCAATCGACATCGGTCAAGGCGACCGTGATATTTGGTGGTTCGATTTGAGAGACAAAGGCATTGCATGCATAGTAGTTGTTGAAGGATGATCTTGTCCTAACTCCGAATCTTAAGTCGCTGGTCAGATTTGAGAGAGGATGTGAGCTTTGATGCTTCCATCTCCTTGGAGTGAAAGCTTCATTTTCCTCCTCGACTGTAACAGTCCCTTCGACTGTAACTTCATGGCTGGAAAGTAACTCCACACCAGATTCAGTGGACTCTGCTGGTCCCTTTCCTTTAGAAGCTGCTTGGATGGTACGTGAAGAGTCAGTATCAGGAGGGTTGTCTGTTCCCCCTGAACTTGTGCCCTCGTCATAAAGTAACGGTCCATTTGACTGTAACTCAGCAGCTTCACCATTTTCTCCTTCTTTAAGTATGCTTTCATTTCGAATGAGTCCAATCTCAAAGTCATCGTCTTCTTCATCATTTTGTACCTGTTCAAGAAGACTAGATTCATCAAAAATGACATACACACTTTCTTCCATAGTCATAGTTCTCTTATTATAAACTTTATAAGCCTTACTATGACTAGAATAGCCCAAGAACACGGCCTCATCACTACGTGGGTCAAATTTTCCTAGATTATTTTTACCATTACTGTGTACAAAGCATTTGCTCCCAAAGCATCTAAAGTAGGAAATATTAGGTTTTCTTCCACGTAGTAATTCATATGGTGTTTTGTTGATTATGCTTCTTATCATGAATCGATTATGAATGTAGCAAGCGGTGTTAACGGCCTCGGCCCAAAAACTTCTAGGCAACTTACTACACAAAAGCATCGTTCTAGCCATGCTCTCAAGGGTTCTATTCATTCTTTCAACAACACCATTTTGTTGAGGGGTTCTAGGGGCCGAAAAGTTGTGATCTACTCCATTTTCATTACAATAAGCACCAAAAGATGAGTTCTCAAATTCGGTTCCATGATCGGTTCTAATAGACACTAATTTTAGGTCAAGTTTGTTTTGAATCCTTTTTAACCAAATAAGAAATTCATCAAATGCTTCATCTTTGGAACTTAAGAATAAAGTCCAAACAAATCTAGAGTAGTCATCAACAATCACACAAGCATATCGACTACCACCTCTACTCCTCACTCTCATTGGACCACATAAGTCAATATGTAACAATTGTAGAGGTCGAGTCGTACTAACAATCTTTTTGGATTTAAAGGAGCTTCTAACATGTTTGCATTTTGCACATTGTTCACATACTTTATCAAACTCAAACTTCATGTTAGGGAAACCATCTACTAGATCTAGTCTTTTAAGAGTATTTAGAGTTTTAGTGCTAACATGCCCAAATCTTTTATGCCACAACCAAGGGTCATTTTTCATAACACTCATGCAAGACATAGTTTGACCATTTAAAGTGTTCAAGTCGGTTAAGTACACATCTTTGACTCTTCTACCTTCAAGAACAACTTCATGAGAAGTGGCATCAATTATACGACAAAAATTAGCACTAAATTCTACCACATTACCACGATCACATAATTGAGAGATGCTTAAGAGATTATGCTTCAAACCTTTGACAAGCCGCACATTGTCGACACAAACCGATGAAGACTTACCAACCTTTCCAAGACCTATAACTTCACCTTTCTTGTTGTCTCCAAAGGTTACCGTGCCACCATTATATGCTTCAAGTGAGAGGAATTGGCTCTTGTCTCCCGTCATGTGACGAGAGCATCCACTGTCTAGGTACCAATAGCGGCGGCCTCTCACCAAGCCCTACAAGCAAATCAAGGGTTAGTTTTAGGAACCCAAACTTGTTTGAGTCCCTTAGTTACAGTCGATGTGACTGTATCTTTCCTAACCCACACCTTTTTGGTTTTTTTCGGACCATTGTTCCTTTTTGGACCATTGTTCTTTTTCGGACCATGATACTTAAGCTTACAATCGTGGTGATAGTGTCCGGTTTTACCACAATGATAGCATATGATGTACTCGGGAAGTGCGACATATTTTCGTTTTCTAAAATCTCTTTTAGAGGGATCGGGGTCGTAAATGTTACAGTCTTCACGTCTGTTCCATTTGAACCCTTTTCCACCCTTTTTTCGACACAAATCATCTTGTTTAGCAAGAAAGTTTAGAATGGTTTGACTTCCTTCCCAAGTTCTATACACACGCCTAGCCTTGATTAACTCGTTAATGGTGGTTTGAATGGTCGAAGTGAGCGACTCATTTTCTTTAGACACTTTCTCGAAATTTTCTTCAAGAGTGTAGCATTTGACTCTGTATTCACAAATAATCCTATCTCTTTGCTCAATTAGCCCCTTTAAGTTATGAGTACATGCTTCAAGATGTAAAATCTTGGGATTTGAAGAATTAGACTCACAAATTTTTTCTTTAGCAACATTTTCTTGAAGTTTTCTTAAATCCTCTTCGACCAAGTTGAGATTGACCTTAAGACACTCATTTTCTGTAGACAACTCAATCAACTTTGAGTTAAAAGACTCATTGCTCTTAGGTTGATTAGAGGTTTCCCTTTTTAGACTTTGAAGTTCATTCATTAGACTCTTGTTAGTCTTTTTCAGATTTTTTATCTCTTCTTTAACTTCAGAAGTCACAGTCATACTGTCTGTTGCTTGGAGAGTTTCTTTAAGACGGACGTTTTCCATGGCTATTTCTTCTATTTCTTCTTGCATAGCCAACGACCTTTTAGTTTGGCTACGACATCTATCAAATAGACTATCAAGAAGCTTACACACTTTATCTTTAGAGTAAGTTCGGACCTTGGCTTTAAGTTTGATTACCTCATTATCGGAATCGGAGTCGGAATCGTCGGGATTAGCCATGAGACACCTAAGGTGTTCAATTTTGGAGTTATTATTTTTAGTGAGACACATTTTAGCTTCTAACTCCTCTTCTATGGTTTCCTCTTCCTCGGAATCCGACATACCCCAAATAGCCGACATGACTTTGTGTTTATATTCCTTTTTAGCCTTGTCTCGTTTTTCCCTAGACCTAATATCATCCCATTTAGGACATTCCTTAATTTGGTGATTTTTATCACCACACTTAAAGCATCCTATAGTTGAGTTAGGTCGTTTTTTAGGAAAACGTTTTTTATAAGAGTTGTTGTTGAACTTACGGTTTCCTTGACCATTTACCAACCCGACTAGGTTCTTTGTAAACATGGCAAACCCATCCTCTTCGTCCTCTTCCTCATCACTTGAGGTGGACTTTAGAGCAAGACCCTTTCCCTTGGCGTTGTCACTAGAACGCTTCACGAGGTTTAGCTCGTGAGCCATTAGTGACCCCATTAGTTCAAGAAGGGTCAATTTGGATAGGTCTTTGGCTTCCTTTATGGCGGTGACCTTGGGTTGCCATTTATCGGTAAGACTACGAAGAATTTTTCGAATGATGTCTTCCGACTCGAAATCTCTTCCTAGACTCTTAAGCTCATTAATGATACAAGAAAACCGACTTGACAAGATATTAATGGATTCGTCTTTTGACATGTGAAACATCTCATATTGTTGCATGAGAAGGTCAATACGGTGCTTTTTGACTTGAGACGTACCCTCATAAGCAAGCTCGAGGGAATCCCAAATCTCTTTAGCCGTAGGACATCCACTAATACGACTCACACTACAAGAAAAGCGGTGATTAGCAACCGAGAATTACCGACCGACAAAAATTTTGGTCGGTAAACTTTATTACCGACCGCAAACAGTCGGTGTTAAGATCACAGTCGGTATATTACCGACCGATTAGTAAACAGTCGACAAAATATCTTCTCGGTCGGTATTTACTAAGGTTACCGACCGATTTCATTTAATTACCGACCGATTGGGTCGGTAGGTAAGTTTTTTCAATTAAATTAACCCTTCCCAACAAACAGACTTCATTTCTTCCTAAAAAAAATTCCAAAAACCCGAAACCCCTCCGACGACCTACTCCCTACCAGACCCACACCCACCGCCGTCGTTTCCCTGCCGGCCGACGACCGCCGCCCTTCACCCGCCGCCCTCCCTCGTCGTCCTTCCTGCCGGTGCGGCCTCTTTCTTCTCCCCTTTGGTTGTTTTATCAAAATCCCCAAATTGATTAAGGTTTATTTGATTTAGATTTGATTTTATTGTTGTATTTTGTTAAGATTTAGTTTGTTGTTGTTGTATACACATTAATTGTTGTTGTATTTGTTGAATTTATGTAATTGAATACTAGGTTAGGTTAATTTGCTTAAATTGGGGGTTTTAGATGAAATTTGTTGATTATTTGTCCAAATTAGTGGTAAATTAGATTTATTGTAATTGTTATTGTAGTATTTATCTACTAATTTGTGTTGTAGTTGATAAATTGATGGAAATTGGATCTTAGGTTAAGTTAGATTAGCTTTAACTTAAGGTGGTCCTTTAGGATGAATGAATGAAAATTTGTTATTTTGTTGCTTAGGTTACTGCTCCATAGTTAAATAGTTCAATATTGATATTTAGATACTAATTTGTACTTCGTATATAGTTTAGGGTTTAGGGATGAAGTTGGATGATAGCTTAGGGTAGCTTAGTTTAAAAAATCATTTTTATGTTCTTCTATTACCATTAATCAACTTTGTAACAATGGTTTATTTGTTTTATCTCCTTTACAGCACAATTATTGAGCAAATGTATACCCATGTAATATTTCAAATATATACCAAAGAGAACGGTGACTAAGGTACGTATTTTAATCTAAGTCGCAGTTTTTTTAATTATATTTTATTTATCATTCAATCTTACCATGATAAGGTTTCTTTTGCATTCAGTTCAAGCCTCTATTGTGACTAACACTTGGTTGTCGGTGCTTCGTTACAAACTAAGAGTTGCAAACCATGGTCATAAATATATACTTTCATGGCCTAACCAACTGAGGTGAGGAATATGATCATCTATATCTCATATGATTGGATACTTATATCTAAAGAGTGGACGCATGAAGGGGTTACGGTGAGACGTTTGAATGGTATAGGACTTGGAATCATAGCTCTATTTCACAATTGGGATTCATATCTAATTTACTCTTTTATTTTGTGATTTTATTTGATCTTGCAGATGCTTGGCTTTGATATCTTTATAAGGACAAGTGAGTCGACTTATGTATGAGTACATATAGACCATTCCTAGTTGTTTATTTTCCTTAAGATATTGGTGCTTTCACTTTAGTGCAATTATTGGCATCCATAATGTGCAGGCATTTTCATCTATTGAGTACGGAGTACAAGCCTAGAAGTTGAAGGTGAAAGTGAAGGAGAAAACAAGGCTACTACGATGTCTCCTACAATCATTAGTACACTGCAATTTTGACAAGCTTGAGATGACAGTCTTTAGTCAATAAGTTTTTGTAACTTGATGACCTTGTGAGTATTCACTTGTATTGGGTTTAATTTTAGGATGATGGTAGAATAAGGTTTTTTTGTCTGATAATGCTCCGTTTGAATATTGTATTTTATTTGAATGATCAATATATATTCAATTTCTGATTTGAGATCGAGTTCTGAAGATACATGGCTGTAAATTATGTATTCCATTTGCAATTAAGATTATAATTGTAAGGAGCATGAGGAAAGCCCGAACAAAACTTTTATATCATAGCCTAAATTACCGACCGAAATGCATAATTTCCGACCAAACAAAAAGAATTACCGACCGAAATTATATTTTACCGACCGCCCAACAATGATTACCGACCGAAATATACAATTTACCGACCGACAAATCGGTAGGTAATTACCGACCACAAAAAAAATTACCGACCGAAAATCGGTTGGTAATATACCGACCGACAATTTCAGTCGGTAATTTTTTTTACCGACCCGAGTTTCCGACCGATAAACTACAGTCGGTGTTTAAGAAAAAACGGTCGGTAAATGAAATTACCGACTGATTTGTTGCATCACCGACCGATTATTTCAGTCGCTATTTGACTGCATTCTTGTAGTGTCACTTCCTCCTCTCCGACACATCTTTGGAGGATAGACATGGCTTTGGAATTTTTCTCGACAATTTTAAAGTCATTTTCATTATATTTAGACTCATCTTTGATTGTGACTTTTCCGGTCGTGGTATCAATAACATTAATCTCTATAGGTCCATCTTTTATGATTTTCCAACATTGATAGTCAATACTCTTGATATAGTGTTCCATTTTAAGTTTCCACCATCCAAAATTCTTACCGGTAAAGACCGGGATCTTGGAGTGTTTTGAAGAATCCATATTGTAGGATCAAACTCTTGGGTGGTTAGCCTTTTGAAGAGTACTAGGCTCTGATACCAATTGAAGAGTTATGGATCCTAAGTACCTAAGAGGGGGAGGGAGTGAATTAGGTACCTTTTTAAAATTTTAACTCAAACTTGATTAATTAAAGTGAGTTAGACTACGTGGACAACTAAAAGTTTGAATAAGTAAAAACTGGTAAATGTAACAGTCAGCCTGACCGTAACAATTTTGCTTTGGCAAGGGATTTAGCCACAGAGCAAAAGTTACAGTATGGTAGACTGTGGTCTGACTGCCTCTATTTCTCTTAACCAAAGGTGATGTTACAGAGAAATGTTATAGTATGTCGACTGTTACAATTACTTTGAAAAACGCAACTAAAACTAATATTGATCCACGAACAAATGAGAGCGAAGCTAAACGACATGTGTTCTACTTTGTATGCAACGGAAGTAAATAGAAAAACATGAACACATTTGCGTTTTTGAATTGGTTCGGCCAACACTCTAAAGGCCTACGTCCAATGCTTTTCTTATTAATAATTGTTAAGTAATCTACTCCGAAAACTTAAACCCTTACAATAAGAACCAATAACCTACTCCGGTTACGACTCTCGAGTTAGGAGGACTACTCCGTCTCCTAACTCTCCAATGACCTACTCCGGTCACGACTCTAAACAACTTACAAAGAAGTTACAATATTCCAATCTAACTAAGTTAGACAAGAGCACTCATGACAAGAAGTAGCAGTTCATTCGACTGTGACTTTTGAAGACTTTAAAATATTTTGCAAAGAGTTTTCTTAGCTTTTGAAACTTTAAAATCACAATTTGCAAAGGGAGATTTTGGTTGAAAAAGTCTTAAGTATTGTGTGTGGTAAGCATCTCCTTAAATAGTGGAGCAAAGGGAAGATTGAACCTTCTTAAGAAGTCAACACTTTTTGAAATACAAAAAAGTTGTAACTTTTATCAATGAAGCATAAGGAAGGCAATCTTGAAGGAGAGGAGCAAGGAAAGCAACTAAAACCTTTACCGAATGAGTAGGAGTGAAAGGGTTCTCGGTTGGGACAAGCACAAACAAGCCAAACACATTTTTTGAGGTTAACTCTTTGGGAGAGAGAGAAGCCTATCTATTATTGTTTGGTAAAAAGGTATTCCAACCATATTGGGGATTATTTGGGAAAGTGTTTTGATGACACAAAATCAGTTGCTTGCATACCACAACAAACTCCAAAGTCACTTTTGAAAAGATTTGAAAGAGTAAAACTCTAAGGCTTGAAATCTTTTCTTTTAGATGAAGCATGTCGAATAGAAGTAACAGTCAACCAGACTGTTACAAACAGTTTGGTTGGCTAGTTACTTGAACTAACTACAAGATGTCAAAAGTTCTTATCTTTACATTGTGACACTCTATTTCATTCTCGATTCTTTAGGTGACTTGTCTTGATCTTCATTCAATCGTTCTCAACATTCATCGACTAATTCTTGATTAATCATAACCTGAAAAGTTTAAACTAGAAAAACACAAATTAAATAGGCTAGTCATCATCAACAACCCAACAAACGACTTCACATTTTCAGATAATCATTCATGTTAGTCAAATTAGCCCAAATTCTTTTGGGATTACAGCGTTGTTGTTGTAGTTGTTGTTGTTGCTGCATTCCTATAGTTAAGCTTCAAATATAGGAGCAACGCACATGTCTAAAAAGAATGAAGATTAAGACATAATTCACGTTAAGGTTGCTTCTAGAGTCTCTCCAACAACTTTAATTTGACCATTTCAAAGTTAGTAAAGATAAATATATGCCTAATAAGTAATAACAAGGGAGACAAAACTAAAAATATGCATAAAAAAGAGTCACAACAGTTACTAAAAAAGATGAACAACTCTCTATATTTTAAGACAGACCGTGGTTGAATCCATTCTATATAAATGGAAACATCTTTTTATTGCAGTCATGCAGAAGGGAGATTGATATATAGCTAAAGTCGTATTACCAAATCAAGTTATTCTAATACTACTAACAAGAAGCTAGCGGTAAATAGGGTATCGAATCTACAGGGAGAAAGTCAAATTATTGTTTAATAGCTATGGCGATTCTTAATTGCCTAACAGGTTTGTTGTTTAAGAAGTTCTAAATGATTACTAAATAACGCAAATTAAATAGAGAGTTCTAACGATGAATGGAGGAAATAGGGCTAAAGCAAGATTCATGATGAACATACGACGATTATGCGGTAACAACAATGAACACGTAAACATGTCAGTCAGTTATAATAATACGTTCTCTCGAAACTGTACCAACCTAGGAAGTCTGTAACGGGCTCTCGCTACTTATTAGACTCTCTACCATAACACATGCGGTCTAATTCCAACTCGGCTCTCGCACATAAATTAAATCATAATTTCCCAATTTTGATTAACAAGTTGTGTCCTTTCACAAATTAATCATCTTTTATAGCATGCGGAAATGGCACTAGCATAGTACGAGTTCATTGACGAAACAACAAAATCTAGGTAATACTCATCGATTCCCCTAGGCCCTAGCGAGGGGATTAACTACTCATAGTAACTACGGAACAACGAATAACAAATTGAGACTTCAAAAACAAAAAGAGAAATAAATCTAATAAAGAAACGATGCTAATTGTGACAACAAATATCTAGCAAAGAAGACGAAACTAACGAATTTGGAAATGAACTAGATAAGAAATGATGAAGATTATAATGAAATTTTAGAAATTGCATAAAGGAGATTACCGATTGGGATTACACGAAGGCAGAGAAAATGAGAATGCTAAAAGTCACGGGTAATGTTTTTGTTTTAACGATAAGTGATAATGATAAAATGTTACTAATCTCATACTTAAAGAAATGAGGCAAAAATCACAGTAGTGGGCATGCAGGCCGGCCCACCGGCCCTATGTTAAGCACCAGGGCCGAGGCCTAATCAAAAATCAATCACTAATTACTCAGATTAATCGAAAACAAGGGAGAAGGGCTTTCAGGCCAGCCGACCGACCCCCGGTGTAACACCTTCATTTACCTAAGAGTCTTATCAAGACATTCCAAAGTAAATAAAGGTGTTACCATCTCGGTTTCCTGAGTTAGTAGCTCATTAGAATACAATATTGAATGCCAAATCGTTCACAAGATTTAAACACTACAATTCTTTAACTATTACAACTCTGGTTACACAACGGAAGCTACACATTAAATAAAACCGGGAATGCCTACACATTCACCCGTGCTACGTCTAGACTCAAGTCACGTTCACCCCAACCCCGTATATGCATCCTAGCATCTAAACACATCACGATATACATAACCTGCATTATAAACTGCTCCACAATTGACCGAAAATATCAATTGGATCATCACAGACACATCAAACATACATACCAGATCAGTATACGATAACAGTAAATAACATTAGTACAACCAACATCACAAACATCATCATTAGTGTCATCATCATCCTTATTATCACTATCGCAACCGCAGTCACGCCCTGTTAGTCCGAGTGTGCACACCCCTCCTAGGCTCTCCTAGGAGGAAACATCAAGGAAGGTTCCGAGATCAACCGGGTATAGCTAGTCCTAGATAACTTCTCTTAATAGGCACACAACCACAATTTCAATAGACACATTGCATAGCCGCAATCTCAATAGACACAAAGCCAAAATTTTAATAGACACACAGCCGCAATCTTAATATCACCATTATACCATTACATATCATACATCATGCATACATACAACGTAAACTGAGTAAGGATAACCTTACCTAGTTAGCATGTCACCATCGCGTCAGTAGTACAATTCACCAGGGAGATTTTACGAAGTCCGATCCTAATAATTATAATTAATATCGACCCTAACGTAATTAAATTATAAAAATCAAATTGATACCACTCTAACTAAATTATAAAATGAGACCTATTCGCCCTAACTAGCTTATAAAATAAGACTGACATCTAGTCGTGACACATGCCGCTTCCCGACTCCTCGCTCTCGACCCACTACTCAGTAATCGGTATTAGTACGTGACAACAACGATAGAATATAACTACTCAATACAAGACGATATAACTATAATATATACTACTCATTAATGCATATAACTAAACAATGCATGACAACAATGCGTACTATATAATAATAGTAGCCTATTAACAACACAATAACCTCGACACAACCGTACGCATGCCAACAACAGTACTTCACGACTATACTACCACCACCACTCACGACATCAAAACCACCACAACAACACCATCATCCCGAACGACACAGCAACCCGCAAGACACCCACAATCATAACAAAACTTATGCAATGGGGTCCCTAAACTGACCCACGACCAAAACCTGTGTATATATACAAACGATTGCACTATGATAAACCGATCCCGACATCTTTACCATAATGCAATATTATGAGGTATTACACTAACTACGATTAGGTCATCCTAATATGACGATTCAGTTTAAAACACGGGTAGGTACAATGGTACTAATGTGCGTTTGCGACTTCAAAGACCCAAAAAATGTTCCCTTACGACCTGACACGGGACTCGCGACCATACAAGAGCGTCTTGTCCATGACAGTCTCCAATTCCGCTTCTCCTTACTCTCCTTCACGAGGCTGTGAGGGTGTGCGTGTATGCCGCCTAGCCGGATGTGCGTGGTATAAGTGGTTAGTATAAAGTATTGGGTTGAATTTGGTTGATTACAATGTGGGTATGTGAATTGTGTGTGTCAGCGTGTATGCTTGCAACTTGCAAGTCCAATGGGTATTAATTAATTGTAACGATCCACCCCAAGTGCTTTGCCCATAACACTCTCATTATATATTTATATTACGATACATTTATACTCGGTTTGACTTGACTTGACACGGTTTGACTCGACTTGACTCGGGTTTGACTTCTATAAAACACGAGTATTACAATCTACCCTTCTTATAAGAACTTTGTCCCGAAGTTCATGATCCAACCAACACAATACTTAGTAAAACGTGGTGACTTATTACGTAGTGACTGACACAGTCATTAAGCAACCATACAATAGTAAAATGTGGTGTATGTGTAGACACCCACATTTGGCTGCTAGGTGTCTATAGTAGTTTCCAAAAAACACTCGATGATGATCGGACGCAAACGTGCTTCTACGCGCTCGGATATGGGCTCAAAACCGTTAGTTTCTGGCTTGGACTTTTTACGGAGTACAAATCTCACAAAATTGACCTTAAGTTCAGGCCCAACGGGTCGTTTCCAATCAAATAAGACTAATTTGGGTCAAAACTGACACCGGAAATAAAACCTTCTTTTTGGCGACCGGGTCAAACCTCGGTCAAATTCGTTTCTGAGACACAAATAGCCATGCAAATATCAAAAGTCCAACCCAAATACAAGATCTACAAAAATATCCAACCCAAGGCCAAAAATCCGGGCCCCTTCGCCCCAGCTGACCCACTCGATCGAGTGTCAACCCACTCGATCGAGTGAGCCTTTAAAAGGCCCGTTTTACGCCTGCTTTGGGCCACTCGATCGAGTCAGCAGGGCACTCGGTCGAGTAGCCCTATGTCGGGGGGGGGGGGGGGGGGGGGGGAGAATTCTTATAAATACACCCCTTTACATGTAACTTGAGGAGACTTTCAAGAACCCTAATCTACACAATCTTTACAACCCTAATTACTACTTCTTCAACCCAAACCCTAGAATCTGGGAAACCTCAAACCCTAAACCACCATAAATTCATCTACATACACCTCGATACTCCGGTGCCTGAGCCAGAACTAGACAAGTTCCATACCGAGAATACGAAGCATGTAGGTTGAGGGTGCAAAAATCCCGATTTCTTCCCTTTCTTCTCCTCTCTTCTCGCGTCATCTTCCTCGTCTTCTCCTCTTTTTTTTTGTTTTTTTACTTCTAATATAGTTAATATTACTAGTATCAAAACATTAAAATATCCGCTTATTCGTGTCGAATACAAGTGATAGCGGGATAAGAAAACACGAATACAAGGGCCTCGCGCCCGATGTTGCCGGTCGCTTATCCCGACACCCTGAGTATTTGATTGTTGAAGCGAATCAACATCAACAAGATAGTTTTTTTTATTATTCATCGCGTGCTAGTGTCGTCGTAGTATATTCATAATCGTCACGCATACATCGATTTTACAAAATTATCTCGAGTCAAACCCGTTTAAAGGTGATATTCGCATAAGACCCTTCTAATCCTTTCACGAGTTGTAACAGTGGTGGAGCCCTCTCGAGGAGCCCCGCCCCTAAACACTCGAAGGCATGATGGGATCGCGAATATTCCCCTTTAAACGCGTCTGATTCCCCTTTTTTTAATGAACCGAGACCCATTGTACGGATCTGACATCACAAAATCCGCAAGGATTCATTACGATGTCGAGATGCGGAGGGAATTTTTTTTTTTCAATAGAGTTTAAAGCGTCGTTCTTTGGATGCGATGTCGACTCTATAGTCGAATGTCGTATCTAAACGAATTAGTCAATAAATTTAACTAATACGAATTCGTTGATGCTAAAATAGTTGTCACATAGTTTGAAAGAACTAATTACGACTCTATAACGCGGAGATAATTTATTTCGTTTTAAGTTAGATTTAAACGACCTACAACATCTTTTTCTAGATTACACTATAAGTATTAGGTATTGATTCCATAATCAAATATCGGATACAACGAGTATCAAAGATTCGAGGTGAGCATAAATCATATAATATTTTTGCACGACTCAACAAAATCATTGATCTTCCAAAATCAAAAAGCAATTTCGAAATTCATACAAATTGCGAAATGAACCCTTGTTTGTACATGGGGAACTCGATCGAGTGCCTAGCCCACTCGATCGAGTGACATCCCAAAAAACCAAAGCAGAAGGTCTTTTTGAGGACCACTCGGTCAAGTCCCTCGATGACTCGATCGAGTGGCGTCTCACTCGGTCGAGTCCCTCAATGACTCGATCGAGTGGTACATCAAATATTGGGCAGAAGGGTTTTCCGAGGCACACTCGGTCGAGTCCCTCAGTGGCTTGATCGAGTGTACCTTTATCACGTCAAACCGTGAGTCCCACAACGTCCTTCGAGCCTTGATAATATTTTTTATGACTTTGGTCAACACGTGTCAAGTCAATCATGTGTCATACTACTTTCCAAAACCATGCATCATATCTCGTTACATCATTCTATATTATTTACAAACCGTTATTACCGTTACTAACTTGTTTGTTTATGTCTTTTCGATTTATTTTTTTGTTATTTGCTTTATTGTACTAAAATGAGTTTTCCATGCTAAATACAACTTTGACGTTAATAGATGCATTAAATCGATATAGCAACTTATCCTAATTTTTGCATGATTAGTCAAAACGTTGTTTACTTAACATCTCATCGTATTACTAACGTGCGTATTCAAAAGTCAAGCGATATCTTAGTAGAGGCCGCTAGGTGCGGGCGGGGTTGGGTGTTCTTTGTGAACTTCTCAACACGTACCATCACCCTTTACTCAGAACCATGGTTTCCGGATATCCGAATCCATTGGCACACGAGAGTCATTCAATACACGGTATCCGATAATGTCGGTATTGGTATCAAAATGCAAAGGGACGAACCCAAGCTCTGAGATCCGAATGGGCCGTATTTTGTACCCGACCCATTAAGATATAGAGTGGGTTGGAACGGGCCCGAACTCCCACAAAGTTCGGTGGCGACTCCATTTCGATTTAAATTTCAATTCGATCTATCTCACATGAGATTCATTTGCCTCCCCAAACCCGCGCGTGGCCGCGTTGGGGTGGACCTATGTCATGTCCACAATTTGGCGACTCCGCTATGGATTAACTGATGCGTGACTTACTATCGGCATCCTCAGGGTGAGACTCGAATAGAAATCGTTTGACTAGTACAATACGCGTTTTAGTTTTACGGTTCATGCATAACCCTATTCTTTCCCGGGCCGGTACTAGTGATCGACGTCCCACTATAGCATGACATACTCCAATATGGATATGTCAAAAGTGTTCATAGTCGATTCGTATGGGTTTCGCGGCGTGTTCTAAGCTCAACTCGACTTAGGAAGTCCGTCCCGATTCTCGGATAGGCTATGTGCACTGGTATCCACCCTTTCTAGACCGACCGAGACTTAGTGTAGAGCATTCATGACGTCGTTATAATACTTGCGTGACTATATGCTACTTGGTTTCTATGTTGTTTTCAAAAACCATCATTTTCAAAAAATTGCATCCTTTTCCAAAATATCCAACTTCAAAACCCGAGAAGCATACCGAATTTAGGACTTAGGATTTTACTCAAAATAACCTATTTATAGCCGGAATGCTGCCCATTTCAAAACTCAAAAATATTTTTGAAACTTCAAAGTTGTTGCCCGATGACACTTTTTCCGACTTTCGAAAAAATCGGCCATCTACCGAGCTTTTTCGGATTTTCTCAAAAAAAATCCTTTTTCAAAAAAAAAACTTTCCTCATCTTAGGACTTCCCGTATTTTGCAGTGTCGGGTCTTGCCGTAAGTCGTCAAAAGTCTCTAGCGTCGAAACTCCGTCGATCTTACATCGCGGGTTTCCCCCATATCCCTGTCCACCTTATTTGATTAAGGCAAGGCCCACCTACGTAGGACATACTCCTATAAGGAAGGGCCCGTTTACCCAATCGAGTCCAAAGTCTGGGGAATGTCTCACGTGAATCTTCCTTCGAACAGGACTCGGCCCACGTAGCCGGATCCTAAGGGAGGCCCACCTTTCACAAGTCACCCGTCTAGGTGTCTTTTCCGAGTCATTTCCTTTTCAATCTTTCCTTTGCTCGGGATGTACTTTTTATTCCAGATTTTGGGCCAGTTTCTGATCACGCGGTATTCTTACAGACAGGCCACCGTTAACCAAACGCCATAAAATGCAAGAGACTTTGGACCAATTGGCAGCCTCACTAGCTAAGCTTGAAGCCCAATTGACGGCTATCAGGACCGACCAAACATCTCTTGCCACCCGTTTGAGTGCCGTAGAGAAAGGGACTCCTAATGCTGGATCTGAACCTACTGGGACAATAGCTGAACTAGTCAGTGCTGTTCGCAAGCTTGAAGAACAGGTCCATTTGTCAACAAACAACTCGATCCATACGGAAAATGCTCGCTCCTATTCTCCTCTGAATGACGAGCTACCCGCCAACCTCAACCTTACGGGCATACCAATGTTTGAGGGTACTGAAGACCCGGTTCATCATATTCGGGCTTTCAAGGAATTCATGGCTGTCAAGGGGGTGAAATCCACCATGTTCAAGCACTTGTTTGCTTCTTCCCTCGAGAAGCACCCGAAAGCCTGGTACTACAGGCTCGATTCCATGAAGTACAAGACTTGGGATGATGTGGCGACAGAGTTTGCTCGGAATTACGCTGATAATACCGAGATCCAGACTACGATGCGTACTCTGGAAGTTATGGCCCAAGAGCCCAAAGAAGGTTTCACCAAATACCTTCAAAGGTGGAGGGCCGAGAGTGTGAAGTTGGTCGATAAGCCCAACGAAAAGTGCTAGTAGAGGTCTTTGTCAAGAACCTCCTCCCTTCCTATCGGGTTCATCTCCGGTACGCCGTCATCCTCAACTTTGCCACTCTAATTGAAATGGGGACAAGGATCGAGGACGAATTGAGGTTAGAGAGATTTCAAGGGGCTAGTTCATCCATCAGCAAGCCCACACCTGCAGCTGCAACCCGCAGCATCTTCTACGAGGTTAATCTACTAGATACCTCATCCAAAAAGAATACTCCAACTCGGGTATTCACTGATATAGGGACCACCTATACATACGCCTTACAAAGGCTATCTTCAAAGGGCTTGATCCAACCGATAGGCTCAACTCCAGAGGTCCCGGTAGAAAAGCGATCCAAGAGCTACGATGTCCAGGCCTATTGCCAGTATCACCGAGGTAATGGGCACGATACTGAAAAGTGTTGGAAATTGAAGCATCCGATCCAAGACTTGATCGAGAGCGGGAAAATACCGTTGCCCGGGGACAAGCCGAGCAACAAAGAAAACTCGTTCAGTGCTCATGATATATTCACCGGAGAGGTAATCGACTGTTCTCACCTCATTTCCCCGTTTATCCCACAAATTAACGGGATATGGTTCGATGATGAGGAAGATGTCTACCTAGCCAAACGAGAAGCTGTCCCCATCACCATTGAAGAGGTTCGAAAAGCTAAGTCTAGAGCCTTAGCCAGCAACCACCTCGCCGCCGCCGGCCGTCCTACCCCAGAAACCGTCACTGAACCTGCCAGGACAGAATCTACCCTTGAGGAACCAAGCAACGACATGGCCCTGGTCAAGCAATTGAAGAGGGTTCGAGCCGATCTAACCATATGGCAAATTCTGGTTAGCTCGCAAGAACATCGGGAAGCACTGACTAAGGCTCTCGATCAAATCAAGGTAGATTCACAGGTTACCCCTACTGAAATGGTAGCCACTATTATGCCCTATTTCAAGGGCAAGTCCAAAGAAGAAGGCCCACTTATCACCTTCTCCGAGTCTAACCTTCCACCATTCGGGGCCGCCCATAACTTGGCCCTATACATCACGGTCATTTGCCGAGGAAAATACCTCCCAATGACCCTAATCGATGATCGATCCGCTGTGAATGTCCTGCCTTTAAGGACCGCCAAAGCCCTCGGCATCACCGAGGCCGACTACCTTCCTACAGCGCAGACTATCCAGGCTTTCGATGGGAGCCCAAAGCCGGTTACAGTGGCCGTTAAGTTAACAATCATAACGGGCCCGATCGAAAAAGAACTGGAGTTCCAGGTGATTGATGTCACCTCCTCCAACCTGCTTCTCGGGAGGCCTTGGATCCATGCAGTCAAGGCCGTGTCCTCTACCCTCCATAGGAAGGTCACGATGCCTCTTCAAGACGGTGTCATCACACTGGAGGCAACCCCCATTACCGTGGCAAGCTGTAATGCTACGGGCCGGGCCGACGCACGAGAATTTGATTTTGAGGGAATGATTGAAGAAGAATATCTCTTCAGGCCCTACTTCACCACTAGCATCGATACGATGCTGCAAAACTTGGGCTATTTACTGGGAGTTACCTCGAGACCATATCTTCCGGCGGGGAAGATCATCGAAGTGCTAAACGATGGAGAATCATGATCCGGTCTAGTGTATGCTGCGACCCTAGAAAACACGGTCCGTGCCTGTTCTCAGAAAGCCCAAAGCATCATCATGGATACCTACTTGGGCCCTATAGCTTAAAACTAACCGACTACTTCGTTACACCGGTATTTGGGGCTATTCAAGTAGGTCTATATCGACCCACCATCACATATCCCGAGACCAAATTGGCTCGGGAATGCAATTTCATCCCAGATGACATATTTGCCCTCGTCCAAACAGAATCCAAGGAAGGTGCAAACAACTCTGAGCCCATGCTGGGGCTCGTATTCGGGGAAGACAAGGCCGTCCCCGCTCCTAAAGAAGACCTGGTAAACCTGATCCTCCGCAGCAACAGGTTCGACCCAACTAAGCTGATCTCCGAAGTCGGTACGACACCGGGAAAAGGGCCTGGAGGAAGACTATCAAGTGGACCGACGGTCAAGGGCGAGTCTACAAGCTGACCACCGGTGAAGGAGACATGCCGGATACCGAGTCAGAGTCAGAGTCAGAGTCAGAGTCAGAGTCAGAGTCAGAGTCAGAGTCAGAGTCCGAGTCTAGAGGGTCCGGTGCTAGAGTCGAGTCTGTAACCCCTCTCCCTTTAGTCACTTCCACTAGAGCCTCGGGGCCCGTCCCGAGGGCACTCCCTATCTCGCCTCTGACCAACGATCATATGACCGCTCTCTTCGAGCTGTTTTCCAAATTTACTATTAATAATAACGAAAACCATTCCGCTTACGACTTGTCTTATTTTCAAAATGCTTTCAAAAATTTTATATGCAATGACATTGAGAAACCCGACGAACAGGTACCTCTACCTCCACATCTGATCGAGCAGCTCGAACAAAGGGAATCCCGAGATCTGTTAATTGAAGAAACCGAATCCATTAACGTGGGAACCACTTTAGAGCCCCAGATGCTTAAGTTGGGCTTATCCTTAGATTCCGAGGAAGAAAACAATTCACGAACCTCCTTCAAGAATTTAAGGATGTCTTTGTCGGGGATATATCGGGAAATAGCTGAACACCGTATACCCATCAAAGATGGATGTAAACTGGTAAAACAGAAGCTCAAAAGAATGAGGCCCGAATGGTCTCTCAAAGTCAAAGAAAAAGTCGACAAACAATTCAAAGCAAGCTTTATACAGGTGTCTGAGTATCCAGACTGGGTTGCAAACATCGTGCCGGTACCTAAAAAGGACGGTAAGGTGCAGGTATGTGTAGACTTCCGGGACCTTAATAAGGCCAGCCCAAAAGACGATTTTTCGTTACCACACATCGACATACTGGTGGACAACACGGCCGATCATGCCCTTCTATCATTTATGGACGGGTATGCCGGGTACAATCAAATCAAAATAGCGGAAGAAGACATGAGTAAGACCACCTTCATTACACCTTGGGGTACTTACTGTTACACCGTTATGCCATTTGGTCTCATCAACCCCGAGGCCACTTATCAACGAATCGCCAGGACCTTACTACACGATACGATGCATAAGGAAGTGGAGGTTTATGTGGACGACATGATCGTCAAGTCAAAAGATCGAAGCGGGCACATCGCCGCCCTAAGGAAGTTTTTCACCCGACTACGCAAATACAACATGAGGCTAAACCCTCAAAAATGCAATTTCGGAGTAACATCAGGCAAATTACTTGGCCATATCGTTAGCCAACGCGGCATCGAGGTCGACCCAGCTAAAATCAAGGCCATTACCGAGATGCAGCCACCCAAAACCGAAAAAGAAATAAGGGGGTTTCTCGGGAAAGTCCAATACATTAGCCGATTTTTTTCAAAGTTAACCATGGTATGTGAACCCATTTTCAAGAAACTGAAAATAGGAGAACGAACACTGTGGGATGAAAGATGTCAAATGGCTTTCGATAAAATCAAGGAGATTCTGTCTGCTCCGCCAGTATTAATGCCACCTCAACCCGGTCTGCTTTTGTCGTTATACCTAACGAAGACCGAGACATCCATGGGGGCTATGCTGGCCCAGACAGTCGATTCAGAAGAACGGGCCATTTACTACATCAGCAAAAAGTTTTTAGAGTATGAATGCAAATATACCATGCTCGAAAATACGTGTTTAGCTTTAGTGTGGGCCACTAAAAAGCTCCGACACTATATGCCCAGTCACCAGGTGCATGTATTATCCAAAATGGATCCTATCAAGTACCTGTTCGAAAAGCCCATCCTCAACGGTAGGATGTCCAGATGGACTTTGATGCTAGCATAGTTCGACCTTAAGTTCATGCCATTAAAAGCGATCAAAGGTCGGGTAGTAGCCGAATTCCTTGCCGACAGTCCCGTATCAGAAGAAGGACACGACGATACTTGGGCCTTTCCAGATGAAGACATATTCTATACCGACACAGCAACATGGGATCTGTATTTTGACGGGGCGTCCAATTTCCGAGGATTCGGAGTCGGTATTCTGTTGATATCAGCGAAAGGAGAGCATACGCCGTTATCCATTAAACTGCACTTTGACGTGACTAACAACGCCGCCGAGTATGAAACATTCATTCACGGGTTGCAAGCCGCCGCTGATTTAGGAGTAACGAACCTCCGGGTCCGCGGGGATTCATTTCTAGTCATCCATCAAGCTCTCCAAAAATGGAAAACTCGGAATGCCAATCTTGTAGCTTACCAAGCACTAGTAAGGGTTCTCGAGAAATAATTCCAAAAGGTAGAATTTATCTATCTACCTCAGAAGGAAAACCAATTTGCAGATCCACTTTCTAAATTAGCATCTTTATTAAATATCCCTGAGCATCTTACCAGTATGCCAATTTGCATCAAAAGACGGTCCGAATCGGCATATATTCACGCCATCCAAGATATCGAAATAACAGATCCAGAACCTTGGTATCAGTCTGTTCTAACCTACTTAACAACGGGTGAATATCCTCCGGGAATTGAAAATCGGGCCAACATTACAACAAAACCCTTACTTTCTGGACACTTCAACATTGACGCTTTTATAAGCGTCCACCCTCTTCTGTACCTTGCAACTATTCTTGACACCTTTATGTGTCGAAATTCACTTAAGTATATTATTAATTATTAATTAATTACTTGTAATCTACTAAACTACCATTAAATTTAATTCACATAAATGTAATACAATTAAATTCTAATTATAATTCGCATAAAAGAGATCTGGCGCCTAACATTACGTTCTTAATTTTCATGTTGCGCCTCCCTAATTGTGTTTCCACTTCTACTCTTAATAAACTAAAAACCTAATTTTTTATTCCATCATCCCTCGCCTCCTCCAACACTATTATGACTGTTCCATTGAAACAAACCCTATTCTATTGGATTCCATCGCGCGCCTCTTCAACTGTTCTTCTTCTCCACTGTTTCGTCGCACATCTGTTATATACATTTGTGTTCATTGTGGCTAATTTTCACTGATCCTCCTGTTCGTTTGTTTTTCCATTCCAGTCTTAATTTTTTTGTTCTGTTCATACGTTGTAGCCCCTGATTTAGGGTATGTTGTTTGATCGAATTGAGTTTATCGATTTTAATGTTGCTTGATTCGAGTACATGGATATTCAGTCAAGATAATTTCTTTATGATACTTGTTTGATATCATTTTATTGAGAATCACGGTTTTATTCATTTATGTTTGTTATCACTGTGTTCAATCGTTACTTCTGCAAAAAAATCGATGAAGAACGTTCATTTTTGTTAATTCACGTTTTGATACTACTCCAAAATGACGATAACTGAAGTTGATTGTTGTTAATTCGTTGATACTTATTGCTATTTCGTTTTGATAATGACAAGAATGCAAAATGTATACTCATGCCTGCCTTACTCAAGAAGGTCCTGCTTATTTTTCAACTTCAATTCTCCCTGAAAGTATGTGACAGGATAACTTTAATGAGAAGATTGCAAAATGTTACCGGATACATATTTACAACAATATGGTGGGGGTTTGGAGTTTGGACTCAATCTCATAGCCTACTTAATAGCATCACATCTAGGTAAGTAAGTAAGTCTTTCATTATTTTCCTTTCACCATTCAACCTTGTCTAAAATTTTATGAATTAATCACGTAAATAGCAGGGCATACATTCAGGTGGTTGGAGGGTGTTGGTATGTTCCTGCAATGCAACGGTTGTAGCATGCCTTTCTCAAGTGATCATGTTAAAAATTTCCGGTATTAGCCTATGTCACTCGTCATTTCCTCGCTGATCCTACCCTGAGATCAGGTATCTCCTTTCGCTCATTGCCTTTTCTGCTATCACTATCTGTAACTACTTTACTCAAGTCCTGTTAAAAGTTCTGCCTGCTTCTAAAACTTAAATTTATATGTAAGTTGGAAAGAAATGGGTGTTCTTATCGTGTGCCTGCCATAATGTACCATGTGAATAGTTTAAAAGAGCCTCAGCTAAGATAATATTTGGTTAAACAAGAATGTCGACAGGCTAGGATTGAGGGGAGACTTAGTCATCCTGTATCAATAGTTCAACTGCTTTTCTCAAGGATGACATCACTTGAAGTTCTTTGCGATGTGCTCTAATCTTTGTGGAAACTTTGTAACTTGTTTTCGATTCTGTCTGCTGCTAAGCTTTAGGGGTGATTCGGCTTCTTTGTTGCAGCAAGTTGATCTAGTGTCGTACGTAAATGATGCTTTCCACGAAGGAATTGATGTTTCTCACTTCCGACTTGATATTGCTGCTTTTACTTTCATTTTGTAGAACTTGTTTGAATTCCAATACAAGGAAAACACTGTTAAATCCTTTAAACATGTCATAAGATCCTTCATTCATGATTTTTTTTGTTCAGCAGAAAAATTAAGAATGCTAAAGTATCACGAAGTTGGGTGATCTGCTACACTTATGATTATACAAAATTCATGTTAGTTCTCTTGTTCAAACTATTATACTCGTATAAATCTCCCTTCATTCTACCTAGCTTAGAGATTGTTGATTCATGTTGTTTTACTTTCATTTGTGCAAGATAGACAACGCAAATCGCCTGACTCATTTATATACATATTTATACCAGGTAATAGCTCGACTCTTTCCATTGTCTTTAGTTTTAGCTGAACAATTTAGTACTCTGTAGCAAAGAACCAAGTGAATCCTTAGACTTTACCAATAAATTTTTACAAACGGCTCATTTTTACCAACCTAACTCTTTCCTTCATTATCTACTATAATTAAGTGTGGATATATTTATTAGCTTTATCTCTCTATTATCCGCCGAATAATAAATATTTTCTTTGATTCTGTTGTCCTATGCTTAACTAAATCTCGTCCCGTCACACTGATGGACCGTTGATAAATTCTATGTAATTAATTTACTTATGATTTTGCTTTTGTATTTACTTGTTAATAATTTAGGTATTATATTGTTTTCTTTTGTAGGTATAAGATTTTGGAAGTGGTACCCGTGCTTCTAAATGAGAGGATGCTTCACTTGTATTTTTCCACGAGGTTTTATGGTCTCTTCATTTGTGAACGATTTGTCGTAGAACGAAGAAATCTTAATTATCTTCGACTAGAAGACATGCTATAATTTTTTACCATTTTAAGAGCTTAATTTGTACGAAGTAGTTTTTATACTCCATATTTAATAAAACGAGAAAACAATTGTAATCTAATTTTTAGTTACATTTATATACTTAGGTGTAAATGCATAATTATGAATTTTTATACACACACGCAAGAGGGTTCTTTTTTTGCTTATCTTTATTATTATTCTTAGTTTCTTTAAGAATAATTTTAGATTTATAGTTCACATTATCGACATGTTATGTTGTGGTTTAATCCCTTCATATTTTTATATCAGCTCCTGACCATTAATTCTTATTGACGTATTCAATGGGCTGGGTTTCATTCGTTTGCATAGGTATGTCTTGACGCTTTTAAGTGACATTGTTCCATAGCTTGTATGATCTTGACATTTTATTTTAACAAGATTCATCGATCATATTATATTATTGACGCTTTTAAGTGTCATGAACTGGCACTATGTTTATATTATTGACGCTTTTATGTGTCATGAGCATACACTATCTTAAATTATTGACGGTTTTAAGTGTCATGAACTAACAATATATTATTATTGACACTTTATAGTGTAATAAACTAATATCAACATAGGAGATGATAGCGCAAAAAAATACATCTAACACATAAAACCGTCGAGAATATTTACATGTGACGCATAAAAATGTCGAGAATACTTAGGATGAAATACATTTCGCAAGGATTTTCAATGGAAACAAGCGTCAATAATGAATGCTTGACACTAAAATGTGACGAAACTTGCGACATAAAAAAGCGTCATTAAATACTGTCGGCCCAAATACTGACGCTTTTACCAAGCGTCGAGAAATGATTTTGTGTCGCTTATTTCCGTCAATAAACACTTAAAAAAGCGTCATAAAAACACGGATTTTGTTGTAGTGCAAGAAAGCCTTGCGAAGATTGGCAACCCAATTCGTTCGTACGGACGACAGACAGTTATACAAAAAGATGGCGCAGGGGGCTCTCCTCCTGTGTATCGATAAAGTAAAGGCTGAAAAGGTTATGTCCAAGGTGCACGATGGTGAAAATGGCCCGCATATGAACGCCCATATGCTAGCCCAAAAAATCATGAGGCTCGGGTATTATTGGAACAACATGGAAACTGACTGTCAGTTATATGTCAAACACTGCCATAACTGTCAGATTTTTGCCAATGTACAAGATATGCCAACTTCCCTACTATATACCACGACATCACCATGGCCGTTCTCAACATGGGGAATTGATATAATCGGAAAGGTGAACCCTTCCGGGACGGGAAGTCACTGTTTCATTTTGGTGGCTATCGACTATTTCACCAAATGGGTTGAAGCCGAGTCCTACCGGATCTTGAATGCCAAGCATGTTGCCAAGTTTATCCAGAACAAGATCATATGCCGGTACGGGATCCCGCACGAGTTCATCAGTGATCACGGGACCCATTTCCAAGCTGAAACCGCTACCTTGCTAGCAAAATATAAAATCCAAAGGCATACATCTTCGCCTTACCGTCTCCAAACAAATGGAGCGATAGAGGCAGCTAATAAAACGATTGTCACCATACTTAAAAAGATGGCTGAGAATTAGCGGGACTGGCCCAACAAAATACCTTTTGCCCTATGGGGGTACCGAACATCAATTCGCACCGCGACCGGAGCAACTCCATATTATTTGACATACGAAATGGAAGCGGTCCAGCCGGTCGAGCTAGAAGTACCATCCCCTAGGATTTTACTTGAAAGCCAAGTGCCTGAAGCAGATTGGGTCCAAGCCCGATACGATTCGCTAATTCTTTTGGACGAACGGCGGTCCCGGGCCCTCAATAATATCCAAATATACCAAAAAAAGGATACAACGGGCTTTCAACAAAAGGGTTAGGCTCAGAAATATCAAAGAAGAGGATCTGGTTCTAAAATCGGTTCGTGCATTACTACCAGTCGACCGAGAGGAAAATTCAAACCCAATTGGGCTGGGCCGTACTTGGTAAATAAGGTCCTATCAGGAGGAGCAGTGATGCTAAAAGACCTGAACGGGAACGAATTCGTCAACCCAACCAACTTGGACCAGCTGAAGCGTTACTACCCGGCCCCTAAACCTTATCTCAATGTCATTTGCAAAAGTTTATAAAAATTTATCTTTTATAATTTTTTTAAAATTATAAGCAAGTCAATGAGCTAGGATTACATATCCTGCTGTCGCACATCTTGAACAAATAGTCTTGGTGTATTTCGAAAATTGCAAAAAAAAAATCTATGTTTGAACTACGTTTGGTTTGATTCCGCTAATTGTGGATACGTAGGCAACCCCTCAAAAGGGCACAACCACTGCAATGACGAAAATGACGGAAATGGTATTCATTAATATGACTCTTATTAAAAACCCGATTAACTCGGGAATTTCAAAAAATTACATCAAAAAAAAACACACACAAAAAAGCACACCACAAAAATAATAGTAATACTTAAATAATAAAAACTAAGGAGACTAGTGTTTAGGGCATTTTGCCCTTCCCCTTGTCCTTAGGGTCACGGGGAGCCTGAGGTCGACGGGGCGGGGGCGAACGTTCCTGGATCACCAAGGGAACCTCCTTTGCTAGAACCCGTTTCTTCGACAACGGGTCTTCTGCCATTGTCACCGGTCCAAGACGAGCCCATACGTGCTCGGGTAGTCTGTCTCGCGGGCCAAGTCGGTCCTGAACTGCCAGTTTTCGGCCAAGTCTCCTTTCTAAGTCAGTCTGGGGACTCACTCCCCCCCGCGGACCTCTAGCACTGGACCCTTCAGCTTGAGTTCTAGTTCTCTCTCTCTGATCTGACATTAGACGGACCAGGGTAGCCGGAGTGTCGACTTCGTCAAAGAAGCCTCGATTATCTTTAGCTTGCTCCCTCCGTAGCAGGTCAAAAGCTTCATCAACCTGTAAAGCAGCTCGGGCCTTCGCAGAATCGGTTTTAGTCCACTTCACATAAGAATCCGATACCTAAATTGAATGAAGAGATTTGGGAATGGGCCAAGTGGCCCGGGTGTACCATCTTTGCATCCAAGTGTCGCACATCACATCAGTCAGTTGGGTAGATTCACTCACAACTGCTTCAACCTCCGAGATTCTTTGGGACCAACCATATTGCCTTAGTATACCACTACAAGAAATACTGCATGTAGCTACTAATCACGCGCGACTGATAGATTCAGTCGCTAATTTAGCGACTGAAAGTTCAACGCGCGACCGACATTAGTAGCTGGACGAGGAGACGAAAAATTAAAATATCAATTTTTTTTAGCGACCGAAATCGGTCGCTAAAAACGAATTTCGCGACCGATTTCAGTCGCTAAAAAAAAAGCGCGCGACTGATTTAGCGACTGAAATCGGTCGCTAAAAAAAAAAGCGCGCGACTGAATTAGCGACCGAAATCAGTCGCTAAAGGTCGTAATTTTTTTTAAATTAACGAACACCCCCCCTCCCCCGATTCATTCCCTCATTTCACTCTATCTCTCTAAACTCCGCTCCCCTCTCTCTCTAAAGTCGTCCCTCCTCCTTTCCTCTTCATTCTTTATTCAATTCTCTCATTTTCCTTAAGGTATGTTTATCTATCTTTATTTAATTTCAATTATTTGTTAATTTCTGTTTTTATCGATTTAAATAAATTAGTTATTGGGTTGGATAGTTTCTTAGTTGTTGGAATATTTAGTGTAGTTAGAATTTTAATCGCCCAATAGGTTCCCCAATTTGAATTAGGTAGATTGTTAGTATAAAATTAGGGTTTGCGGTTAAGTAGTTGATTGAATTGGGTTGTTTTGATGTGTTAGGAATTTGGAATTAAAATACAATTATGCCGATTTGGTGATGTAATTATGGACGAATTGGGTGGAAATAGTACTATGTTTAGGTGAATTTAGAATTTTACATAATATTTGACTAGTGTATATATATTAGTAAATTACTTTAGAGAAAATAATTTGTATGTGGTTATTGTCTTAAATTTTTTAGATAAAAAAATGAAGAGACAGGAACGAAAATGGATGTATGGGGAAAGATTCGATAAGAAACGACGTCCCACAAAGGAATTTTTAGATGGTGTTAATCGCTTTCTTGAGTTCGCTGAAACCCATCCCGAATACGCGTCAGATGGTAGATTTAGGTGTCCTTGTGTGAAATGTAAGAACATCAAATTCTTGGATAGTATTTTGATTAAAGAACATATTATCTCAGATGGGTTTAGCCCAAATTATTATTATTGGATTTGTCATGGTGAGAAGTCTGATTTTGAGGAATCTAAGGTGGATCAGAATGAGGGCGGGGTGAGAGGAATGATTGTTGATGTGGTTGAGTGCAATTTGTTTAATGATGAGAGCATGTACACTAACGACGATGACCAACCAACCCCACAAGAGCCAAACCCACGAGCGAAAGTTTTTTTTGATATGTTAGAGGCTGCGGAGAAGCCATTATATGGAGGGTGTGATGTGACATTGTTAGAAGTCGCGTCTATGGTAGTGACCCTTAAATATGAGTATAACCTACCTTTTGGGTGCGTAGACGGAATCGCTGCGTTGATTGAGAAACTCATCCCAAAAGACAACATTATGACCAAAACATTCTACAACACCAAAAAAATAGTTAAAGGTCTTGAACTTCCGCATCAAAAGATCGATGCTTGTCCCGATGGATGTATGCTTTTTTGGAAGGACGATGCCATGCTTGAGGAATGTAAGGTATGTGGGAAGGGTAGATACAAAACTGTAGATGGAAATATTGTTTTGAGGGGTAAGAAGGGGAAGAGTGTAGCGAGGCATAAAAAACCTATATCACTTAGTCGACTTACCTACTTTCCCATCGCCCCTAGACTTCAAAAATTATACGCAACCAAAACCATTGCCGAATAAATGAGGTGGCATCAAGAAGAAACTCGTGTAGAGGGGAAGATGTGTCATCCTAGTGACGGGGAGGAGTGGAAACGGTTTGATAGGATTTACCCTGAATTTGCTGAGGAACCCCGTAATGTCAGACTTGGGCTGTGTACCGATGGTTTCGCCCCTTTCGGTCAGTTCGGTAAGTCATACTCATGCTGGCCTGTCATGGTCACACCGTACAACTTACCCCCATGGCTTTGTCTGAAACCACCGTTCATCTTCCTTTCTCTCATTGTTCCCGGCCCAAAAAATCCCAAAAACCACTTGGATGTTTACTTACAACCAGTGATAGAGGAATTGAAACACTTGTGGGAAGTAGGGGTGGAGACATATGATGTGTCGTTGAAACAAAATTTTCAGCTTAGAGCATCGCTTTTGTGGACTATAAATGATTTTCCTGCGTATGGTATGTTGAGCGGTTGGTCTACGGCGGGCCAAAAAGCTTGTCCTTGTTGCATGAGTGAAAGTAAAGCATTCTACCTACGTAATTCAAGCAAAATTAGTTGGTTTGACTGTCATAGACAGTTTCTACCCGAGGGTCACATGTACAGGAAGAATAAGAGAGCTTTCAAGAAGGGTGAGGTGGTGCTAGATGAGGCACCGATTCGTCTCCAAGGTGATGAGATTTGGGAGGTGATTTCAGAGTTCCCATCTACTGTTGACGGGACCGATCAAGAGTTCAAAGATCTTAAGAAATTGAAAAATGGTTGGTTTAAAAGAAGCATCTTCTTCGACCTTCCATATTGGAGTACTTTATTACTCCGACATAATCTGGACGTGATGCATATTGAGAAGAATTTCTTTGAGCAACTGATTCACACCGTCATGGATGTAGAGGGTAAGACATGTGACACCGTAGGATCCCGAAAAGATTTGAAAAAAATTTGTGACCGTCCGAAACTACATATCAAGCGGGATGGGTCCAAGCCTAGGGCCTTGTTTAGTCTTGATAAGGCTCAGAGAAAGGCCGTGTTAGAGTGGGTAGGGAAACTGAAGTTCCCTGATGGGTATGCATCCGATTTTAGTCGGTGTGTGGACATTAAGAACCTGAAGCTCCAAGGCTTGAAGAGTCACGACTGCCACGTGTTCATGGAGCGGTTACTACCTGTGGCGTTGAAGCACATGCTGCCGGAAAGAGTGTGGAATCCTATCACTGAGATATCTCAGTTTTTTCGAGATTTGTGTTCGTCGACAGTTACAAATGACGACATGACTCGTTTGGAGGATCAAATTCCTCAGATAATATGCAAACTTGAGATGATCTTCCCACCCTCCTTCTTTAACTCAATGGAGCATCTACCGGTCCACTTGCCCTACGAAGCTAAAGTGGGAGGACCGGTACAGTTTAGATGGATGTACCCGTTTGAGAGGTGAGAAATTTCAACTACTTACTTATTTTATCCACTAACTAACGTTAGACACTGTAATTTGATAATAACATAATTGCTTGATGATTGTCATAGATTTCTCAACCATTTGAAGAAAAAAATTGGTAACAAGGCGAGGGTTGAGGGCTCCATATGTAATGCTTACTTAACAGAGGAGATAGCCAACTTCTGTTCTCTGTATTTCGAGAAAGAAGTGAACACCAAAACCAAGAATCTAAACCTAGAAACACCAGAGACGACGATTGACCCCAACATACCAGACTTTTTTCAAAGTAAGGAAGGTGAGGGATCGTCATCAGCTGGCGGGTGGAGGACATTAGATGAGAAGGAGTACAATCGTGCTCACCTGTACTTGCTATCAAATTGTGAAGTTTTGGAGCCGTACGAGAAAAAATTTGTAACAGAATTTGTAGCTGCTAATCCACATTTAAATGCTGATGACATTTGGAATAAGCATGAGGAACAGTTTCCTAAATGGCTTAAGGAGCATGCAATTTCTGAGAATATTCAGGATGATTTGGTTAGGAGTCTAGCATTAGGTCCTTTATGGAATGTTAGAACTTGGAACCGGTATTCGGTCAATGGTTACAATTTTCATACATTTGCCCATGGTAGCAGTAGGAGTAGATGTAATTTCGGTGTGAGTGTGTCGTCACTTGAGGGTGAAGATTACTACGGTCTATTGGAGGACATCTTCGAGTTGTGTTATGTTGGAAATGATCGTGGGTATAGAGCTGTGGTATTTAAATGCGAATGGAAGGACAACTCTGTGCAAGGTACTAGAGTACATGAAAGGTACAAACTAGTTGAAGTTAATCATACCAAAAAATACTCAAAGTACGATCCGTTTATACTTGCACATCAAGCACACCAAGTGTACTTTGCGCCTTACCCAACCACAAAGAACGACAGAACTGTAAACCAATGGTGGGCGGTGTTCAAAACTAAGCCACGGGGGCACTATGACTCTGACCTCTTCCAAGAGGACGTCATTTCTAGTGGTACAACATTGTCTCCAGTTGATGAGAATCTTTTTGCAAATGATGACGATGACAATAATGAGGTGGATGTGGGGGAAGATTTTGAAGACGATGAAGGCAGTGAGGAGGAGGAAGGTGCTTCTAGTGATATGGTCGAGGAGGAGGATGACACCACTGATTTAGAGGTCAATGACGAGGAGGACGAAGATGACGTCGAGGAAGAGGATGTCGTCGGTTCGAGTAGGCAAGTTGAAGATGACAACGACAGTGACGATGATTTTTAGTAGTGTATAGTTTCAGTAAGTTATATTATGTGTACATAGTAATCTGCAAACCTTGATTTTTTTTCGAGTGTATTTCAATATTATGATGTCAGTTCCTAACTTTCAACTATTACATGTCTGCAGATATGACGTTGGCCAGCAGGTTGCGGTTTGGAAGTTCGAGCAGCGGCAGCAGCAGGAGCAGGGATCGGGTGCAGCAGCAAGGCGAAGAAGAAAACAGGCAAGAGGAAGTGGAGGACGAGGAGGTGCATGGCAATGATCAGGAACAAGAACAACCGCAGCCACCCCAGGATGAAGGGCTGCAATACACACACGACGGGCGCCTAATCATTGGCCCCGAGGGCACATGGTGAGACATTGTATTTTTTTTTTTTTTTGTGAGACATCATCTTATTTCACTCTTTGGTGTATACCTACATGTAGGTTTCGTACTCGTGCGACGGTGACAGGTGTCAAGGACAGTTTCATGGAAGATTTGACTACTTACTGCACGAGCTGGACTAAGTTGCCTCTGTGGCAACGGGAGAAGTGGTTTGCCAACTTCAAGGTACACCAATTTCTGATTTTTATTAATTATCTGTTACTGTTTACAGATTACTTATACAACGACAACCAACTATCTTGCAGATAAAACACTTCTACAACGATGGTCTCGAGGTGGCTGTTCAAGACAGATACATGGATGTCGCAACTGTAAGATACAAAGACATGATGTATAAGCTGGCAAGCGATGGAAAGTTACAGCAAAAACTTAGAGGTTTGATTACTAAATTGGTATTAGTACCTGAACAGAAAGTCGTATATATATTCAAAACATTTATTGATATTAAAGTGTATAAATTGTAGGTGACGCGATCCAACAGTTCCAAACAGCGCGAGTCGACCCGAAGTTCCTGAAGAGATCCGTCCAGGCTAAGAAGAACAAGAGGCGGGGAGGGGATCCCGAGGCAGAGGCGGAGCGCACCCACTACGGTGGGTCGCAGTCGATGCACCAGCGGGCCATGAACGTTAGTATTTTCGTCTCCTTTGATTATTATATTGGATTCTTATTTAATGTTTTCATTATAAAAATAAATGAATAATCTACATGTACTGTCAACAGGCGAAGAAGAAAACCGGAGAATTCCCTCCTCCTGTTCAGCTATTTCTCGAATCGAAGAGTAAGGGGGACGATGAGACCGGTCGATCATTCGCCACGAAGAAGGATTTGGAGACTTGGGTAAGTTTCAAACACAATACTTTGTTACTTTTTTCCTTCAAACAATCAACCTAATCATGACTTCTATTTCTTTCAGAGATCGTATTTGGCGGCCACTAGAGCGCCCGAAAATGAAGGTGTGGACCCGAGCACAATTTGGTTTAGAGTCGCCGAGGGATACCGCAAGGGAGCGGTGTACGGTACGGGGAACGCTCATTCCCTGTACTGGACACCACCCAATGTTCGGGGGGCCCATTCTACGACGACCGAGTGTGTGCCATCCGAGATGGCTGAGATGAGGGCTCAAATTCAAGAGGAGAGGGCGGAACGGGCAGCTATGCCGAGCAGATGAGGGAGCAGAATGAGAGGCTGAAGACGCAGGAGTCCATTAACCTGCAAATTCTGGAAGAGATTCGGCGTCTTAGGAACACGCAGCAATATAACTGCAACTCCGGCCCCACTCCCCGATTCCCGGATCCTAGAGACCCCTTCGGCGGTAATAGTGGTGCGTCCGCCAGTTTTCCTGTTGGCTGAGTTTATTTATTGAAAACAATTTGTAGTGGGAGAAATGGTTGTTGGAAAAACTGTTTGCAAGTTAGTTGATTTGGCTTGATTTGGTTTGTAATGAAAAAGCTTGATTTGTTGATAAAACAACACGTTTGCGTACTTGGTTGACAATTTTGGAGTATGAAGCTTGCAATAACGTTTGGAATAACGTTTGGAATGATGTTTGGGATGTATTGTGGTTGTTGCTTTGTTTTATTGTGCAGATTTTGGCTAGAAAAATAATAAATTGAACCGGCCTATTTCTGGCACGGTAGCGACTGATATCAGTAGCTAAGTTTTATATTTAGCGACTGATATCAGTCGCTAAATGATGCCACGTCGCACTATTTAGCGACTGAAATCAGTCGCTAACTGAAGTTATAGCGACTGATATCAGTCGCTAAATCAGTCGCTAATGCTACCTTTAGCGACTGATTTCAGTCGCTAAAAGCTTCGGTTAGCGACTGATATCAGTCGCTAAATCAGTCGCTAATGCCGCCATTAGCGACTGATTTCAGTCGCTAACAGCTTCGGTTAGCTACTGATTTCAGTCGCTAAATTTAGCGACTGATTTCAGTCGCGCGCTTTTTTAGCGACTGAAATCAGTCCCTATTCAGCGACTAACTGTAGCTACTGTCGCTTAGCGACTGCTGACGGTCGCACGTCTGTTATTTGCGACAGATGTCAGTAGCTAAAATCAGTCGCCAATGACTTTAACTCTTGTAGTGTACGGTCGGGATAAAGATGAATCCTCTGCCTGAAGGATAAGATTACCTAATAGCGAGCCTTGTCCCTCGGAGCCAAGCCCGTCCAAACATAAATGGGCCACCATGGCACTACCCACCGGATCAGCGGGCCGCCATGGAAAGATAACACTTCGTCCCAATATTTCTGAGTAATATGGCGCGAAAAATCAATAGCCCGTCTCCTCGGCATCACCTGATTAGGTCGGTATCGACTTGGGTCAAGAGGGGGATCTATGACCGATAACCTCTCAAATAGCCAAAGCTGAAAAAGAAACAAAAAATATAAGTTTCCGAGCAGAATAGACGTCCGCCTAAGGGCACTCGATCGAGTGCCTACGGGTCACTCGATCGAGTGGCACCCCTGAAATCGGGCAGGGGGCTTTTTACGAAGGCACTCGATCGAGTGCCCACTATAGCAGGAAATCGCGAGAAAAAATCAAAGAAAAAATTCAAAAAATTGAGAAATCGAAAAATCAGAAAAATCCGAAGTAATATACCTGCAGTAAATAGGTGCTCCCGGTCAGGCGAACCGATGAATCCCTCTTATGATTATCTAAACCTTGGATAGTCTCCCTCGTAATCAGCCAAGCCGGACTGTGCTCCGTCTCCATCAGGTCAACCACGAAGAAAAGACGTACATCGCCCATGCACGACAATAAATCCATGTGACCTTCAAAAGCGTAAACATGGAGTATGCAAAAATAGAAAGCCCTACGGCTGTGAGCCGGTCTGACCCAGACATCATGCGGGTTCATAAATTTCTCGGCCAAATCATTTAAAGAAATAGTATCACCTTCAGCCATTCGAGATACTTCATTGTGGGAAAATCCTAAAAATTCCCGTAGCTTCCTCCGGGGATCGTGGACCAAAAACGAGACAGCAGGACGAAGTATAGGGTTCTATCCTCCCACAGTAGCAATCTCCTCGGGTAAAAGACAAATTTCGCCCCGAGGAAAGGCAAAAACATGATATGTGTTGTCCCAATAGGACAAACAAGCTTCAAGGAAGTGGCGATCTACCTGCATCTGACGGAACGTATACAGTTGAGTAATACACGTCTGGTTCAAAGCTACCCTATCGGTGTCCCTAAAGTGTCGGGACCATTCTTGCAACATCGCGGTCAAGCGCTCAATTCCCATGGCCAAATTTCTTAAAAAGTATATGGAGCTTTCTTTTTGAGGAGAAGTGAATTGTGAGGAAAACTAATACAGGAGAGGGGTATTTATAGCACCAAGCCCTACAACCCTCTTTCCATACCCCCATTCCATAGAAGTTTCCTAATTCTAGTGGGTTTATGCATACAGGCCCAGTCTCAGATTCCTCAATTTCATCCCGAGTATTCCTAATTTTCAAAAAGTCAAAAATTTCAAAAATTTCAAAATCCAAAATTCAAAAAAATTCAAATTTTATTCCCCAGCGCGAGTCATATTTTTACCTACGTGTTGCATGCAAAATTTATGTAACTGATACAGGTACGACTCGAGGCTTCAGAGGCAAGCCCGCACAACTCATATACCTCCCCAGGAGAAAGCCCGAGGTGGCATTTTCTTCGGAATAGCACGGGATAGGCCCATATATGGGACTTATACGACAAGTCCGATTCCCCGCGGAGTTATCATCAACTCATGTATGATTTCTATCTTATTGCTGGCGAGCCCTTCACGCAAGTCTAAGGGACTATAAACGACCCGATCGGAAGTCTACCAGGTCTTAATCCTCGATTGGCCTCGTAGCTACTCTGACTTTCGCCTTGTCCAAGCCTCAGTCAGAGAGGGGGCTCTGTAGACACCCATATTTGGCTGCTAGGTGTCTATAGTAGTTTCCAAAAAACACCCGATGATGATCGGACGCAAACGTGCTTCTACGCGCTCGGATATGGGCTCAAAACCGTTAGTTTCTGGCTTGGACTTTTTACGAAGTACAAATCTCACAAAACAGACTTCAAGTTCAGGCCCAGCGGGTCGTTTCCAATCAAATAAGACTAATTTGGGTCAAAACCGACACCGGAAATAGAACCATCTTTTTGGCGACCGGGTCAAACCTCGGTCAAAGACGTTTCCGAGACACAAAATAGCCATGCAAATATCAAAAGTCCAACCCAAATACAAGATCTACAAAAATATCCAACCCAAGGCCAAAAAATCCGGGCCCCTTCGCCCCAGCTGACCCACTCGATCGAGTGGGCCATCAAAAGGCCCGTTTTACGCCTGCTTTGGGCCACTCGATCGAGTCAGCAGGACACTCGGTCGAGTAGCCCTAGGTCGGGTGGGGGAGAATTTTTATAAATACCCCCTTTTGCATGTAACTTGAGGAGACTTTCAAGAACCCTAATCTATACAATCTTTACAACCCTAATTACTACTTCTTCAACCTAAACCCTAGCATCTAGGAAACCTCAAACCCTAAACCACCATAACTCCATCTACATTCACCTCGATACTCCGGTGCCTGAGCCACAACTAGATTCCATACCGAGAATACGAAGCATGTAGGTTGAGGGTGCAAAAATCCCGATTTCTTCCCTTTCTTCTCCTCTCTTCTCGCGTCATCTTCCTCGTCTTCTCCTCTCTTTTTTTGTTTTTTTACTTCTAATATAGTTAATATTACTAGTATCAAAACATTAAAATATCCGCTTATTCGTGTCGAATACAAGTGATAGCGGGATAAGAAAACACGAATACAAGGGCCTCGCGCCCGATGTTGCCGGTCGCTTATCCCGACACCCTGAGTATTTGATTGTTGAAGCGAATCAACATCAACAAGATAGTTTTTTTTATTATTCATCGCGTGCTAGTGTCGTCGTAGTATATTCATAATCGTCACGCATACATCGATTTTACAAAATTATCTCGAGTCAAACCCGTTTAAAGGTGATATTCGCATAAGACCCTTCTAATCCTTTCACGAGTTGTAACAGTGGTGGAGCCCTCTCGAGGAGCCCCGCCCCTAAACACTCGAAGGCATGATGGGATCGCGAATATTCCCCTTTAAACGCGTCTGATTCCCCTTTTTTTAATGAACCGAGACCCATTGTACGGATCTGACATCACAAAATCCGCAAGGATTCATTACGATGTCGAGATGCGGAGGGAATTTTTTTTTCAATAGAGTTTAAAGCGTCGTTCTTTGGATGCGATGTCGACTCTATAGTCGAATGTCGTATCTAAACGAATTAGTCAATAAATTTAACTAATACGAATTCGTTGATGCTAAAATAGTTGTCACATAGTTTGAAAGAACTAATTACGACTCTATAACGCGGAGATAATTTATTTCGTTTTAAGTTAGATTTAAACGACCTACAACATCTTTTTCTAGATTACACTATAAGTATTAGGTATTGATTCCATAATCAAATATCGGATACAACGAGTATCAAAGATTCGAGGTGAGCATAAATCATATAATATTTTTGCACAACTCAACAAAATCATTGATCTTCCAAAATCAAAAAGCAATTTCGAAATTCATACAAATTGCGAAATGAACCCTTGTTTGTACATGGGGAACTCGATCGAGTGCCTAGCCCACTCGATCGAGTGGCATCCCAAAAAACCAAAGCAGAAGGTCTTTTTGAGGACCACTCGGTCGAGTCCCTCGATGAGTCGACCAAGTGGCATCTCACTCGGTCGAGTCCCTCAATGACTCGATCGAGTGGTACATCAAATATTGGGCAGAAGCATTTTCCGAGGCACACTCGGTCGAGTCCCTCAGTGGCTCGATCGAGTGTACCTTTATCACGTCAAACCGTGAGTCCCACAAAGTCCTTCGAGCCCTGATAATATTTCTTATGACTTCGGTCAACACGTGTCAAGTCAATCACGTGTCATACTACTTTCCAAAACCATGCATCATATCTCGTTACATCATTCTATATTATTTACAAACTGTTATTACCGTTACTAACTCGTTTGTTTATGTCTTTTCGAATTTTTTTTTGTTATTTGCTTTATTGTACTAAAATGAATTTCGCATGCTAAATACAACTTTGACGTTAATTTAGATGCATTAAATCGATATAGCAACTTATCCTAATTTTCACATGTTTACTCAAAACACTGTTTGCATAACATCTCATCTTATTACTAACGCGCGTATTCAAAAGTCAAGCGATATCTTAGTAGAGGCCGCTAGGTGCGGGCGGGGTTGGGTGTTTTTTGTGAACTTCCCAACACGTACCCTCACCCCTTACTCAGAACAATGGTTTCCGGATATCCGAATCCATTGGCACACGGGACTCATTCAATACACGTTATCCGATAATGTCGGTAACGGTATCAAAATGCAAAGGGACGAACCCAATAAACTCTGAGATCCGAATGGGCCGTATTTTGTACACGGCCCATTAAGATATAGAGTGGGTTCGAACGGGCCCGAACTCCCACAAAGTTCGGTGGCGACTCCACTTTGATTTAAATTTCAATTCGATCCATCTCACATGAGATTCATTCGCCTCCCCAAATCCGCGCGCGGCCGCGTCGGGGTGGACCTATGTCATGTCCTCAGTATGACATCCTACCCTCCTTATAATGAACTTCGTCCCAAAGTTCACTTCCCTAACTCTGTTCCACTAACATTTTGAGTACTATAGTAATACATTCCATGCATGGTTTACAGATCGTGTCCCAACACATAGCCACAACAACAAAACAACATTATTAGCTTAACTGCGACAGGTGGATGACGACAACAACAATTAAGACATTGACTACGACGACACCCAAAATAAAAGGCGGGTATTACAATCTACCGTCCTTATAAGGAACTTCGCCCCAAAGTTCCCCAATCCTATACTTATGTTACCCAATACCTCTAATATATTACGACACTATCTTGGCACTAACGAGTTCGCTTCTTCTCGATCTTATCATATAACACGTTATTCAATTATCACAGTAACTTTCAAATGAATATACTTGTAAGACCTGACCAGGTGGTGAGGAAGTTGGTAAAATCGGTAATCGACTCGGCAATCCATCATCATAATGATTTTCAACATGTTTCTCATATACAAAGTATCACTTGGTCATTTCACGACCTCAAACTCTTTTGGCATCAAGCCTAACAAAAGCAGCTCATTCATGTTTCATATACATTACCCAACTTACACACCCAACCACTGGTCGTGAGAAGTTCTACCCCTACATTAAAATACATTTCAGAACATAAAGTCACCTTTTACTAACAGGTGCAGGTATCATCAGTTAGATTGTTCTCATGGTTTAACACAAGTACCAACATCCTATTTGCATACTCATTCTCATATGTCACAGTTCACATAATTTAAGCTAAACAGACAGCTGATGATTGCATGGACTCGGGATTTTGATGATACTACCCTGTGTTATAACCCGACCTGCTCACATCTAAACATATGCGATGACACAACGAATTCACAGATATACCTTGGACCTCTTACGATTCGTTATTTTAGATCCTCGTACCATCACTGTACCTATTATTCTTCTTTAATAGATCTTAATATCATGACTCTCTTTCTACCCTGTTACCGTTATTAATCTTATTTATACCGTTAGGCTCATTAACAACCATTATTGCGATATTCTAACAAGTGATTTAAACGACACCGTATTCTTAGGCCATTCCTTCATTATATCTCACAACTTCATTTTATTATTAAGATACGTACTCCCAATCTATATTATGATAACAAGTTGACATAATTGTATCGTTAACAAGTTCGAATTCACATGCATACATATGTTCGAGAAAAACATTTGGGGAAGTAATATAATTGTTACCCCAAAACCAACTGGCCACTTTTAAATGACCAAATAACCTCAAACCCTTAGACAGATGACAGATGACATTCATTACTCAAGACTCCAACAACTGATCAAGTTGTTCATCAGGTCTTAGGGCTGCATAACTTTTGATTTAGACATTAGCGTGCGACTTTAAAACAAGAACCACTCCACCAACATCATAGAACATTCATTTATCTAAGCATATGTACTCATTGACAGGTTAATAAGGACGAAAGCTCATCATGGTTGAACGAGGACAATTATGACCAACATTTGAGTGGTTTACCAAACATGTCGAAATTCTTTACATCTATTACGACCAAAACTCGAAATTGACGTCTTCTTCACTTAGATGCAAAAATTATACTCTCTCTGTAGGTTAAGGACTCAATTTTTCTTAAATTCTAAATGAAACGACTCTCACCTAACGGATACATGTACCGATGCTCTTTATCACATAAGCGACTTATGACCGTGACAAATTTATCAGACAACAACACAACTGATTTTTATGCAACACGAACTAGTATGAACTCTCGTGACTCGTATTTACTCCGAATTTATCATGAACATATATGTCTACACCATACAATAAGGCAAAAGAATAAGGTATACACCATACAATAAGGTAGACACTTTCACATTAGTGCATTCACTTGAACAAGGCAAAACAATGATCATTCAGTGGATTTAGACAAGTTTTTAGAACATTGCAGACATGATAGAAAATTCATAATTAAATCATCATACTCAAAACAGTGTAAAACCAGTTGGGTTAAATTTGGAAGATGAACCTTTACAACTTTTTAGTTAAAACTATTTTCAAATTTCAAGCGTAGCAGTGATTTGCAAAATCATTTTCATGAACTGGCAGATTTCGACCATGAAAATTTTTTGATTGATTAAACGAGTTTCAGAACACCTTTTTGAAAAAAAAAGTTCCAACATCATACAACCTCTTCAAAGTAACATCAGTGAAAGTTAAAAATGATGATTCAATCTCTAAGTAAGGGTTATAATGAAAACTTGACTACGAGAAAAGTTGCAGACGGGTTTGACCCTTGTTCACAGTTAATATTTTCAGACTGAACGTGGAATTAACTCACGAGATTTTACAAGAAAGACCTAAAAAAATATGATCATCTTTTTAAACTTTTGTGAAACTGGCGCTGTCCATAGGTGAAACAATTCAATAGACACGTTGTTCAGGTTAACGAAGATACGGTACAATGTTTTAACATTAATTATCTCGACACGGTCAGCACGCACGTTTGTTTGGGCTATCAAAATAGAACTCAGTAAACACATTATTCTTGTTAAATGAAGTGTTGTAAATGTGTATGCCAGTAACTTAACACGATTATTTTTAAAAAATACGCAATTAAACCATCAAGAATAGAAATCGACAACAAGGTACGATGCGGAACCTATCACACACATTGACAGGGAAGCATATACACGCCAGACGAAACACAAATATCCAAGTGTCTTTGACAGAAATTCATCTTAATGAATACAACACCACAGATATATCATTTTAATAACACGTTGTACTCAAATTCAAGTATTAAACAGATTTCGATTTCACATTTTATCTTCTCAATCATACATTGTATTAATCAGGGTGAAATAGAAACGACACATTTATACATACATTGTTGCTCCCTATAATATAAACGGATTGACATAACTTCAGATACCACATACGTTTTCAAGAACCAATTAATAGACAAGTTCATTTATGTCATTACGAGAGAAAGATGAGGACCAATATGGACACCACTCGGATCAGTATAAAGCAAGTAACTCACATTAACTCGAAACGGACTGCCTCGGGTATTCTTACATTGTTCGACTATTAGTCTCATTAACTTGTACTTGATTCACATGCGACAAAGTTCCATTAACATGTCACGACACCATTAAACTTCTAGATATCGGTCCTAGTTAACATGAAGACAATTGGTACATTACATTGGCAAGGAAGCATATAATACTCGAAACAAAACAAAATTATCTCATTACTTTGGAGGGGCATTCACATTAACTCGTGCATAAACGACGTAAGTTATTAACCCTTTAGTATATTACGATGTCCATGCCATCACTAGTCCTGAACTTTCTCCAAGTAACATGAAAAGCGGACTAGTTGACTACATCAACCAGACCGACACACATTACCACCAAAATTGACTAATTAAAACTCATTTATCACGCAAGACACTATTATTGTAACAGCCCTGAATTTTCGCGACCAGAATAGAAGAATAAAAATGGAAAACTCAAAGTTGTTACTCTGCACTTAGTCCACAAAGCCAAGTGCAAGGGGAAAGAAAAGAGTAAATTTAAAATGAAATATAAATCCGATAGCTAATTTAAATAGAAACGTTGCAACGGAAGACTTAAGTCTCACAAAATCCAAAACGGTTTAAAAAAACTTTAAACTAAAATCCAACATAAATATAAATAGTTTGGAGTTAATGTTAAATAATAAAATCCTTTCTCGCACAGCATCCAGAAACCATAATGCACCCATGCAGCATATCAAGTATACCTATCAACTGTACCCAAAAATACAAATAGGTACATGTTCTAGTGAGGGAACGACCTAAAACAAAAGGACGTCAGCAAAGCTTGGTAAAATATATTATAATGAAACGTCACACAATAATTATATTTTATTGTAAACTAAAACTAGAGTTGAAAGTCACCGTCTCGATACCAAGCCATAATACTATAAAAACAGTAGTCAAAACCAGAAACCCACCAAAATATATTGTCACCACCTGTGTGCCAAGGTCCTACCCTTTTGCACGGTCTAGAGGTATCATATATGCTTAGCTAAACTTATTATAATGCGCACTACTCACATTTGGGCAGTCAGTAGGATGAGACTGTCAAAGGAGGAAGTCTAACTACCTAGCAAGTGAGGGTCGGAAAACCCCACTCAACACAACTCGGGCCAAGAGTTCAGTTTCAGGATGAAATCCCAAGGACGTCTCGAATGCATTTTAAACCTCATAGACCAATAAAGTTCCTAGAGTCTGTTATAACCACCAAAATTGTACTAAAACAATACTAATATGTGACTTGTGTCACAAAGTTCCAATACCTAAAATATCACAAGAGTATCATAAAAATTCACCATTGACAAAATAATTCACAAAACAGTTATAAAAATATAATTTAAATCGAACATGCTCTTTACTTAAAGGTGAAAAGGTTAAAACGTTCTTACCTCTAGAGACGGTCAATCTAAGCTAATATTAATCCAGAAATTCTTTCTCTTCCAATCCACTGTCTACGATTAATATATACCGAGTCAATACTTATCTAATTAATATACATCGAGTCTAACCTAATACTCTTTATCTCCGTCTCAAGATTCGGAAGGCCCAAATTTCCATCTACCGGCCTAGTTGACAACAATATTTTTCCGTAAAGTAAGGTTACACCAAAACTCCTATGGAAATCCTGGAGTACTAAGCCAATTTTCTCTTACACCGTACACTAACCTCCTAACCTTTTTTAAACTCCATGACTATCAAGTTTAAGGGTAATTTTTTTCCAATTCAAACTCCCTGGGTCACGCACCCTTCGTTACTATTATTCTTAATATTCATACTAATTGTTGTCACCTTCAAACTTAATTTACGAACCAACAAAAATAACGACAATATTGATGACTCGCCTGACAGAATCTAGCACACCCGATACCGAGACCCAAATTTCTACCCCATAGTTACATACTCACATAATTATTAATTTATGATGTGAAAACGGTTTTACTCGATAACAAAAGAAAATCATCTTTCTTAAAAGATATTAAGACAAACGAAGTACTATATAATTGATCAACTAATTATAAGAAACAAAATGGTAAATGGTAAAAACTTACAATTTATATGAGAATGATCTGTGACGTGTAAGCAAATGTCAACAAATGATTTTTCCGATGATGACGAAGTGATTGGACACGGAGGAAGCAGACGGAGAATAGTTGTGCGGCAAGCAGAGGAAGAAATATAAGGTGATTGAAAAGTTGGGAGGGGGAAGTGATTGAAAGGCATGATGGGGTTTATTTAGGCTAGGTCTTTCCTTATTTTATTTTATTTGTATTTGACTGAAAGTCCAACCCCAAATCAAGTCGGTTTAGGAACGTTTCACTTTTTAAAAATAGTCCAAAACCGATTTATTTTAAGAAGGCCCAAAATACTTATTTTTATAATGACATTGAAAATATTTTTTTTAAATCCGATTTAAATAAAATAAACAAGTAACACCTTATAATTGACTCAGAAAATAACAGAGTGTTACAAACTTCCCTCCTTAAAACAAAATTTCTTCCTCGAAATTTAAACCCGTCCTCAAAAAAGTCTCACGTTACTCATAAGTGTCCAAAATGAGTTGTTCACTCCATATATCCAAAATCCGCCAAAGTTTCTCATATATATCCAAAATAAACCATTTACTCTATATATCCAAAATCCGTCAAAACAGACAGGTAACTTTTAAGATAACTCACATTTCTAAATTCCCTAAAATCCAAAAGCACCTAATTCCTCGAATTTCAAAGTAATACAACTTCACCACCACCTAAATCCACTGGTCACCTAATTCCACAAGATATTAGCAAAGTTCAAAATCACCAAAATTCGCATACTCCTCTAAGGTAAAGGTATCACTTGCCAAGTTAAGACCATGTCGGACAAAAATCTTTAAATTATTTCAAAAATTTCACAAGTTCAACCATTTTTTTACAAGTGCGTAATGCACAAAGTCAATCAATCAATCAAATAAGTGCGGTTAGCACTACCAAACCAACAATATGTATGTTGAGCACAAAAACCAACAATATGTGCGTTGAGCACATACAACCCACAAATATGTGCGTTGAGTACAAACAAACTACAAACATCTGTAAACAAGTCAATTTCAAGTAATAACAAATAACCAATGACATTGCGCTAACTAAGCATTAACGATAGCCAAAATATTCGTATTTGCAACCAATAAACGGTATATATAGCATGAAATCATACAAGGACATGCTTAGTTTACCACAAAAATAGGTAGTCATGCATATTTCTATCCACCTTAAAAGAAGGCTTTGTCCTCGAAGCTGTAGACACCCAGATTTGGACCTGGTGGCTGCAGAAGTGCCCAACAAACACCCGATGACGATAGGACAGCAGCGCGACGCGGGTTCGCGACGTTTTAGGTTGTTTTTCTATAGAAAAGATCAAGTAAATTTACTCGGAAAAATTAAACTAACATGATGGCAGCCTTAGTCGTGTCGTTACGGTCGCATAGACACTAATTAGAGTCAATTCTGACACCGGGACCCCGAGTCGGTTCCGAAACTCGAACCGAGTCAGCACCGCGCCAAGCGAACCTCGGGATGCGCACCCGAGGCCCACTAAGCTCACGGCGCTAGGTTAAACCCGAGGAAACCTTACGCCCCAAGATACGTATTATAGTCCTCCCTCTCGGTTTTGGAAAGTATCAAAATCGTATCTTCAAAACTCCAACCGCCTCACCCCACGCGTCTGAGACTCCCCATGCTTGAACCTAGTCGCCTGAGTCTTGATGCGCCACAACTCAAGCGTCCATATGGGTGACGAGGGCCGAAAACACCTATAAATACCCCCCTCAACTCATTGATTCGACACACAATTCTCAATTCTCTTCTTCCCCCACATTCTCGCTAAGGGCTCGCACTCCGACACCCAAGGAAAACGATCCACTCGATCGTAGTTCCAAAAAAGCGACATTGACGCTACTCCTCACCTTCGAGCACCCCACTCGATACCGAGGTGCCTGTGTTCGACTAGCTCAAGTCTAGTAACGAAGTTCTGCCGGATTAGCCGCAAAAACAGTCCATAGTAACGGAGCTCTGCCGGAGTAGCCGCAGGAGGGGTCAACGGTAACGGAACTCTGCCGAAATCACTAGGCAAGCTAGGGGGATCCGCCTTGGAAGCCGAGTCGTCACTAGGTTGTCATCTAAACAAAACTTTACATTTTCGCACTTTCCTTTATTATGCACTACGACAACACTAGATGTGGACACTAGGTCCACAAACACTTACTAAAACACGTAACGTCCCAACTTCAACCGCAAATACTAAAATACACTAAATAGATCCGAGTAATTCCGAGATCCGTTATCAACTATCTATGCATCGTGTCCCGTTTAGTGTATACTCCGAGGGTGCAACTCCTCACAATGTGATTTACTTACATTCGCATTTACAATTTTTCGTATGATTTTTATTGCTTTTATGACCTTATAATCGCATGCTAAATCACCTAACACGAAATTCAAAACGTAAAACAACTAAAACTGAACAAAGTGATGGTCGGGTTCCGTATTAGTCCGGGTGCTCTCCTTATTAGGTTCGAATCATCTCTATTAATACCGAACCGACGCATCTTAAGCAGAATACCAGGTAAGGTATATCACGAGAACGACTAATATCTGTATTATCACGTTAAAACTGATTTGCTAATACATATAATATTAGTACTCTCTACTCTCATATGTGCATCTTTTCATGACTTGCTTGTCACGTGAAATCGCATGCAAAGAATGTAAACACAACTACTTTGACGACAAAACTTACTTGTCCTTAAACAACCAACGTAGCTAATGGTATAGGGTGAAAACAACTGATGTTACAGTATTTCCGCCACTACAAAAGAACTAGGATATCAGCCCACCGATTGATTAGTAGAGGCCGCTATAGCGCGGGCGGGATTGGGTGTTGACATCTATCGGATGTTGGCTTCCCAATACGTACTCTCAGGCCTTACTCACAATCGACAGTTTCCGGATGTCCGAAACCATTGGCAATGAGAGTTATTCCAGGCATGGAGTGCTTAAGGGTACAAGTCTTTATCTTTAGGTCCCGTGCCCCTCAACTTTGAGCCGGCTAGGGATCAAAGTTGACTTAAACGGTTTCCTAGTCCCCACAATTGACTCGGTGGCGACTTCACAAATCGGCAACGAATTCAGTTCACTAAAGAGGTTGCCTTACTAAATGAATCATCCTTTAAACATTTACAACCACGACTCGATCGATTCCAAACGGAAACACGGGTGCCCGCACCCGTCTAGTACAAGTCTGGATCGTCGTCCGAGTCGAGGTCCGAAACATCGCCCCGTACGTGAGAACGGACCGGCTTCCGACAGGGAGGGGCCGCGTGGGTGGTTGCCGCCACACGTTGAAAACCAGGACCGGTCCCGCGCAGGCGCGCGCGGGGCGCCGGGCGGTGCGGACGGACGTCCACAGAAGCACGAAAAAATTTACTTTAGGCAAAAAGATGAGGACATTTGTTTTTCATAGCTGTCTCGACTTCCCAAGTAGCCTCTTCCACATTGTTATTATTCGGGTAGGAATCAATCTCCGATTCGGATTCGGATCTAGCTTAAGTGGTACTCTTTGGATCTTACTTAGCTTTCACGCCTCACTTTTCTCTCCTCTAGCGTCGGACCTTCCCGGCGGATCGGGACTATCACACCTTCAAAGGGAGCGCACAGGGGCCTCGGAGGTGTCCGAGGAAACCCTCTTCGATGCCTAAGTCAATCCGTGCATGCACTTAAGAAACCATGTTCGTGAGGAACAAGGTGGCGTTTTCTAGAGTGAGATTCTAGTGAGAGAAATTCATTACTTCTTTATGAGTAAAAATAGTGAGGTATTTATAGGTTTCCGCAAGAAAGAGGGAGAGAGAGAACGGGGGGCGTGTGCTTCACACGTGCCCCTTACCTTAGGCCGGATCAGGAGGGTCCGTTGGATCACCCTCGGGGTCGGCAAGAACGTCCTTGGTGTGGAAGTGGCCGAGGGTTCCCCAATCCCTTGGAGGGAGTGCGGCAGGACTCGGCCTGGTCGACCGGGGGTCGGGCTTCAGGGCCAGCTTAAGGGAAAGTGGTCGGCCACCCTCAGAGGTGTGCCCCTGGGGGTCGGCCAGATGGATCTGACCGGCGGCTCTGGTATCGGGCTCTCCAACGGTCCGGGCTCAGACAGGATCGGGTCGAGCCTGGATCTTTGGTTAACGGGTGACTCACAGCAGATAGTTGACCCCATCAATTGCCCCTCGGTAGCCGGGGGAGCAGGGCTCCTGCCGGCTTTCGATGTTCGTCTACACAGGTGAAAAGTGGCTTCATCGCTTTACCCGCATTAAATGTTGCGTCTCTTCCCTAGGTGCGATGTCTTAGTTATTTTGGGTAAATGAAGCGTCATAATATCCCCACATGATGATTACTTTTCCAGAAAATCCTCCGAGATGCACGCTTCAACGACACTTGTCGTGTCCCACAGGGACAGTTAGGACTTCATTAATTGCTCTGCCTCCTCCCCTCTCATGGTTATAAAAGGGAGGCTCATTTGTCCCAGTTTCTTTAATTTCTTAAGTATTTCCATTGCTCCATTTTTCTTAGTAACAATGGTTTTCAAAAGAGATGTCCTCACTGACATCACCAGGCGTGTAGGTCCTTCCCCAATGTTCAAATATCCTCGGTTGGTATAGAGGATCATTGACCGATGTAAGTTGATAGCTCGTCGGTCCCCTATGCCCCCGGGGCTAATGAGCTGTCGGCGGCCATCCGCCGCCCAAGAAAGGCTTCCTTCTATATGAGCCCGAAGCCAGACTCATGCACCCTGGTGGGCGGCTGTGAGTACCGGGGGTGTCGCCGGTGCTTTCCTTGGTTGCGGCCAGAGAATGCTGACCACGATCTTCCTGACTCTGGGTCCTCTCCCTCTACTCCTAGGAAACCAGAGGGTGACCTCGACTATCCTTAGGGTACCAAGCTTGCCAGCTTTGGTGAGGACTGGGATGTCAGTAGCCATGCCTCGGATGACAGTGAAGGAAGGGCGACTCGGTAGACAGCGGGACGAAGGAGAGCGATGAGGAGGGAGCTTACGACCCTATGGACATCCCTGGTGACTGAAACTGGGGGCTGATGATGCAGGTTGCAACATCCCAAAGGGATATTCCTTCCCGGGCTCTGATGAAGAATGAAGCTCTTCCTGGCCCTCTGCTTGGCCGAGCCGGACTCTGGGTATATTTTGGTTTCTCATGAATTGTTTTGAACTGTAACCGACTTAAAACTCTGACCCTTGGGTCTTTCTTAATGAAGAATTACGACTTTTATTTTTTTGTGTTTTTTTAATGACGTAACGTGACTCTTCCACTTCCCTCCTTTTTGAGTTTTCATTGTCTTGAGATGTGATGGATGAGTCAGTTTGGGGAGTGACACGTGTGAGGATATCATAGGGAAGGGTTCTGACACTGGGGGCTCTTCAGTTCTCACTCAGTTTATTGTTCTTGGAGTTATTTTGCTATAGGCTTCCCAGGCACCTACCTCGGGCGATTTTGAAGATTCGAATAGGTTAGAACTCAAACCCTATCTTTTCGCTTTCTTTTCCTTCTTGCCTATTTTGGTTTTTTCTTGGAAAAATGACACAAAACCACCGTAGGCTATTGCTGTTTTCTGGCCTCTCTAATGGTGCTCCGGTGGAGGATGACAATGAAGCTTGCATTAGCCGCCCCTCTTCCTCCACCGGCCTAAGGGTTACAGTGGCGCGGGCCCCACCTTCGACGTGCCTGCAAGGCCCCCTCCCATTAATGAAACCGGGGGCGCGAGCACCCCTAAGCCCGCTCCTTCCGATGTTCCCGATACGGACTCTGTGGCCCTGGAAGTTGATCCACTTACCATTGTTGGCCCCTTAAGGGCGAGGGTAGTAGAGAGCACTTACCTCTTGGATATGGAAAAATATAGGGTGCCTCTTCATATATACCCGGAGCCGAGGCCGCGTAAGGAGATCCTAATTAGAAATGCTGCAGAAGCCATAGGGATTTTTTATGATTTCGGGCCGGAGTATTTGGTCGTCGTCCCGGGAGAGAAAGACACGGTGTGTAATCCTCCGACGGAATGTATTGCCGTCTACCATAAGTGTTTGGAGTTTGGGCTTCGGTTCCCTCTCCACCCCTAAATTGAAAAGGTTTCCAGCATATGAACGTGGCCATCGCTCAGCTGACGGCAGTGTCCATCCGGACCCTAGTGTCATACGCCTGGGTTTGCCTGTTTGAGCGGTATCAGCCCTATTGACGCCTTTAGATTCATGATGGGCCTGCAAATGGTCTATTCAATAGAAGGTTTCTCAGGCTAATACTCTTTAAATAGGATGAAGGACTTTTCACCAGTTTGGTTGGCGCTAACCAGCGTCAAACAGTGGAAGAATAACTTTTTATACATCCGACGTGAAGGGGGTGGTCTATCCCTTGCCATTTCAGAGACAACGTTCATACCCGCCTGGAGACCGTTGAGGAGTATCATCCTGAGGTTGGAGGAAAGGCTCTGGAGGTGAAGTTGACGCCGGAGGAGAAGAAAATAGTTAAACTTTTTGCCTGCGAGAAGTATGGCAACACTGTAGCCCCAACTAGGTGCTTTCTCCGGTAGATCTCATAGTCACTGACGAGTTTCTGACCCTTGTAGGGTTGAACCCCTCACGCGCCCGATATAGCTGGGGGTTTTCCACCTGCGCATACTGTCTGACAGATACCACCTTCATGCTAATCTTATTACTTTGTCTTTTTTGCAGATACCTACGGCACCTACTGTACTGGCCGGCACTTGCGTGCTCTCGGACTTGATAAAAGTTACAATCCTACCACCCCTCACCCCGTTACTCAATCAAACTACAAGAAAAAGAGCCTTATGGGACATGTGAAGAGCATACGAAGGGGAAGACCCGATTTCCTCCTAGGGAGTCCTCTGGCCGTGCCCTGACATCAGTATCTGTTGCAAGGCCAGCCCGAGGGAGGAGCAAAGGTCCTGAGACGACATGCCTGTTGGCAGCTAGATGTGAGGGTTTTCCTACCACAGGCCGCTCCTCTGCTACTGCTGCTGCGATGCCTACACCGTCGACCGAGGAGGCCGAGGAAACTATCTCCCCCTTGACCAGAAAACGGAAAGACAAGGAGCCAATGACATCTGAGCAACTGATCGACTTGGAGGCTGAGGTCAGAACACCCCAGCCCAAGCGACATGCCCCCAACCTCCCCGAGACGCTATTTGGTTAGGGGCACGTGGAGTGGAACTATGTTGTGGACAACATCGACGTCTCTACTCTTATTTCTGACACCTCAACTGTCACCTTGGATCAGACTGCCAAGGTACTGGGGCACGCCAGCGCCCAGGCCCAATAGCTCCTCTATCGCTGCTCTCTGGTCATTCAGGCGTCTGTCGAGCTGGCAGCTCTCAATCCTCCGAATGACGTGGAGCTGACCATTACTCCAGCGTCCTCCCTCTCTGACCATATTGCCGTGGTCGAGAGAGATGCTGCTCTCATTGCCAACCTGAGGAAGAAAATGGCTGGGTGTGAGAGCGAGCTGAGGGAGACACAGCGCCAGTCGGTCAGCTGGAAAGAGCAGGGGGAGAAGGCTCTGAATGAGGCATCGGGTTTGGAAGTGGAGTTGGGACAGATGAAGAAACACTCATCGAAGCTAGAGGGACTGCTTAAAGATTTCACTGATTGTTTATCTGGGGTGGAGTCTGAGCTGGCGGGGGCTCAGACAAAGTTCCAAGAGCTGGAAACTCAGAAGGAGAACTGGCTGAAGGAGAAAGCAGAGATTGTGAAAGAGGCTGATGAAAAGGTAGACCAGGCCTCTACTGAAGGCGTCAACTCAGCCACTAACTTCTGTGTGGAAGTTATCAGGGAGCTGGTGTCAGATTTTGATGAGAAGGCCTTTAACCAACTATATACTACCAAGGATGAGGCTAGGATCAACAAGCCATCGCAAGAGGGTCCTGATGGGTCGTCAGTTCTTACTTAGGAAGCGCTTCCTGTGTAAGATTTGGGGCACTCGTCCTCTAAAGGCTAATGCCCCTACCCCTGAAGAATTTGGGCCTTGTGTCTCCTTTCTGTGCCTTTCATATCTTGTTTTTAGTCTAACTTTTTTGTGCACGCCGAGCCAAAATGTGGCCGGCTGCCAGTATTTATGTACTCTCTTAATTTCCTGCCCTTTGAACTTAGTTGCGGACTTGTCTGTAAACTCTTGTGAATCCTATTTTGGTCTTTGCTTGCTTTAGTATTTTGTAATTGGTTTGCCCTTAGTGTTGTTTGCTATGCCTGCTTTTCACCTTATTTCTGATTGCCTCTCCCCTGCTCACTTAGAGGTGGGCAGCGGGGTTGCCCCCTGCCTGCCTGAAGGCAGTCAGTGGGACTTATGTTTTTATGCATGCCTCTGGTTTTGTTTACCCGACTTTACTAACCCGCATGTCCCTGACTTTTGGTCAAAGTCAGAGCCCTCTGCCTACCTGGGGGTGGGCGGAGGGACTCATGTTTTTTACACAACGCTGAATGCGTATCAGGCCTTGTTGGTTCGGCTTTGTTGCCCGACTTGTCCCTAACTTCTAGTTAAAGTCAGGGGGTCTGCCACCCTGCCTGCCTGGGGGTAGGCAAAGAGGCTTTTATTTTTATACAAGGCTAAATGTGTATCAGGCCTTGTTGGTTCGACTTTATTGCCCGGCCTGTCCGGACTTTTGGTCGAAGTCAAGGGGCCTGCCCCCTGCCTGCCTGGAGTTAGGAAGAGGGACTTATGTTTGTTGGGGGTCCATTTTATCAGGGTTTTGCAACAGGGGGGCACTCTCCCTATTGTCCCTGCTCGTTTGTGTGCGAGATACAAATCGAACAGACAACAAGTATAAGCAGAAGATAGATCTTTCATTTCTTGACAAAAAAAGCTAACAGTTTGGACGGAGCCGTCGACAATGTTTTCTATCCGTCCTCCGTCATTTATGGGAACTTAAAAAAACTTCAGGAATCTTGGCTAAACATAGTATTTCTTGAGAGTGTCTATATTCCAATGTGACGCCAGCTCCAGTCCCTCGGCGTTGGCAAGCCTGTAGGTGTCGGGGCCCATGACCTGAGTGACTTGGTAGAGGCCTTCCTAGTTGGCGCTTAGCTTGCCGCACTCTCTTGTCTTCCCCACTGCTTGGGTTTTTCATAGGACTAGATCTTCTACCTGGAAACTCTTGTACTTACCCTTCTATTGTAAACTCTTCTCATCGTCTGTTGGTACGCTGTGATGCTTAAGCTGGCTTCCTGTCTTACCTCACCTACTAGGTCGAGGGCTTCGGTCATTGCAGCCTCATTACTTGCTCTATCGAACAACTGGGACCTGAGAGTTGGGATCCTGGCTTCAATGGGTAGAAGGGCCTCAGCACCATAGACCAGCCCGAAGAGGGTCTGTCCAATGGACTCCTTTCTAGTTGTTCTTATGTACCATAGAATGCTCGGAAGCTCATCTGCCCATCTTCCCTTAAGATCATCTACCATCTTTGTTAGCCCATTTAAGATTTGCTTATTGGCAGCCTCAGCCTAGCCGTTGGTCTGCGGGTGACATACAGTAGAGTAGGCGACTGTGATCCCATGTCCTTCCAGGCAGGCCCTTAGAGGATCATTGTCGAATTGTCTGCCGTGGTCGAATACCAGTACCTTGGGTAGGCCATAGCGCATCTTGACGTTCCTCCAGATAACTTTTCTGACCGCCGACTCGGGATGTTTGGGACTGCTTCTGCCTCCACCCATTTGGTGAAGTAGCCAATTGCCACTATAAGAAACTTTCTCCCCCTGTTGCTACAGTGAAAGGTCCGAGGATATCCATTCCCCACTGAGCAAAAGGGATGGGAGAGAGGATTGGTCGTTGATCTTGTGTTGGAGCATGTATTACCGGTGCGAAGAGCTAACATTTTCTACATTTGGAGGTTAGGTCTCTTGCGTCGGTCAGCATCATCGACCAGTAGTATCCTGCCCTTAATGCTTTATGGGCGAGGGTTCTTCCTCTGATGTGGTGTCCGCAAATCCCCGAGTGGATGTCGTCTAGGATCATGGCAACTTGCTCTACCCCAAGGCACTTTAGCAAGGGTGAAGAGAATGATTTCCGGTACTGTAATCCCCTAGAAATTCTAACGCGATACAGTGGCGGAAACACTGTAGAGTCGGGATTATAACACGCTGTAACTATGTCTTAGTAAATTAAATTGGTAAAGTCAAACGTATGCCATACATAAAAATGGCTAAAATTTAAAACAATCCACAAAGAGGTTATACAATCCTTAAGACATAATTGTTAAAAAGATCAAGTAGGATCCAAGACTGCTCGCTAGCCCACACCCACCGGAAAACAAACACGTATACCTGCCATGTTAAAACATAACAGCCACAATCAGTGGGGAGCAACGTCAACGTTCTCCCAGCCGTATAACAAGATTTTAAAACAGTAATTACTAATATAGGAAAAATAGTAAAAAAATGGAAAACAGTAAAACAACATATTAAAATAAGCTTTACTGTAAAACAAATTAATCAAAAGGGTTTCCGAAGAAACATAAAAATATTTGCCAACCTGCAACCAATTTATATCGATAACAAATAAAATAATCAAAATGGCGTTATGGATATTCGATCAGTGTGCACAAGGCTAGACTTTCACTAGGACAATACTGGAAACTAGCTTCGAGAACTGTAGACTTAACTCATAACAGAATCCAGTCTCTAACTAGGCAACTCAACTATAACAGGACTGCGTGCAGCGAGGTCCTGGTTAAAGTAGTATACACCCCTCCTGGATACCAAATGTATCCAGTTCAACTGACGGCGACTAACACGATGCGATATCTAGCTTAAGGGCACAATGCACACTCTCCTGAACACAAACCATGCTCAGTTCAACGACCAAATGTGCCCCAAATGGGCACACCGGCTTTATAGCTGATGGCAAAAACGTACACCCCAGTTTATTACTCTAACCCCACACTTGACTTTATTCCATAACTCCAAAACAAGCCATTATCGATATATTTAAGAGATATGATCATTATAATAATAAGAGAACAAAAGGGAAAAAGGAATCACTTTCCAAAAGAGGAAACTTTCTATTTTAGGAAAATTCTATTTTTAGAAACTTTACTAAAAATAGCATTATATCAAAATAGTGAAAATATTAATTCATACTAATACCACATTTTTAGTAAACGATATAGGTTTATAAAACTAATACTTTCGGCCTTAACGATATTAATTATTAAAGTAAGATCATTTGATTTTATGAAATTATTAAAATATCGTATAAGTGTTATAAAATGATTAAAAATGTCTTAAACATTTTAATATTACTAATTAGGGTGTTTTCAAAAGTTAAAAAGCTAAAATTCCCTAATTATTATTAGCTTCGACAAATAAAATTATAGATAGGATTTTACGGCAAACATCAAATTCAATATTTGAACGTCTTTATTTAATTAAAACAACAAATATATTTAGAGTATGTTAAGGGATGATTTAACTCTTAAAGTTTCAGATTTAAATACTTTCAAAATTGCTGGAAAAAAAAAAATCTTTTAGGTAAGACGAAGCATTTTAACGATAAATCACAATTTGTCCAAAAATCAATATTTATTAATTAAAGACTTTAATAAATAGTACAATTTTTTTTTTTATAAAATAGTTAAATTATATTTATGGACATTATGTCCAGAAAAGAAAATTTCCAGAATTCTAAAACTCGGTTTTTAAAGCGTTTTCTCGTTAATCGTCCAATCTCGTTAATAACGATTAATAAAAATAGTAATTAAAAAACGATTTAAGTATTAATATCCAAAAATTATTATTAAACCTAAAAATCATGATTTTCCAGAATCTACCATTTTTCCAGATTTCCAAAATTTCCAGATTTAATAAATCCCGTCAAAACTGTCTTTAAAACCCGTTTTCACAATTAACGATTCCATTAATAAAACTTATCGTTCCTAACATTTTATTAAGGCACTAAAAATCAAAAAATTACATTTTAATATGAAATCATCAGAATCATAATTTTTTCCAGATTTAAACCAAAGACCAGAAATCGAGAATTTAAACAACAAACATGGTTTTAACGATAAACGATGATTTAAAGTGATTAATTAATTCATCCACTTAACAATTCCGAAAAATTATGAAAAATATCAGAAAATTCTATTTCACCAGAAAGTTTCACCACGTCAAAAATCAGATTAAAATAAAATGTTTAAGTACCAGAACTAAAAATCGGCTTTTAATCGTTTTTTGTCCGAAAACGGTAATAATTCAATAATCGATATCAAAAATATCAGAAAAATACTAAATTATTAAAAATCATCAAAAACAACATTTTTTGAGAATATAAACATATATTACATGTTTAGGCCGATTATTACGATTTTACAAATTAATATAACAATTTAATCGTTAATCTCGTAAAAGCGATAAAAATACCGAAACATACAAATTTTCAACTTTAAAAATTTTCCAGAATCCGTGACATACATATATTGCCAAAATAAAACATAAAAATATATACATGCAAATACTCAATTAAAATCATGAAATACCGAGTAACATCGACGTTACCTCTACTCCAAGTCTGAGTCGATAATATATTCGTCGGCTTCGGGATCGTCCAAAAATCCTACCAAACACGGAAATCATGGCAGAAAAATACCATGAGAAAACTAATAAAAATCAAGGTAAAAATTGATCGAAAATGACGTCGATTAATACCTTAACGAAGAGAACGGAAAGAGGATAATTATGACGATAAAAATGATGCGATTGGGACTAAAAAAGGAGCAAAAATCTGCCTAAGATGGAGGAGGGAGTACACGGCCAAAATGAGAGGAAGATAGGTTGAATATTTTTTTTATGACAAGAATGAATAAGGAGGATGGAAGGTCTTTGGTGTATAAATGTGAGTGAATGAGTTGATGAAAACAATGTGCAAAAATGACCAAGTGGCCGGCCAAAATGGATGAGGAAGGTGCATGAAAAGTTTTAATAATAATGCAACAATGAATGAAAAGAAATTATCTTACGTTTACGTTTTAACGTGATAAAATGAAACGTTTAAATAAAACGTAATAAAACTTGTGACCAAGAGCTTAGTCGGTCCAAAATGTGAGGAAATGGTCTCAAATAATTTATAAGTTGATAAAAAGTATGATCGTAAAATAGTTAAAGGCATTTCAAAGTAATTCGAGTAAACCTCGCGTAAGAAAATAATTATTCGCGAAGCTTCGTAATAAAAATCATTAACAACTAATTTTTTGTAAATAAAACTATTTACTAGTTGAAAATATTATAGAAATGTATTCAAACATTTTTAGTAAAAGGAATAACTTAAATCCAAGTTTTAAAATGTCAATTAGAAGAGAGATAGAATTCCTTGCGGAAAAATTAATTAATTTACGAAGAAACCAAATAAATGGATTTAAAAAGAATTTAAATCTTTAAAATTAAAAATAAAAATTATTAAACTCAAAAATTAAAATAGAGCTTAGTAAAAAGATGAAATATGAGGCCGAAAAGTGACAGAGTTAAGACGGGGTACTAACGGAAAGGATAAAAATGCTTAGGAAAAATAGCGGGTGTTACAATCCTCCCCACTAAAAGAAAGTTTCGTCCTCGAAACTAAGAATAAGTAGAAAGGAAACAAGATTACCCCACTTGAAAAGGTGAGGAAACAATTTTCGCACAATAAAAAAATTTTGCTTTAAAAGAAAATTTTACAACCATCAAAGTGATACGAAATCGAAGGCAAATATTTATTCCAAGAAGAATTGGGCTAACCAACCCGAAGTTTAAAATCTTTCGATTAATGAAATCGTAAAGTAAATTTATTTGGTAAAATAACAATGTTAAATAACATTTGTAAACAAAGTCGAAGAAAATAGGGTAGCCGAAACACTTTCAAAACAAAGTAAGGTAATTTGATTAAGAAATTCGACAATATTTCGGTTTTATGACGAAACAAAATTTAGTTTTGAGAAATCAAATTTTGTAGTTGGTAAAAATCGAAGCACTCATCAAACATTTTGAATAACAAATTCAAAAGTTCACCGACAATAAAACGAAAACTAATTTCAAAATGTTAAGGTTTCGAAAATGTTACCAAAGTAATTATGAAAGTTTTCAAAAATGTTATCAAACCCGAACATTCAAAATAATTTCGACAATGTTAAAATGTTTTACATAATAATCTTTTAGAAATTGAAGTATTTGGAAACAGAATTTAATATAAACATCAACCAAAGATAAAACTAAAAAAAATGGAGTAAAAAGTATTTAAGTTAAAATTCAAAAATGATAAATTTCACGATATTCAAAAGTTTAAGATAGTCAAACTTTTTACAAAACATGGGGTTTCGCAATATGAAATTATAACTCAAAATGTTCAAATTTTACGGTAGTTCAAAGTTTTTAAACTAGTCAGACTTTTTATAAAAAAATTGGGGGTTCAAAAAAAAATATGGTTGACGAATAAATAAAACAAGGGTAAACAATAAATCAAAGCGGGAGTTTTTAAATAAAACAAAGGGTGGTCCATGGGATGGGAGGCAGCTGAACCAAAGGAGTTAAAACGAATAAGATTAGCGGGGTAGGATGCACCTACAACAGGGGGGAAGAAGGCACGAGAAGAAGAAAAGAATTGATGTTTGAAAACATACCCGTGACGATCTCCGGGTGTGCTTCAGCATCGGCTCTGCTCATCATAAAGATACGACCCTTGCACTTAGTTGTAGCAATAGCACCGACGACTGTGGCAGTAGTGGCAGCAGTCTTCTTCGGACAGTTGTAGGAGCGATGACCAGGTTCTCCACAAGTGAAGCATGTGAAAGGAGTACCGTCACAGTTTTTTCCCGCGTGGTAGTCCTTGTTGCATTTGTAACAAATGTTCTTCTTCTCGTTTGCGAACAACGGCGTGGAGTTGGACTTCTTGTAATCATTGTCTGCAACAAGTAGGCAACGATGGATTTCAACGCCATAAAAGATAGAGGGTGGAAAAGCAAGGGAAAAAAAACAAGGGAAGTGTTTCGGACCTCCTGAAGAATGGAATTTCTTCGAAGAAGAGGTTTGGTTATTCTCAGAGTGGGAGAAAGGTCGTTTATAACCAGATGATGGGTTCATAGATTTCACCCGCTCGATTGAAGACTCTGCGTAAAGCGCAACATTATAGAGCTCATTAACAGTTGAGAGACTCCGGGGCATGTTGAGAGTGATATCGGCTCGAAGTCCTCCTCGATAAAAGAAAGCTCGGGAATTCTCATTGGGTAACAGATCTCCAGCATAATTCGCCAAAAAGTGGAACCGAGTGGTGTAAGCTTCAACCGACATGGTATTCTGGCGTAGAGCGTTGAATTCAGTCATCCTCTGATGCCTCAGCTCCTCGGGATAAAATCTCTGCTCTAAGAGAGCCTTGAACTGAGTCCAGTTGAATCCTGGAGTCTGAAGTGCAGTCGGGCCAACCTGGCTCCACCATCTGTCTGCATCGTCTGACAGGTACAACACAGCTAGGCCCACCTTCTGATTCTCGGGGGCGGAGTAAATTCCAAACTGCCTTTCCATCAGTCGAAACCAACGGTTCATGACTTCGGGATCCACGGAGCCATCATAATAGTCCAATCTGCTTTTAGTCATTCCTTCAGCTGCGTGAGAGAAGCTAAAGGGTCTCTGTTGGTTCCGGTTGTTCATCTCGTTCATGGCCTGCGCTATGTTGCGTAGCGTGTCAGCCAGTGCTTCGATACCTCCCTGATCATTGTTGTTGTTGTTGTTGTTTCGGTTACCTTTTCCGGCCATCTTGAAGTTCACAAATAACAACATAAAATCAATGCTAATCATCGAGTTTAGGAACAGATAATCTTAACAGTTAAGTCCTTATCTGTTTCTACCCATTTCTAATAATATCTTTATTTACTATTTAAATAATTTACTGGTATTTTTCCCTAATTTCAGGTGTGTAAGCGTCGGGAGCAGTGATGCTCTGATACCAACTGTAATCCCCTAGAAATTCTAACGCGATACAGTGGCGGAAACACTGTAGAGTCGGGATTATAACACGCTGTAACTATGTCTTAGTAAATTAAATTGGTAAAGTCAAACGTATGCCATACATAAAAATGGCTAAAATTTAAAACAATCCACAAAGAGGTTATACAATCCTTAAGACATAATTGTTAAAAAGATCAAGCAGGATCCAAGACTGCTCGCTAGCCCACACCCACCGGAAAACAAACACGTATACCTACCATGTTAAAACATAACAGCCACAATCAGTGGGGAGCAACGTCAACGTTCTCCCAGCCGTATAACAAGATTTTAAAACAGTAATTACTAATATAGGAAAAATAGTAAAAAATGGAAAACAGTAAAACAACATATTAAAATAAGCTTTAGCGTAAAACAAATTAATCAAAAGGGTTTCCGAAAAACATAAAAATATTTGCCAACCTGCAAACCAATTTATATCGATAACAAATAAAATAATCAAAATGGCGTTATGGATATTCGATCAGTGTGCACAAGGCTAGACTTTCACTAGGACAATACTAGAAACTAGCTTCGAGAACTGTAGACTTAACTCATAACAGAATCCAGTCTCTAACTAGGCAACTCAACTATAACAGGACTGCATGCAGCGAGGTCCTGGTTTAAGTAGTATACACTCCTCCTGGATACCAAATGTATCCAGTTCAACTGACGGCGACTAACACGATGCGATATCTAGCTTAAGGGCACAATGCACACTCTTCTGAACACAAACCATGCTCAGTTCAACGACCAAATGTGCCCCAAATAGGCACACCGGCTTTATAGCTGATGGCAAAAACGTACACCCCAGATTATTACTCTAACCCCACACTTGACTTTATTCCATAACTCCAAAACAAGCCATTATCGATATATTTAAGAGATATGATCATTATAATAATAAGAGAACAAAAGGGAAAAAGGAATCACTTTCCAAAAGAGGAAACTTTCTATTTTAGGAAACTTCTATTTTTAGAAACTTTACTAAAAATAGCATTATATCAAAATAGTGAAAATATTAATTCATACTAATACCACATTTTTAGTAAACGATATAGGTTTATAAAACTAATACTTTCGGCCTTAACGATATTAATTATTAAAGTAAGATCATTTGATTTTATGAAATTATTAAAATATCGTATAAGTGTTATAAAATGATTGAAAATGTCTTAAACATTTTAATATTACTAATTAGAGTGTTTTCAAAAGTTAAAAAGCTAAAATTCCCTAATTATTATTAGCTTCGACAAATAAAATTATAGATAGGATTTTACGGCAAACATCAAATTAAATATTTGAACGTCTTTATTTAATTAAACCAACAAATATATTTAGAGTATGTTAAGGGATGATTTAACTCTTAAAGTTTCAGATTTAAATACTTTCAAAATTGCTGGAAAAAATAATTCTTTTAGGTAAGGCGAAGCATTTTAACGATAAATCACAATTTGTCCAAAAATCAATATTTATTAATTAAAGACTTTAATAAATAGTACAAAAATTACGTAAAATAGTTAAATTATATTTATGGACATTATGTCCAGAAAAGAAAATTTCCAGAATTCTAAAACTCGGTTTTTAAAGCGTTTTCTCGTTAATCGTCCAATCTCGACAATAACGATTAATAAAAATAGTAATTACAAAACGATTTAAGTATTAATATCCAAAAATTATTATTAAACCTAAAAATCATGATTTTCCAGAATCTACCATTTTTCCAGATTTCCAAAATTTCCAGATTTAATAAATCCCGTCAAAACTGTCTTTAAAACCCGTTTTCACAATTAACGATTCCATTAATAAAACTTATCGTTCCTAACATTTTATTAAGGCACTAAAAATCATAAAATTACATTTTAATATGAAATGATCAGAATCATAATTTTTTCCAGATTTAAACCAAAGACCAGAAATCGAGAATTTAAACAACAAACACGGTTTTAACGATAAACGATGATTTAAAGTGATTAATTAATTCATCCATTTAACAATTCCGAAAAATTATGAAAAAAATCAAAAAATTCTATTTCACCAGAAAGTTTCACCACGTCAAAAATCAGATTAAAATAAAATGTTTAAGTACCAGAACTAAAAATTGGCTTTTAATCGTTTTTGTCCAAAAACGGTAATAATTCAATAATCGATATCAAAAATATCAGGAAAATACTAAATTATTAAAAATCATCAAAAACAACATTTTTCGAGAATATAAACATATATTACATGTTTAGGCCGATTATTACGATTTTACAAATTAATATAACAATTTAATCGTTAATCTCGTAAAAGCGATAAAAATACCGAAACATACAAATTTTCAACTTTAAAAAAATTCCAGAATCCATGACATACATATATTGCCAAAATAAAACATAAAAATATATACATGCAAATACTCAATTAAAATCATGAAATACCGAGTAACATCGACGTTACCTCTACTCCAAGTCTGAGTCGATAATATATTCGTCGGCTTCAGGATCGTCCAAAAATCCTACCAAACACGGAAATCATGGCAGAAAAATACCATGAGAAAACTAATAAAAATCAACGTAAAAATTGATCGAAGATGACGTCGATTAATACCTTAACGAAGAGAACGGAAAGAGGATTATTATGACGATAAAAATGATGCGATTGGGACTCGAAAAGGAGCAAAAATCTGCCTAAGATGGAGGAGGGAGTACACGGCTAAAATGAGAGGAAGATAGGTTGAATATTTTTTTTTATGACAAGAATGAATAAGGAGGATGGAAGGTCTTCGGTGTATAAATGTGAGTGAATGAGTTGATGAAAACAATGTGCAAAAATGACCAAGTGGCCGGCCAAAATGAATGAGGAAGGTGCATGAAAAGTTTTAATAATAATGCAACAATGAATGAAAAGAAATTATCTTACGTTTACGTTTTAACGTGATAAAATGAAACGTTTAAATAAAACGTAATAAAACTTGTGACCAAGAGCTTAGTCGGTCCAAAATGTGAGGAAATGGTCTCAAATAATTTATAAGTTGATAAAAAGTATGATCGTAAAATAGTTAAAGGCATTTCAAAGTAATTCGAGTAAACCTCGCGTAAGAAAATAATTATTCGCGAAGCTTCGTAATAAAAATCATTAACAACTATTTTTTTGTAAATAAAACTATTTACTAGTTGAAAATATTATAGAAACGTATTCAAACATTTTTAGGAAAAGGAATAACTTAAATCCAAGTTTAAAAATGTCAATTCGAAGAGAGATAGAATTCCTTGCGGAAAAATTAATTAATTTACGAAGAAACCAAATAAATGGATTTAAAAAGAATTTAAATCTTTAAAATTAAAAATAAAAATTATTAAACTCAAAAATTAAAATAGAGTTTAGTAAAAAGGTGAAATATGAGGCCGAAAAGTGACAGAGTTAAGACGGAGTCCTAACGGAAAGAATAAAAATGCTTAGGAAAAATAGCGGGTGTTACAGGTACAACTCATCTTCGACTAATATGTACCAGGCTGCCTTTGATGGCATCCTCTTTTGTTGCGCATGGTCTTCGGGTAGGGTTTCGTCCTTTTTGAATTGGATAATTGGCGTCATCTAGTTTTTGGATTCTGACCCTTCAATCACATTGACCTGCTGGTGGGGTGCCGTTGATCTTTCTTGTATCACATCTACCCAGACCGACCTCCTGATGTCCTATAGGCTAGAGCTTGCTAGCTTGAATAAGGCATCAGCTCGGTTGCTTTGCGACCTGGGGACCTTCTTAACTTTGTTGGACTTGATCTTTGACAACTCCTGCTTTACTTTTTCTAAATATGAGACCATGGTCAGGTCCCTGGCCTCGTACTCACCATTGATCTGGTTGGCAATAAGCTGGGAGTTAGTGGCTAGTATGATTCTTTATGCTCCGGTGGCCACAGCCAGATTAATGCCTGCCAGGACAGCCTCGTATTCCGCCTCATTATTAGATGCTGGGAAGGTGAACCTGAGCGCATGTTCGAAGTCGACCCCATCTGGGCTCGTCAGCACGACCCCTGCCTCCGCATCGTTGGCCGTGGATGAGCCATCCGAGAATACCAGCCATTCCTCGACGGGGGGTCGTCCTCTTCCGAGTTGGAGCATTCAGCGAGGAAGTATGGCAGAGCCTGGGCCTTGATGGCGGCTCTAGGCTGGTAGGATATACCTAGGCCGCTTAGATCTATTGCCCACTTTAACATCCTTCCAGATTTTTTGAACTTTTCGAGGACCTTCTCCAGGGGTTGGTCTATGAGTACGGTGACGGGGTGTGCGTCAAAATATGGTCGGAGTTTTTGTGCTCCTATCACCACCGCATATGCCGCCTTCTCGACCACCGGGTAATTCTTTGCGGCTGGTCTGAGGGCATGACTTACGAAATAAATCGGTTGTTGGGCCTCAACCACTTCCCTTAGGATAACTTTGCTTACAGTTGAGTTGGTAACAACTATGTACGGGAAGAGTTTTTCCCCTGTCACCGGCCTAGCCAAGGTTGGTAGTTGCTTTAGGTGCTCTTTCAGCTGTCCGAACGCCTTCTTCTGTTCATCTTCCCATCTGAACTGTTTGTTTCCCTTTAGGATTTTGAAGAAAGGTGTTGTTTTATCGGCAGACCTAGCTATGCACCGTGCAATGGGGGCCATCCGGCCAGTCAGTCGCTATATGTATATAAAATTTTTTTGGCTCTGGTAGGTCTTCGATGGCTTTTACCTTTTTTGGGTTAGCATCTATACCACAGGTGTTGACCAGAAAGCCGAGGAACTTGCCTGATAGGACCTCAAAGGTGCACCTTTTGGGGTTGAGCTTCATCTGGTAGGCCCGGAGTGAGGTGAAGGTTTCCCTTATATATTCCAGATGTTCCTTGTCCTCCTTGCTTTTTACTATTGCATCATCAACATATGCTCCAGATTTCTGCCTTTCTATTTTTCAAAGACCTGATCAACCAGGCGTTGGTAGGTAGGGCCCGCATTCTTGAGGTCGAAGGATATCGTTTTGTACATATATGTGTCGGCGCTCGTGATGAACGCACACCTCACCCTGTCCGGCTGCCATAGGTACACTTGGTGGTACCCTGAGAAGGCGTCGAGAAAACTCAGCATCGAGTGTCCGCTGGTGGGGTTGACCAATTGGTCGATTATGAGAAAAGGGTAGCATTCCTTTGAGCATGCGTTGTTGAGGTTGGTGAAGTCAGCACACATTCTCCAAGCGTCCGATGCTTTCTTTACCATGACGACATTGGCTAGCCACTCGGGATAATGGCAGCTTTCAATGAAGTCGACCTTCATGAGTTTTTTGATTTCCTCCTTGATGGCCTGGTCCTTCTCAGCTAACATGTTTCTCTTTTTCTTCTTGACTGGCCTAGCATTTAGGCCAACATTTAACTTGTGTACAATATGGTCGGGGTCCACCCCTAGCATTTCGTCAGCCGAATAGGCGAAAACGTCTTTGTTGTCTTGTAACACTTTAATCAATTTTTTCCTGTAGAGCTCTTCTAGGTCAGTCCCGACGAGGACTGGGAGTCCAGGCTCTAGCTCCACCAACATGCTCTCTCCTCCAGGTTCTGGGCGGTCAGTCGGCTGTTCGATAGTTAGCTGGTCGGCCGGAATCTCTCTTTCCCTGGTGGGGGAGCTGCACACTTTCCTCTTTCCCTTCCGGTCAGCCTCGTGACCCTGCAAGGCTACTGAGTAGCACTGACGTGCTGACTCCTGGTCGCCATGTATTTTGCCCTCCATCCTAAAGTCGGTAACATAAGCTACCGCCAGCGCTCAGATGGAAATAACGGCCTCGACCTCATCCAAGGTGGCTCTGCCAATTAGGGCGTTGTAGGTCGATTTCGCGTCGACAATAATGAAGGACGCCCGGATATTTGGTGCCGAGATGCCCTCTCCGAATGTAACGGGTAACTCAATGACACCCATTGGGATGATGCCTACGCTGCTGAACCCGTGCAGGGATTCTGGGGTGGGGCAGGCTTCAGGTGCCTGGTCTCCAAGCTCATCTTTTCGAATGCATCCTTGTAAACCAGATTGGTGTACGCACCTGTATCCACCATACATCTCTTGAAAAAATGGTTGTTGATGTCCAGAGATAGGACCAAGGGGTCGTTATGCGGGTAAAGGACTCGTCCCCCATCCTCCGGGGTTATAATAAGTGTCAGAGTAGTCGGGGTTTCGACTTTGTTTGCGTAACATACTTGGTTGTGGAGCTCGCGCAGCTGCCGCTTCCGACCACTGAGACTCGTCTGACACCCTACATCCCCTAACACCACGTGGATTACCAGCCGATCTTGCCTCGACCCCTCTGGCCTTTAGGTCGGTGTCTTTTGGTTTTTTGTTCTGGCGGCGTGGGGGGCCAGCCAGCCATTCCTGATGAGATTTTCGATCTCATCCTTCAGGTGACGGTTGTATGCCCGATGCTGTCGTGGAATGTGAAAAATTTCTTCGGGTCACCCTTAGGGTGACGAGGCTTGTTCGGGCGATTCCACTTTGCTGCCTCTTTTTCTAGTACGAAGATTTCGGCCCTTGACTTCTTGAGAGCAGTATAGCTATCGAATTTGGGCTGATAGGGTATACGCTCTTTTCTGGGGGCATTACTCTCTTCACCCTTTTGCTTGCCGGCTGACTCTACCCTGCCACGGGTGTTCTGCGTTTCCCCCTAGGGCCGGTTTGACACCGACGGGGTGTCGTGCAGGCTGTGGAACTTCTCTCGAAGCATGAAACCCTCAGCTATTTTTCGGGCCCTGGCCAAGTATTCAGGCTGGGCGTGAATGAGCTGGTTCCTCATTTCTCCAGGCACTAGGTAGTTAGTCAGACCGTACGCCGCGGTGGGATCGTCAATTTCCCTCACCTGCTGGAAAGCGAGGTCGAACCTCTTTAGATATTCTTTGATTGATTCATCCTCTTCTGCTTCAGCGTCATTAAGTCGAAGCGGGTGAGTCTACGCCTTTAATTTCCCGCGTACTAGTCTAAGAAGACTGTTGTGACTTCCTCAAATGTATAGATAAATCCTCGAGGCAGGTCTCGGAACCATCCCTAAGCGAGCCCTACAAGGGTCTTTGGGAAGATCTCACACCAGGCGGCGTCTTCGGTGTCGTACATTCCCACGTGAGTTTCGTACGCAGCCAAGTGGTCCTCTAGGTCGGTGGTTCCGTTGAACGTGACAGTCGACATCTTTATCTTGGGAATCGGGCAACACTGGACATTGGGGTGAAGTGATGTCTTTGTGGGTCTACCCAAAATTCTTGTCCAGCCTCCTTCCGATTGGTAATTATAATCCCCCCAAGTCTTCCCACCTGCTCAGGGTCGAGAGCTTACCACTTGGGGAGCGGTGCAGTGGGGTATGTCTGCTTATGGCCTCGTTCCACCTTTCAGGGGACTGGTGTAGGGATCTCAAGCGCTTGCCCTGAGGTTGCTGCTGGAGTCCAGCTTTCGGACCTTCCTTTCCCCCCGCAATCTGGTGGTGCCTTGGCTCAATCGGTTGACCCTGGTTGAGTCTGACCTTCATGCTTTTTGATAGCCTTTTTGTTTTTGGCCGTTTTTCAGCTGGGGTTATCCTGTCAAACACTCTGGCTCGCTTTGGGCCCAAACGTGTTGTGACAGGTTCCTTCGGCTTTACGCGATCTCGCATGCCCTGCGATAGGAACCCTTTTTCAGCGGATGCGGTTTATTCTATGGTATGAACTGATCCGTCTTTTCCTTGAGGCTCTGGCTCTTGTGTGTCAACCAGGAACCGCTTTTTGGCCTGAATGTAACCTCTGGCAGCAATCTTTGCCTTGCGCTGGATCCTTCTGGTGGCGGTTCGCTTTGTTCCCCCGGCACCTATAGAGTTTAGATACTGCAGGCATCTTGGGATCGTTGCTAGTTCGCCCACCAGATCCTCTGGCGTGACCACCATGTTGAGCATGGCTAAAGAGAAATTAGCGGCCTGCGTGGCTTGGGCGGGAGTGAGCTCCAGGATTAAGACTTGCTCTGCCTCCTGCCCCCTCACGGCCGTTGCTCCTTTGCTCGAAGTACCATGAGGTGTGACCTGCCCGCCCCCAGGGGGAGCCTAGAATGACATCTTGCATCGTAGGCATGCCATATAGTGGGGCGATGACTTGCCCTGTTGGATCCGTAACTGTGTTGATCTCTTCGATCTCGTGCATCTTTTGATGGCTTTTTGTCCTTTAAGGATTTTTAACTAGATAATCCCCACAGACGGTGCCAAATTGTTCCGGTAGGAAACAATCAATCTCCGAATCGGATTCAAATATAGCTTGAGTGGTACTCTTTGGATCTTGCTTAACTTTCACGCCTCACTTTTCTCTTCTCTAGCTCGGACCTTCCCGGCAGATCGGGTCTGTCACACCTGCACAGGGAGCGCACAGGGGCCTCGGAGGTGTCCGAGGAAACTCTCTCCGATGCCTAAGTCAGTTTGTGTATTCACTTAAGAAACCTTGTCCGTGAGAAACAAGGTGGCGTTTTCTAGAATGAAATTCTAGTGAGAGGAATTCATTACTCCTTTATGAGTGAACATAATGAGGTATTTATAGGTTTCCACAAGAGAGAGAGAGAGAGAGAGAGAGGGGGGGCGTGCCTCACACGTGCCCCTTACCTTAGGCTGGATCACCCTCGGGGTTGGCAAGAACGTCCTCGGGGTTGAAGTGGCCGAGGGTTCCCCAATCCCCTGGAGAGAGTGCGGCAGGACTCAGCCTGGCCGACCGGGGTTTGGGGTTCGGGGTTCGGGCTTCAGGGCCGGCATAAGGGAAAGTGTCCGGTCACCCTCAGAGGTGTGCCCCTGGGGGTCGGTCGTATGGATCTGACCCACAGACTCGCAGCAGATAGCTGACCCCATCAGTTATTATTCCCCAACACTTTGACCATTCTTGTTTCATCTCTACGGGTTTTTCGCACTTTACTGTCCAAAATCTGTACAGGAGTCTCTTCATAAGTCATAGTCTCATCAAGCTCTATAGTCTCCGGGTCTAACACATGTGATGGATCACTAATGTATTTCCTTGGGTGGGAAACATGGAACACATTATGTACTCGTTCTAGATCAGCTGGTAAAGCAAGTCAATAAGTCACCTCACCAATACGGTCCAATAAACGTAGGGCTCAATTCGCCATTCTTACCAAACCGCATCACTCCCTTAGTTGGAGAAACATGTAAAAGAACTTTGTCACCAACCTCAAATTCCACGTGTCTACGAGTCTTATCTGCATAACTCTTCTAACAGTCTTGAGCTGCTTTCATCCTGTCTTGTATAATTCTAACATTCTCAACCATTTTGGTTATCATCTCAAGCCTAGTATCACATGCTTACTAATATCACCCCAACACACCGGACTTCTACACTTGCGTCCGTACAAAGACTCAAATGGTGCCATCTCAATTGTAGCCTGATAATTGTGATTATATGAGAACTCAATAAGATCTACCATATCCTCCCAGCCTCCTTGAAATTGTAAGGCACAAGCTCGCAACATATCCTCAAGTATCTGATTCGTTCTTTTAGTCTGACCATCAGTAGCTGAATGGAATGTTGTGCTCATCTTATGTTTGGTCGCTAAAGCTATCTGAAGTTTTTCCCAAAATATTGAAACAAATCTGGCATCCCTATCTGATACAATATCTTTTGGAACTCCATGAAGTCTTACCACATGATGTATATAAGCATCAACAAGCTTCTTCTTCTTCCAGGTATCTTTCATTGGAGTAAAATGTGAATTCTTAGCCAGCCTATCAATTATCACCCAAGTCATATTATTACCTTTTTGTGATCTTGACAATCTGTGATCTTGACAAACTAGCTACAAAATCCATAGAGATTGAACTCCACTTCCACTCGGGAACTTCTAAAGGCTGTAGCTTCCCTTGAGGTCTTCTATCTTCACTCTCACCTTCTGACATATCAAGCAGTTAGCCACAAAGTCTGCAATATGTTTCTTCATACCGGACCACCAAAATACTAATTTCAAGTCCGCATACATTTTATCACCCTCGGGGTGAACAAAATAAGATGTTGCATGTGCCTCAGTCATTATTCTTTCCTTGATCTCCCAGTGGTTAGGCACACAAACTCTATCATGAACTTTAATCAATCCACTCTCGTTGTGCCTAAACAAGGTAGGCTCATTCACTAATTTATCCTGCAAATACTTATCACCAACCTGCAATTCTCTAATCTCACCTATCAAAACGCTCTCAACAGATAACAAATTAGATGGGGTTCCTGGGTTTGCCATTTGGATTGCAAAGTTCCTAAATTCTTCCATCAGCTTATCACGGCTCAGCACTAACTGTATTGTTTGGAGAGATTTTATACTTCAAGCATTGGCCACCACATTGGCCTTTCCTTCATGTTACTGAATCTCGTTCGCGTAGTCCTTAATCAACTCTAACCACCTCCTCTGTCTCATATTAAGATTTTTTTGAGTGAATGTATATTTTAAGCTTTTGTGATCAGAGAAAACCTTAAACGGTACACCAAACAAATAATGTCTCCAAATCTTCAAGGCAAAGACTACAGCTGCTAATTCTAAATCATGAGTAGGATAATTTTCTTCATAAGGTTTCAACTGCCTAGAAGCATAGGCAATCACTCTCCTATTCTACATAAGAACACAACTTAACCCATTCTTAGATGCATCGGTATAAACTTCTTAAGCTTCATTTCCATCCGGTAAGGCCAACACCGGAGCAGTAGTCAACTCCTTTAAAATTTCAAATGACTCCTCACATCCTTCATCCCAATCGAATTTTGTGGCTTTCCTCACAAGTGTGGTCATTGGTCTCTATTTTAGAAAAATCTTTCACAAATCTCTTATAGTAACCAACTAAACCCAAAAAACTACTAATTTCAGTCACAGATTTAGGTCTACGCCACTCCTTAACATCTTTAACCTTAGCATGATCTACTGATACTACATCCTTAGATATAATATGCCCCAGAAAAGCTACTTGATCCAACCAAAACTCACACTTTGAAAATTTATCATACAACTGTTTTTCTCTCAAAATACCTAAGACAATCCTTAAATATTCCTCCTCATGTTTTGAATAAATCAGTATATCATCAATGAACACCACAACAAATTTATCTAGGCATGTCCTAAAAGTTCGATTCATGAAGTCCAAAACAGCAGGTGCATTAGTCAACCCAAAAGGTATCACAGTAAATTCATAATGGCCATATCTAGTAGAAAATGAAGTTTTAGGCACATCCTCATAAGTTATCTTCAATTGATGGTACCCAGATTGCAAGTCAATTTTAGAGAAAACAGAAGCTCTTTTCAACTTGTCAAATAAGTCATCAATCCTAGGTAAGAGATACCTATTCTTAATAGTAGATTGATTCAATTCCCGGTAGTCAATACACAACCTTAAAGTTCCATCCTTCTTTTTCACAAATAAAACAAGGGCACCCCAAGGCGATACACTAGGCCTAATATACCCTTTCTTCCTCAGTTCATCTAATTGTTTCTTAAGTTCTTGCATTTCTAAAGGTGTCATTCAGTATGGTGATTTAGCAATTGGACCCGTTCCTGGCACTAGGTCAATTTTGAACTCAACTTCCCTAGTAGGAGGCATCCCCGTTATCTCCTAGGGAAACACATCAACAAACTCACTCACTATTGGTACTTCACTCAAGTCGGGATATTCAACCCTCAAATCTCTTATATGACACAAAATTAGCTCAGCTCCCCTAGGTAAATGCTTTTTCACTTTCATAGTAGAAATAAGTTTCCCCTAGGACCCCTAACATGACCCTTATAAGATACTCTCACATTTTTAGGCCCTTTTAAGGAAACCTTACTCTGTGCACAATCAATATTAGCTCGATGAGAACCGAGTCAATCCATCCCCAAGATCACATCAAAGTAAGGTAATGGAAATTCTATCAAGTTTGCTGATGCGGGTATTTTATATACACTTTTTATGCTTTTTATACGCGCATTCCAGTACTTATCGAGTAGTGAAAGCTATTATTTTGCCCCAAATTGGCTACTTTGTGGTGTGTATTGTCTTTTTGCAGGAACGGAAGCCACAGGAGCTAAAACGAACCAAAACCGAGCCAAAATAAAGCTGGAAAGAGCTGATTGCAGAAATGGGCCAATTATTGTCGACAGACTATCGGAATAGTTGACAGACTATCAGATTAGTCGACAGACTATCAGATTAGTCGACAGACTATCATAATAGTTGACAGACTATTTGGGCGACAGCAGAAGATCAAATTAGTCAATATTAGTCGACCGACAATTACAATAGTCGGCCGACTATTTTCCGGGCCGCGGACAAATTTTGTGTTCAGCAACCAGTTTCCTAATTAGTTTTAACTCTCTCTAAATTGTATAAATGGGGCTTTTCAGCCACATTAGAATTTACTTTTACTTTTACTTTTACTTCTTCATACTTCTCCACTTCTCCTTAGACTTTTATTTATATTTCTTCTCCTTATTCTCTTAGAATTACCTCTAGTTTAATTTCTTCCTTTAAAACTCGGTTATTGTAAGATTGCAAGATTCTAATTGCCTTCATTCTTCTTGGTAATTTAATCTAATCCTTCTTCCTTCGTCTTTGATTGTTCTTCTTCTTCATACTTAATTATTCATAATCTTGTTTTATGATTGTCGTAATTTTATTATTATTCATCATGTTTAATCTAGTAAAATCGTTTATTAATATTGTTGTTCTTAATTTAATCATGAGTAACTAATTTCCCTCGCTAGGATTTAGGGAATCAGCGAATTGAATGTGGTCGCTAAATAATTTATAGATCTGTCAATGATATTGTGTCTGAGTTGTTAATTGTAGCATATAATTGAGATTAATTGATTAAGTCGACGTAATTGATTAATTGAATTGGTAAACTTGAACCTAAGATCGGAAGCCTGGTAAAAGTTAGACCTGCTACAACACATTAGTTTGCCCTAATAAGATCGGAAGCCTTTAGACGCATGCTGGGGTGAATAGCGGACCGGAAGGACCTTTTCATTACCCCTTAGACCAATATCTGCGATAGACCTGTGACTTAGACCGTGACCATATGAGATTCGTAGTGAACCGACAATCGTAGTTTTCTCTCCATATAAATTCGTCTTAATTCATCCTATTTATTTTAGTTATTTCTTCTCTTTTAATTTTCTTTCCTTCACTGCTTTAGTTTAGTTAACCCAATTACAAACCCCCTGATTTGGTTACTTAGATAGACTTTAATTACGAGTAGAATTTATTTGTCTCCTTGTGGATACGATCCTGACTTTCCTAGCTATATTTTTAGTTAGACCAAAGTTGGTTATCTTTTATAGGTATACGATTAGCTTATCATTTGCCTTAAAATCATGATCACTAATAAAAACAGACACATCCCTATAAACCCCTTTACAGTTCACCAAGTCCCCAAATGGCATGGCAAAATCACAATCCACAATTTCACTAGGTTCAACATTCATTTTATCTACAAACTTAGTTGAAATAAAAGAGTGAGATGCACTAGAATCAAATAGAACATGAGTTGAAATAGAGTTCACCAGAAAGTTACCCGAAACGATGTCTGTGTTATTGGTTTCCTCCCTATTCATGACATACAGCTTCCTAGTAGGCTTCTTGCTATTCTGTGCAGCATTTACTTGGCACGCAGGTTTTCTAGCTGCGGTGGTATTGCACCCAGATTTTGACCTGGTGGCTGCATGAGTGCCCGACAAACACCCGATGACGATCGGACTCCAACGCAACACTTGATTATGATGTTTTAGACGGTTTTCCTATAGAACGGATCAAATAATTACTCAGAAAAATAAATTCAACGTCAAAATGGTCTTAGTCGTGTCTACACTATTTAGAATCAATTCCGACATCGGGACCCCGAATCGATCCCGAAATACGCAAAGTCAAACCCGAGTCAACATGTCGGGCTGAGCGAACCTCGAGACACGCGCCTGAGGCCCACCCGGCGCTCGATGCGCTAGGGTAAATGGGGAACTCTTAACCCCCAAGTAATCCAATATACGCATATTCTCCATTTTGGAAAGTTTCAAAATCGAATCTTTAAAAGTCGAATCGCCTCTTTCCATGCGATCGAGTTCTCATGCGCATGACACCAGGCGCCTCAGTCTTGGTGCGCAAAGGCCAAGCGTCGAATAGTTGATTTGAACTGCACGAACAACTATAAATATCCCCCTCATTCCGCTCATTTGACAACAACTCAGAATTCGTGAACATCTCTTACAATTCGCTCTTCTCCCTCTTTCCCCTAAACTTAGGTCGCACTACGACTCTAAGCACGATCCACTCGATCGTTTGTCCCGATACGCGAATCGACACTACTCCTCGTAGTTCCTTGATTTTTATACTCGATAAGAATGAACAGGGGCACTCGTGCTCGACTAGCCACCTGGATACGGTAGTGAAGCTCTGCCGGATTCACCGTAGGAAAAGCTAGGAGGATCTACCTCGAAGTCGTATCGTCACTAGGTTGTCATCTAAACAAAGCTTTACATTTCGTATCTTTATTTATGCACTTTGATAACATCGAGTCCGACTAGTATGGACACTAGGTCCATGACACGTTATAAACATACATAACGTCCATAACTTCAATCATAAGCACTAAAACACCCTAACTAAACCCAAGTAGTTCCGAGATCCATTCTCAATCATTTATGCATCGTGTCTCCTTTAGTGTACACTCCGAGGGTGCAACTCCTCACTACGTGATTTACTTACATTTCGCATTTACCGCTTTCGTATGATTTACCGCTTTTATGACCCTATAAATGCATGCTAAATCACCTAATACAGAACTAGTGTAGATCCCGTGCGATTGCACGGTATTTGGTAGGTTTCGTATTAATAGGTTGATCGTATAGTAGTTTGACTGTGCAATACCTTCAGGAATACTGTCGTTAAAAATGATACGGGTAGCGTATATGTGGGTATTAACGCTAACCTGGCCTGTTTATCACAAGAAAATTAAAATTTAACAGAAAAGTCTAATCTATCATTAATTAAAAGTGTGCAACTCACGTCAGTTGAATCAAAACTTTCCGAATTCGTTAAATTTTTAACTGAGATCATCGTCCGTTGAAGTTTTTGGGCATTAGTGAAATTAGAACCAAGTTTTTGTGTATAATAGAAATTAGGAGGATTTATGTATATATTGTACGAATAATTAAAAATAATATAATAATAATTAGTAATAAGAAACAAATTTCCAAATGTTTGAAGTAATATTAATTGATAATTAATGCTAAGAAACAAATTTCCAAATGTTTACCTCCACTCATTCCACACCTAATGTTTTGAAGCACTACTATTATTGGGTCCCACTTAGGATCTCATTCATCAACAAATGCAAAAATATCTCTGTAGTCCGCCCACACGTTACAATGCAAGACTCTGTTCCTGTCGAATATCAAAAAGGATAAATATTTTGATAAATACATGCATGTGTGCTCTTAAAAAAATTAAGAACATGGTGTAAATTTCATAAACATACTCTATATCAGTTATCTCAATGGTGATGAACTCTATACCATTAAAATTTCTCGTTTCACTCTTACATGTCAGCTCGCCGAAGACATCTGTAGAAGATATTTTTGGTATTAATTCTTAATACTTCTTGCAATAAAGACATGTATATTATTATATATACTGATTGATATAATAATAATAATAATAATAATAAGAAATAATAATAATAATAATAATAAAAATAATAATAATAAAAATAAAAATAAAAATAAATAATAAACAACAACAACAACAACAATAATAATAATAATATGTACCTATGCAATAGTTTTGTGGAACCCTTCTTTCCAGTATATCTTCGAAACTTTTGAAGTTGTATGGGCTTATCGCACTTACAGGTCCATTCATCTCGTATATACCGGTGGCATATTTCATAAATAAACAATAATCATGATGAACAGATACATTCAAGACATCGGCTCCAGCGTTCGCAGATATCATCATATTAGTGAAGATGTATTCGCGACCCTCCAATATGCGGTGGCCATATTGTTTTACCAATTTTTTTGGTATAGTTGCTTGTATCATACTCTTCTTTTAAATATAAGAAATAAAGTAGATTAGGGGCTACAATTATTATGTGATTATTCTGTAAATTGATTTTTTAAAATAGGTAAATATTACTCTGTTTTACCTGTTCATCAACCAATATGAGCTGAATTGAAGAGGCGCAACTTATTTGGCTGTAAGCATCTGGTCGGTACCATTTGGTTGTTACTTTGGTGCGAACATTGACATATTTCAAATAAGGTTCTGGGAGGGTGATGTCTTTGACGGGGGTAATGAGGAAACCATACTCCATTTCGAAATGGAAAAGTATACTATACTAATTCTGTATTACAATGTAGATGTAGATGAGAATATGGAGGTCGATGAGGGAATATAGCAGACTATATATACTATTTGCAGTATATATTATATTATATATAAGAATATTATATATGATACGATGATAAATAACTATCTCATAGTAATCTCATATAATAGTACTTTTAAGATTTAAGATTAAGAATTAAGATTAGTAATTAAGGTTAAGAAATAAACGAAATACGTACTCAAATATTATGGAACATACATTATATGTCATAACTTGGGAGAATATTCTATACTAATTCTAGCCCCGAATTTGGTAATATTACCTAATCAAGTAAATTAGTATCAATCAGTATCAATATTCATTTAGTAAGTTATATTATTAAATCATTAAAATGATCACCCTTCTCTGTTAATTATACTAATAATAAAATCAAATATATACGGTTAATAAATCAATTATCAATAATAACACTTTATAGTAATAATTATATTAATCAAAAATACTGTAAATAATCTAATCAATAAATTATTTGCCTAGTAATTAATTAATCAATTAATTAGTATGATGATCCAAGAAAGTTAATTCGTGATCCAATTAGACTGGTCATTCATGTCATATATTGATTTAACTTTACTAATTCTGTTATTATACTTTTATTTAATTTATAAGAAAATCTAACATCGAATAATTAGCTAATATCGCTTTCACAAATTATATATACCTATATACTAACATATATTACATAATACCACATTATCCTTGTTGACTATAACATCCCATATATATTTATACCTATATATAAAAATAATATATGTTAATATATTAAGTAGTTTGGTATGACATGATATATCCCATGTAATACATATATATAAGTAGATAGCACATAACAGGATTGATCATTATATAAAATAAAATCTTTCAATTATGTATGGCATATAATCAATCGCACTTAATTAATTAGTAGTAACCGTGTATTATTAGAAATTATTAGAAGAAATTCATGAACAACTCTGATTATGAAATGCATGTCAGCATAGTAGGTAAACAAATATTCTGATTATATTCTCCTTAAGAATGATGTAGTCGTACTTCAATACTACGCGTACGATTTCAAAGTGAGAGATTATAACAGTATATAGTTAAATCATTTTGGTAATAAATATATTTAAAAAGTAGATATATAAAGAAATTATAAATCGATATGCATAGTAGATATAGTCATACGGTACATAGATTTGCATAGTTGAATGGCATTTCATACATACGAAGTAAGTGCATTTCTCCAATAATTATGTTTACAATTTGTTTCTATTTATAAAATATACCTTTGAAGAAAAGATGTAGCAGCTTCACATTCGGGGTTGAACCATATTCTAGTAGTATAGAATGAGTTGGACACGGAAGAATGTCCTGCATAAAATCAAGTGTATATAAAGAGTCAATACTTGTGAATAATTTACATGAATTAAAATGTTAAATTTGTATTATAATAGTTGAGTTTGGAAAATTGTACCATTGAGATATCTAAGTTTGGCAAATTGTATGATTACAATAACACGCCCTGGATGAGTGTCCACATAATTATGGAGTGTGTCGACATAATCACCCCAAAGGAAAACCTCAAGAGTAGAGCCACTGAAAATCCATTTCCTGGTGGTTAGTTTTTAGGACATATATGACATTAAAATATGTGCTCCATAGTTTATGTATTATTAAAAGTATACCTCTCATTCTCTAACTTGATCTTCATTTTTTGAGTTTTGCAGACGTCATCTACCATCTCAACGGGACTCTTCCCAGTAAGGATACCAATTATATCTACGAACCATATTTGTGACGTAAGTATTGTTAGAAACTACTGTAAATGTACAAAAAAGTAAAAAACACGTCGAAGCCAACGTTTTTAAGAAGATATACCTATAAAGACATTGGGAGATGGGCGTTGCTCAAAAATGTCTTTGAATGAAGTGAAGTCAAATCCAAATTTTGGAATATCGATACCCTCGCATTGTCTTACAGATGTATTTCTATGGAAAACAATTTTCCATTTATTGTGACAGGCTTTGTGATTATCGTTGTTTTGTTGCACCACAAAATTGGAAATGTTATATAGATTTCCCTCACGAAGCTGAGGTTGGAACTGTCTTATTAGTCTGTCTCGGAAAGAAGCTTGTATCTTGAGATTCTGTGAGAGATCAAATCATAAGATAAGTTAATGTGTAGTCAATATTTGAAAATGTGGACGACGTTGAATACGTGTTATATATAATTTATACCTTCTCATCGAGTAGAACCATTTCAAACCGACTAATTTCTTTTGGATTATTCCAAGACGGTACGGAATACATCCTAATGACTCTTACCCTGATTCTCCACGTCTCCTTGGTGTCATTAATGTCACCGACCATATTGAAACGTCGGGATTGAGACGCAGACATTTTTTGGGTATGGTGTGAATAAAGTTGAAAGATTAGAAAATTAAAAGACTAATTACGTATAGTATGGAAGTGAAGCTAGAATGATGTTATTTATAGAATAATTATAAGAATGAGGTAGGTGAAAAAGTAGAACAATTTATAGGGTAGAATCAACCATGCATATGTGAAACAGTAGTATCCTATAATAATTTATAGATTAGTTATTTATAGAATAATACCATATATAAACCCTGATTGATATATAATATATTTCATTGACATATCATATACAGTAATATCCTATAATAAATAGTAGTATCGTATGTTACTAATCATTTATGTCAATACTATTAATAGATTAGTTATTTATAGAATAATACCATATAAGAGTGTTGATTGATTTGTTGATCAATCAACAATCAATTAGTTAGTATGAACCGTCCATCAATTCAATCTGATTTAAATTATATATTATTATATTATTAGATATTACTATATTACTATATATACGTTATATATAATCAATACTTGTGATTATATTGTTACTATATAATATCTACAAATATCCTATATTGAATAGATCATGGAATAAGATTATACCTATCGTAATATTATGATATGTCATAACAATAGGTAAAATTAAAGTAATATCTTCTAGTGTGGACTTGAATAACACATATATATATCATGTGACACATATTGTACAATAATAATAATCGTAAATATTTTATATTCTATGTGAAATATTGTACGGGATAGTGCAATCCCCAATTAACAAAAATAATGCAACTATTTGGTATAAACGGGATACAATATGCTTATACTTTTAAAAGAAAAATTGATGATACATTGCATATTAAATATTGTATGTATTGTACAATAATAATAATCGTAAGTTTTTTATATTCTATGTGAAATATTGTACGGGATAATGCAATCTCCAATTAACAAAAATAATGCAACTATTTGGTTAAAACGGGATACAATATGCTTATACTTTTAAAAGAAAATTTGATGATACATACCATATTAAATATTGTATGTGATACTTTCCATTTAAAATGTGATTTTCGTAATCAATGTAATCAATCAGATTTCCTCAATTGCATACCTCATGTGGTGTATAGCTTTATATGTTATGTAGTGACATTTGTATCAGTAAGTTTTAGAGTGTAGTTGGAGAGGAGAAGGGTGACAGACACATGAGGTCAATGGTTCGAATCGCACTAAGCCTGTTTTTTGGGGATTTAAAATGTAAAAAAACTAAAATGAACAAAGCCGTAGTCGGGTTCTGTATTAATCCTGATGCTCACTCTTCACACGTCGTTCGACACAACCCTATTAATATCGAACCGACGCATCTTAAGCAAAATACCAGGTAAGGTATACCACGAGAACGACTAATATCCGTATTATCACGTTAAAACTAATTTTCTAATACGTATAATATTTAGTATTCTCTACTCTCCTACGTGCATCTTTTCATGGCCTGCCTGTCACGTGAAATCGCATGCAAATAGTGTAAATACAATTACTTCGACGACAAAAGCTTACTTGTCCTTAAACAACGGACATAGAAAAGACTTAGGGTTAAAACAACGGATGTTATCGCACTTCCGCCATAATTAAGGAACAAAGTTATCAGCCCACCGATTAATTACTAGAGGCCGCTATGTGCGGGCGGGATTGGGTGTCGATGTGTAGCGGATGTTGGCTTCCCAATTCGTACCCTCACCCCTTACTTAGAATCGACGGTTTTCGGATGTCCAAAACCATTGGCAATGAGAGTCATTCCAGGCATGGAGTGCTTAAGGGTAGAAGTCTTTATATCTAAGGTAGCCACGCATTCCGTGGATATACCAAGCGAGTGGCACTGACCAAACGAGATGACACTCACCTCCCCCGGTGACTTGTCGTCACCTAAGCAAAGACTACTCGTGGACGGTAGCCTACCCTAACTTCCCCGTGTCTGCATCTTGCATGAGTATATGCATTCCTAGTTATGTGTAGCGTGTATGACAACCCGAATAAAACATTAAAACCCGGATTCAACCACGACAACACATTCAACCGCACCCATCTCCGTTTTCGAAAAAGGACATCTTCTTTTCAAAAATCACCTCTTAAAACACCGTTACTCCGTTAGAAACTAAATTTTCAAAAAACACTTTAGCGCCGTCACCATGGCTGATTTCACACTCTTCACTTTCAGAAAAAAAATCATCTTTAAAGCGCCATTACTTTGGCCAAAATAAAACCCGCCATTTTCAAAAAACAACGATGCACCGTTATTATTACCAAACTCTCAACCAATGGGATCAAGGTAACTCATACAATCACATTTTATTTTCAAAACATTCCCGCACACACTGTTACTAACGCCAAATTCCCGACCAATGGGACTGGCACCTAAAACCGTTACATTTTATTCTTTTTCAAAACACTTTTTGCACATACCGTCAACATTACCAAAAACTTCAATTAATGAAGTTGAGGAATGTAAAGCGCGGTTATACTCGCGAAGTATTACACGCGCACCGTCATCACTGCTGAAATTCCAATCAATGAAATCGACAAATGCGGTCGCACGTTTTAAAAGTTTTTCTAAAAAGCATTATCACCACCAATATCCATAACAAGAACTTGTTCACATTTTCAAAGCACCATCACGAGAACAGTGTTCTCTCACGAAATATTATTAACACCACAAACTTCGAACTACTAATTAATAGTAGTTTCAATAAAAAAACACGACGTCACAATTTTCAAAACCGGTTCTTCTACAACCGCGCTTTTACAAAATCATAATTTACACTTTCGCTATCGTCAAGTCCTCGACGCTCACACGGCAACACTATACACACACCAAAAGCGATGTCACTAAACCATCGTAATACCGATTTCTCAAAGACTCCCGCTTTAAAAAAGTTTGCTTTCAAAACTCATCCGTTTTCGAAAACATCAAAACTCTTTGATTCCGAGCCGGGATCGAGATCAACTCCCTTACGTCGTACAACCGTGTGATTAACTGTCTGTGTTAGTTACTAGGGTCACCTCTAGTCGAGGCCTTATATATTGGGTCCTCTCATTTTGAGAAGTTCTCTTCCTTAAATCTCACACCAAGATTTACGTCAAATCATCTCGTTCTAGAGACACGAATCTGTTAGGCGCTTCGCCGAACACACCAAGAGTCTAAAGCACCCAAGTCCCTAATCCAACGACTGCAAACACGCGCAAATCAAGGGTCTCCTTTCCGTATCGCTCACCTACGAGCGTTCCTCGAGTCTTTAAGTCGTCTGGTGGATCTAGCCTCATCTTCCGTCCTGTTCTGCAGACCCGAAAATGGCCTCAAACGACAACGACATCAACATCGACTAACTCAACGCCTTAATGAACGTAGTCAATGGCGTCCTAGGGCTAGTGTCATCGATCTCTTCCTCCATCGATGATGTCAGGCGTCGGCTCGAGACCTTGGAAGGACCAGAAAGAAAACACCTAGAGAGGCCGATAGGGCGAGAACTGGTGCTCAGTGGAGACCCGTACGTCGAATATGCCAGGCTCACCTATCCCACTGAATCCATGACCTTTCGAAGACCTTTTAGGCAATTCACAGAGTTGGGAGAGTCTTACACTAAGGCTCTCAAAAAGTTGCAAGAGACCTGGTTGTTATGGCAAATAGGACCCACTCCAGACCCGCCAATAGACAAAAGGGGAGCGGCCTGGAATCCAAACGCCTATTGTCAATACCATCAAGGTCGGGGGCATGAGACCCAAACATGCACTGAGCTTAAGCACGAGATGCAAGACCTAATCGACAAGGGGGTCTATGTCCCTGTGGGGTGCCTTCGAAGACGGACCAACTCCCGATACCAAACCAACCAAGCAAGTGACCCGAATGAGCATCGAGAGTCCAACTAGCGAAGGTTCTTCTAAAGGCATGTGAACTCGCCTCCGAGTCAGAGTCTAAGTTCATCTATAGGGCCTAGGTTTAATAATAATAATAATAATAATAATAATAATAATAATAATAACTACAAGAGAGGGAGTACGATCTCCAGCCCTCATCCCCTCTGCGGCAAGGGTTCCGTCCGCCGGCGACCACCGTCCACGGCGGCTGCCTGCCTGCTCCGGCCGTTTTCCCTGGGTGCTGCCGCCCCTTTTCCCCTTCCTCTCTGTTGTCTCCTCCTCCTCCGTCGGGTTCCTCTCGCTCCTCTGCCGCCGGATTTCTGCAGCTCTACGCTTGCCTCCTCGCCATCCCTTCTTCCTTCATCAGTCTTCTGCCGTTCCGCCGCTGCTGTTTCGTTGTTCGTCGGTTTTCTGCCGGAATTTTGCTGCTGAGTCGTTGCTGCTGGTCGGTCTGCCGCAACTCTGCTCCTTGCCACCCGGCTGCTTTTCCTTCTTCCTCTGTCTGCCTCTCCTTTCAGCCGTCCCTGTTCCGTTCCTCCGGTCAGTTTTCTGTCGGAGTTCTGCTGGTTCCTTTGTTTGTCGCTGCTTCCAGGTTGTTTCTTCTGCTGTTGCTGGGTTTTCTGCCATTTCTCTGCCGGTTTTCTTCCTTTCCCTGACTCCTGGTGGAAGGTGGGTCTCCGTCTGCTTTTCTGTCTTCAGGTTTTTGTCGCCGACCCGCCTCCGCCTGAAGGCTCCTTCTTCTCCGGCAAGCTGGTGCCGGACTGTCGGTTTTCCCTGTTTCGTTTTGTTTGCTGCTCTTTTTGGGGCTGTTTTGGCCTCGATTTTTCTGTATCTTTGCTGCTTTGGTTTGGTGTGTTGTCGGGTATTGGTGGCTGCTGCTGTTTTGCTCCTTGGGTCGGGTTTCGGTTTTTGGTTTGCTGTTGTTTGCTTGTGGGCTGCTGTTACGTCTTCTTTTTGTGCTTTCGGGTTTCGGTTTTCAGTATTTTTTTGTTGGTTTGCTGCTCATCTGCTGCTGCCTCCTTCTTCTTTTGGGGTTTTGGTTTCGGTTTTCGCCCTTTGTTTTTTTGGTTGGTGGCCTGTGGTTCGATTCCTGTGCTTTGCTTTTTTCCTTCTGCCATGCCTCCTACAGTTCACTTTCATTGTCCCTTTGTGGGTCTTTCTAACTGTCGGGACGGGTGCGGAAACGGTCTTACCAAACAATCCCTGCTCGTTCACTTGTACCGGTGCTCAGGTATTAACGCGACAAACCCTCTCCAGTAGTATGTCTGTCTACTCTTCTGCTGAGGTCACCTTTAAGTGTATGAGTATTTGGTTGTGCGGGGTTTGCCTTTCGACTCATTCGCTCACTTCTTGTTGTCGGCATGGGGCGAGGGACTTTGTTGAGGCGCCTGATTGTGGGGATGGGTTTGTTCGATTTATTCTGTATGATCTTCCTCGCCCTGTTCCGTCCCCTGTGCCGTCAGGGGGAGGTATTGACCAGGACATGCTCCCCTGCCTTTCTTTGACTTCTCTTGATCGTTTGCTTTCTAAAGGGTTGCTCACAGTTAAATCTATTCCCCCTAGGTGTCGGCTTGGATTCGCGCGGGTTTTGAAGGGTGCCCTGGATGCTGTCGTTGGCTCCCCTTTTGATATTTCTCGTTGGGTTTCCTTGCTTGTCTTACCTCTTTGTGTCTTGAATATCTTTGCCCCGAGGAGTAGTTTAGAGTGTAGAACTGCTATTAGACGTCACCACCAGGAAGAGGCTATTGCCGGAGCTATTCGTACTTGGGGAATGCCGGGGGGAAGCTATTGCTCTTGCGCGAAGCCTTAGCGAAGGTCTCCCCTTCATTTTGTACAGAGGAGGAGCTTGAATTAGATGAGCTCAACATCCGTCAGTGTCGTAAAAAGATCTCTGATGGTCATTACACGGGCGCCGTTCGTGTTCTTTCTTCGTCCGGTGTAGCTCCGTACACTGATGCCACCCTCCGAGCTCTCCAGGATAAGCACCCGGCTGCTCTTCCTCCTGCCCTTCCGTCTGAGCCTTCTGGCCATTGTCTTGATGCGTCGGCGTCTGTTGTTTTAGACATGATTCGGAGTTTTCCCCGGGGCACGTCTTGTGGGAGGGATGGGTTTCGGGCCCAACATCTGTTGGATTGTTTGAGTGGTGCTGCTATTGCCATTTCTGATGATCTGACTGTCTCTATCGCTCGGGTGGTCAACCTTTTTCTCGAGGGGAAGTGTCCGCAGGTACTAGGTGAGTACATTGCTAGTGCTCCGCTTACCCTGCTCGTTAAGCCAGAGGGAGGGATTTGTCCTATTGCTGTGGGCACCATCTGGAGGCGCCTTGTCTCCAAGGTTGGAGCCTACTTGGTTGGCCCATCTTTAGGTGGCTATTTTGAGGGCCTTCAATTCGGGGTAGGTGTTTCTAGCGGGGGTGAAGCTATTCTGCATTCCTTGAACCGCCTTGTAGAGGATCGTGGCGCTGATGTGGGCCTCTCTATGTTACTTGTCGATTTCCAGAATGCCTTTAACTTGGTTGACAGAGAGACTATGCTGGGAGAGGTCCGCCGTCAGTGTCCTGCCCTCTCCCGCTGGGTTGAGTTTTGCTATTCCATCCGAGCTAGGCTCTACTACGGGGAGCACTGTCTCCGCTCTTGCCAGGGGGTCCAGCAGGGTGACCCCTTAGGCCCCCTCCTTTTCTCCCTGGTTCTGCACCCCCTGGTTTGTAGGATTAGGGACTCCTTTGATCTTTGCTTCCAGGCTTGGTACCTCGATGATGGTACCATCGTTGGGGATACGCTTGTTGTGGGGAAGATTCTCCAGATGATTATGAATGAGGGTCCCCGTTCTGGCATCCACCTCAACGTAACTAAAACAGAGGTTTTCTGGCCTGTCGAAGATCCGAGAAGCAGGTGGGCTGGTGTTTTCCCCACCTCTATTGCCAGGCCCTTGCACGGTGTTAAGGTCCTTGGGGGACCGGTCAGCGTGTGCCCAGCTGTCAGTGGCGCTCTTGTCTCGAAGAGGGTCGCCCGTACTATAGAGCTCATGGACTTGGTTGCTACGATTGAGGATCCCCAGTGTGAGTTACTTCTTCTCCGGGCGTGCACAGGTATTTCGAAGTTATACTTTGCTTTGCACACTTGCTCTCCCCGTGCTTTTGGGTCAGTCCACCTTTCTTTCGACACTGCGCTCCGATCTAGTCTTGAGCGTATTGTCACGGCGTCTGGACACGGTTTTGGGGAGTGGCAGTGGCGGCTGGCCACCCTCCCTTTTTCCCTAGGGGGCTCGGTGTCTTTTCCGCCGCTGATGCCCTGCACTTTGCCTTCCTTCCTTCTCGCCTCCAGTCTTCCGATTTGCAAGCTAAGCTGCTTCGTCCCTCCGGGATCGCCTCCCCTGGATCTGCCTTTGAGTCTGCCTTGAGTGGGTTTGTTGAGGCTACCGATTCTGACTTCTTGAGTAACCCCTCTGAGATCGCTGCCCCAAAACTTATGAAGAAATTGGCAGATATATATTTCACGAGGGTTGCTACAGTAGCGGAATCTGTTTTCTCCTTGTCTCCTCGACAGGTTGCTTTGTGGAAATCTCAGCAGGGGGACCATTCTTCTTGCTCCAGAGGCCTCAGAGACGATATTTTTGGTAATCACGCGGTTTAGTGTGCTGGTACTGTGGGGAGTAAACATCGCCACAACCTTGTCCGTGACACACTGTTGGATATTTGCTTCCGGACGGGGATCTCTGCAGGTAAGGAGGTGGAGATCGGCCTCTACGACGATAACGACAAGCCCTTGCGACCAGCCGACCTCCTGCTCTACTCGTGGGACAAGGCGTGATGTTTGTGTTGATCTGACTAGGTCCTCGCCCTTGACTCAGTCTGGCCTTACCGCTTTTGAGCCTGGACGGGTCGTTGTTGATGCTGCTCGTCGTAAGTGTGCCAAGTATCAGGCACGCTGCACGGCGATTGGGTATGGTTTCTTACCTTTCTCCTTCTCCTCTCTCGGCGAGCTCGACACGGATGCTGTTTTTCTGCTCCAGCGGATTCGGAAATTCGCTTTATCACAAGATGCTGGAGCGCATGCCGCGGTTCATATTTTCACTAGAATTAGCTTTGCAATCGCTAAGGGAGTGGAGGCCCAGATAGTATCTCGGCTTCCCTCTAACTTCTTGTAATTTGTTCGGGTGTTTAATGCAAGTTCCGTTTAAAAAAAATAAATAAAAATAAAATAGTATTAATAATAATAATAATAATAATAATACTTTGCTTTACGCACTTGCTCTCCCCGTGCTTTTGGGCCGGCCCACCTTTCTTTCAACACTGTGCTCCGATCTAGTCTTGAGCGTATTGTCACGGCGTCCGGACCCGGTTTCGGAGATTGGCAGTGGCGGCAGGCCACCCTCCCCTTTTCCCTAGGGGGGCTCGGTGACTTTGCCGCCGCGGATGCTCTGCACTTTGCCTTCCTTGCTTCTCGCCTCCAGTTTGCCGATTTACAAGCTAAGCTGCTTCGTCCCTCCGAGATCGCCTCTCCTGGATTTGCCTTTGAGTCTGCCTTGAGTGGGTTTGTTGAGGCTACCGGTTCTGACATCTTGGGTAACCCCTCTGAGATTGCTGCCCTAAAACTTATGAAGAAATTGGCAGATATATATTTCATGAGGGTTGCTTCAGCGGCGGAATCTGTCTTCTCCTTGACTCCTCGACAGGTTGCACTGTGGAAATCTCAGCAGGCGGACCATTCTTCTGACTGGTTGAGGGCTGTCCCTATTATTGGGCTTGGGCAAACCATGAACGGTCGGACATATCGCAGTGTGCTTAGTTACCGCCTGGGAGTCGCCCTTGTTTCCGCTATCCGGGACTTGCTCTTCCTGCTCCAGAGCCATCAGAGAGGATATTTTTGGGGATCACGTGGTGTCCTGTGCTGGTACTATGGGGATTAAACATCGCCATAACCTTGTCCGTGACACACTGTTGGATATTTGCTTTCGGACGGGGATCTCTGCAGGCAAGGATGTGGACATTGGCCTTTGTGACGATAACGACAAGCCCTTGCGACCTGCCGATCTTCTGCTCTACTCGTGGGACAGGGGGCGTGATGTTTGTATCGATCTGACTGGGTCCTCTCCTTTGACCCAGTCCGGCTTGACTTCTTTTGAGCCTGGACGGGTCATTGCTGATGCTGCTCGCCGTAAGTGTACCAAGTATCAGGCACGCTGCACGGCCATTGGGTATGGTTTCTTTCCCTTCTCCTTCTCCTCTCTCGCTGAGCTCGACACAGATGCTGTTTCTCTGCTCCAGCGGATTCATAAATTCGCTATATCTCAGGATGCTGGAGCGCGTGCCGCAGTTCATATTTTCACTAGAATAATTTTGCGATCGCTAAGGGAGTGTGGGCCCAGATAGTATCTCGGCTTCCCTCTAACTTCTTGTAATTTGTTCTGGTGTTAATGAAAGTTCGCTTTTTATAATAATAATAATAATAATAATAATATAATACTTGTGCCCAGATAGTATCTCGGTTACCCACTAACTTCTTGTAATTTGTTCTGGTGTTAATGGAAGTTCTGTTCATAATTAACAAAAATAATAAAAATAAAAATAATAATAATAATAATAATAATAATGAATAATAGCGAAGTGAGAGAAAGTCTTTCTCTCTCTAGGCATTTTTCTCTCGAGCGATTCTGTTACGTGATAGCTTCCTTGTTCGTTCATGGCTTCCACCATAGCGAAGCGCGGTCCAGGTCATCCAAAGAAGAATCACCATTCTTTGCCTCCACCTAATAATGGCGGATGTGAGGAGCATAATGCAGAACTGCAGAAAGATGACGAAGCTCAGGGTTCTTCGCTTAAGACTTCTCTGAATGATTTCATAATCAATGCTACAGCTATTTCTGGTAAAAAAAAATCTCCTAATCCTTCTCCGCATATTTCTGCTATCAATTCTGAGCAAATACCTTGTAATTTGGGCATTTAAACTCTAATCTTAAAAGAATGGTCCCCTGCTTTCTCTGAAACCATGGATAGGGTATCATGTGTTCCTATTTGGGTACTTTTTCCTGAATTAGACCCTTATCTTTGGTCTGAAGTGGTGCTTGGCAAGCTAGCAAGCAAGATTGGACGACCTCTTTGTGCTGATCTTGCCACTACTTTGAAAGCTAAGCTCTCCTTTGCTAGGGTATTATTTGAAGTTGACATATCTAAGCCTCTTCCTGATCAGGTTGTTATTAGTACTCCTTATAATTAATGTCTTCTCAGTTCAGAAGGTCCAATATGAATGGGTTCCTTATTATTGTAAGAGATGTGGTAAACTGGGTCATACTATTTCCAAATGCAAATGGGAGAAAAAGAAGATTCAGAAGCAGGAAGAGGGGAAGGTGGTTGTGGTGTCTACTCTGGAACCTACAATTGCTGCAATTCCCTCTTCTAAAGAGCTAGGTGGTACCTCAGAGCCCTTAGGGTTAAGAAAGTACTTAGAGGTGAGGTTGGAGACCTCTTTTCCTGATGGAAATCACCCTAAGGAAGCTGCTGTAAAGCACTCAGGAAGCTCTTATGATGATAAGGAGGAAGCATTTCAGCTTTTTCTAGGGTTAATAAGTTCCAGATTTTTCTAGGGTTAAATGCAGGTAATAGTGATGAAGTGAGATTAGGTGGTACCTCAGTGCCTTTAGAGACCTTTGAGTACCCAGATGGTGTTCCTGGGGAAAAGATCTCTGAAGTGCCTGTAATGCATCAAGGATGTCCCAGGTTAAAGGCTACTATGGATGATCTAAAGGTCCCTCCAGACATAATCTCTCATGATAGTAGTTTCATGAAACATTAGGGGCTTTAACGACCCTTCTAAACATAGTGAGGTTTTTAAGTTTTTTGCTTACTAATAAAGTGGATGTCCAAGCAATTATTGAAACTCGGGTCAAAGTACATAAAGCTCCCAAAATTTGGAAGAAGTGATTTAGTAAATGGTCAATTATACACAACTATTCCTGTCACTATAATGGTAGGATTTGGGTTCTGTATAATGCTGTAACTGTTGGTTTTAGTGTTCAGAAAATGTCTGATCAACATTGTAACACCCCTGATTTTTATAAATTAAATTAAAATTATGTTCATATTTTTATTTTTGCGATTTAACTCGTAATTCTTAAAATTATTATAAAACGCGTTTATCGTTCAATCGTTTCAAACTCCTAAAATTCTATTTATCTCGGAAACATATTTTAATTCTTTTTCGATTTATTTTACACATTTAATTTAATTCCTGTCGAAAGTCTATTTCGACGATTTAATTTCTATATTCTTTTTATTTATATATATTAAGCTCGAAGCTCATTTATTTTAAGTTTCGTCAAAATAATTATTTTCTTTCCTCGAGAAACCAATTTAATTTACTTCTTCGAAAATTTATTATTTATCGGGAAATACTATTTGATCGTCTAATTATTTATTTCTATAAGCTTCGTTTTCGTCTCGAGTAATTTATTTACTCATTTTATTCGACGGCCCGATTATTTATTAATCTTTTTAACTCGTTTTAATTCGATTCGTGGGTCAGTCAACTTATCGTTACGGGATTCGTTTAATTCGTATTTTCCTACCTGATTCATTTCTGAATCCGTACACTTTTTCTTATTTGTTAAGTTGAATCCAACCCTTCATATTTCTGAATTTGGCCCCCCCTTATTACTGTCATTCATACTCCTTCCTTTGTTTTACCCTTTCCACCGCTTCTCTTCATTTTTCCCTCTTCATTCAGTTTTCCTTTCTTTCTCATACACTCCATTTCTTTTCATCCTTCCCACCGTTTCATTCTTCTTCATTCTTCTCCTCTTCTTTCCTTTTTATTTTTATCCACGCCTTATCAACCAGCCTTTCTCCTTCAACTCCTCCTAGCCCTTCGTTTTTCCCTTCTTTTCCTGCATCCTCTCCGATTATCTCCTGTTGCTGCTGCTACGCTTCCTCTGTTCTGCTGTAGTCCTTATCCCTGAACTCGAGCAAGGTGATTCGCCTTCTTCCTTTTTGTTCTCCGTCTCCTTCTATTTTGTCGGCTGCTGTACTTCATTTTGTCGGCTGCTGTACGCCTGTTGTTGCTGCTATTGCTGTTTTGTGCGCCTATTGTTGCTTCTGTTGCTGTTCTAACTCTACTCTTTGCTGCGTTTCGTTGCATTCCGTGTTGCTGTTATGCATCTGTTGCTGTCCGTTTCTTCTACTTCTGTTCCTTTCTTTCTTCATTTTCCTTTCTCCTTCTTCTTCTTCTTCGGCTTGGTTGCTGTCCTTTGTTTCTCGACCTGCTGCTGTCACGTTTTGATGTCGTGTCTGCGTGCTGCTACTACTATTTTCTTTATTCTTTCCCTGTTCTGTTTCGGTTTTCTGCGCATTGTGCTGATGCAACTGTCTTTGTCGTCCAGCTGCTGTTCTATTGCAGTGGCCGCTGTTTTTTTTTTCTTCTCCTTTTTTCTCCTTCATTGCCTGATCTGCCGCTGCTCACCCTTCTCCTTCTTTCTGTTGCGGTTAATGCTGTTGTGGGTGTTTTTGGTGTCTTGTTTTTGATTCGCTGCTAGGTGTCGATTGATGTTGTTGATCATTTCGCCGTTACTCGTTTAGGTGCTCTTCATTCTGTGCTCTTGCTGTTGTCTCTTCTTCTTTTCTTCTTCTTCTTCTTCTTCTTCTTCTTCTTCTTCTTCTTATCGATTACTGTCATTACTGTTTGGTTTCGATGTACCTGCTGCTGTTCTTTTTATCTTCCTTTCTTTACCTGTTGCGATTGAATTGATGCTCTATTTCTATCTTGTTCATCTCCCTCGTTCTTCTTATTTCTCATCCCCTCTTCGAGGCTTTTGTCTGTGTCATCATCGTTTGTGTTGCTGCGTTTTGTTCGTCTCATAAACTCTGTTTTTGCGATTCACCGCTTCTCCATCTTCTATTCCAACATTCCTTGTTCAGATCTCTTCGTTTCTGTTTCTTTTGTCTCGAATCTGAAGTGGAGCATACTTGGAAGGCTAGCGATTCTTGTCGTGAAGGTTATTGCGTACAATTGAAGATTTGGAAATCGGACTATGCAAGTAGACATATACAAGATTGATTCGAATTTTGACCCTAGGTAACTTTAGGACGTTACTCGATTTTATATCGTATGTTTGAGTAGTAGTATGTAGTAAATACTTTAACTTCGGTTTTCTAATTTTAGCTATTTATTATTTGCTAAAAATATTATTTTCTTTTATAAATCTTGAGCCTTATAAATATTTTACGAGTTTTCAATATCGTTCTATAAATCGTTAGTAAGTTTATTATTTACGATCGTTATGGTATTTTGTTGGTTATCGTAACACTAGTAACTAAATAATAACGATTTCATATCTTCTTCATATTTCGTTAATTTATAATTTTAACTCAAAATTGTATTTTTATATTATAATCGAGATTTGTATACCTGTTTAATAAATTAATTTCGTTTTACGACTTATATTAATAAATGGGAAAGTAGTCGATTTTGTTTTAAATACATTTTAGTCGGGACTATTTTTCCTAATAATTTCTCATTTGTTTACAATTGATTATTTTTAGTAAAATCGGAATTATTTGTTAATAAAATCTATTTGCTAAATCTAATTCGAAAGCTTTACAAAATCTCGTTTAATTTGTAAAACTCGTTGACTAAATTAATTTCGATATCGTCTTTCTTAAAACATCTATTTTCTAAAATTTATAGTTTAAACTCGATTTCTTGATTATTTATAAAATACTATGTATTGACTTATTATATTTTATTTACATTTTGAGTAACGAATTTAGAAATATATTAAAGTTACGATAACGACGATAATAATAAAATGTTAACTTCGTTAGAAATGCTACTTTTATACATTTCACTTATTTTAATAACTTACGTATTTTCTATAACAATATTTCTATTTTAAGTAAGTTTCTAAAATTAGTAAGTTTCTATTTATAGAAAGTTTTCCTTTTAATATAAAATGGTTATTCCTTTTATCCATATCATTTATATTGATTATAATTACTTTTGACTATCGATAATGGCTGTTTTGGGTTATGGAATAAAGAGAAGTGTGGGGTTAGAGTAATATAGTCTGGGATGTACATTTTTGCCATCAACTATAAAGCTGGTGTGTCTATGTTGAGACACATTGGTCGTTGAACTGAGCATGGTTTGTGCCCAGGAGTGTGTATATTTTGACCTTAAACTTAGATATCGCATCGTGTAAGTCGCCGTCGGGTTGAACTGGATTACGGTTGGTGTCCAGGAGGGGTGTACATTACTTAAGCCAGGACCTCGCTGCACGCAGTCCTGTTATAGTTGAGTTGCCTAGTTAGAGACTGGATTCTGTTATGAGTTAAGTCTACAGTTCTCGAAGCTAGTTTCCAGTATTATCCTAGTGAAAGTCTAGCCTTGTGCACACTGAACGAATTTCCATAATGCCATTTTTGAATATTATATTATCGATTGAATTTTTGACTTGCAGGTTTGCAAATGTTTTAAGTTTCCTCCGAGAACTTATTTTATTATATCGTTTTTAATGTTTTCTCATTTTAAGTATTTTGATATAATAATACTATTATTTTTCCATATGATATAATATGGCTGGGAGAACGTCCGAGTTACTCCCCACTGACGTGGCTGTTATGTTTATAACATGACAGGTATTTGCTGCTAGGTTTTGGGTGTGAGCTAGCGAGTAGCGTGGATCCTACTCTTTCTCTATTCATGTAATTTACGGATTTGTATAACCCATTTGGAGAATTTTTCTATTTAGCCCTTTTGTAAAAAGTGGCCTTTGTATCGACTTACCATTTCTTTTAATAAGATATAGTTTGTCATCGTGTTTTAATCCCAACTCTACAGTGTTTCCGCCACTGTATTGCGTTAGATTTTCTAGGGGATTATATCACTGGTAGTCTAAAGCATTTTCGGACTAATACTACACTGCAGCTTACTGTGGTGTATGCGCATAATGATGGTCATGTAAGACAGTCTCTTTGGAATGAGATGGGTGTTTCCTCTATTTTTACTCCTTGGCTGGTCTTGGGTGATTTTAATGTGATTAGGCACCATGATGAAAAATTGGGATATGTTCCTCCTTCTCTGCAAGATATGTATGAGTTCAATAATTGTCTTCTAGCATGTCAGTTGGATGACATAAATGGTACTGGTAGCACTATGACTTGGACTAATAAACATGATCCCCAATCTAGAGTTTGGTCTAACCTGGATAGAGCCTTGGTGAATCCTGCTTGGCTAAATTCTTATCCTAACTCTTTTGTGGTTATTGGTGAGCCAGGTCTATCTGACCACTCTCCAGTTCTTGTTACTGTCTCTCAGGATAAACAGTTTAGGAGCCTCTTCAGCTTTCAAAATAATTGGATCACTCATCATTCTTATCTTTCTGTGGTAAAGAATGCCTGGAATTATCACACTCCTGGCTCCCCAGTTTTTTGTTTCTTCCAGAAGTTAAAGCAAGTCAAGAAGGGCTTGAATCAGCTGCATAAAGCCCATTTCTCTAATATCTCTAGTAGGGTTTCTGATGCTAAAAATTGCTTGATTAAATGTCAGCAGGATCTAAGGTTGCAGCCTTTTTCCTTGCAGCTTATTGAAGAGGAAAGGAGGTTAATTGCTCTTTATTCTGATCTTAAGGCTTCTGAGCTTAATATTTTAGCTCAAAGGGCTAAGGTTCAACACTTACAGTTGTCAGATTGCTCTTCCAAATATTTCTTTGCTAAAATTGCTGAAAGAAGACATCAGCAGATTATAAGGGCTATCTCTGATGTGCATGGTAATCTGCAGACAGGAGTGGATGCTGTTGCCACTGCTTTTTTGGATTATTACACTGGTCTCCTTGGAAAAAGTGGTTCTGTTTCAGAGTTTCCCTCTTTTCCCCCTTTGTCCCTCCCTGTAGAGGAAATCTCTAAATTGCTGGCTCCTGTTTCGACTGCTGAGATTAGAAGTGCAGTCTTCAGTCTAGACAACAATAGTAGCCCAGGTATTGATGGTTTCTCTGCTGGCTTCTTCAAATCTTCTTGGGATATTATGGGACACGACTTCTGTAGGGCAATACTAAGTTTTTTCAAAACCAGTAGAATGTCAAAGCAGGCCAATTCCACTCTGATTTCTCTAATTCCTAAGAAAAAGAATGCTCAGTCAGTTATGGATTATAGACCTATTTCTTGTTGCACTGTTTTTTACAAAACTATAACTAAAATTCTTGCTCTTAGATTAAAGCCTCTTCTTCCTTCTATCATTGGTGAAGAGCAAGCTGCATTTATCTCGGGTAGAAGTATCTTTGATAATACTTTGCTCTCTCAAGCTCTTGTAAAAGGTTATACTAGAAAGTATCTCACTCCTAGATGCTTGATTAAGGTTGATATCAGAAAGGCCTTTGATTCTCTTAACTGGGATTTTAGTGCTAAAATGCTTCAGTGTTTGGGTATACCTGATCAATTTGCTAAGTGGATAATGGGGTGTATTTGTAGCCCTTGGTATTCTCTCAAGCTAAATGGGGAGGTTACTGGATTCTTTCAGGGGAAAAATGGTATTAGGCAGGGTGATCCCTTGTCACCCTACATTTTTGTCATGAGTATGGAGATTCTTTCTAAGTCCCTTAGATCTACGGGGCATATTAAGGATGTATCTTATCACCCTAAATGTTGCAGACTTAATCTTACTCATCGTATTTTTGCTGATGATTTGATGATTTTTTCAAGAGGAGATCTTCCTTCTGTATTAGCAGCTAAAGGAATTTTGGATTCTTTTGGTTCTTGGTCTGGTCTGGTTGCTAATGTGGAGACAACCAGTATATATTTGCGTGGTGTTTCACAGGCTGTTCAAGGGGAGATTCTTGCACAAACTGGTTTCTCTATTTGATCCTTCCCTTTTAGATACTTGGGTATCCCTCTCTCTGATGCTAGGGTCAGCATTGAAATGTTTAGTTCTCTTATTTTGAAGATACAACATTCTATTGGTCACTGGTCTACTCATCATTTATCTTATGCAGGAAAGGCTCAGTTGCTTAACTCTGTTGTTTTTGGTTTGGAAAACTTCTGGTGCTCAAGTCTGTTGTTGACTAAAGGAATTGTTAAGCTCCTTAACAAGCTTTGTAAAGATTTTTTTTGGGGTATTCAGGATGGTAAGAGAAGGCTTATTTTTAAGAAATGGAGAGATATTTGCTCTCCATGGGATTCTGGGGGCTTCAATGTTAAAGATTTACATAACTGAATGTTGCTTTACTATCTAAATGGGTTTGGACCTTTTCTCATGAACCAAGTAGTTTATGGGGGAAATGGTGCAAAACCTATGTTTTTGGCTTCGAGACTATATGGCAAGTGAAGAGTAAGGATTTCTATCCTGCAGGCATTAAAAATATTATTACAGTTAGAGACAGACTTATTGAACAGTTTGGTTCAGAGGAACTAGCTAATAGTTTTCTGCAGGACTGTGTTTCTGGCTCTAAATTTCAAGTTCATAAGGTCTATTTGGGACTTTGGCACCAATCAGGAAAACATGGCACTCCATAGTCAATTCTTCCATCCCTTGTCCTAGTCACAAGGTTATTATATCTATGGCATTGCAGCATCAATTGGCTACTGCAGCAAATTACAAGAGCAAGGGTTTCCAGTTGGCTAGTAGATGCTATCTTTGTCTGGCTGCTGAGGAAAGCTGTCAGCATCTTTTCTTCAAGTGTCCTTTCTCAAGACAGGTCTGGCAAGGTGTGTTAAGATGGATTGATGTCCCGTTTATAGGCCAGTCATTACATGAGGCCTATTTTTGGCTGTGTAAGGCAACTAACCGTAAGCATTGGAATAACAATTGGATTCGAGTTAGCTTGATAACTGCAGTATATCTTCTTTGGAAAGAAAGGAACAAGAGAGTCTTTGTCAACAAAGAGTAAACAGTAGAGGCCATTATTGAGCATCTTAAATTTCTAGTTAGAACTAGATTCACTTGTAAGAATGGTAATCCTAAATTCAGTAGGATTTTAGATAGACTTTCTACTTGCTAATTTTTGTAGTGTGATAGTCTTTTGCAATTTTGTAATTTCTTTCAATATGAAATGAAATGATACTCTTTTGCAAAAAATAATAATAATAATAACGTCACTAAAACGGAGGTCTTATTGTGGGGGAAGGTCCTCCAGATGATTATGGATGAGGGCCCCCGTTCTGGCCTCCATCTTAACGTCACTAAAACGGAGGTTTTCTGGCCTACCGAAGACCCGAGGAGTAGGATTGCTGGTGTTTTCCCCTCCGATATTACCAGACCCTTGGATGGTGTTAAGGTCCTGGAAGGGCCGGTCAGCATGTGCCCGACTTTCAGTGGTGCTCTTGTCTCAAAGAGAGTTGCCCGTACTATAGAGCTCATGGACCTGGTTGCTACGATTAAGGACCCCCAGTGTGAGCTACTTCTTCTCCGGGCGTGCACAGGTATTTCTAAGTTATACTTTGCCTTACGCACTTGCTCTCCCCGTGCTTTTGGGTCGGCCCACCTTTCTTTCGACACTGCGCTCCGATCTAGTCTTGAGCGTATTGTCACGGCGTCCGGACCCGGTTTCGGGGAGTGGCAGTGGCGGGTGGCCACCCTCCCCTTTTCTCTAGAGGGGCTCGGTGTCTTTGCCGCCACTGATGCCCTGCACTTTGCCTTCCTTGCTTCTCGCCTCCAGTCTGCCGATTTGCAAGCTAAGCTGCTTCGTCCCTCCGAGATCGTCGCCCCTGGATTTGCGTTTGAGTCTGCTTTGAGTGGTTTTGTTGAGGCTACCAGTTCTGACTTCTTGAGTAACCCCTCTGAGATCGCTGCCCCAAAACTTATGAAGAAATTGGCAGATATATATTTCACGAGGGTTGCTACAGCAGCGGAATCTGTTTTCTCCTTGACCCCTCGACAGGTTGCCCTGTGGAAATCTCAGCAGGGGGACCATTCTTCTGACTGGCTGAGGGCTGTCCCTATTATCGGGCTTTGGCAAACCATGAACGGTCGGACATATCGTAGTGTGCTTAGTTACCGCCTGGGAGTCCCTTTGTTTCCGCTTTCCGGGACTTGCTCTTCCTGCTTCAGGGCTCTCAAAGAGGATATTTTTGGTGATCACGCGGTTTCGTGCACTGGTACTGCGGGGATTAAACATCGCCATAACCTTGTCCGCGACACACTGTTGGATATTTGCTTTCGGACGGGGATCTTGATAAGCTAGTCGTATACCTATCAAAGATAACCAACTTAGGTCTAACTAAAAATATAGCTAGAGAAGTCAGGATCGTATCCACAAGGAGACAAATAAATTCTACTTGCAACTTAAGTCTATCTAAGTAACCAAATCAGGGGTTTGTAATTGGGTTAACTAAACTAAAGTAGTGAAAGAAAGAGAATTAAAGGAGAAGAAATAACTAAAATAAATAAGATGAATAAAGATGAATAAATATAGAGAGAAAACTAGGATCGTCGGTTCACCATGAATTTCCTACGGTCACGGTCTAGGTCACAGGTCTGTCGCAGATATTGGTCTAAGGGGTAGTGAAAAGGTCCTTCCGGTCCGCTATTCACCCTAGAATGCTTCTAACGGCTTCCGATCTTATTAGGGCAAACTAATGTGTTGTAGCAGGTCTAACTCTTACCAGGCTTCCGATCTTAGGTTCGAGTTCACCAATTCAATTAATCAATTACGTCGACTTAATCAATTAATCTCAATTAAATGCTACAATTAACAACTCAGACGCAATATCGTAGACAGATCTATAAACTAATTAGCAATCATATTCAATTCATGGATCCCCTAAATCCTAGCAAGGAAAATTAGCTACTCATGGAGAAATTTACGACAACAATAATAAAGATGATAAATAAACTAAGCATAGTGAATAGATCTAAAGAGAAATTAAGAATAAAAGAATTAATAAGATGAGGAGAGAAAGAATAAAGAACAAAGAGAATAAGAAAGAACAAAGAAAGAATTAGATTACCGAGTTTAAAGGAAGAGTAGAAAAGAATTCATAAATCTAGATCTTAAAGTTGAGGGTAGAGAGAAATCCAAAGAAGAGTCTAATGAGAAGTAAAAGAGAATAAGGGAGAAGTTGTTTATAAAATCTAGTCTAATAGTTTCTTAAATACTAAGTTAAAACAAAAGCCCAAAAGTCTTGTTAACCCTAAAAATCAAATTAGGAAAGTCTCGGTCTTCGTCCAGTCTCGAGAATAGTCGGTCGAGAATTTTGAATAGTCGGTCGACTATATGGATAGTCGGTCGACTATTAGGATAGTCGTTCGACTATTGTTCTCAGCACTGCACGCTCAACTTCAAACGTTTGCCATTTCTTCGTTACTTCTTTAAATCGGGCGTGTAATATACCGTTGGAAAGCTAAGAGAAAGAGCTTTCTAACGCAACTGGAATCAGCTCAATTGGAGTTGTAAAACTCAATATATTCACGTTTTAAGTAGACCTATTTGGAAACGATCATTCTCTTTTCTTATTTCGCAAAAGATTTCATCTTTAAGCATGATTTTTGCATTGTTTATGCACCAACGGGTCCATTCTCTACAAAAGATGCAACAAGACCACAAAGTATCAAATTCGGGGGAAAATAGTAGATAATGCTACTCGATATGCATGGAAATGCGTGCGTAAAAGACGTAATAATCATATATAAATAGCACGCATCAAACCTCCCCAAACCGAACCCTTGCTTGTCCTCAAGCAAGCACAAAACTATGGACTCAAATCTAATGGAATGTATATAACTCATAGCGGAGTATGCTTCAAAGTTACCCAAACCAATGCGCAACGATTAAAATTAATGTAAACAACCACATACAACAAGCTTGACCAATGACAACAATACTGAACCTTCAACCTTGCAAGACTCGTCTATGTCGGACTCTCACGGATCGCTCATCACACAAAACGGGTGATATTGTGAGTATATGTAGAATCGGAAAGACAAAACACTCACCTAACTGCGACCACAAGAACATGCATGCAATCTAACATGAAATCAATCTCTAATAACCGTACATACGCATTCTAACGGGAAAAAACACGTGCCAAGGACTTACATATGGTATAAAGTGAGGCTAATCGGGTAAGAAGGGGCAAAACGATATGGATATGAGGAGGTAAAAGCCAAGCTAGTATTCCTTACACCCATCAATAATAAACATCCCGTTCTCACCAAACTTCAGTCGAAGAAATTAGGCATAGCAAAAAGCGCCTTATCAAAACCGCTTCCCACTAATAACTATGAAATTAGAGAGATCAATTCTTTTCCCATAGCAAAAACACATTCTTCTTCTAGTTTCACTTCATTTTCTTTTCTTTTCTTTCTTATTTCCTTTCTTTTCTTTTTTCATTCAATTTTTTCCATTCATTGATTTTTTTTTCTTTTCATTTTTTTTCTCAATTCCCTTTTTTTCTTTTCCAATCATCATGGTACCAAAGTTAACCCGAAAAAACAATTCCATCTAATTAATCTACTAGCTTGACTAGGGTAGGCAATATATGGCATGTAGTTGATAAACGGGTCAAACAGGTTAATTTGGCTATGTGAGGCTCATGGGAATTAATTAAAAGAAAGGATTTGCCTTTTTCGCACATGTTAAAATCACGAGTCAAAAGCGTACAGGTACATAAGAGACGAATGTCATGCTTATGCAGTTTGATGTTACATGTCTTATAAGGAGTACTACTCTCAACCTAAATGAAACTGATCATGAATGTCATCAGTTTAAGGATCTAATTCCTTACAAATCTGAGTAGTTTGCCAACAATGAGTCAAGTTTATTCGTTCAGTAAAGTCAATCATTGACAAAAGAATGATGCATGTAATTATATACAAAAATGATAACGATGCAAGGTATAAGCAAGCTAATGAAGACATAAAAGCAATATCATCATTGTTAAATAACCATTCCGACTCGACTAACACACGACTATATGCAAAAACATATTTTTGATTTTTTTTGATTTTTTTATGCATGTGAAAATGCAAGAAATATGCAGATGGATGAAAACAACAGATGAATACCCTCCCCAAACCAAATCACACAATGCCCTCATTGTGTACAACAAATAATAAGAGGCATAAAATAATATGGGGAAAGATATGAAAGATGATGAAAGTGCAAAAGAAAAAAATGAAACTACTTACAAGATACATATAAAGGAGACTTCCCCAAACCGCATCGAAGCTTCCTCTTCATAATCGGAATTGTCGATGTCTCCGTCGCAAAAACGGTACCTACACACAAAAAAACAAAAAAAAACACAAGAGAAGCAAAGAAAATATATAGAACACATCTTAGCAGCCTAATGAATCGCCTAAAAAACTAGTCAAGGACCGCATTAGCTTGTCAAACAAGCTAGACCAATCATTATCAAAGTGGTCATATTGAATCAACATCAATAAATATGACCAATAATAAACATGATAAGTAAGAAGACTAATGAGCAGTTTATGAGAAAAGACATACACACCAAATATCTCAAAATTATCCCAAGTCTTATCATTTGACTCAAATTGCACAAGAGGAGAGTCAAATAACTCAAAACTACTCAAAATATCAAACTTATATTTTTCACCTTCTTCGAAAAATTTGTTATGATCGCCATCTTCAATGTTCTTAAGCAAACAACCATCAAACGAGCAACCAAGAGCCAAAACAATCTCTTCTAAAAGAGTCTCACAATCCTCATCCATAATCATAGGCTCAAGCGAAGGTGTAAGGGAATCGAGATCAAGATAATCAATGGGTGAAGGAGATTCATCTTCAAAACAATGGGAAAAGTCAAATTTCTCAAAAATAGGTTTTTCAAAGAAATCAGATTCGCAATCCCAAGTATCCTCAATACTGAAAAGCTCATCACTCAAAGTATCATTCAAAAGTGTACTCTTTTCCCGACTCTCGTCCGTTTGATCTTTTCTCTCACGCTCACGGGCTTCTCCTTTGTTCAACTCTCTTTCCAAAACCTCAAAATTGACATCAAATGACACACTCTCAAATTCACATGAACCAAAATCCTTAATGTTATCCTCAGAAAAAACATCAGTCAAAGCATCCAAACACGTGTTTTCCTCAAATATAACACTTTCCATCTCACAATCATTGTTTGTCACAACAACATTCACAAAATGAGAAGAATATTTGGTCAGAGGGTGTGAAAGTTGCTCCGAAGGAAAATAAGATGGTTCACAAGTATCCAAGGAATGCAAGTCATCATCCTGCATCAAGTTAGAAATAATCATAGGGGTTTTGGGAACAATTTGGGATTGAACACTATACACATCATCAACATCTTCCTCCAATGGGCATATGTCCTGTCTAATAGATGAAACAGATTCAGTCATAACATAGTCAGTGGAATGTGAGAAATTAACTCTATTATCTAACTTACATGGAGTATCATGCTCGTTTTCCTTTAAAGTTACCATATCTATAAGTTGTTGCATCATCGCCTTAAGCTCCGATATCTCAGCTTTCCTCTTTATCTCAGACTCCAAACTATTTCGGATTAAATATTGGAGTAGCGCCCATCTTTTCACATAAGACATGTATTTAAACATGCCTTCACAGTTTCCCTCAATATAAGCCCGTGTCGCGTCATCGACACCATCATAAATCATATGACTCACCTCTCACACACTCACATGATAACCATTTTGAGTAATAAAAGAGTCAAGTCTATCAAAATAAATATGCAGTGGCTCATGTTCAAACTGAGGGAAGTAAAAGATAGTCATAATGGTGGAAAAAAATTGAGAATAAAAATATAGATATAAATAATAAATTAATAAGAAAAATAAAACTAAATAATAATAATAATAATAATAATAATTAATAAATAAATAAATAAATAAAATAGAAATAATAAAAATAAAAATAATAATCGTCTCAAGAAACTAGAGTTCCCTGAGACAGAAGATAAACTAAAACGACAAGTAAAATTAACCGTCTCCCCGGCAACGGCGCCAAAATTTGATAAGCTAGTCGTATACCTATCAAAGATAACCAACTTAGGTCTAACTAAAAATATAGCTAGGGAAGTCAGGATCGTATCCACAAGGAGACAAATAAATTCTACTTGCAACTTAAGTCTATCTAAGTAACCAAATCAGGGGTTTGTAATTGGGTTAACTAAACTAAAGTAGTGAAAGAAAGAGAATTAAAGGAGAAGAAATAACTAAAATAAATAAGATGAATAAAGATGAATAAATATAGAGAGAAAACTAGGATCGTCGGTTCACCATGAATTTCCTACGGTCACGGTCTAGGTCACAGGTCTGTCGCAGATATTGGTCTAAGGGGTAGTGAAAAGGTCCTTCCGGTCCGCTATTCACCCTAGAATGCTTCTAACGGCTTCCGATCTTATTAGGGCAAACTAATGTGTTGTAGCAGGTCTAACTCTTACCAGGCTTCCGATCTTAGGTTCGAGTTCACCAATTCAATTAATCAATTACGTCGACTTAATCAATTAATCTCAATTAAATGCAACAATTAACAACTCAGACGCAATATCGTAGACAGATCTATAAACTAATTAGCAATCATATTCAATTCATGGATCCCCTAAATCCTAGCAAGGAAAATTAGCTACTCATGGAGAAATTTACGACAACAATAATAAAGATGATAAATAAACTAAGCATAGTGAATAGATCTAAAGAGAAATTAAGAATAAAAGAATTAATAAGATGAGGAGAGAAAGAATAAAGAACAAAGAGAATAAGAAAGAACAAAGAAAGAATTAGATTACCGAGTTTAAAGGAAGAGTAGAAAAGAATTCATAAATCTAGATCTTAAAGTTGAGGGTAGAGAGAAATCCAAAGAAGAGTCTAATGAGAAGTAAAAGAGAATAAGGGAGAAGTTGTTTATAAAATCTAGTCTAATAGTTTCTTAAATACTAAGTTAAAACAAAAGCCCAAAAGTCTTGTTAACCCTAAAAATCAAATTAGGAAAGTCTCGGTCTTCGTCCAGTCTCGAGAATAGTCGGTCGAGAATTTTGAATAGTCGGTCGACTATATGGATAGTCGGTCGACTATTAGGATAGTCGTTCGACTATTGTTCTCAGCACTGCACGCTCAACTTCAAACGTTTGCCATTTCTTCGTTACTTCTTCAAATCGGGCGTGTAATATACCGTTGGAAAGCTAAGAGAAAGAGATTTCTAACGCAACTGGAATCAGCTCAATTGGAGTTGTAAAACTCAAGATATTCACGTTTTAAGTAGACCTATTTGGAAACGATCATTCTCTTTTCTTATTTCGCAAAAGATTTCATCTTTAAGCATGATTTTTGCCTTGTTTATGCACCAACGGGTCCATTCTCTACAAAAGATGCAACAAGACCACAAAGTATCAAATTCGGGGGAAAATAGTAGATAATGCTACTCGATATGCATGGAAATGCGTGCGTAAAAGACGTAATAATCATATATAAATAGCACGCATCAGATCTCTGCAGGCAAGGAGGTGGAGATTGGCCTCTGTGACGACAACGACAAGCCCTTACGACCTTCCGACCTTCTGCTCTATTCGTGGGACAAGGGCAAAGAAAACTCGGTCTTTGTTTTGTGATGTGTAGTTGTGTCTAGTGTGTAAAAATGTTTTCGAAAACCCGGTTTAGAGGCTAGTGTGCAAGTGTTTACTTTCCCTTTCTAGTAGTATAAATCGAGTCTTGGACTTTAGTCTAGTAGAATGACCCTAAATCATTGATTTCGTTGGTTTCTTACCTTGAGTCCACCTTGCTTACTAGGGATTTACTACGGGATTTGCATTTTGACCATTTTGACCACCCACGGTGTGAAAAGGCCTTGGTTGCCGAGTCCCGTCCCCTAGGTGACCCTGTTCGGAATTGTTTGATTAGTCCAAGTTCTCCCCTTTTTGTGGGTTTCAAGGGAAATCGCGACCCCCGACTTACCCATTCCCCTACCTCCTACACATATCCACACAATAAATTGCAATTTGTTGAGTTCTCTCTTTCTTGTTGCAAAAAAAAATGCCTACAACAACAAAAAAAGGGCAAAGAAAAGAAAAAAAGAAAGAAAAAGAAAGAAAGAAAAAGAAAAGGCACAAGAGCCAAAAAGAAAATATAAAAGAAGAAAAAGAAATGGCATGGCAACAAACAAAGCAAAAATGCAAAACAAAAGAGAAAATGCCAAAAGAAAATCGTCTCACAAAAAGATCTCAGCCCCACAAAAATAAGCCTATTTCCGACTTTTGCCGTGAAGAGCCTACCAAAGGACCGAGTCCCTAGGAAGGATGATAGCGGAAAAAGTCGGTCTTCCCTCACTTTGCAATTATTTCCACTTTTTACTTGGACTAGTTAGGCGGTTTCGGACATGGGACGACCCTCTTGGCTCTTTGCTAAAGGGGGCGGGGTCTCACTTACCTGCAGTGTCGACTAACACCGTGGTTCATCCTTTTTCCATCCCACTGATCGTCCCGTGGTACGTTCTTAGAAGGTTAGGAGGAACCAAGGTAAGTTACCAACGTTTTTATTGCTTTGTCGTCATACTATTAGGGTTTTGTCCATTTCGGTTTGTATTGCTAGCGTGGGAACGTTGTCACTTACCTTGAGTCCTAAACCGACGCTTTTTTCACCGCTTGTTTGAGGGAAGCGGTATTTCTTTTCTTTTGGGTGCAACCTTTTGTGTGTTTGTTTGTGTGCTTGTTTGTTTATGTGTTTTTGTGTCCGGTTGCATCCACAGTTTTGTCGCAAGACCCCACTTGCCTTGCGGAGAGCACTTATCCTCTAGGTGCTCTCGCGTGAGTTGAAAGGGCGTAGGGTGCGCTAATACCCGCTCGGCTAGTTTAGTAGTTAGTTTGTGCTTACTCGAGTGCGAGTAAGGGTTAAGTGTGGGGGAGTTGATAAGTGCAGTTTGTAGTGCCTATTTCGTAGTATTTTGGCCCCATTTTCCTTGTGGAATCGCTTCTTGGGAACGATTTATGGACTACTTATGCTTCCTCTAGCTCGTTTCAGGTTCCCGAGACCATTCGTGAAGAGTTGGAGCGATTCCGACTCAGTACATACACTTTTTGGAGCCAACGAAGTGAAGGAACGATCACTCGATGCCTTGGATTCGACCCTGAAACCTTGGGACCCAATCCCGAGCCTCCGAGACCCGATCCCGAGTCCCGAGAATCGATGAGAAACCCATGAGAGGCAAGGAGGGACCAAAAAGATCATATTGGAGGCCTACAAGACTCATCCCCGACGGGTATGACCTCATCCCGTCCGGGATGAAGGAGCAAAACAAGGAGCTACTGTTTTTAGCCCTTCCCGACCGGGACCAGCTCCTCCCGGCCGGGACCGACCCCTTCCCGACCGGGACCACCTCATCCCGGCCGGGAAGGGCCTGCTGCAGCTCCGCCTTGTTTTCTTTCTTCTCCTTTCCACTTGTAACCCTATATATACTCTTCCCTTGTTTTGTAAGATTATGTTCTTCACTTCCCACTAAACCCTTGATTATTTTAGGTTAGATTAGCTTAGATTAGAGTAGATTAGTCGGTAATTAGTCGTTAATCCCAGTTTTACTCTTGTAATTTGGGAATTCTTGAAGAATCCAACCAAGATTGACAACCTTGTTGATGTATTTGGGTTTTCTTCCATTTATGCAAGATTTCTTCTTTTCATCTTCTCTAGTATGGTATAATATTCTTTTCTCTTCTTTTTATCTTTGTTTATCAATCAAGTTTCAATCTTTAGTTCTTGTTTATTGTTTTGTTCATCATCCTTGTTAGTTTCACATATGCATGTTTTGTTGTTTGAGTTGGTTTATCTTGTTAGTGTTAGTTTTCCTTTAGATATGTTTGTGTAGACTCTTGCTAGGGTTAGTAGGGTGATTAGGGTGTTAATTGGATGATTAAGGGTTTGTTGGAGATGTTGGTGGAAGATTTGGGTTTGCTCTTGGTTTGATGCATGGTACATGTTTGTTAAATGCTTGAATGACTTGTATGAATATGCTTGTTTTTCTTGCTTTTCTCTTGTGGGTAATAGTTTGCTTGTGGGTTTGGTTCCCTCACTAAGTAGCAAGAGCCCGGTGAGGACGACCCCTAGATCGGTCTAAGTAGCGAGAGCCCGGATGCGACCTAGGCCACGATAACACGCTAGTAGCCCCGTTTGTCATGTGTGTCGCCAAGATGGGTTTTAGGTGGAACCTCTAGGTTGGTCTAAGTAGCGAGAGCCCGAACTATACCTAGATAACCTGACTATCCCCTTCACCTTTACTCTTCCTTGACCATTCCATTGCTTCTTTGAACCCGACCTAATCCTAGCCCGTTTTCCTTGTTTGTTTTCTCCGTCTCCTTAGCCATAGTCTTAGCCTTCTTCCCCTTCCTATTACTCTAGTTTAGTTTAGCTCGTTGACTTAGTCTTGTTTTTAGGTGACCTTAGTCTAGACGCCTCTTACCGTCCCCGTGGATTCGACCCGACTTACCCTAGCTACCCACTAGGATTAGTTGGTTATTTATTTGATCGGCGGGATCCACGACAAATTCCCACCATCAATTTGGCGCCGTTGCCGGGGACTGTGCTAGTTTAGACCTTGTTTGCCTAGTTACTTGACTTTGTCTTTTGTTTTGTGTTTTTCTTTTGTTTCTTTGCTTCTTGTCTGTTTGAGGTTTATTTCTCTCTTGTCTAGTGCCCAAAAAGCACTAGGTTTCTCACGTTTACTCTTAGTCTACAGTTTGTGCTTAGAGGTGGTGACCATCTTCTTCTTGCAACTCAGAGCCGCTTTAACGGACAGTTGCTAGATTGAGAAGTCCTCAACCGTGTATGAGCTACGATTTTCGAGCGAGCATGGGGTTTGATCTAAACTCCCCACACATGGAAGCCGATATGAGCTACTCCTCTTCTTCTATGAACCAAAGCTATGACATGATGAATCCTAATTACTATCAAGCTCCTTGGGGGGATGAAGACTCTAGTGGGTATGAACTTCAAGGTTATGAAAACGGCTACCAACAAGTGAACGATTACCAATCCTACGATCATGGTGACTATTACTCGAGTTATCAATGTGAACCCACCATGTTCAATCAAGATTCACCTTATGGAAGCCAATACCCCCAAAACCCACCATATTACCCTCCACTCCAACCACAATATGAACCCCATGACCCACAATACTACCAATCACCTCAACCTCACTACCAACAATATGATGCCCCACCCCTTGGGCATCATCAAGATTATCAAGGAGCTTTACAAGACCCCAATGACCACCAATCGTCAAACTTGGAGTTGTATCATTCGATTCTTCAATTTCAAAGGAGCACACAAGAAATGGCCATTCAAATGCAAAAGGAGCAAGATGAATTCATGGCCCGATTTCGAAGGGAAAACGAGGCGAGGGATGCTCGATTAAATGCAATATCGGTTCAAATCGTAATGTTTTTATCCCGAACATCACAATTAGTTGAAAGGTGCCCACTTGAGAAAGAGGAGCAACCTAACCATGAAGCCGCCGATGTAGTTCCCTTTAGAGGAGAGATTTGCTTTGAAGAACCTCAATCGTCTACCCAAAAAGTGACGAATGAGGATATGACCCTTGGTGAAGACAACATTGGTGAGGAATTGGAGGAGGGTAGTGGGTTGGATGAGTTGGTGGAATTTGTGAAGTTGTTGGGTGAAATTGATGAGCCCAAGTTGCCAAAGTGTGATAATGTGGATAAGCATCAAGAGCCCCTTGTAAGTGAACCAAGCAATGGTTTGGAAGAGTTTGAAACCGCCGGTGGAAGTTTCGATTCTCTCCTCCATGATGATATGGGGACAAGTGATGAAGATGGGGAACCACAACTTGAGGAAAGTGTGGGGGTGTGCAACAAGAAAATGAGGCCAAAGCCGCTTTTTGTGCCTCGTTTCTTGGATTTGAAGCTTGATAGTAATTGGAGACGATGCTTAGGGAGGAAGAGGTCGGTTAAGCTCGTAGGATGGATAGACCCCGGAGACTACATGAAAGATGACATTGGGTGTTTTGAGGACTACTTCTTGCCTCCACCTTGGAGGCGTGGAGGATTGCTTGGCTCGAGCACTCTTTGGGCCGTCTCTATGATGTCGGTAGTGCGTTCGAATTGCTCCTCCATGCCCTTGAGGGCTATGGTTGAAGAATGAGAGTCCACCATCCTCGGTTTGACGGAGTTCCTTAAGAACCGTCGTGTTGTACATTCCCCTTTCTCTCTTCTCTTTAGCTTTGTGTTTGAAATTATGTTTATTGTGATTTTGTTCCTAGGACTCTTTGTTTTGTGATATTCTTGTTATTTGGATTGTTGATGAGCGTTGTGAGGGAGAGAATTTGATGTTGTGTTTGAGTTTATTGTGATAGGTGAAGTGAAGATGACTCCTAGAGAGGAATGGTTATCGATAGAGCATGGATTGTGAGTAAGGGAACGGGTTTTTGAAGCTTTGAATAGCTTTTTGGGGTTTTGGAAGCCACGAAGAGAGCATCCCGACCGGAAAGAAGTCATCCCGACCGGGAAGGATGAAGCATCCCGACCGGGAAGGATCCATCCCGATCGGGATGAGGGTACCATATTTTGGGTTTTTTGGAATGCCATCCTGATCGGGACGGGAGCTTCCCGACCGGGACGGGTATGTCATCCCGACCGGGACCACCCATCCCGACCGGGATGGCCCCCTACTCCCCCTTGTGCCTCTTCTTCGTCATTTGAGACCACCCAACCATTGTACACCCCCTCCCAACCTCTCTTCTTCTCCTTTTCCTGTCATACGACCCTTACATGCCACCACTTCATTTCCTCTTCACTTTACACCGAACCCCACATCAAATCTCACCCCCTCACACCATTACTACCTCTACCATGCGATACTTTCAATTTCGAAGCGGGATGACAATGATGACGACAAGCAAAGTGCTTATATTGACCGATGAGACGATGGAGCGAGTGAGTTGCTAACCGATGGGTACGGCAACTATCCTTTCTTTTCCGTCTATTATTGCTTGTTTTCTCTTGTTTTCCCCCCTTTCCCTTGAGTCATGGTGTCTTGGTGGCCTTCGAGGCCTTGGTATTTGTTGCTTCCGACTCTCGATGATGTGATTACATCGAGAGTCATTTCAAAATCCAAATTTGCAAGATTTTCACCCTTTTTGGTAGGAATTAGTCGGATTTGGGCGGAATCCGGGCTAGGTGACTTGATTACACCTAGTCCTCCCCTCCCGTTCCCTTTTATTTCTTTCTTTTTACTTTCTTCCCCCATCCATATCTTTTCTCGTCTTGGCCCATGGTGACTTGACTACACCCCGGCCGGATACATTCTACCATTTTCTCCACTTTATTTTTGATTTTTAGCTTTATTTTCACAATTTCTTTTCTTTTCTTTTGTGCTCCCATGCACTACGGTCGACCATGAGGACATTACTCGGCTTAAGTGTGGGGGAGCGATATTCTATCGTAGTTAGTTTTATTTTCGTAGTTTTTCGAAAAATCTTTAAAAATCCTAAAAATTCGAAATTTTTTCACAAAAATCAAAAAGATTTTCCTTTTGTGTGTTTTCCTTTTGTGTGTTTTCCTTTTGTGTCGTTGTGTCGTATATTTGTTTCGTTGTGTGTGTTTTGCCTCCCTTTTCCTTATAGGTTGCTTGAATCACCGTTAGTTTTGGAAAGCTTTCAAGACATCCGGTAACATCTTCTATCCCTTTTCCCTCTTTATTTCCTGTAAAGTTTAGAGAAGGTTTGTTATGTGGTGCGCTCGGGTGGAGCTTTGTAATGCTTGTGGTTGATTTGGCGGCTTGTTTGGAAGCTTGGAGTGGTGTTTGTATTGTTTATGTGTTCGTTTTGTTTTGTTGCTTTTGCTTCTTTTTCTTTCGTTTATGTCGTGTCTTTGTTTTGTGTGTGTAGTTGTGTCTTGTGTGTAAGAAGGTTTTCGAAAACCCGGTTTAGAGGCTAGTGTGCAAGTGTTTACTTTCCCTTTCTAGTAGTATAAATCGAGTCTTGGACTTTAGTCTACTAGAATGACCCTAAATCAATGATTTCGTTGGTTTCTTACCTTGAGTCCACCTTGCTTACTAGGGATTTACTACGGGATTTGCATTTTGACCATTTTGACCACCCACGGTGTGAAAAGGCCTTGGTTGCCGAGTCCCGTCCCCTAGGTGACCGTGTTCGGAATTGTTTGATTAGTCCAAGTTCTCCCCTTTTTGTGGGTTTGAAGGGAAATCGCGACCCCCGACTTACCCATTCCCCTACCTCCTACACATATCCACACAATAAATTCTAATTTGTTGAGTTCTCTCTTTCTTGTTGCAAAAAGAAATGCCTACAACAAAAAAAGGGGGCAAAGAAAAGAAAAAAAGAAAGAAAAAGAAAGAAAGAAAAGAATGAAGAAAAAGAAAAGGCACAAGAGTCAAAAAGAAAATAGAAAAGAAGAAAAAGAAATGGCATGGCAACAAACAAAGCAAAAATGCAAAAGAAAAGAGAAAATGCCAAAAGAAAATCGTCTCACAAAAAGATCTCAACCCCACAAAAATAAGTCTTTTTCCGACTTTTGCCGTGAAGATCCTACCAAAGGACCGAGTCCCTAGGAAGGATGATAGCGGCAAAAGTCGGTCTTCTCTCACTTTGCAATTATTTCCACTTTTTACTTGGACTAGTTAGGCGGTTTCGGACATGGGACGACCCTCTTGGCTCTTTGCTATAGGGGGCGGGGTCTCACTTACCTACAGTGTCGACTAACACCGTGGTTCATCCTTTTTCCATCCCACCGATCGTCCCGTGGTACGTTCTTAGAAGGTTAGGAGGAACCAAGGTAAGTTACCAACGTTTTTATTGCTTTGTCGTCATACTATTAGGGTTTTGTCCATTTCGGTTTGTATTGCTAGAGTGGGAACGTTGTCACTTGCCTTGAGTCCTAACCTGGCGCTTCTTTCACCGCTTGTTTGAGGGAAGAGGTATTTCTTTTCTTTTGGGTGCAACCTTTTGTGTGTTTGTTTGTGTGCTTGTTTGTTTATGTGTTTTTGTGTCCGGTTGCATCCACAGTTTTGTCGCAAGACCCCACTTGCCTTGCGGAGAGCACTTATCCTCTAGGTGCTCTCGCGTGAGTTGAAAGGGCGTAGGGTGCGCTAATACCCGCTCGGCTAGTTTAGTAGTTAGTTTGTGCTTACTCGAGGGCGAGTAAGGGTTAAGTGTGGGGGAGTTGATAAGTGTAGTTTGTAGTGCCTATTTCGTAGTATTTTGGTCCCATTTTCCTTGTGGAATCGCTCCTTCGGAGCGATTTATGGGCTACTTATGCTTCCTCTAGCTCGTTTCAGGTTCCCGAGACCATTCGTGAAGAGTTGGAGCGATTCCGACTCAGTACATACACTTTTTGGAGCCAACGAAGTGAAGAAACGATCACTCGATGCCTTGGATTCGACCCCGAGACCTTGGGACCCAATCCCGAGCCTCCGAGACCCGATCCCGAGTCCCGAGAATCGATGAGAAACCCATGAGAGGCAAGGAGGGACCAAAAAGATCATATTGGAGGCCTACAAGACTCATCCCCGACGGGTATGACCTCATCCCGTCCGGGATGAAGGAGCAAAACAAGGAGCTACTGTTTTTAGCCCTTCCCGACCGGGACCAGCTCCTCCCGGCCGGGACCGACCCCTTCCCGACCGGGACCACCTCATCCCGGCCGGGAAGGGCCTGCTGCAGCTCCGCCTTGTTTTCTTTCTTCTCCTTTCCACTTGTAACCCTATATATACTCTTCCCTTGTTTTGTAAGCTTATGTTCTTCACTTCCCACTAAACCCTAGATTATTTTAGGTTAGATTAGCTTAGATTAGAGTAGATTAGTCGGTAATTAGTCGTTAATCCTAGTTTTACTCTTGTAATTTGGGAATTCTTGAAGAATCCAACCAAGATTGACAACCTTGGTTGATGTATTTGGGTTTTCTTTCATTTATGCAAGATTTCTTCTTTTCATCTTCTCTAGTATGGTATAATCTTCTTTTCTCTTCTTTTTTATCTTTGTTCATCAATCAAGTTTCAATCTTTAGTTCTTGTTTATTGTTTTGTTCATCATCCTTGTTAGTTTCACGTATGCATGTTTTGTTGTTTGAGTTGGTTTATCTTGTTAGTGTTAGTTTTCTTTTAGATATGTTTGTGTAGACTCTTGCTAAGGTTAGTAGGGTGATTAGGGTGTTAATTGGATGATTAAGGGTTTGTTGGAGATGTTGGTGGAAGATTTGGGTTTCCTCTTGGTTTGATGCATGGTACATGTTTGTTGAAATGCTTGAATGACTTGTATGCATATGCTTGTTTTTCTTGCTTTTCTCTTGTGGGTAATAGTTTGCTTGTGGGTTTGGTTCCCTCACTAAGTAGCGAGAGCCCGGTGAGGACGACCCCTAGGTCGGTCTAAGTAGCGAGAGCCCGGATGCGACCTAGGCCACGATAACACGCTAGTAGCCCCGTTTGTCATGTGTGTCGCCAAGATGGGTTTTAGGTGGAACCTCTAGGTTGGTCTAAGTAGCGAGAGCCCGGACTATACCTAGATAACCCGACTATCCCCTTCACCTTTACTCTTCCTTGACCATTCCATTGCCCCTTTGAACCCGACCTAATCCTAGCCCGTTTTCCTTGTTTGTTTTCTCCGTCTCCTTAGCCATAGTCTTAGCCTTCTTCCCCTTCCTATTACTCTAGTTTAGTTTAGCTCGTTGACTTAGTCTCGTTTTTAGGTGACCTTAGTCTAGACGCCTCTTACCGTCCCCGTAGATTCGACCCGACTTACCCTAGCTACCCACTAGGATTAGTTGGTTATTTATTTGATCGGCGGGATCCACGACAAATTCCCACCATCAATTTCAGTTGATAAGTGTAGTTTGTAGTGCCTAATTTGTTGTGTTTTGGTCCCATTTTCCTTGTGTAACCGCTGCTTGGGAGCGGTTTATGGGTTACTTACGCTTCCTTTAGTTCATTTTAGGTTCCCGAGACCATTCATGAAGAGTTGGAGCGATTCCGACTCAATACATACACTTTTCGGAGCCAAAGAAGCAAAGGAACGATCACTCGATGCCTTGGATTCGACCCCGAGACCTTGGGACCCGATCCCGAGCCCCTTACACTCGATCCCGAGACCCGAGAGTCGATGAGAAGCTCATGTGAAGCAAGGAGGAACCTTAAAGATCATATTGGAGGCCTACAAGACCCTTCCCGGGCGGGAAGAATAGCCCTCTCGGTCGGGAAGGAGTGCACAAAAGGAACAACTTCTGTTCTGGGCCGTCTCGGCCGAGACCACCTTCATCTCGGGCGAGACCACACCATCTCGGGTGAGACCACACCATCTCGGGCGAGACCACACCATCTCGGGCGAGACCACTTCCATCTCGGCCGAGATGGACCCAGAAATGGGCTGTTTCGCTTTTCTCGCTTCCCTTACTCTGGTAACCCTATATATACCCCCCTCTTGTATTCTTATGGAATGTTAGACATTACCCACTAAACCCTAGACTACTTTAGCATAGATTAGCATAGATTAGAGTAGATTAGTCGGTAATTAGTTCTTAATCTAGTTAGCTAATCTTGTATTAAGGAATTCTTGAAGATCTCCACCAAGATTGACAACCTTGGAAGATTGTTTTGGGTTTTCTCTTTTATACAAGTTTTCATTCTTGGTTTCATCTTCTAGCATGGTATAATCTCTTTTCCTTTCTCTTAATCTTTGTTTTATCATTCAAGTTTTCATCTTTAGATCTTGTTTATTGTTTTGTTCATCATCTTTGTTAGTCATATGTATGCTCTTGTTCTAGTTTTGGTTTCTCTTGTTAGTGTTAGTTTTCCTTTAGATATGTTAGAGTATATTCTTGCTAGGGTTATTAGGGTGATTGGTTGTGATTGTGGATGATTAGAGTGAGATGGGTGGTGCTAGATGTTGTTTTTGTTGTTTCCTATTAACCTTGCACTCCACATGTTCGATGTAATGCTTGTGAGACTCGAGACGATCAATCCTTGTTTTTCTTGCCTCTTCTCTTGTATGTGTGTGTTTGGTTGTAGGTTTGGTAACCTCATTAGTAGCGAGAGCATGGTGAGGGTGACCCCTAGATCGTTTAAGTAGCGAGAGCCCGATCGGAACCTAGGCTACGAAAGCATGCTAGTAACCCCGTCTTTCCCCTTTTTATGCCCTTGACATCCATGAACCCGACCTAACCCTAGTTTCTTCTTATCATTTTATTAGCTTCCTCTAGTCATTAGATGCTTGTTTAGCCTTTTTATTTGTTGTTTTAGACTACAGTTTAGTCCTTCGCCATCGCTTAGATTAGCTTGTCTTGAACCGAGTCTTTGACCGTAGCACACCTTAGTCCGACACCCCGTCTCTGTGGATTCGACCCGAATTGCCCTAGCTACCCAGTAAGGTTAGTTGGTTATTATTTGGTGGCGGGATCCACGACAAATCCCACCCATCAGTCTCTTTGGAATGAGATGGGTGTTTCCTCTATTTCTACTCCTTGGCTGGTCTTGGGTGATTTTAATGTGATTAGGCACCATGATGAAAAATTGGGATATGTTCCTCCTTCTCTGCAAGATATGTATGAGTTCAATAATTGTCTTCTAGCATGTCAGTTGGATGACATAAATGGTACTGGTAGCACTATGACTTGGACTAATAAACATGATCCCCAATCTAGAGTTTGGTCTAAGCTGGATAGAGCCTTGGTGAATCCTGCTTGGCTAAATTCTTATCCTAACTCTTTTGTGGTTATTGGTGAGCCAGGTCTATCTGACCACTCTCCAGTTCTTGTTACTGTCTCTCAGGATAAACAATTTAGGAGCCTCTTCAGCTTTCAAAATAATTGGATCACTCATCCTTCTTATCTTTCTGTGGTAAAGAATGCCTGGAATTATCACACTCCTGGCTCCCCAGTTTTTTGTTTCTTTAAGAAGTTAAAGCAAGTCAAGAAGGGCTTGAATCAGCTGCATAAAGCCCATTTCTCTAATATCTCTAGTAGGGTTTCTGATGCTAAAAATTGTTTGATTAAATGTCAGCAGGATCTAAGGTTGCAGCCTTTTTCCTTGCAGCTTATTGAAGAGGAAAGGAGGTTAATTGCTCTTTATTCTGATCTTAAGGCTTCTGAGCTTAATATTTTAGCTCAAAGGGCTAAGGTTCAACACTTATAGTTGTCAGATTGCTCTTCCAAATATTTCTTTGCTAAAATTGCTGAAAGAAGACATCAGCAGATTATAAGGGCTATCTCTGATGTGCATGGTAATCTGCAGACAGGAGTGGATGCTGTTGCCACTGCTTTTTTGGATTATTACACTGGTCTCCTTGGAAAAGGTGGTTCTGTTTCAGAGTTTCCCTCTTTTCCCCCTTTGTCCCTCCCTGTAGAGGAAATCTCTAAATTGTTGGCTCCTGTTTCGACTGCTGAGATTAGAAGTGCAGTCTTCAGTCTAGACAACAATAGTAGCCCAGGTATTGATGGTTTCTCTGCTGGCTTCTTCAAATCTTCTTGGGATATTATGGGACACGACTTCTGTAGGGCAATACTAAGTTTTTTCAAAACCAGTAGAATGTCAAAGCAGGCCAATTCCACTCTGATTTCTCTAATTCCTAAGAAAAAGAATGCTCAGTCAGTTATGGATTATAGACCTATTTCTTGTTGCACTGTTTTTTACAAAACTATAACTAAAATTCTTGCTCTTAGATTAAAGCCTCTTCTTCCTTCTATCATTGGTGAAGAGCAAGCTGCATTTATCTCGGGTAGAAGTATCTTTGATAATACTTTGCTCTCTCAAGCTCTTGTAAAAGGTTATACTAGAAAGTATCTCACTCCTAGATGCTTGATTAAGGTTGATATCAGAAAGGCCTTTGATTCTCTTAACTGGGATTTTAGTGCTAAAATGCTTCAGTGTTTGGGTATACCTGATCAATTTGCTAAGTGGATAATGGGGTGTATTTGTAGCCCTTGGTATTCTCTCAAGCTAAATGGGGAGGTTACTGGATTCTTTCAGGGGAAAAATGGTATTAGGCAGGGTGATCCCTTGTCACCCTACATTTTTGTCATGAGTATGGAGATTCTTTCTAAGTCCCTTAGATCTACGGGGCATATTAAGGATGTATCTTATCACCCTAAATGTTGCAGACTTAATCTTACTCATCGTATTTTTGCTGATGATTTGATGATTTTTTCAAGAGGAGATCTTCCTTCTGTATTAGCAGCTAAAGGAATTTTGGATTCTTTTGGTTCTTGGTCTGGTCTGGTTGCTAATGTGGAGAAAACCAGTATATATTTGCGTGGTGTTTCACAGGCTGTTCAAGGGGAGATTCTTGCACAAACTGGTTTCTCTATTTGATCCTTCCCTTTTAGATACTTGGGTATCCCTCTCTCTGATGCTAGGGTCAGCATTGAAATGTTTAGTTCTCTTATTTTGAAGATACAACATTCTATTGGTCACTGGTCTACTCATCATTTATCTTATGCAGGAAAGGCTCAGTTGCTTAAGTCTGTTGTTTTTGGTTTGGAAAACTTCTGGTGCTCAAGTCTGTTGTTCCCTAAAGGAATTGTTAAGCTCCTTAACAAGCTTTGTAAAGATTTTTTTTGGGGTATTCAGGATGGTAAGAGAAGGCTTATTTTTAAGAAATGGAGAGATATTTGCTCTCCATGGGATTCTGGGGGCTTCAATGTTAAAGATTTACATAACTGAATGTTGCTTTACTATCTAAATGGGTTTGGACCTTTTCTCATGAACCAAGTAGTTTATGGGAGAAATGGTGCAAAACCTATGTTTTTGGCTTCGAGACTATATGGCAAGTGAAGAGTAAGGATTTCTATCCTGCAGGCATTAAAAATATTATTACAGTTAGAGACAGACTTATTGAACAGTTTGGTTCAGAGGAACTAGCTAATAGTTTTCTGCAGGACTGTGTTTCTGGCTCTAAATTTCAAGTTCATAAGGTCTATTTGGGACTTTGGCACCAATCAGGAAAACATGGCACTCCATAGTCAATTCTTCCATCCCTTCTCCTAGTCACAAGGTTATTATATCTATGGCATTGCAGCATCAATTGGCTACTGCAGCAAATTACAAGAGCAAGGGTTTCCAGTTGGCTAGTAGATGCTATCTTTGTTTGGCTGCTGAGGAAAGCTGTCAGCATCTTTTCTTCAAGTGTCCTTTCTCAAGACAGGTCTGGCAAGGTGTGTTAAGATGGATTGATGTCCCGTTTATAGGCCAGTCATTACATGAGGCCTATTTTTGGCTGTGTAAGGCAACTAACCGTAAGCATTGGAATAACAATTGGATTCGAGTTAGCTTGATAACTGCAGTATATCTTCTTTGGAAAGAAAGGAACAAGAGAGTCTTTGTCAACAAAGAGCAAACAGTAGAGGCCATTATTGAGCATCTTAAATTTATAGTTAGAACTAGATTCACTTGTAAGAATGGTAATCCTAAATTCAGTAGGATTCTAGATAGACTTGCTACTTGCTAATTTTTGTAGTGTGATAGTCTTTTGCAATTTTGTGATTTCTTTCAATATGAAATGAAATGATACTCTTTTGCAAATAATAATAATAATAATAATAACGTCACTAAAACGGAGGTCTTATTGTGGGGGAAGGTCCTCCAGATGATTATGGATGAGGGCCCCCGTTCTGGCCTCCATCTTAACGTCACTAAAACGGAGGTTTTCTGGCCTACCGAAGACCCGAGGAGTAGGATTGCTGGTGTTTTCCCCTCCGATATTGCCAGACCCTTGGATGGTGTTAAGGTCCTGGAAGGGTCGGTCAGCGTGTGCCCGACTTTCAGTGGTGCTCTTGTCTCAAAGAGAGTTGCTCGTACTATAGAGCTCATGGACCTGGTTGCTATGATTGAGGACCCCCAGTGTGAGCTACTTCTTCTCCGAGCGTGCACAGGTATTTATAAGTTATACTTTGCCTTACGCACTTGCTCTCCCCGAGCTTTTGGGTCGGCCCACCTTTCTTTCGACACTGCGCTCTGATCTAGTCTTGAGCGTATTGTCACGGCGTCCGGACCCGGTTTCGGGGAGTGGCAGTGGCGGCTGGCCACCCTCCCCTTTTCCCTAGGGGGGCTCGGTGTCTTTGCCGCCACTGATACCCTGCACTTTGCCTTCCTTGCTTCTCGCCTCCAGTCTGCCGATTTGTAAGCTAAGCTGCTTCGTCCCTCCGAGATCGTCGCCCCTGGATTTGCGTTTGAGTCTGCTTTGAGTGGTTTTGTTGAGGCTACCAGTTCTGACTTCTTGAGTAACCCCTCTGAGATCGCTCCCCAAAACTTATGAAGAAATTGGCAGATATATATTTCACGAGGGTTGCTACAGCAGCCGAATCTGTTTTCTCCTTCACCCCTCGACAGGTTGCCCTGTGGAAATCTCAGCAGGGGGACCATTCTTCTGACTGGCTGAGGGCTGTCCCTATTACCGGGCTTGGGCAAACCATGAACGGTCGGACATATCGCAGTGTGCTTAGTTACCGCCTGGGAGTCCCTTTGTTTCCGCTTTCCGGGACTTGCTCTTCCTGCTTCAGGGCTCTCAAAGAGGATATTTTTGGTGATCACGCGGTTTCGTGCACTGGTACTGCGGGGATTAAACATCGCCAAAACCTTGTCCGCGACACACTGTTGGATATTTGCTTTCGAACGGGGATCTCTACAGGCAAGGAGGTGGAGATTGGCCTCTGCGACGACAACGACAAGCCCTTACGACCTGCCGACCTTCTGCTCTATTCGTGGAACAAGGGGCGTGATGTTTGTATCGATCTGACTGGGTCCTCTCCCTTGACCCAATCCGGCTTGACTTCTTTTGAGCTTGGACAGGCCGTTGCTGATGCTGCTCGCCGCAAGTGTGCCAAGTATCAGGCACGCTGCACGGCCATTGGGTATGGTTTCCTTCCTTTCTCCTTCTTCTCTCTCGGTGAGCTCGACACGGATGTTGTTTCTCTGCTCTAGCGGATTCGTAAATTCGCTACATCTCAGGACGCTGGAGCGCGTGTCGCAGTTCATATTTTCACTAGAATTAGATAGTATCTCAGCTTCCCTCTAACTTCTTGTATTTGTTCTGGTGTTAATAAAAGTTCGGTTTTTTTTTAAAAAAAATAATAATTATAATAATGATAATAATAATAATAATAATAATAATAATCCCTCCGAGTTCCTATTATTGTCACACTTTCCTCTTTGGGCTGAATTTGATTATTGTCCCACTTTCCTTTTTAGGCCATCAATGTGTGGTCCACAATTATTCACTCATTTCTCTCTCTTCCTCCTTTTTTTAACCACTCATTTCCCTTTCCTTATTTTTCACCCCAAAACCTTTTGGGACAATAATATGAACTCGGAGGGAGTAATAATAATAATAATAATAATAATAATAATAATAATAATAATAATAATAAATTTTGTCTTTTCTTTTCGTTGAGTCAGGAGGTACGGAGGGGGGCCTGTCCTCCACCTCCCAAAAAACAATGTCTCGGGTGCACCGCCCGCATATACTACTATAAGTAAATCAACTTTTCTCCTTTACTACGCGCCTCGACAATCGCTTGATTTAAAAACGCACTTTCTCGCTTAAAACTCAATACTGTGCCATTTACCAATAGCAATTAATCAAAGCATAAGGGCTACAACTAACGGTCCACCTAATTTCACCCTAAAAGAGATCAGAACCCTCTTCCTAGCCGTAGCCGACTATCCTAAACTAACGTAGCAAATGTCCTCGACCCAACCTATAGCCGACTTCCTAGCCAAAACCCCAATATAGGAAACCCCCACAATCAATAACCGACAAGCGACCACACACCCATATTGGTCAAATTAAACTTCCCAGTAACCAACAACGCAGCCGAATACGAAGCCTACCTAATAGGGCTAAAAGCCGCAGAAACACTAGGGATCAAAAACTTTAGAGTACGCAGGGATTCATCCTTAGGAGTCAACCAACCCACAGGCACTTGGAAGGTTTATAGCGAAAGCCTATCCCCATTCCAAACCGAAATAGAGACAATATCTCGGGAGTTCACTGAAATCAACTTCATACACATACCCCACGAGGAAAACCAATTCGCTGACGCCCTATCCAAGTTAGCCTCACTAATATACATACCCGACAACCTTTTCTCTATGCCTATCTGCGTGGAGAGAAGTGAACAACCCGCCTATATCCACAACATCGAAACCAATGACACCCCCGAAGACCCCTAGTACAAAGCGATCATAGACTTCAAACCCAACGGATCTTACCCGCCTAACACAAACACCAAAAACAAAAGAGCCTTAAGAATACAAGCCACCCACTACGTCCTAAACTAAGGATTACTATACAAACGAACCCCGCGCAAGGAATACTCCTTAGATGCATAAAAGAAACCCAGTCCAAAAAGGTCATGGAAGAAGTACATGATGGGAAATACGGACACCACATGAGCACACCCTTATTAGCCCGTAAGATAATGAGACTGAGCTATTACTGGATCACCCTAGAGGCAGACTGTCGGCATCACGTCCGTCACTATCAGAACTGTCAAATACTTGCCAACATCCAACACCTACCACCATACCCACTACACACCAGAACAACACCCTGACCCTTCTCTACCTGGGGAATAGACATCATAGGAAAGGTACACCCATCCGGAACCGACGGACAGTGTTTTATATTAGTGGTCGTTGATTACTTTACCAAATGGGTAGAAGCAGCCTCATACACCATACTAACCTCCAAACACGTAGTCAAATTCCTTCAAAACAACATCATTTGCCGCTACGACATACCACACGAAATCATCAGCGATCAGGGGGCTCACTTTAAGGTCGACACCCAAAAACTCCTAGACAAATACAAAATCCAATGACACAAATCCTCACCCTACAGACGTCAGACAAACGGGGCTGTGGAAGTAGCAAACAAAGCCATCGTCACGATCCTTAAGAAAATGATAGACAACTACCGGGATTGACCCAACAAGATACCCTTTTGGTGCGCGCTGTCGCTGACACGCATGAAAACAATATTTATAGTCCCAACTAGCTACTATCTAGTAGTGCCGGAGTCTGGGTTGGAGAACGGAATTGGGTCGTCGGTGCTGGGTCGAAGCCGGTGGTGGCGGGGTGGCTAAGGTGGTTGGTTATGGTGGTGTATGGTGGTGGAGTTTGGAGATGGTTTAGTCAAGGTCAAATTGTTCTTGACTTGGAAGTGGGTTGGTTTTAGTTATTGGGTTGTAATTGTAATTGAGCTATATTGGGGATGGAAGTGGGTTGATTTGAGTTGTGTGGGTTGAATTTGAACTGGGTTGGGGAGCAATTGGAGAGAGTGATTATGGAATCGGGCTTGGTAGATTTAGGATGGGAAATGGGTTAAGTGGATTTTAGAGCTGATCAAATGGCCCAAGCCTCAAAGCCCGGCCCGCCCCGACCCCACTTTTTCCTGGGTTTGGGCTGAATTTTATGGCCCAAAAAAGCCCGAAGCCCGGCCCCAACAACCCACTGAATAAAATGAGTTGGGTTTGGGCCTGCCTTTTAGCCCTTTTTTGGCCCGGCCCGGCCCCAATTTGAAGAGATATAGTACAATAGTAGTGTAGTACACATCATCAAATTTATTTCTAAATAAAATAAATTAGGCAACTCTAATACTCTATCTAAAAAACCATCATTGAAATTTCTACGATATACGTCTTTCACCTTTTAATCCTAATTAATTGAATTAAAAGAAAATCAATTCCCCAGAAACTTCATCTCTTCCAAAGTTGAACTAAAAAAAATCAAAAATTAAATCTTACCCAAATCTCTAACCCCAAAACTTCCCCATACTGATTAACGTTACCCTACTTTACTACTTCTTTATAAATTAATATGTTCATTATTTTGAATTTTTCATTTCACTTTCCCTTTTTGCTTATCGATTTCTCATATTCTCTTATGGTTGGATGAATAGTTCCTAAATCCTACAATCTACAGGTTTGTGTTTTAGTTTTTGATTTGGCTTGTAATTTGACTAATTTTTGGCTTGTAATCGTACAATTTTTGTTGCAATTTGATGATGAGTATTTGGGAGACGATAATAATGATGTCAATAATGAGGGAGATGTCAGAGAGGTGACTCAAGTTGAGTCTGAAAGTCAGAAAAGATCAAAGGTATGGCTGCATATGACTAAGCTTAAATCTTCTGATAAGACAAAAGTTAGAGCTAGGTGTAACCATTGTCTTAAGACATATTCTGCAAGATCTGGTAATGGTACGTCTCATATGGCAAGACATATTGAAAAATGTTTGGCTCATCGTAACATTGATATTAGAAGTTTTTGTATTGGCTCTAAAGTAGCACCCGATGGAACACAAACTATGACTTTAAGAGACAAAATTATTAGCCCGGATGAGATTAGGAAATCTATTTCCATGTTTATTGTTGCGGGTGCTCATCCGTATTCTATTGTTGACGAACCCGGTTTTAAGTATATGGCATCATGTTTTTGTCCTAGTTATACGGTTATGAGTAGGCATACTTATCAGAGAGATTCACTTAAGATGTATAAGGAAGAAAAAAAGGTTGTTGAGTCTGACTTTGCTAAGGTACCAGGTCGAATTGCCTTTACTACAGATAATTGGAGAAATGACAATACTCAAGATGAATATATATGTATAACTGCTCAGTGGATTGATTGTGATTGGAAGTTACAAAAGAGGATCATAAGATTTGGAGCTTTAACCCCTCCTTTTGATGGGATTAACATTGGTGATGATGTTTCTAGTTGTTTGACTAAGTGGAATATTGCTGATAAAGTGACTTCTTTTACACTTGACAATGCTTCCTACAATAATGTTATGATTGAAGAGATCAAAAGGCAATTTATTAGGAGTGGAAAAGATCTTTTATTTGATGGGAAGTTTTTTCAGATTCGATGTTATTGTCGTATTATTAATCTTATTGTGCTAGCTGGTCTTAAGCTCCTCATTGATAATGTCGTGACTAAACTTAAAGCAATTGTTAGTCATTTTAAACATTCAATACCAAAGAAAAAAAAGTTTTATGAAGTTGCACAACAAATTTATCATTAGGATACAAAAAAAAAGACTTTGTGGTGATTGTTGTGTTAGATGGAATTCAACTTATTTAATGCTCGATCGTGCTCTTTACTTCAAGCGTGTCATTGATCATGTTATTGAGAAGGACAATGATCTTAAGAAATATATTCTAAGTGGTGAAGAGTAGGGTAAGGTGAAAACAATTCATGAGTTTTTGAAAACATTTTATGATGTTACCATTGATTTTTCAGCTTCTAAGACACCAACATCAAACTTATATTTTAAGGGTGTATGAGAAATACAATGTTTATTATTGGATGTGGCTAAAGGTCCTCATGAATATTTGGTTGATATGGTGAAGACAATGCAAAGAAAATTTGACAAGTATTGGGATGAGTACAATTTGTTGTTGTCATGTGTTTGTGTTTTGGATCCACGTTATAAACTTGCATTTGTTGAGTATTGTTATACAAGTGTTTACGATAGTGAACAACATGCTAAGGAAAAGACGGCTGAAGTGTTTGCTACTTTGTGTAGCTTACTTAGAGAGTATGGTCAGATGAGTGAGCAAAATGTCAATGGTAATGTGAGTCATTTGAGTGTGAATGATAATTTTCCTCCGAGTAGAATTGGAAGGTTAAATAATTTTGGTTCTTGGATGAATAAGAGAGCAAGGCTAGAAGTTGACAAATCCGAACTAGATATGTACTTGGAGGAAAAAAATTGTGATTTCAATGTTGAACTTGATATATTGGTTTTTGGAAAGGTGCATCGAGTAAATACCCAAAACTCGCTGCCATGGCTCGTGATATACTTTCTATTCCTATTTCATCTGTTCCTTCATAATTTGCCTTTAGTATGGGTAAAAAATTGATCAACCCATGGCGAGCTTCTCTTACATCATTCACCATTTTGAATCACTGGCGTGTTATGAGGATTGGTTACGTGAAAAGAACTTCTCTCTTAGTAAGTAATTTATTTACTCGTAACTTGTACTTGTATTAAAAGTTTTCTCACATATCTTTCTAATGTAGCTTTTATACCATTGTTTATGTGAAGGGTCATTGTACTCTACTACCTATTTGCTATTTTTAAGTTTGTTATTGGACTTTGAACATTGATGAGCTCTATTATCTTTAATTTACCATTATTTTGATCATGAATTTTACTACGGAGTATCAATTATGAACCCAGATGTACTCGACTACTCGTATTTGTTTCCATGGATGTGCACTTTTGTATTTCCGATGTTTAAGTCTAATGAGTCAGAAGGGCCAAAAAAACCCGAATTAGCCCAACGGCCCGTTTAGACCCTTAAGGGTAGGGCTTGGTCTCAAAAACCAGGCCCATCAATTTGGCCTGACCCGGCCCTTACACTTGGGCTGTTTTCAACAACTTGTCAGCCTGGCCCATGATCAGCTCTAGTGGATTTGGCTTAGTGAGCAATGGTGAATGGGTGAGATGGGTTATGTGAATCGGGTTTGACTCGGACCTTGACTTGGCTCCTCTTGCTTCGACTCGCCTCTTTATTCACGAACACGTACCTATAAGACAAAAACAAACAAAAACAGTACCAAATTCTACAAAAAAGACAATAAATACGAATAAACCAAATTCAAACAAAAAAATACAAAATATAGTCAAAAATGAGTTATATTGACATTAAAGCACACAAAATCGAGTCAAAAACGAGTCTAAATGAGGGGTAAAATGGTCCAAATTTGCGTGTTATCACCAGGCTCAAGGCGCTGCGAAGGAACGCTCTGTTGCCTCTTATGAGCCACCCGGGAAGTCAGCGAGCTCAACCCGATGGCCTCACCGCTAGTACCGGTCGTAGGAACTCCCTCAGGACGCTCTGCACCATCTCTAGCCGCAAAACAAAATTAAAGACGCATCCCGGGTTAGGTCAAAACTGCCAAAACAGGTCAAAATAGGCTCAAAATTCTGGATAGTGATATTAAAATTCTGAAAGACCCACTAGTACCCATTTTTGACCCCGGTCACAATAAAAGTGGTTTCGGGAAAATCTGGCATCGTTATGGTATCATTTAGTCCATCGTAAGCCACACAAACCCTCACGGAATGGCCTAGAGTACATTCTGACTCACAAAAGTCGACATGGAGGTCACCCGTAACGTCACAAATACTAGTCGAGCGAGATTACAAAGGTCAAGTACGGGAATAATCGGAAAAACGATCCCTAAACCCTAGCATTCCAATTTTCATCCATAGGAAGCCATTAAAGCACCTCTAAGCTTCATATCAAGCTAATAACTACCCTATCAAGCTCTATTCTACCCTAATTTAACAATGAGACCAAGAGTAAACATCAAAACACGACAAAAACAAAATGCCCAAATCAATTTCTAGGGTTTAATCAAAATCGACCCACAATCAATCTAATTAAGCACAAATCGACAATAGGTGAGTAAGGAACACTTACCCGAGGTCGACATAGTCGAGTATGACAAAAATCGAGTCGGAAATCAGTTGAACAAAGTCAGAAACATGGGTTTAAGGCGAAAGGTTTTGCGCGTTTTGTGGCGAATGAAATCGCCCCCTTCCTTCGCTAACTTTAAGCAAACCTGACCCTCAAAACTCCAGGCGCCTCAAGGCAGGCGTCCCAATATTGGACCGCTGGGGGCTAGGCGGCCGAGTTTCAAGGCGCCTCAGGACTCGCGTCTGACTGGTTGGACCAAAGCAAAGACATAAATAACCTGGACGCGATGCACCTCCCCATACTAAACAAAATAAGTAAGGACAGGACAATTTATTTCCCCCAACCGATGAAGCAAACCTCAAAACCTCCTCTAATCGAAATCAACCCCTCAATGAAAAAAACACTGAAACCTCTAGCAAATAAGACCATTCATACCAAAGCACATGACAATACAAACATAATATCTGAACAAAACAAACTCAATTTTAAATGAATCCCAAAGCATTCAAAAGACAAATTTAAAATTTGTGAGCCTAACGAATCCCAAAGCATTCGGAAGATAAATTTAAACCCGTAAGCCTAACGAATCCCAAAGCATTCAAAAGGTAAATTTAAACCCGTGAGCCTAACGAATCCCAAAGCTTTCAGAAGGTAAATTTAAAACCCGTGAGCCTAACGAATCACAAAGCATTCAGAAGGTAAATTTAAACCCGTGAGCCTAACGAATCCCAAAGCATTCAGAAGGTAAATTTAAAACCCGTGAGCCTAACGAATCTCAAAGCATTCAAAAAGCAAATCAATTTAAACGAGTCCCGTCGCACTCAAATCAATTTAAACGAGTCCCGTCGCACTCAAATCCATTTAAATGAGTCTCGTCGCAATCAAAATCAATTTAAACGAGTCCCGTCACACTCGAATCCATTTAAACGAGTCCCGTCGCAATCAAACCCATTTAAATGAGTCGTCACACTCAATTCCAATTAAACGAGTCCCGTCGCACTCAAATCCATTTAAATAAGTCCCGTCGCACTCAAGTCCATTTAAACGAGTCTCATCGCGCTCAAATCCATTTAAACGACTCCCGTCGCACTCAAATCCATTTAAACGAGTCCCGTCGCACTCAAAATCAATTTAAACGAGTCCCGCCGCACTCAAATCAATTTAAATGAGTCCCGTCGCACTCAAGCCAAGCTAAACGAGTCTTGTCGCACTCAAATCAATCTGAAACGAGTCCCTAAGCACTCAAAAGTGAAAACCCGATATCTTGTCAAGTCCCTAAGCACTCAATTCACACCCCCAGAGGAATAATTAAAGCAAAAGGCAAGCCCAAACTCGGCACAACCATCCGCCAAGGATATTGAATCGGAACTAAGACATCAATAAAGGACTTAAGCAAAAGATTTATATCAAAGACCAAAACTACTAAAACAACGAACCCAAAGCAAGGTAAACAAGCTAGCAAGCCCGGACCCGAGCTCCAATAAGCGACCGCAAGCAAGGAGGCAAGGTATGATTTCTAAGCCTTGGCTGGCGAGCCTCAAATACGTAGTCTAACGCACTTAAAACGATCCGAGCGGATAGCCACCAGGTCGTAATCCTCGATTGACCTTGGCAGCTATACTTTGACTTTTGCCTTGTCCAAGCCTCAGTCAAAGTAGTGGCTTCTGTAGATACCCAGATTTTGACCTGGTGGCTGCAGGAATGCCCGACAAACATCCGATGACGATCGGACTTCAACGCGACACGAGATTACGATGTTTTAGACGGTTTTCCTATAGAACGGATCAAATAATTACTCGGAAAAATTAATTCAACATCAAAATGGTCTTAGTCGTGTCATTACGGTCGCGTCAACACTAATTAGAGTCAATTCCGACACCGGGGCCCCGAATCGGTCCCGAAATACGCAAAGTCAAACCCGAGTCAACACGTTGGGCCGAGCGAACCTCGAGACACGCGCCCGAGGCCCAACTGGTGCTCGAAATGCTATGGTAAATGGGCAACTCTTAACCCCCAAGTAATCCAATTTACACATATTCTCCATTTTGGAAAGCTTCAAAATCGAATCTTCAAAAGTCGAGTCGCCTCATTCTAGGCGATCGAGTTCTCATGTGCATGACACCAGGTGCCTCAGTCTTGGTGCGTAAAAGGCCAAGCGTCTGAATAGTTGATTTGAACTGCACAAACAACTATAAATACCCCCCTCATTCCGCTCATTTGACAGCAACTCAGAATTCGTGAACATCTTTCACACTTCACTCTTTTCCCTCTTCTCCTAAACTTAGGTCACACTCCGACTCTAAGCACGATCCACTCGATCGTTTATCTCGATACGCGAATCGACACTACTCCCCGTAGTTCCTCGAGTTCCTTACTCGATAAGAACGAAAAGGGGCACCCGTGCTCGACTAGCCACCTGGAGCAACGGTAGCGAAGCTATGTCGGATTCACCGCAAGAAAAGCTAAGAGGATCCACCTCGAAGTCGTATCGTCACTGTCATCTAAGCAAAACTTTACATTCCGTATCTTTATTTATGCACTTCGATAACGTCGAGTCCGACTAGTATGGACGCTAGGTCCATGGCACGTTATAAACATACGTAACGTTCACAACTTCAATCATAAGCACTAAAACACCCTAACTAAACCCGAGTGGTTCCGAGATCCGTTCTCAATCATTTACGCATCGTGTCTCGTTTAGTGTACACTCCAAGGGTGCAACTCTTCACTACGTGATTTACTAAATTTCGCATTTACCGCTTTCGTACGATTTATCGCTTTTATGACCCTATAATCGCATGCTAAATCACCTAATATAGAATTCAAAATGTAAACAAACTAAAACTGAACAAAGCGGTAGTCGGGTTCCATATTAATCTCGATGCTCACCCTTCACACGTGGTTTGACACATCCCTATTAATATCGAACTGACGCATCTTAAGCAAAATACCAGGTAAGGTATACCACGAGAATGACTAATATCCGTATTATCACGTTAAAACTGATTTACTAATACATATAATATTTAGTATTCTCTACTCTCCTACGTGCATCTTTTCATGGTCTGCCTGTCACGTGAAATCGCATGCAAAGAATGTAAATACAACTACTTCGATGACAAAAGCTTACTTGTCCTTAAACACCCGACATAGCAAAGACTTAGTGTGGACGTGACATAGGTCCACCCCGACGCGGCCACGCGCGGATTTGGGGAGGCGAATGAATCTCCATATGAGATGGATCGAATTGAATTTTAAATCGAAGTAGGAGTCGTCACCGAATTTTATGGTTATTCGGAACCATTTGAACCCACTCTATGTTGTAGTGGGCCATATTTAAAACATGGCCCATTTCCGATGTCAGAGCTTATTGGGTTCGTCCCTTAGCATTTGATACCGATACCGACATTATCGGATATCGTATATTGAATGACTCTCGTTGCCAATGGATTCGGACATCCGGAAACCATGGTTCTGAGTAAGGGGTGAGGGTACGTGTTGGGAAGTTCACTAAGAACACCCAACCCCGCCCGCACTTAGCGGCCTTTACTAAGATATCGTTCGTTTTTGGTGTACACGGGTTAGTTCGACGGTTGAATGATATGCAAAGATTATTTTCCCTAGACATGTGTGAGAAAAATAAATGGGTTGCTAAGTCGTTTAATGCATGTTAAACTAATAACGTCAAAGTTATTTTAGCATGTGAAGTTCGTTTTAGTCTAATAAAACAAAGAAATAAATAAATTGCTACAAACACGAGAAAACGAGTTAGTAACGATTGAATAATTCGAATAAAGACGTAAATAAATAATATGCATGATTTTGGAAAAGATTTATGACACGTGATTGATTAGCACGTGTTAACCAAGGTCGAAAAAAGTATTTATCGAAGTATGTCGCGAAAGTCGCTTTTTATGTAAGGTTCGAAAAGAATAAAAAATAGAAAAGCGAGGAAACGAAAAAAAGAGACCCGGCTAAGCAGACCACCGCGCGAGTCGCCTGACAGGCGCGCGACTCGCGTGGCGGTCTGTCCGTTTTTTATTATTTGTCGAAAACCGTCAATTTTTATAAATCGCGTACAAATATGGATTAATTTATACCCGATTCATATTTTCGATATTCGTCGTATTCGATATTCGATTATGAAATCGATATCGAATAGTCGGAATGATTTTAGAAAAGGTTTTGAAAAAAGTTCGTTTTGAACGAAAAGTAAAAAAAAAAGAATTTTGAACGAAAAAGATGTTAATTCTCTCCGCGTATAAAATCGTCGAATTTTGTTTAAAAAGATGTAACGATTTTATTTAGCATCAACGAGAATTAATTAATTTTGTTCTTGTTAGGTACGATATTCGATTAGAGAATCGATATCGTATTTTAAGAACGTTATATATATATTTTTTTTTTATCGATATTAGAAATAATAAATATGCGACGAACGACCCATATTAAAAATACGACTGACACGACCCAAAAAAAACGTGAGAAAAGAAAGAGAAGGAGAAGAATCGGGTTTGATTTACACCCTCAACCTAAATGCTTCGTTTTCTCGGGATAAGGCTCGTCGGAAAGTGATTTAAACTTGGGAGCGTCGAGATGATGCGGGATGAGTTAAGGTGTGTGATGGGACGTATGGTTGAACGGTTTCTCGGGGTTTCGAGGCTTCGTCGGGAATACGTCGGGATTTGCTTTGAATTATTTCTACCAAATATCGAGGATGTATGATATGTGTATATTTTCTGTGTAAAAACCGTGTATCATGGCTGTTCCATCGTGTTTTTTGTGTTGGACGGGAGGTCCTATTTATAGGAATCGAGGTAGTCTTGCTTGTCTGACAAGAAATACCGGTTTGGATAGGAAATACGAGAGTTCGAGAGGAAACCAAAGTCTCGTTTCTTGGTGGGGAAGCCAAATACTCGGCTGAAATGGGGATTATTTTGGTTGTTTTGGATGTCTTGGCCGAGTATTTGGAGCTCGGTCGGTGTCTGATTCGGTATCCAGATAGAACTCTTACTTGAGATCGAATTCTACCTTCAACGGAATTGTTTAATGTTCTCAAAGCTGATTTTCTGGTAGTGTTGGAGTCCAAACCGGACACTTGAGGTGTCACGGCTGATCCGTGAGTCTCGGGAAATATCTTTGACCGGGTTTGACCCGGTCGCTAAAAGACGGTTTTACCCCTGGTGACGGTTTCGACCCAAATTAGTCTTATTTGACTCGAAACGACCCACTGGGCCTGGATTTGAGGTTGGTTTTGTAAGATTTGTACTCCGTAATAAGTCTAAACCAAATGTTCATGATTACGAGCCCATATCCGAGTCTATCAAAGCACGTTTACGTGCAATCATCATCGGGTGTTTGGCGGGAACTACTATAGACACCTGGCGGTCAAAATGTGGGGGTGTACAGAGCCCCCACTCTGACTGAGGCTTGGACAAGGCAAAAGTCAGAGTAGCTACCAGGTCAATCAAGGATTAAAACCTGGTGGACTTCCGATCGGGTCGTTTATAGTCCATTAGACCTGCGTGAAGGGCTCGCCAGCCATAGGATAGAAATCATACCTGGGTTGATGTTAATAATGTCGCGGGAGCATGCCTTGGAAGCTATGGGTATACCTGTTTACAGGTACATCCTGTCTTAGAATTGCGCGGGGACTTCTCCTAAAAAGTCTTCGGTGTGTCAGTTTACAGAGACATCCCATCTTGGAATAGCGTGGGGACTTCTCCTAAAAAGTCTTGGGTGTGTCTGTTTACAGACACATCCCATCTTGGAATAGCGCGGGAGCTTGCCTTGGAAGCTTTGGGTGTATCCGCTTACAGATATATCCCGATTCCTTAATAGAAATGTTGCATGATCCTTCCACTGGGGAGTCTTTGAGAATTCTTCGGGGAGTCTTGGGGTACCTGTCTGTTGATACATAACAAATTGCATGTAACATTTAGGCGAAACACTGACTCATGCTGGGGAAGAAATGATTTTTGATTGATTTTTGGGAAGAAAATGATTTTTTTTGGAAATTAGAATGCTTGGGATGACTTGATTCCTAATCCGATTCTGACACGGACTCCTAAAGTCTCTGGTTAGGCTTGTATGCCTAGATGAAGTGTGATAAAAATTCTTATTCCCGTGGTGACTAGGAAAGGGATTTTCTCAAATGGCTAAGTTTTGCGAATTTTAAAATGAGAATTTGAAGAGAGAGATATGTCGACCAACTCGACTCTGGACGCGACAAGACGAGTTGACAGACACGACTGGACTCTCTAAGGGTTGGACCGTGACTCGGTAGGGGATGGGCCACCTAATATGACAAGACTCTTAAGTTGCGCTATTCCGTAGCCTAGGCGAGTGGCAACACGGTCGAATCCTCGGAATGGGACTGTTTCCGTACGACAGGGCTTTGTTGTAGCAATGTCGTAGACTGGTGTTCTTTTGGATATTCTTTTGATTTAGAGGTACATTCCCAAACTGGGTATTGCTTCGAGTCCCTGACCAATTCTCGTCTTCAACTGAGCCGAGTACTAGAACACACTATAGAAAGGAGGCTAGATCTTTATTTTTTGAATTTATCTGGATTTTGTGAGTGGATGGAGAACTTCTGCCTAGGAGAAGCCCCCAGGATGACAAAGCTAGCTGCTGAGAACATGACAGTGTCGTGACCGGAATGATGATGCTTTTTTGAATTTGTGTGAATGTGAATGGTTGTGCCTCTGTTGAAAGGTTGCCTACGTATTCACGTGTAGTGAAATCAAACCAAGCCGTAGTTCAGTGGATTGAAAGATATATAATGGTGCCTAGTTTACTAGGGCTTTGTGTGTAACTAGCTACAGCGATGGTGTAGGCTAGGTGCATTCCCAGTGATGTCTTGATCAAAGGGCCATAATAGTTAGGATGTTGATCCTGTGGCTGTGAGCGTTCTCCGGGGTAGCCCCCAGAGGTGGTGTGAACTTATTTGGGCATGTTCTATGCCGACTGCAAGTTGAGTTCCCGTGTTTGGGGCTGGTAACTGGTTTAGATGTTTTTGGAAATGTGGAGCTAGGTCGCAAGTGGCTTTGATGTTTCGAAATCTGGAGCTCGATTTTGTGGAGCTAAGGCTTCGAAGGTAAGGTATTGTAACGTGGTAGGAAAGGGGGAAGTCGAGTAAAAATGACTCGGACTTCGATCGGGCAGGTTGATAATGCGGGATCTGGTTTCCATGTATGGCCTTAAAGGTTAGGGTGTATCCTATGGACCTCGAATCCTCAAAATTCTGGGTTGTCTCTAGCCTAGGTCTCGAGAAGGTCTTGAGGGTTGTAATGTGGGAAGGCTAGATGTGGTGTTAGCTGACCAACTTGACTGTCTCTCCCCTATTGGATGGTATGGGTATTAATAATTTTTGAATTGACCGTTTCACGGTCATGAGTTTTTGAATTCTTTGGGTTGACCTCTTAGCCACGGTCATGGGATTCTTCATTTGAGTTGACCGTGTCTGGTCGAGAGATGTTGATAATTCTTTTTTGATCATGGCCAGCTTTTTTGTTTTGGCCTTTTGCTTTTTCTCTTGGACTTTTGACTTTTTTGTCCAGTTTTTTTTTTTGTCGGTCAGACTAACACCTAAGGTAGGGATTGGCTAGCCTTATTGGATGGGTGTTTACTGTGGGAAGTGGGCTTCCCTCCCGTCTTGAACCCAAACTAGAAGACTACCCAGATTTGTCATAGGATTCGATATGCTCCTGCTACGGGTAGTTATGTGGCTTTCTATACCAGACATGGAATAGGTAAAAGGAAAACACGGGCTCGGTTTCCTGCAGTCATTATAGATGTGCCTATAATAGTCACGTGCGTGTGCTCACAGTGTATGATGGTGTTCATCATGTTCTCGGAAACACATAAGGAAAGTATGTATGAGAAATAGAAAAGCTGATTTTATTGAATTTTGAAAAAAAAGAGGACAGAATACAACTGACTTTGACTCTGACTTTGATTTGGAAATGAGGATGTAGGGTATCCTAGACTCGAACTCAGACTTAGACTCGAATCAAATCCGGACTCGGACGCTCGGTTGGTTGTTTTTTTTTTTGGTAAGGTCTTTGATTGGAGAGAAAGACGGGTGCCACGACTCGCCTAAACTCGGCTTTGCGCAAGTGCAAGAGAGGGAGTCAAACTAGACACGGCCCGGGGTGACGGGTCGACAAAGACTCTTGGACCGGGATACTCGAACGTTGATCTAGACGAGGTAAGGACTGCGAATTGGACTCGAGCTGCATAAGGGTGAATCCGAAAATGGGGGCGACCGTGTTTGACCGTATCACGTGCTCGGACCAACCGTGGTGACCTAACCCTAGGTGACTCGAGTATTCGTAGCATAGGTACGACACGAAGAAGGCATCATAAGGACGCCGGTGCAGGATGAACGTAGGGTACCCCTTAAGGTGACCGTGGTTGACTGCTCGGGTGGAGGACAGCCCCCGAGTGAGACTAAAGACTTTGATATATAGGACTCAAATGGTGCGACATCTAAGTGACTCGAAAGTGAGGGACGTGAGCCAACACGTGTAAGACCTGATCCTTAGCGCAAACGCGGTTGATCGCCCCGCTAAAGGGTAGCCCCCGAGTGGGACTGAAGACCGACTCCTAGACGGGTGACTCGTGGATGGTGGACTCTCCCTGGGTTTTGGCAAAGTGGGCCTAGTCCCGTTCGAAGAAAGATCCGTGTGTGAAATCCCCAGACTTTGGACTCGATTGTGTAAATGGGCTTCCCTTTGTAGGAGTTTGTCCTACGTAGGTGGACCGTGCCTTGACAAATAAGGCGGACTTGGGATGGGGCAGAAACTCGTGATGTAAGATCGACGGAGTTTCGACGCTATAGATTCTAACAACTTATGACAAGACCCGACACTGCTAAATACGGGAAGTCCTAAGAAGAAGAAAGTTTTGAAAAGGGAATTTGGATTTGAAAACCGAGCAAGGTCGGATTGGAAGGCCCGATTTTTTTTTTGAAAACCGGAAAAGGGTCATCGGGCCGAGATTTCGGGCTTTTTTTTGAAAAGGTTTGGACAGTATACCGGCTAAAAATAGGCTATTTTGAGTCAAAATCATAAGTCCTAAATTCGGTAGACTTCCGGGTTTTGAAAAAGTAGATGGGTTTGAAAAGATGTAAGTTTTTGAAAATGACGGTTTTTTGAAACAGACCAAAGGAGATCAAGTAGCATGTAGTCACGGAAACAGTATAACGACACCATGTATGCTCTAGTCTAAGTCTCGGTCGGTCGAATATGGTCTATACCAACAACGATCGCATTCTCGCAAATCAGGACGGACCTAGTGTGGACGTGACATAGGTCCACCCCGACGCGGCCACGCGCGGGTTTGGGGAGGCGAATGAATCTCCATATGAGATGGATCGAATTGAATTTTAAATCGAAGTAGGAGTCGCCACCGAATTTTATGGTTATTCGGAACCATTCGAACCCACTCTATGTTGTAGTGGGCCATATTTAAAACATGGCCCATTTCCAATGTCAGAGCTTATTGGGTTCGTCCCTTAGCATTTGATACCGATACCGACATTATCGGATATCGTATATTGAATGACTCTCGTTGCCAATGGATTCGGACATCCGAAAACCATGGTTCTGAGTAAGGGGTGAGGGTACGTGTTGGGAAGTTCACTAAGAACACCCAACCCCGCCCGCACTTAGCGGCCTTTACTAAGATATCGTTCGTTTTTGGTGTACACGGGTTAGTTCGACGGTTGAATGATATGCAAAGATTATTTTCCCTAGACATGTGTGAGAAAAATAAATGGGTTGCTAAGTCGTTTAATGCATGTTAAACTAATAACGTCAAAGTTATTTTAGCATGTGAAGTTCGTTTTAGTCTAATAAAACAAAGAAATAAATAAATTGCTACAAACACGAGAAAACGAGTTAGTAACGATTGAATAATTCGAATAAAGACGTAAATAAATAATATGCATGATTTTGGAAAAGATTTATGACACGTGATTGATTAGCACGTGTTAACCAAGGTCGAAAAAAGTATTTATCGAAGTATGTCGCGAAAGTCGCTTTTTATGTAAGGTTCGAAAAGAATAAAAAATAGAAAAGCGAGGAAATGAAAAAAAGAGACCCGGCTAAGCAGGCCACCGCGCGAGTCGCCTGACAGGCGCGCGACTCGCGTGGCGGTCTGTCCGTTTTTTATTATTTGTCGAAAACCGTCAATTTTTATAAATCGCGTACAAATATGGATTAATTTATACCCGATTCATATTTTCGATATTCGTCGTATTCGATATTCGATTATGAAATCGATATCGAATAGTCGGAATGATTTTAGAAAAGGTTTTGAAAAAAGTTTGTTTTGAACGAAAAGTAAAACAAAAAAGAATTTTGAACGAAAAAAGATGTTAATTCTCTCCGCGTATAAAATCGTCGAATTTTGTTTAAAAACATGTAACGATTTTATTTAGCATCAACGAGAATTAATTAATTTTGTTCTTGTTAGGTACGGTATTCGATTAGAGAATCGATATCGTATTTTAAGAAAGTTATAAAAAAATAGTTTTTTTTTAATATCAATATTAGAAATAATAAATATGCGACGAACGACCAATATTAAAAATACGATTGACACGACCCAAAAAAAACGTGAGAAAAGAAAGAGAAGAAGGAGAAGAATCGGGTTTGATTTACACCCTCAACCTACATGCTTCGTTTTCTCGGGATAAGGCTCGTCGGAAAGTGATTTAAACTTGGGAGCGTCGAGATGATGCGGGATGAGTTAAGGTGTGTGGTTGGATGTGTGATGGGACGTATGGTTGAACGGTTTCTCGAGGTTTCGAGGCTTCGTCGGGAATACGTCGGGATTTGCTTTGAATTATTTCTACCAAATATCGAGGATGTATGATATGTGTATATTTTCTGTGTAAAAACCGTGTATCATGGCTGTTCAATCGTGTTTTTTGTGTTGGACGGGAGGTCCTATTTATAGGAATCGAGGTAGTCTTGCTTGTGTGACAAGAAATACCGGTCTGGATAGGAAATACGAGAGTTCGAGAGGAAACCAAAGTCTCGTTTCTTGGTGGGGAAGCCAAATACTCGGCTGAAATGGGGAGTATTTCGGTTGTTTTGGATGTCTTGGCCGAGTATTTGGAGCTCGGTCGGTGTCTGATTCGGTTTCCGGATAGAACTCCTACTTGAGATCGAATTCTACCTTCAACGGAATTGTTTAATGTTCTCAAAGCTGATTTTCTGGTAGTGTTGGAGTCCAAACCGGACACTTGAGGTGTCACGGCTGATCCGTGAGTCTCGGGAAATATCTTTGACCGGGTTTGACCCGGTCGCTAAAAGACGGTTTTACCCCTGGTGACGGTTTCGACCCAAATTAGTCTTATTTGACTCGAAACGACCCACTGGGCCTGGATTTGAGGTTGGTTTCGTAAGGTTTGTACTCCGTAATAAGTCTAAACCAAATTTCCATGATTACGAGCCCATATCCGAGTCTATCAAAGCACGTTTACGTCCAATCATCATCGGGTGTTTGGCGGGAACTACTATAGACACCTGGCGGTCAAAATGTGGGTGTCTACACTTAGGGTTAAAACAACGGATGTTTTCGCACTTCCGCCACTATTATGGAACAAAGTTATCAGCCCACCGATTGATTAGTAGAGGCCACTATGTGTGGGCGGGGTTGGGTGTTGATATCTATCGGACATTGGCTTCCCAATACGTACCCTCACCCCTTACTCAAAATCAACGGTTCCGGATGTCCGAAACCATTGGCAATGAGAGTTATTCCAGGCATGGAGTGTTTAAGGGTACAAGTCTTTATCTTTAGGTCCCCGTGCCACTCAACTTTGAGCCGGCTAAGGATCAAAGTTGACTTGAACGTTTTCCACGTCCCCATAATTGACTCGGTGGCGACTCCACAAATCGGCAACAAATTCAGTTCACTGAAAAGGTCGTCTTACCAAATATATCGGCCTTTAAACATATACAACCACTTCTCGATCGATTCTAATTGGAACACGGATGTCTGCATCCGTCTAGTACAATCCGTATCGTCAACCAAATCGAGGTCTGACACATCGCCCTGTACGCGAGATCGGTCCGAACCCAGGACGGACGGGGCCGCGTGGGTAGCCGCCGCGAAAATCAGATGTCCCGCGCAAGCGCGTGCGGGGCTCCGGGCGGTGCGGACGGGCGTCAAAACAAGGCAAAAGAATAGTATAAGCATCAAAAGAAATATAAAATCCGATAGCTAATTAAATGAAAACGTTGCAACGGAAGATTCAAGTCCCACAAAATCCAAAACAGTTTAAAACAACTTCAACGAAAATTCAACATAAATATAAATAGTTCGGAAGTAGTGTTAAATACTGTAACACCCCGGCCCAATCCTAGGACCGGAAATGTTAACCGCGGTAGCTCGCCAGGCTTTGTACTGGTCTCACAGACCAACATGAGTCCTTTCCAGCGCATTTTGTCTCCACTCATGTGCATCCTGGAAACCTTCCCAGGAGGTCACCCATCCAAAGATTGCTCCCAGCCAAGCACGTTTAACTGCGGAGTTCTTTTGCATGGATGACTAGAAAAGAAAGTGCACTTTGTTGATATGAGTAGTACTTTCAATCCTTTTAAGCAAAGCTCATAAATAGAACATCTTCAATCAACGTGGGGTGTTTCAATCACTCCCACTTGAAGAACGCAACGTCCTCGTTGCGCCTGGCAGCATAACCGCTGACCCAGAATCCACCCCCGCTAGGTGCCAAATGCACGGTCGCAGGGTTGCTCTGATACCACTTGTAACACCCCGGCCCAATCCTAGGACCGGAAATGTTAACCGCGGTAGCTCGCCAGGCTTTGTACTGGTCTCACAGACCAACACGAGTCCTTTCCAGCTCATTTTGTCCTCACTCATGTGCATCCTGGAAACCTTCTCTGGAGGTCACCCATCCAAAGATTGCTCCCAGCCAAGCACGCTTAACTGCGGAGTTCTTTTGCATGGATGACCAGAAAAGAAAGTGCACTTTGTTGATATGAGTAGTACTTTCAATCCTTTTAAGCAAAGCTCATAAATAGGACATCTTCAATCAATGTGGGGTGTTTCAAATACACCCTCCATTCCAATGAATTGTTTGCCTATTCCATATTGAGGCGTCTCAATGAATTGTCTGCCTTTCTATTTTAAGAATGCTTTTTATATGTAATTTGTTTATTCTCATGAGTTTGGCTCCACATGTCACCTCCTAATTGGATCTTTTCCCTTTGGTGCCAAAAGCAAAGGCAAACAATTCATTGGAACGGAGGGAGTTGTAATCCCCTAGAAAATCTAACGCGATACAGTGGCGGAAACACTGTAGAGTTGAGATTTAAAACACACTGACAAACTATATCTTATTAAAAGAAATGGTAAGTCAATACAAAGACCGTTTTTTACAAAATGGCTAAAAAGGAAATTCTCCAAACGGGTTATACAAATCCATAAATAAACATGAATGAAGAAAGAGTAGGATTCACGCTACTCGCTAGCTCACACCCAAAACCCAGCAGCAAATACGTGTCATGTTATAAACATAACAGCCACGTCAGTGGGGAGTAACTCGGATGTTCTCCCAGCCATATTATACCATAAGGAAAAATAATAGTATTACTATATCAAAATAATTAAAATGGAAAACATTAAATGATATAATAAAAATAAGCTTTCGGAGAAAACTTAAAACATTTGTCAACCTGCAAATAAAAACAAATCGATAAAATTAATATTCAAAAATGGCGTTATGGAGATTCGATCAGTGTGCACAAGGCTAGACTTTTACTAGGGATAATATTGGAAACTAGCTTCGAGAACTGTAGACTTAACTCATAACAGAATCCAGTCTCTAACTAGGCAACTCAACCATAACAGGACTACGTGCAGCGAGGTCCGGGTTTAAGTAGTATACACCCCTCCTGGACACAAACCATGTCCAGTTCAACCCGACGCGACTTACACGATGCTATATCTAAGTTTAAGGGCACAATGCACACTCTCCTGAACACAAACTATGCTCAGTTCAACAACCAATGTGTCCCATAAAGACACACCAGCCTTATAGTTGATGGCAAAAACGTACATCCCAGACTATATTACTCTAACCTCACACTTGTCCTTATTCCATAACTCCAAAACAAACCATTATCGATATTCAAAAGATATAATCATTATGAGAATAAAAAGAAATAAATATTATATATAAAAAGGGAAACTTTTTATAAATAGAAAGCTAATTTTAGAAACTTACTTAAAATAGAAACTTTGTTGCAGAAAATACGTAAGATATTAAAATAAGTGAAATATATTAAAATAGCATTTCCAACGAAATTAACATCTTATTATTATCGTTGTTATCGTAACTTTAATATTTTTCTAAATTCGTTACTCAAAATATTTTGGTTTAAAATATAATAAGTCAATATATAGTATTTTATAAATAATTAGGAAATCGAGTTAAAACTATAAATCTTAGAAAAGATATATTTTAAGAAAACGATAACAAAATTAATTGAGTCAACGAGTTTTATAAATGAAATGAATTTACAAAGATTTCAAATTATTTTTTACAAATAGCCATTATTAATAAATAATACGGATTTTACTAAAAATAGTCAATTATAAACAAATAAGAAATTATTAGTTTTTTTCTTTTTTCTTTATTAGTGGAGGGCGATTTGCGGCGTTTTGTAGGGCATTTTCAGGGAAATTTGCGGCGGCTCCATGGCTAAAAATTCTGCCTCTAAAACGAAGAATAAGGCGTCAGGTAATTATGCCAATGGTTCTAAGGGACGATAAACTGTGCACAAAGAAGTGGAGAAACAAAAATCAAAGGAGCACAAAGGTCCTGATGTTGAGATTGTGTCTCGGACTCGACCTATGTATGAAATACAGGGTGGTGTACCAGGCCTTGATTTTGGGGATGATGAAACAAATGAGATTGGTAATGAAGCTACAAATGGCCTATGGATTACTCAACGAGGGCATAAGAAATCGACTACTCTTGTCACAAAGGAACCAGTGATTGAAAGTAAATGTGAAAACCCACCTATGCTACAGATTTCTGAGGAAGAGACAAAGGAGGAAGAGGCCTACTGAGCTAATGCTGTATACTGCTACATCCTTGGGGCTAACCCTCCTTGGGAGGTGGTCAAAGGATATGTACAGCGCATCTGGGGCAAGTATGGAATTGACAAGATATCCTTTCTCCCTAATAGGATCTTCCTGGTATGTTTCAAACTTGAAGAAGTAAAGAACCTTGTTCTGCAGGCTGGGTTTCACACGTTTGATAATAAACTTGTGATTGTTAAATCATGGAAACCTGATATTGACCTACAAAAGGAGGATGTTAGGACTGTTCCAACTTGGGTGAGGTTGTATGACTTACCAATTAAGTATTGGGGAAGTTGTCTTCCTAAGATAGCAGGATTGACAGGTAGGTTCTTACAACTGGACTCTACAACGACAGACAAAACCCGACTTGGATTCGCCAGAATTCTAGTAGAAGTCTCAGTTGGACCGAAGTTCGAAAGTAATATCTGTTTTTTGAGCCCTAAAGGTGATATTGAAACTATCAGGATAGAGTATGAATGGAAACCTATTTTATGCTCTAAATGCAAAACTCTAGGGCATTATACTAGCAACTGTCGTAAAGCTAAACCTGGACCAATGTCAGGTCAAACTAAGGTGTGGAGACAGAAAACAGCTGGTATGCATTGATCAACTGATCTATCTGAGGTTCAGCAACAGGTGCATCGTCCTGTGACTGTTGTACATTCCGCCAGGGAGAATGACAATGGAAGAAAATCTTATGCGGAGGTTGTTGAGAATATATATGAAACATCTATGGAGAAAGGGCAACCTGCTATTGGGAACAGTAGTGAAATTACTGGTTTGAATATAGGTAACCCTACCATGATTTTATCTAATGAACGTCGGTTTTTGGAATGTTAGTGGTCTTAACAATGTAAATAAACAAAGAGAAGTTAAATGTTTCATTCATAATAAGGGAGTGGGTTTGTTTGGCCTACTTGAAACTAAAGTAAAGGTAGAAAATAGCAATAAAGTTATGCTCAATATGCTTGATGGCTGTGTGCTACCACCAATACGCGCACTCACCCGAAGGGTAGAGTGTGGTTGATTTGGCAACCTTCTTTGTATGATGTTATACCTCTGATTTATAATCCTCAATTCATCCATGGAAGAGTGAGGCATATTCCTTCTGGACATGTTTTCCACTTGACTATGGTTTATGCCTTTAATGAGGGTGAGAGAAGAGAGCTCTGGTCCAATTTGGAGTCTATAGCAGCGAATATGCAAGGGCCCTGGGCAGTAGGTGTTGACTTCAACACGGTTATAACTCCGGGTGAGAGAACGGGCGGACAAACAAAACAATCGGATATGGATGAATTTATAGATTCTCTTTATCATTGTGGTCTTAGTGACATCAAGGCTTCAGGTGCTTGGTTCACTTGGACTAACAAGCAAGAGCTTGGTTTGAGAAAATATAGTCGGCTTGATCGATTTCTCATTAATGAGGACTGGGGAGATGTATTTCCTGACACCCATGCTCATTTCCACCCGGAAGGATTATTTGACCATACCCCGTGTACTTTAAGTAGGATGGAAGATGAGGTAAAGAGAAAAAATAGTTTCAAGTATTTTCATATGTGGAGTTTAGCTCCTGAGTTCAATAAAATTGTTAAAAATGGGTGGGATTCTCCAGTTCAGGGGACCCCGATGTTCTGTATTGTTCGTAAGTTGAAGGGATTAAAAAAAGAACTGAAAGCCCTCAATACAGCCAGGTTCTCAGATATAGAAGCTAAAGTTAATACTGTCACTAAGAACCTTGAGGCTGTGCAGAAGCAGATTGCTGCTAATTTCCCAACTGATGCTCTGATTTCTGAAGAAAGACGGATTGGGCTTGAGCTACAATTACTTACTAAGGCGAGGGACAATTTTATCTCTCAAAAGGCGAAACTGAAGTGGCTTGAAGAAGGGGACACCAACACAAAATTCTTCCATCAGGCCATTAAACAATGCAAAGACTGATCAGAAATAAAATCTTGCAAGTCAGGAACATGAGGGGTTATATATGTACTGATACTGGCAGTATTCAACAGGCATTCGTTGAATACTACCAAGGCCTTTTAGGCTCAAATAATGTTGTTCAATAACCTATACGTGATGACATAATAGCGCAGGGTCCGGTGTGCAATCAGTCTAAAAAATTTATTCTTCTTGCCCCTGTGACTAAAGAGGAGATAAAAAGGGCCTTCATGTCGCAATTAACAACTCAGACGCAATATCGTTGACAGATCTATAAACTAATTAGCAATCATATTCAATTCATGGATCCCCTAAATCCAAGCAAGGGAAATTAGCTACTCATGGAGAAATTTACGACAACAATAATAAAGATGATAAATAAATTAAGCATAGTGAATAGATCTAAAGAGAAATTAAGAATAAAAGAATTAATAAGATTAAGAGAGAAAGAATAAAGAACAAAGAGAATAAGAAAGAACAAAGAAAGAATTAGATTACCGAGTTTAAAGAAAGAATAGAAAAGAATTCATAAATCTAGATCTAAAAGTTTAGGGTAGAGAGAAATTTAAAGAGAATAGTCTAAAGAAAAGTCTAAAGAGAATTAGAAGCCTAAAAGAAGAGATCCTAGAATTCTAGTCTAATAGTTTCTTAAATACTAAGCTAAAACAAAAGCCCAAAAGTCTTATTAACCCTAAACATCAAATTAAGAAAGTCTCGATCTACGTCCAGTCTCGAGAATAGTCGGTCGACTATTTTGATAGTCGTTCGACTATTATTGACCTGTTTCCGTTCTCAACACTGCGCGCTCAACTTCAAACGCTTGCCATTTCAAATCCGGCGTGTAATATACCGTTTGAAAGCTAAGAAAAAAATCTTTCCAACGCAACTAGAATCAGCTCAATTTGAGTTGTAGAACTCAAGATATTCACGTTTTAAGTAGACCCGTTTGGAAACGATCATTCTCTTTTCTTATTTCGCATCAGATTTCATCTTTAAGCATGAGTTTTGCCTTGTTTATGCATCAACGGGTCCATACCTGCATAAGATGCAACATGACCACAAAGTATCAAATTCGGGTAAAAATAGTAGACAATGCTACTCGATATGCATGGAAATGCGTGCGTAAAAGACGAAATAATCATATATAAATCGCACGTATCAAACCTCCCCAAACCAAACCCTTGCTTGTCCTCAAGCAAGCACAAGACAAAGAAAAACATCCTAATGGAACCGTACACAACTCAAAGCTAATTATGCTTCTGAATCGCCTAAACCAATTAATGCATATCGATTAAGGCCAATGCACACAACCACATACAACAAGCCTTATCAATGACAACAATACTGAACCTTCAACCTTGCAAGACTCGTCTATGTTGGACTCTCACGGATCGCTCATCACACAAAACGGGTGATATTGTGAGTTTATGTAAAATCGAAAAGACAAAACACTCACCTAAACTGCGACCTACAAGAACATGCATGCAGTCTAACATAAAATTAATCTCTAATAACCGTACATACGCATTCTAACGGGTAAAGACACGTGCCAAGGACTTACATATGATATAAAGTGAGGCTAATCGGGTAAGAAGGGGCAAAACGATATGGATATGTGGAGTTAATAGCCAAGCTAGAATTACACCAACCATTAATAAACATCTCTTTCTCCTCAAACTCCAGTCGAAGAAATTAGGCATAGCAACAAGCGCCTTATCAAAACCGCTTCCCACTAATAACTATGAAATTAGAGAGATCAATTCTTTTCTCATAGCAAAAACACATCCTTCTTCTAGTTTCACTTTATTTTTTTTCTTTTCTTCCCTTTCATTTTTTTTTTCTTTTCCTTCCTTTTTTTTCCAAATAAATCTCCTTTTCTTCATCTATTTTTTCATTCCCTTCTCAATTGTCACGGTACCAAAATCAACCCGAAAAAAACAATTCCGTCCAACTAATCTACTAGCTTGACTAAGGTAGGCAATATATGTAATCCCCTAGAAAATCTAACGCGATACAGTGGCGGAAACACTGTCGAGTCGGGATTAAAACACACTGTAACTATGTCTTAGTAAAATTAAAATGGTAAAGTCAAACAATAGGCCTTAAATAAAATGGCCAAAATTTAAAATTAATCCACAAAAGGGGTTTGAACAATCCATAGGACATAATTATTAAAATAGATAAGCAGGATCCACACTGCTCGCTAGCCCACACCCGAAACACGTATACCTGCCATGTTAAAACATAACAGCCACAATCAGTGGGGAGCAACGCCAACGTTCTCCCAGCCGTATAACAGGATTTTAAAACAGTAATTACTAATATAGGAAAAATAGTAAAAATGGATAACAATAAAACAGCATATTAAAATAAGCTTTAGCGTAAAACAAAATAATCAAAAGGGTTTCCGAAGAAACATAAAAATATTTGCCAACCTGCAAACCAATTTATATCGATAATAAATAAAATAGTCAAAATGGCGTTATGGATATTCGGTTAGTGTGCACAAGGCTAGACTTTCACTAGGAATAATACTGGAAACTAGCTTCGAGAACTGTAAACTTAACTCATAACAGAATCCAGTTTCTAACTAGGCAACTCAACTATAACAGGACTGCGTGCAGCGAGGTCCTGGTTTAAGTAGTATACACCCCTCCTGGATACCAAATGTATCCAGTTCAACTGACGGCGACTAACACGATGCGATATCTAGCTTAAGGGCACAATGCACACTCTCCTGGACGAAACTACGCCCAGTTCAACGACCAAATGTGTCCCAAATGGGCACACCGGCTTTATAGTTGATGGCAAAAACGTACTTCCCAGACTGTATTACTCTAATCCCACACTTATCCTTATTCCATAACTCCAAAACAAAGTCATTATCGATATTCAAAAGATATAATCATTATAAATAATAAGAGAACAAAAGGAAAAATGACCACTTTCCAAAAGAGGAAACTTTCTATTTTAGGAAACTTCTATTTTAGGAAACTTTACTAAAAGTAGCATCATATCAAAATAGCGAAAATATTAGTTTATACTAATACAACATTTTTAGTAAAGGATATAGATTTATAAAACTAATACTTTCGGCCTTAACGATATTAATTGATAAAGTAAGAACATTTAGGTTTATGAAATTATTGAAACGTCATACAAGTGTTTATAAATTGATTTAGAAATGTTTTAAACATTTTAAATACTACTAATTAGGGTGTTTCCAAAATTTACAAAACTAAAATTCCCTAATTATTATTAGTTTCAACAATACGATTATAAATAGGATTTTACAGCAAATGTCAAATTAAATCTTTTAACGTCTTTTATTTAATTAAACCATTGAATACATTTAGAGTATGTTAAGGGATGATTTAACTCTTAAAGTTTCAGATTTAAATACTTTCAAAATAGCAGGAAAAATAAATCTTTCAGGTAAGACTTTAAAGGATAAATCACAATTTGTCCGAAAATCAATACTTATTAATTAAAGACTTTAATAAATAGTACAAAAATTACGTAAAATAGTTAAATTGTATTTATGGACATTCTGTCCAGAAAAGAAAATTTTCCAGAATACTTCGACTCGGTTTTTAAAGGGTTTTCTCGTTAATCGTCTAATCGCGACAATAACGATTATTAAAAATAGTAATTACAAAACGATTTACGTATTAATATCCAAAAATTATAATTAAACTTAAAAATTATGATTTTCCAGAAACTTAAAATTTTCCCAAGGTGTCAAAATTCCAGATTTCACAAAATTAGGTAAAACCGTCTTTTAAGCCCGTTTTCACAATTAACGATTCCATTAATAAAACTTATCGTTCCTAATATTTTATTAAAGCAATAAAAATCATAGAATTACATTTTATTATGAAATCATCAGAATCATATTTTTTTTCCAGATTTAAACTAAAGACCAGAAATCGAGAATTTAAACGACAAACACGGTTTTAACGATAAACGATGATTTAAAGTGATTAATTAATTCATCCACTTAACAATTCCGAAAAATTATGAAAGAAATTCAGAAAATTCTATTTCAACAGAAAGTTTCACCACGTCAAAAATCAGATTAAAATAAAATGTTTAGGTACTAGAACTAAAAATCGGCTTTTAATCGTTTTGTCCGTAAACGGTAATAATTCAATAATTGATAACTAAAATATCAGAAAAATACTAAATTATTAAAAATCATCAAAAACATCATTTTTACAGAATATAAACATATATTACATGTTTAGGCCGAATATTACGATTTTACAAATTAATATGACGATTTAATCGTTAATCTCGTAAAAGCGATAAAAATACCGAAACATGCAAATTTTCAAATTTAAAAATTTTTCCAGATTATATGACATACATATATTATCAAAAATAAAATTATAATAATATACATGCAATTACACAAATAAAATCATGCAATACCGAGTAACACCGACGTTACCTTCAATCCAAATCTGAGTCTACGATAAATTCGTCGGCTTCGATGTCGACCAAGAATCTTAAATCACATGACATACATGGTACAAAAATACCATGAGAAAACTAAAAGAATCAAGGTAAATAACAATCGGAAATAACATCGATTATTACCTTAACGAAGGGGAAAGAGAGACGATAATTTAGAAGGCGAAAATAGGACGATCAAAGCTTGACTATGGACGAAAATGGCTGCTGAAAATGGGCAGGAACACCAGCCAAAAAGAGGGAGAAAGAAAAGGTTTTTGCTAAAATAAAATGGAAGAATGAATAAAGAGGAAAATGTGAAGAGATATGGAATGAATGGTGACTTAAAAGTTGATGAAAATTAGGTACATTCACCTCAAAAATTCAGCCAAGAGTGAATGTGAGAGGAGTGTGAAGAGTTTGTATTAATCCACCAAAATGAATGAAGAAATAAATAAATATCTAATGTCTAACATAATAAAATGAAGTGTATAAAAAAAATGTAGTAGGGGTGAGCCAAGGGGGGTCACGGTCCAAAATGTGGGAAAATGTCCCAAAATAATTTGTAAGTTGATAAAAACAAAATCGTAAAATTGTTAAAGGTATTTCAAAGCAATTCGAGTAAACCTCGCGTAAGAAAATAATTATTCGCGAAACTTCGTATTAAAATCATAATGGCTACTCTTTAGTAAACAAAAATATTTCTTAGTTGAAAATATTATACAAATGTATTTAAACATTTTTAGGAAGAGGAATAACTTAAATCCGAGCTTAAAAACGTTAATTCGTAGAGAAATAGAATTCCTCGCGGAAAATAGATAGTTTACGAGGAAAATCAAATAAATGGATTTAAAAGAATTAAAAATCTTTTTAAAATATAAATAAATATCATTAAACTCAACAATGAAAATAGAGCTTAGTAAAATGATGAAATATGAGGCCGAAAAGTGATAGAGTTAAGACGGAGTCCTAACGGAAAGAATAAAAATGCTTAGGAAAAATAGCGGGTGTTACAATCCTCCCCACTAAAAGAAAGTTTCGTCCTCAAAACTAAGGATAAGCAGAAAGGAATCAAGATTACCTCACTCGAAAACACGAGGATACAAATTCGCATAAAAATTTTGCTGTAAAAGAAAATTTTACAACTTTCAAAGTGATACGAAATCGAATGCAAATATTTTTTCCAAGAGAAATTGGGCTAAGCTACCCGGAGTTTAAAATCTTTTAATTAGTGAAATCGTAAAGTAAAGTTATTTGATAAAACAATGACGTCAAATAACATTTGTAAACAAACTCGAAGGAAATAGGATAACCAAAGTATTTTCAAAATGAAAGTAAAACAATTTTTGCTTAAGAAATTTCATAATAATTCTTTTTATGATGAAACAAAATTCTGTTTGGAGGAATCAAAATTTATAGTTAGTAAAAATCAAACCAGTCGTCAAAAATTTTCAATAACAGATTCAAAAGTCCATCAACAATAAAACAGAAACTAATTTCGAAAAGTTAAAATTTCGGAAAGGTTATCAAAGTAATTGTGAAAGTTTTCAAAAACGTTATCAAACCATAAAATAATTTCGACAATGTTAAAACCTTTTATGTAATAATCGTATAGAAATCAAAGTTTTTGGAAATGTGAAAGTCTTCATAAAATTCCATTCGCTTGAAAAATCAAAATTTGAAATAAGTTCGTAATAATTTATTAAGGCATTTTGAAACAGATCTAAATATAAATATCAACCAAAGATAAAACAAAAGTGAAGTATAAAGTTCTTAAATTAAAATTCAAAAATATTTTTCACGATATCCAAAAAGTTTAAGTTAGTCAAACTTTTTACACAATGGGGATTTTTACAACTAGAAATTATAACTCAAAATGTTAAAATTTTACGATAATCCATTTTTTTTTAAACTAGTCAAACTTTTTATAAAATAGGAAGTTCGAAAAATGGTTAACAGATAAATAGAACAAGGATAAACAATAAATTAAAATAAGAGTTTTCAAAATCGATAAAGGTCAAAGGGATTGGTAGCAGTTACGGTAACAGAGTTCGAGAGAAGCAGAAAGAAGGACGAAGTTGAGAGTCAAACATACCTCTCGAGGATTATAGAAGAAATTAACCATCTCGAGATTCCTAGCACGACTCCCACAAACACGGGTTCCTAATTGGCCCATCAAATAACGCTAAGTCCAAAATTGGTACAGGGTGGTCATACTCAATCTACAGCCTCCAAAATTATCAACTTCCATAGCCTCCAAAATTAAGTCTTACATACTTATATAATATTTCAATTAGTATGGTAAAAATTCACAAATGATTTAGACGGTTATCAAATTATACCCAAACTTGTAATCACTAAGGCTCATAAATTCAAAGCTCATAAGGTCTAAACTCGAGGTATACTTCAAATTTCTCGAGTAAGTGATGTGGGTAAAGTCGTCTCACCCAATCAAGGTAAACCTAATGCTACTAACAAGAAGATAGCGGCAAGCAAGGTATCGAATCCACATGGAAACAGTTAAACTAGTCAAATAGCTATGGCGATTCTAGAATGCTCTAAACGGTTGAATTAATGGAAAGATATAAAAACACTACTAAAATGCGATAATAAATAATCGAATCTAATAAAGAGATGAAAACTAAGGCCACGGGTTCACGATAGATGCTCAACAATTATGCGATGATAATAATAAACATATAACATGCTAGTCGGCTATAACACGTTCTCTCGAATCGTGTCAACCTAGGAAGGATCTAACGGGCTCTCGCAACTTATTAGTCTCCCTACCAAATCGCGCGTGATCTAATCCTAATTCGGCTTTCGCACAAGAACTAGAATTTCCCAAACAGATTAAAATGTTGTGGCCTTTAACAAATTAATCGACAAATAAAACACGCGAAAGTGGTACTAGCATAATTATGAATTTAGTAACAAAGTGACATAATCGTATAATAATCCATCGATCCCCCTCGACCCTAGCGAGAAAATTAGCTATGCATGATGATTACGAAACAACTAATCGCATACATGGAATTCATGATAAAAAGGCGAAGCAAATAAATCTAATGATAAACGAACGGAAATCTAACGAACTAAACGGAACAACGAATTGCAAATAGAGAAAATTACGACGAACCAAGTAATTTACGATGAAGATTGGAACGTAGAACTGAAAATTGCATAAAATGAAATTACCGAAATCGAATCCGAGTGAAAACCGAGTGCTAGAATCCTAAGGGTCACGAGTTTTCTAAAGTAAAATTTTTCTAAGTATCCAAAGTGATAGTGGGGAAATGATACAACCCATAGTTATACAAAATGAGGCGGAAATAAAGAGGATGTGCATGCCGGCCGGCCAGCAGGCCGCCTGCCACATGCAGGGGGACGAGGCACACTTGAAAATGAAGCTAAAATTGGCCTTGTGTCATGCCGGCCGGCCAGCAGGCCGCCGGTCACATGCAGGCTGGCGTGCACTCACTAATAAAAGAAGCTATGGGTCGCTTCTCATGGCCCAATGAATCGTCACTTCCCACTTCTTCGTCGCCTAAACGTCTTGAGGCACGGGTTTTGTCTCGGGATCATTCTTCTAACCGGATATGAGTGTAAATGCACATAAAGACCTGAAATCGTGTAGAATCTACAAAAACACTCACTCAAAGCAAAATGTTAGAAGAAACGGCTCTAAAGAGCGCGTTCCGACCATAAAAGACAACGGAATCGAGGGAATAAACAATATAAATACGACACATCAAACTCCCCCGAACCGAACCCTTGCTTGTCCTCAAGCAAGACCCGTAAGAAAACAACTAATATAATACCGAAACAGCTCAAAGCAAATAATAGGCAACCAAATACTCAAGTCCGTCATAGCAAACATCTAACCAAGTCTAAGAAACGAATTCCAAGACGGGAAATAGGAAAAATAATCCATCAACAAATGCACAATTTTACCAAGCATAATATGTAGAAACCACATTTTCAACCAAAGCCCTTGCATAGGCTACTCACGGAGTCACTCATCGCTCAATTAGGAAGGGTGTGTATATGTGAAATGTATATGTGAAAACGCTCAAGTAATCCAACTCGTGGAAATATGCCCGCAATCTAATATGGTATCGACCTCTAAATTTTTACAAAACATGCTAAGATCACATTGTGAGGCAAGGATGGTGATAACAAGGTAGAATGTGGAAACCGATATGGTCATGTGAGGTTAAAGCCAAGCTAGTGAACTAACTAGTGCGATAATGCTCAACTCAAAAATTCTTCCACTTCCATAAACAAAACATACAAATCACCAACCAATGAGAACGAGTCCGGGATCAAAAGAGGGCGCTCAAATTTCATCAAGTAAACGAAAAATAAAAGTAACAAGAATAACATTTTTTTTTTGTTTTGATTTTTCCCTTTTTTCTTCTTTTTCTTCTTTTTTCGATTTTTTTTTTCTTTTTTTTCTTTCCTTTTCTTTTTTTGAACTATTTTTTCAGCTTGATGAAATTAGAAGCAAATATATACAATAACCCAAATTGACCCGGACAAGATCTACAAACTCCCTTGAGACAGAGTCAACCACATCCAATCATCCATCAAAAATCTCCATAATCACACAATAATGAGCATAGAACGCACTAGGTGGCCTACTTCATCAAGCTTGGCTGGGTAGGCAAATTTGATTTTGTAGTTCATTTTGTGAATTCTTTAACATTTTAGCCAAGGAGAAAATGGATAGAAATAGATGAAAATGAAAATGACCCAAAAATGATCACTAGGCAAGTTAGTCAAAATGAAGGGGCAAACACCATACTTATGCGTATTGACATAGCATATTCCACGAGGAGTCCTACACACAATCCTAAGTGGTAGCTAGGTATGAATGTACTGGCTACAGGAGGCTCTAAATCTCACCAATTTTGTAGCTAAAGCCTAAATGCAGGGTTGGTCTAAATGGGAACCACAAATCATAGCTCGGTTGGTTGCAAACTTGCCGATTAATTATTATTCCACATAACAAAGGTCAAATGAATGCCAATTAAGAATGAGTAGGCAGCCTAAAGAGTGCAAATTATCATCATTGCTGCATAATCGGTATCATAGACAACCACTAAGACTCAAGGAAATAAAACTAGAAATACTAAAAACTCCCCCACGCTGGACTCGACATTGTCCTCAATGTCCATATCATACAGACCCAAAATTGGTGGGGGGGACACAAATAAAATCCGAGGAAAGAGAAAAGACATACCAAATATACACATGGAGAGGTAGCGGAGTCAGCAATCCGCTACTGATCATCATCATCATCACCGAAATCATCATCCTCCATATCATCATCTGCAGCGGTCCCAGAACCTGACGCACCACCTGTATACCAACCACCTCCCTGATAATCACTAGCGGCTCCAAAAGCAGGGCCCGTCGGGGCACTGAAATAGTCAGTGTGAAGATGGAAGCCGCCATGAATCGAAGGGTCAGTATAACCACCCACGGGCCACGAAAAGTACAAGGGGTAAGGGCCCTGTGGTGGCACAGCTGCACGCCTAGCATAGTCATCATAAACGGGATACATTCCGAGACACTGATCAGCATATAACCTGTCTAGACGAGCGTGAGTAGCAGCGGTGTCGGCACGAGTCTCCGTGCGAAAAGTATCAAAGTCAGAACGTGACGAACCGGCACTCAACTCCATGCGCTCCATCCATGAAATCAGATCGGGATGGAGGGGAGCATACTGGAGTGGTGGAGGAGGCTGCTCAAAAGTAGTAGTGGTGGTGGTCTCGGGAGCAGGCTGAGATGGACCGAGTTCAGAAGCGGGCTGGGAGGTACTAGGCTCGCTCGTCGGGCGACGAGTATAGGTAACAGCATGCGACGAAGGAAGAGAGCTAGGGGCAGCGACGGGTAATAAATAATTAGGCTGATCAGCCTCAAGTGACAAAACCGACCCGGCTTGCAAAATAATAGTCGCCTGCTCATGAATAAGCCAAGCCCAACGATTCTGATGCCTAGAAGAAATCCAGTTAAGAGAAGCCAAATAACGGAGGCTAAGGGTAATCTCGCCCTGGACCGGATCATGAACCGCTTCGTTAAAAGCGGTCAACCAAAGAGCTAATTGCGTGACTAACCCGCCTATATAAATAGGAACATCGGCAATGGCCGTAGCTATTCTCCTAAACTGGAGGACGAGGTGATAGGTAATATTAATATGCCACACCTTCGGCTTACGCCGCAAATACGAGCCCAAAATAGACACCTCCTCGGTGCGCACTTTATGTGGCTCCTTCCTAGCAAAAATTGTCCATCCCTTAAACCTCTGCCAAACCTTAATAACAGGATTATAAATATTGTTTGAACTCATATGCCCCGCGGTAGTGTACGGGGCATCAGCGATACATTCCCAAAAATCACCCCCCCTAAAATTAGCATGCTCGGGTGGTGTACGGTCATCATAATCCTTAAGGTCAAAACAATCCCCAAACTGCTTCAGGCTCAGCGCAAAACTAGTATTCAATAAACGGAACTCAACAGAAATATCACCAGTCCGTCTATTCTTATGTACCTCAAACGAACTCAGAAATTCCAACGTAAGCTGGGTATACGTGTTACGACGCATCGTAAAAAATGTACCCATACCAACACCCTTAAACAATAGTTCCAAAGCAGAATCTAAGCCTAAAGTTCGCATAGCAACACGATCGATAAAACGAGTTGGAACAATAGACCGCTTTCTCATATTTTGAAACCGTACCTTTTGGTCAATAGTGGTAAAAATTACACTTGGAAAAACTGGATCGGGCTCAATGTCGGGTTGAGCATGGTCATTTCTGGTGCGCTTGTTCCGAGGAGGCATTGCAAATCAGCTGAAAGTAGCAAACTTGAGGGGAAAATGGGGAAATTTTGAGGAGAGAGAGTGAAGAAGGGGAGGATGAATGCTGGGAAATGGGAAAATTGGGGTTTTGGGGGATGAGAGAGAGAAGAGAGAGGCGAGAGAAGTGAAGAAATGGAGGAAATGACGAGAATTTGGGGTTTGGGGGTCTGATATGCGCCCCAGCCGGTCTGGACCGGCGGCCGGCTGGCCGGCCGGACTGCCTTCTCATTATTTTTGATTTTTTTTAATCGAAATTTTTCTCTCACAGCCAGCCGGTATGGACCGGGGGCCGGTTGGCCGGCCGGACTGCCTCTTTGAGATTTTTGCTCCAATTTTCCTTAATTTTTCTTTGTGCCTCGGCCCCTGAAGTCTATAGGCGGCCTGGGCACAGGCTGAGGTGCACAAATCCTTCTTTTCGAGTTCAAATCCAACTCGTACCTCGGCCCTAGAGTCGATAGGCCCCTTAGGCCTAGGCTGAGGTGACCTGCTGTTTTATCACAAGTATGATGAATTTTTTCCTCTTTTTTTTTTATACCTTCAATTCAAATCATTTCCGATGATTCTGCGTGTCTCCAAAAACATTAGTCCCTCCTCTCGTCCTCACTAAAACAACTAAAGGAAAAATAAAAATAAAAGGAGAATGAGGGAAATTATTTACATACTCGGACTGCCTCCCGGTAGCGCTGGTTTAGAGTCCCACACGACTTGATGAGTTTTAAGATTTAGTGGGATGAGGAAACGGGATGAAGTCGTATAACTTCAATCGCACCAACTTGAGCACCTTCATGATATAACTTCAATCGTTGACCATTCACCTTGAGTCGTTCACCCGCATCACTCTCGACTTCAATCGAGCCAAATTTACCCACGTGGGTGACAGAAAAAGGTCCGGACCAACGAGATTTCAACTTTCCGGGAAACAACCGGAGCCTAGAATTGAATAATAATACCTTATCTCCCACATTGAACTCACGGTGAAGGATAATATGCTTGTCATGCCAGCGCTTGGTGCGCTCCTTATAAACTCGAGCACTATCATAGGCACCAAGTCGGAATTCCTCCAACTCATTCAGCTGCATAAGTCTCCTCTCCCCACTCAAATGTGGATCCAAGTTAAGCTCTTTAATCGCCCACCAAGCCTTATACTCAAGCTCGACCGGTAAATGGCATGACTTGCCATAGACCAATCGGTAAGGTGAAGTACCAATAGGCGTTTTAAAGGCGGTACGATAAGCCCATAGTGTATCATCTAGCTTAGAGCTCCAATCCTTCCGAGCTTTTGACACGACCTTTTGGAGAATAGACTTGATTTCCCTATTGGACACCTCAACTTGCCCACTCGTTTGAGGGTGGTAGGCAAGACCGGTACGGTGCGAGACACCGTACTTAGCAAGCAAAGCATCAAGTCGCTTCTCATGAAAATGGCTTCCACCATCACTAATAATCGCTCTTCGAACACCAAAGCGGGGAAAAATAGGATGCTAACGCCTCCACCAACTTGGAGACATAATCAACCGCAACCAAAATATATCGGTTGCCCTTGGATGACGGGAACGGGCCTTGATAGTCTACACCCCAAACATCAAAAATTTCTACTTCGAGAATCCCATTTTGAGGCATCTCATGCCTCCTAGAAATATTACCGGTCCTTTGACATGCATCGCAGGACATAATAAAAGCTTGGGCATCCCGGAATAAGGTTGGCCAATAAAAACCCGACTGGAGGACCTTAGCCGTGGTTCGGCTCGGTCCATGATGGCCACCATATGGCGATGAATGACAACTCTCTAGAACTCCTCGAACTTCCCATTGAGGGACACATCGACGAAAAATACCATCGGCACACTCCTTAAATAAATAAGGGTCATCCCAGAAAAATTGCCGAACATCATGTAGAAATTTTTTCTTTTGTTGATAAGAGAGATCGGAGGGTAATACCTTGCCAACTAAATAATTAGCATAATCCGCATACCAAGGTCCTTCGCTTTCACCGGTACTTAAAGCCATGAGAGAATCATCGGGAAAAGAGTCATCTATTGGGATGACAACTCCTTCCTCTTCAACTCTAAGCCTCGATAAATGATCCGCAACGGCATTTTCCGCTCCCTTCTTATCCCGGATCGATAAATCAAACTCCTGGAGTAGTAAGATCCATCGAAGTAGTCGGGGCTTCGCTTCTTTCTTTGCAAGGAGGTACTTAATAGCCGCATGATCGGTGAAAACAATGACTTCCGATCCAACCAAATAAGTTCTAAATTTTTCCAAAGCATATACTATAGCTAGCAACTCCTTCTCGGTGGTGGCATAATTAACTTGAGCATTATCAAGTGTTTTGGTAGCGTAGTATATAGCATGCAAGACCTTGTCCTTCCTTTGGCCCAAAACTGCTCCCACAGCATAATCACTCGCGTCACACATTATCTCGAATGGCAAATTCCAATCCGGTGACTGAATGATCGGAGCAGAAATGAGGGCCTACTTAATCCTGTCAAAAGCTTCAACACACTCATTAGTAAAATCGAAAGGGGCATCCTTTAGGAGCAATTGTGTAAGTGGCTTAGCAATTTTGGAAAAGTCCTTGATAAAGCGGCGATAAAATCCCGCATGACCAAGGAAACTTCTCACTCCTTTTACATTAACCGGCAAGGGCAATTGCTCAATCACTTGCACCTTTGCTTTATCCACCTGAATGCCCTTTTCGAAGACCACATGACCCAAAACAACACCCTCAGTGACCATAAAATGGCATTTTTCCCAATTCAAGACCAAACTAACCTCGACACATCGGTTTAAAATGGTATCCAAATTAGCTAAACAAGCTGAAAAACTCATACCATACACACTAAAGTCGTCCATAAACACTTCCATAATGGACTCGATGTAGTCGGAAAAGATGCTCATCATGCACCTTTGAAAGGTGGCGGGTGCATTACATAGCCCGAATGGCATTCTGCGATATGCGAAAGTGACATATGTACAAGTAAACGTGGTCTTTTCTTGGTCAGCGGGGTGTATCGGGATTTGGAAAAATCCCGAATATCCATCTAAATAGCAAAAATACTTGTGAGAAGCTAGTCTCTTGAGCATTTGGTCGATAAAGGGCAATGGGAAGTGGTCTTTAAGTGTAGCGGTGTTCAACTTTCTATAGTCTATGCACATTCTCCATCCCGTCACAATTCGTGTAGGGATTAACTCATTCTTCTCATTCGGGACCACAGTAGTCCCTCCCTTCTTAGGTACAACTTATACCGGACTCACCCACTTTGAATCGGGAACCGCATAAATAATTCCCGCATCCAACAATTTCATAACTTCCTTTTTAACAACCTCTTGCATATTCGGGTTCAACTTACGTTGACCCTGGACACAAGGACGATGACCTTTCTCAAGATTAATTCTATGCATACAGAAATCGGGACTGATTCCCTTCAAGTCATCAAGACTATACCCCAAAGCTTTCCTATTTTTCTTTAAAAACAAAACAAATCAGAAAGTTGTTGCTCAGTTAAATCAGCACTTACAATCACGGGGAAGCTCTCGGTATCGTCTAAAAAGGCATACTTTAGGTGAGACGGAAGTGGCTTACGCTCCAAAACGGATATGTCAATAGCAAATGAGGTGTGTACGATGTTGGTTACATCGACACCTTGCTCCTCCGTGAGCATCCTTCCTTCCAAAGCAGCTTCTGAGGCATCAACAACAGCAGAGTCAACGGAAGCATCACCTGCACACGCTTCCAAACATATCAAAGCTTCTATGGGATCCCGTATAAGGGACGCCTCCATAGAATCATGAACTAAAACATCCACAACATCAATCATGCAGCAAGAATCCGTTATCATCGGATTCTTAAGTGTACTATCTAAGCAGAAAACAATGGTGTCTCCACCCACTTCCAAGGTCAATTTACCGTTCTTGACATCAATCACCGCGCCGGCGGTGTGCAAAAATGGCCTTCAGAAAATTATGGGAATTTGGGTGTCCTCGGCCATGTCAAGGACGATAAAATCAACCGGGATAAAAAATTTCCCAACTCTAACGGGCACGTCTTCTAAAACTCCCAAAGGGCGTTTTATGGAACGGTCCGCCATCTGCAAAGTGACACTAGTACACTTAAGAAGACCCATATTAAGTTTTTCACAAACGGAGTAAGGCATGACACTTACACTAGCACCTAAATCACATAAAGCCTTATCAATCGATAAGGTGCCAATAGTGCAAGGAATCGAAAAACTACCGGGGTCCTTTAGCTTTGGTGGGGCCTTGTTCTGTAAAAAAGCACTATTACCCTCCACAGAAGACGAACATGCTCCGGAGTCAAATCACGAATTTTCATCAAACCCCGAACGAGAATATTCATGAAGCGTGGGAGCGGTTCAAGAAGCTTGTGAAGGAATGCCCGCACCATGGTTTTCAGGTTTGGTTTCTTTGTAACCAATTTTATAACGGGTTGTATGATGATTGCAGGAGTACACTGGATTCGGCATGCAATGGGCGTTTCCAGTGTAATGTGGATGATGATGATGATAAGGCTTGGCAAACAATAGAAGAGATGGCATCTCACCACTCCCGATGGGGTAATCCACGTGGTAATACTCGATCAAATTCCAGTGAAAGTGGGTCCTCGAATGCCGTGGCTATTCAATTATCCGCTTTGGCTAAGAGGTTTGAAGCATTTGAAGTGTCAAATTCTCAAGGGGGAGGAGGCATGCATCAAGTACATGCCATGCAAGAATATGCATGTGTTCGTTGTGGTGCTGCGGACCACCAAGCTCAAGATTGCCTAGGCTCCATAGAACAGGTGAATGTGTTCCATTCTATGCGCCCACATTATCCATATATGAATCAACCGGGCTATGATGCATCTCTCTTGTCTTACAGGAGTACTAATGTCTTGAACCCGCCTATTACACCACCCTATGTGCCCCCGCACAAGCAGAATCTTCAGAATCAGCATCAGCAGAATTTCCAGAATCAAGGAAATTTTCAGAACCAGCAGCAATTCCATAATCAAGGGAATTTTCAGAATCAACAGAATTTCGGAAATCAAAGGAATTTCCAAAATCAGGGTAATTTTCAGCAGCGACCACAAGCTAAAAAACAAGAAAAACCGTCTCCCCGGCAACGGCGCCAAAATTTGATGTCGGTAAAGTCGTCTCACCCAATCAAGGTAAACCTAATGCTACTAACAAGAAGATAGCGGCAAGCAAGGTATCGAATCCACAGGGAAACAGTTAAACTAGTCAAATAGCTATGGCGATTCTAGAATGCTCTAAACGGTTGAATTGATGGAAAGATATAAAAACACTACTAAAATGCGATAATAAATAATCGAATCTAATAAAGAGATGAAAACTAAGGTCACGGGTTCACGATAGATGCTCAACAATTATGCGACGATAATAATAAACATATAACATGCTAGTCGGCTATAACACGTTCTCTCGAATCGTGTCAACCTAGGAAGGATCTAACGGGCTCTCGCAACTTATTAGACTCCCTACCAAATCGCGCGTGATCTAATCCTAATTCGGCTTTCGCACAAGAACTAGAATTTCCCAAACAGATTAAAATGTTGTGGCCTTTAACAAATTAATCGACAAATAAAACACGCGAAAGTGGTACTAGCATAATTATGAATTTAGTAACAAAGTGACATAATCGTATAATAATCCATCGATCCCCCTCGACCCTAGCGAGAAAATTAGCTATGCATGATGATTACGAAACAACTAATCGCATACATGGAATTGATGATAAAAAGGCGAAGCAAATAAATCTAATGATAAACGAACGGAAATCTAACAAACTAAACGGAACAACGAATTGCAAATAGAGAAAATTACGACGAACTAAGTAATTTACGATGAAGATTGAAACGTAGAACTGAAAATTGCATAAAATGAAATTACCGAAATCGAATCCGAGTGAAAACCGAGTGCTAGAATCCTAAGGGTCACGAGTTTTCTAAAGTAAAATTTTTCTAAGTATCCAAAGTGATAGTGGGGAAATGATACAACCCATAGTTATACAAAATGAGGCGGAAATAAAGAGGATGTGCATGCCGGCTGGCCAACAGGCCGCCTGCCACATGTAGGGGCCGAGGCACACTTGAAAATGAAGCTAAAATTGGCCTTGTGTCATGCCGGCCGGCCAGCAGGCCGCAGGTCACATGCGGACTGGCGTGCACGCACTAATAAAAGAAGCTATGGGCCGCTTCTCATGGCCCAATGAATCGTCACTTCCCACTTCTTCGTCGCCTAAACGTCTTGAGGCACGGGTTTTGTCTCGGGATCATTCTTCTAACCGGATATGAGTGTAAATACACATAAAGACCTGAAATCGTGTAGAATCTACAAAAACACTCACTCAAAGCAAAATGTTAGAAGAAACGGCTCTAAAGAGCGCGTTCCGACCATAAAAGACAACGAAATTGAGGGAATAAAACTATATAAATACGACACATCAGTAAGGAACACTAAATAAAATCCACCAATTCACAATGTCCGGACACAAAAACTTCAAAATGATCATCAACATATTTTTTTAACATCATCACTAGACAGAGGTTAGTAAAGTACGCCAAACCTTAAACACACTGAGCCTGACATGTAACGACAGATACTCACATCTTCAAACACGTCATTTGACTAAGGTTTCTGAGAATTCCATCAAATTTCATATCGTAACAGCAAAACCACTAAAATATTTATTAAATCAACGAAGCCACAATCTCGCTGGTCTAAGGTTATAACAGTCCCAAAGATGATCCGTATTATAATATTCCTCAAAACAGCACAATAAAACCAAACTGTGATTGTGCAAGATAGTTCTCTTCTCTAGGGACAACAACAATTTATCCCAAGTTAGATCACTCAACTCCAAAGTTCATAGGTTACAACTTTAAACGACGATCAACGATCTAATCCTTAAGAAATACGGGTAATCTATGTCAACCAAAATTTTTAACGACATTAATGAAAACTTTCAATGGTACCACAACACTCAGTCTAACACCTTAAACAATACTCTATGATCCCAAATATTCGCGATGCATTCATTAAATAAGCATTAGGTAAAGAATCCAAGGTAATATTATCAGTTACCCTTAGTTTGGTTCTAGGTTAGGTACTAGGTATCCATCAAATATGACATACTCTCTTACTACTCCCAAATATATCCAACTCTAAGTACGCCAAAATAATCAAGGTAACCTATAACCCAAGGTTCAGTGTCTAAAGTATCATTCTAATTCCATCAAGCAACATTTTGCTATTCAAATTAATCCTCAAGAATTTCTTACTTGCTTAGAAAGTAGGGCAGACTCAAAATCCTCAAACCAGGTAATAAGGGTTTACTAAACCTCAAACATCTATAACACGGGTTCACTAAGACAAAATCCGGTCTAACCAAAGAATCTCAAGAGAAAGATGGTAGAATAGAAGAATAGAACAAGGATTCACCAAGAGAATGAAGATGAGAATATATAAGAGAACAATTGGAAGAAATAGAGGAAGGAAGAAAAGAATCGATGATCCTATATTACTAAGTTCTTGAACCAGAGGAGAATCTTCGGGCCTCCAGAGTTCACGAGGGGATCCAAAATGGATTACTTCATCTTCTTGAAGAGGAACGAGCACGCAAGTCATGGGTCGCTCCATCTGGATTTACTGCGACATCATGGAACATGAATCTACTCTTGATCATCTTGCCTGTAGCTTAAGTAAACTGAACCGGAGCTAAAAGTCATTATCGAAATCTTTCTTGGAGCACCTAGTTGTCCACTCGAGTCAGCAGGCGTTGAGAGTGCTAAGTAGGTCTTGTCCCGATCTGGAGCAGCATATCAGCATCTTGTTCTTTCATCTTCTTCGACATATAAAACAAATATTCAATGCTAATCATTGAGTTCAGGAACAGATAATTCTAACAGTGAAGTCCTTATCTATTTCTACCCATTTCTAATAATATTTTTATTTACTATTTAAATAATTTACTGGTATTTTTCCCTAATTTCAGATGTGTAAGCGTCGGGAGCAGTGATGCTCTAATACCAACTGTAATCCCCTAGAAAATCTAACGGCGATACAGTGGCGGAAACACTGTAGAGTCGGGATTAAAACACACTGTAACTATGTCTTAGTAAAATTAAAATGGTAAAGTCAAACAATAGGCCTTAAATAAAATGGCCAAAATTTAAAATTAATCCACAAAAGGGGTTTGAACAATCCATAGGACATAATTATTAAATTAGATAAGCAGGATCCACACTGCTCGCTAGCCCACACCCGAAACACGTATACCTGCCATGTTAAAACATAACAGCCACAATCAGTGGGGAGCAACGCCAACGTTCTCCCAGCCGTATAACAGGATTTTAAAACAGTAATTACTAATATAGGAAAAATAGTAAAAATGGATAACAATAAAACATCATATTAAAATAAGCTTTAGCGTAAAACAAAATAATCAAAAGGGTTTCCGAAGAAACATAAAAATATTTGTCAACCTGCAAACCAATTTATATCGATAATAAATAAAATAATCAAAATGGCGTTATGGATATTCGGTTAGTGTGCACAAGGCTAGACTTTCACTAGGAATAATACTAGAAACTAGCTTCGAGAACTGTAAACTTAACTCATAACAGAATCCAGTCTCTAACTAGGCAACTCAACTATAACAGGATTGCGTGCAGCGAGGTCCTGGTTTAATTAGTATACACCCCTCTTGGATACCAAATGTATCCAGTTCAACTAACGGCGACTAACACAATGCGATATCTAGCTTAAGGACACAATGCACACTCTCCTGGGCGAAACTACGCCCAGTTCAACGACCAAATGTGTCCCAAATGGGCACACCGACTTTATAGTTGATGGCAAAAACGTACTTCCCAGACTGTATTACTCTAACCCCACACTTATCCTTATTCCATAACTCCAAAACAAAGTCATTATCGATATTCAAAAGATATAATCATTATAAATAATAAGAGAACAAAAGGAAAAATGACCACTTTCAAAAAGAGGAAACTTTCTATTTTAGGAAACTTCTATTTTAGGAAACTTTACTAAAAGTAGCATCATATCAAAATAGCGAAAATATTAGTTTATACTAATACAACATTTTTAGTAAAGGATATAGATTTATAAAACTAATACTTTCGGCCTTAACGATATTAATTGATAAAGTAAGAACATTTAGGTTTATGAAATTATTGAAACGTCATACAAGTGTTTATAAATTGATTTAGAAATGTTTTAAACATTTTAAATACTACTAATTAGGGTGTTTCTAAAATTTACAAAACTAAAATTCCCTAATTATTATTAGTTTCAACAATACGATTATAAATAGGATTTTACGGCAAATGTCAAATTAACTCTTTTAACGTCTTTTATTTAATTAAACCATTGAATATATTTAGAGTATGTTAAGGGATGATTTAACTCTTAAAGTTTCAGATTTAAATACTTTCAAAATAGCTGGAAAAATAAATCTTTCAGGTAAGACTTTAACGGATAAATCACAATTTGTCCGAAAATCAATACTTATTAATTAATGACTTTAATAAATAGTACAAAAATTACGTAAAATAGTTAAAATGTATTTATGGACATTCTGTCCAGAAAAAGAAAATTTTCCAGAATACTTCGACTCGGTTTTTAAAGGGTTTTCTCGTTAATCGTCTAATTGCGACAATAACGATTATTAAAAATAGTAATTATAAAACGATTTACGTATTAATATCCAAAAATTATAATTAAACTTAAAAATTATGATTTTCCAGAAACATAAAATTTTCCCAAGGTGTCAAAATTCCATATTTCACAAAATTAGGTAAAACCGTCTTTTAAGCCCGTTTTCACAATTAACGATTCCATTAATAAAACTTATCGTTCCTAGTATTTTATTAAAGCACTAAAAATCATAGAATTACATTTTATTATGAAATCATCAGAATCATATTTTTTTCCAGATTTAAACCAAAGACCAGAAATCGAGAATTTAAACGACAAACACGGTTTTAACGATAAACGATGATTTAAAGTGATTAATTAATTCATCCACTTAACAATTCCGAAAAATTATGAAAAATTTCAGAAAATTCTATTTCAACAGAAAATTTCACCACGTCAAAAATCAGATTAAAATAAAATGTTTAGGTACTAGAACTAAAAATCGGCTTTTAATCGTTTTGTCCGTAAACGGTAATAATTCAATAATTGATAACTAAAATATCAGAAAAATACTAAATTATTAAATCATCAAAAACATCATTTTTACAGAATATAAACATATATTACATGTTTAGGCCGAATATTACGATTTTATAAATTAATATGACGATTTAATCGTTAATCTCGTAAAAGCGATAAAAATACCGAAACATGCAAATTTTCAACTTTAAAATTTTTTCCAGATTATATGACATACATATATTGTCAAAAATAAAATTATAATAATATACATGCAATTACACAAATAAAATCATGCAATACCGAGTAACACTGACGTTACCTTCAATCCAAATCTAAGTCTACGATAAATTCGTCGGCTTCGGGGTCAATCAAGAATCCTAAATCACATGACATACATGGTACAAAAATACCATGAGAAAACTAAAAGAATCAAGGTAAATAACAATCGGAAATAACATCGATTATTACCTTAACGAAGGGGAAAGAGAGACGATAATTTAGAAGGCGAAAATAGGACGATCAAAGCTTGATTATGGACGAAAATGGCTGCTGAAAATGGGCAGGAACACCAGCCAAAAAGAGGGAGAAAGAAAAGGTTTTTGCTAAAATAAAATGGAAGAATGAATAAAGAGGAAAATGTGAAGAGATATGGAATGAATGGTGACTTAAAAGTTGATGAAAATTAGGTACATTCACCTCAAAAATTCAGCCAAGAGTGAATGTGAGAGGAGTGTGAAGAGTTTGTATTAATCCACCAAAATGAATGAAGAAAGAAATAAATATCTAATGTCTAACATAATAAAATGAAGTGTATAAAAAAAATATAGTAGGGGTGAGCCAAGGGGGGTCACGGTCCAAAATGTGGGAAAATGTCCCAAAATAATTTGTAAGTTGATAAAAAGAAAATCGTAAAATTGTTAAAGGTATTTCAAAGCAATTCGAGTAAACCTCACGTAAGAAAATAATTATTCGCGAAACTTCGTATTAAAATCATAATGGCTACTCTTTAGTAAACAAAAATATTTCTTAGTTGAAAATATTATACAAATGTATTTAAACATTTTTAGGAAGAGGAATAACTTAAATCCGAGCTTAAAAACGTTAATTCGTAGAGAAATAGAATTCCTCGCGGAAAATAGATAGTTTACGAGGAAAATCAAATAAATGGATTTAAAAGAATTAAAAATCTTTTTAAAATATAAATAAATATCATTAAACTCAACAATGAAAATAGAGCTTAGTAAAATGATGAAATATGAGGCCGAAAAGTGACAGAGTTAAGACGGAGTCCTAACGGAAAGAACAAAAATGCTTAGGAAAAATAGCGGGTGTTACAATATATGGCATGTAGTTGATAAACGGGTCAAACAGGTCAATTTGGCTATGTAAGGCTTATGGGAATTAGATAAAAGAAAGGATTTGCCTTTTTCGCACATTTCAAAACCACGAGTCAAATGCATACAAGTACCAAGAGACGAATGTCATGCTTATGCAATTTGATGTTACATGTCTCATAAGAAGTACTACTCTCAACCTAAATGAAACTGATCATGAATGTCATCAGTTTAAGGCTCTAATTCCTTACAATTTTGAGTAGTTTGCCGACAATGAGTCAAGTTTATTCGTCAGTAAAATTAATCAATGACAAGAGAATGATGCATGTAATTATATACAAAAAACACTAACGATGCAAGGCATAAGCAAGCTAATGAAGACATAAAAGCAGTATCATCATCGTTATATAACCATTCCGACTCGACTATATGAAAAAAAAAACATATTTTTGTGATTTTTTTTATGCTAACGGAAATGCAATAAATATGCAGATGAATGAAAACAACAGATTCATACTCTCCCCAAACCAAATCACACAATGTCCTCATTGTGTACAACAAATAATAAGAGGCATAAAAAATATGGGGAAAGATATGAAAGACGATGAAAGTGCAAAAGGAAAAAAAATGAAACTACTTACAAGATACATATAAAGGAGACATCCCCAAACCGCATCGAAGCATCCTCTTCATAATCGGAATTGTCGATGTCTCCGTCGCAAAAACGGTACCTACACACAAAAAACAACAAAAAAAACAAAAAAAAAACAAGAGAAACAAAGAAAATATATAGAACACATCTTAGTAACTTATGTGAATCGCCTAAAAAATAGGTCAAGGATCGCATTAGCTTGTCAAACAAGCTAGATCAATCAGCAGCAAAGTGGTCATAGGGAATCAACATCAACAAGCATGACCAATAATAAGTATGATAAGTAAGAAGAGTAGTGAGCAATTTATGAGAAAAGACATACAAACCAAATATCTCAAAATTAGCCCAAGTCTTATCATTTGACACAAATTGCACAAGAGGAGAGTCAAATAACTCAAAACTACTCAAAGCATCAAACTTATACTCTTCAACTCCCTTGAAGGAGTTATTATTATCACCATCTTCAATGCTCTCAAGAAGACAACCATCAAACGAGAAACCAAGAGCCAAAACAACCTCTTCTAAAAGAGTCTCACAATCCTCATCCATAATCATAGGATCAAGCAAAGGTGTAAGGGAATCGAGATCATGATAATCAATGGGTGAAAGAGATCCCTCTTCAAAACAATGGGAAAAGTCAAATTTCTCTAAAATAGGGTTTTCAAAGAAATCAAATTCGCAATCCCAAGTATCCTCAATGCTGAAACTCTCTTCACTCAAAGTATCATTCAAAAGTGCATTCTCTTCCCGACTCTCGTCCGTTTGAACTTTCCTCTCACGCTCACGGGCTTCTCCTTTGGTTAACTCTCTTTCCAAAACTTCAATATTGACATCAAATGACACACTCTCAAATTCACATGAACCAAAATACTCAATGTTATCCTCAGAAAGAACATCAGTCAAAGCATCCAAACACGCATTTTCCTCAAATATAACACTTTCCATCTCACAATCATTGTTTGCCACAACAACATTCACAAAATGAGAAGAATGTTTGATTAAAGGGTGTGAATGTTGCTCCGAAGGAGAATAAGGTGGTTCACAAGTATCCAAAGAATGCAAGTCATCATCCTGCATCAAGTTAGAAATCATATGGGTTTGGGGAACAATTTGGGATCGAACACTATACACATCATCAACATCTTCCTCAAATGGGCATATATCATGTCTAATAGATGCAACAGATTCAGTCATAACATAGTCAGTGGAATGTGAGAAATTAACTCTAGTATCTAACTTACATGGAGTATCATGTTCGTTTTCCTTTAAAGTTAGCATATCTATAAGTTGTTGCATCATTGCCTTAAGCTCCGATATCTCAGTCTTCCTCTTTATCTCTGACTCCAAACTGTTTCGGAATAAATATTGGAGTAGCGCCCATATTTTCACATAAGACATATATTTAAACATGCCTTCACAGTTTTCCTCAATATAAGCCCATGTGTGGACATGACATAGGTCCACCCCGACGCGGCCACGCGCGGGTTTGGGGAGGCGAATGAATCTCCATGAGATGGTCAAATTGAAATTTAAATCGAAGTTGAAGTCGCCACCGAATTTTATGGTTATTCGGAACCGTTCGAGCCCACTCTATGTCGTAGTGGGCCGTGTACAAAATACGGCCCATTTCCGATGTCAGAGTTTATTGGGCTCGTCCCTTTGCATATCGATATAGATGCCGACTAGAGCGGTTAATCGTATATTGAATGACTCTCGTTGCCAATGGTCTCAGACATCCGGAAACCACGGTTCTGAGTAAGGGGTGAGGGTACGTGTTGGGAAGTTCACTAAGAACACCCAACCCCGCCCGCACATTAGCGGCCTCTACTAGGATATCGAATGATGTTTTAATACGCGCGTTAGTTGAACGGTGAATGATATGCAAACATTGTTTTCCTAAGCATGTGAGGAATTGAACGGGTTGCTAAGTCGTTTAATGCATGAAAAATCTAACGTCAAAGTTGAATTTTAGCATGTGAGATTCGTTTTAGTATAATAAAACAAATGATAAAAAAAGAATGGATTTGCTACAAGATGAACAAACGAGTTAGTATCGATTAGTAAAACAATATAACGAAAAATAAATATGCGAGATCAAGAAAAATAAATATTAATCGAAATCTGAAAAATATTGTTAAAACGTTGTTTTGTATAAAAAACGAAGTTCGAAAAAATAATAAAAAAAGGACGAAAGACACGCCGAGACAGCCGGCCGCGCGGCTCGCCTGGGACGCCGGCGGGTCGCGTGGCGGCCTATTTTCGAAGGCGGTTTTTTTGAAATTCGATACTTTTATTAAATCGCGTACAAATATTGTATGATTCGTACTTGAATTAATATTTTCGATATTCGTTATATTCGATAATTGACTACGAAATCAATATCAAATACTTGGAATAGTTTTAGAAAAGATGTAAATTTTAGAAATCGCTTCGTAGAATAAATAATAAAACGAACGAAAAAGTTAAAAAAAGGTCTCGGGTTTCAGGCCCGTGCGCGAGCCGCCTGGGCGTGGCGCGCGCGACTCGCGTACGGGTCTGTCCGGTTTTTATTTTTTTGTTCGAAATTGCTAAATTTGATGAATCGCGTACAAAATATGAATTAATTTGTATTCGGTTCATGTTTTCGATTTTCGTCGTATCCGATATTCGATTATGAAATCGATATCGAATATTCGGAATGAATTTAAAAAGGTTTTGTAAAAATTGTTTGAAAAAAAAGGAATTTGAAAAAAAAATGTAACGATTTTAAACATCGTCGAGATCTTAATATAATTCTCTTCGATACAATATTCGATTATAGAAAATCGATATCATATTTTTAAGAATGTTTGTTATGAAAATAGTTTTTTTTTGTTAATATCGATATTAGAAAAATAAAAAAAACGACGCTTGACCCGTAAAAAGAAAACGGACGACGAGAAAGAGAAGAAAAGGAAAGGAGAAATCGGGTTTAGTACACCCTCAACCTACATGCTTTTGTTAACTCGGATCGGGGCTCGTCGGAATGTGGCTAGGCACGGGAGCGTCGAGGCAATGTCGGTCGGGTTAGGGTGGCTCGGTGAAGGGTGTCGGGTATCGGGACCGGTTTCCTTCGGGTTTGGATGTACTATCGGTTTCTTGATGCTAAGGAATTATGTATGTGTGTGTTATGATATTTTCTGACTTCTCTCAGGAATTCTGTCTATATGATAGGATGTTTTCTGATGTTAATATTTGATGTCGATAATCAATGTGTGTCTAAAGTGTTGAATGGGAGGTCCTATTTATAGGGGTTCCCGACCTTGACTTAGGAGAGATGTGTTTGAACTAGAATTACCGCTTGGGTAAGAAGCTGAGGAGAACGAGAATTCCGTTTTCTTGTGAAGGAAGAAAAAGGAGTCTCGGCTGGTTCATGCTGCTCGGCCGAGTGTTTTGCACTCGGTTGGGTGTTTGAATCGGTTTTCGGATAGGATTCCTACTTGAGATCGAATTCTACCCTTAAACGAACTTGTTTATTATTTTGTGTAGCTGATTTCGTAGAGTTGGAGTCCGAATTGGACACGTGAGACATCACGGTCAGCCCACAAGTCTCGGGAAATATCTTTGACCGGGTTTTGACTTGGTCGCTAAAAGACGGTTTTACCCCCGGTGTCGGATTCGACCCAAATTAGTGTTATTTGACTCGAAACGACCCACTGGGCCTGAATTTGAGGTTGGTTTTGTGAAATTTGTACTCCTTAAAAAGCCCAAGCTAAATATCTATGATTTCGAGCCCGTTTCTGAGTACGTTAAAGCATGTTAGCGTCCGATCATCATCGGGTGTTTGTCGGAAACTGCTATAGACACCTGGCGGTCAAAATGTGGGTGTCTACAGAGCCCCCACTCTGACTGAGGCTTGGACAAGGCGAAAGTCAGAGTAGCTACCAGGCCAATCAAAGATTAAGACCTGGCAGACTTCCGGTCGGGTCGTTTAAAGTCCATTAGACCTGCGTGAAGGGCCCGCCGGCCATGGATTAGAAATGTACCTGAACTGATGATGATAACTCCGTGGGGAATTGAACTCGTCGCATAAGACTTAGGTGTGCCTATATATGGGCTCATCCTGTTAAATGCCGCTGGGGAGTTATGTGAATTGCGCTGTCGTGATTTGTACCTGTATAAGTTACATAAAATTTTGCATGCAACACGTAGGCGAAACAAATATGACTCGCGCTGGGGAATAAAAATGATTTTTGCTGCATTTTGAAATCGAAGTCTTGAGAGCAACTCACGTGCTAGGAGATAGGTTTCCAAAATTGAAAGAGGTGGAGAAGAAATTTGCAGTTTAAATAGACTGAAATTTGACCTTGTTGCAAAGGATTTTCTCAAATGGCTAAGTTTTGCAAATTTATAATGAGAGTTTGAAGAGAGAGGCCTACCGACAGACTCGACTCTGGACGTGACAGAACGACTTGACAGACACGAACTGGACTCTCTAAGGTTGGACCGTGACTCGGTAGGGGGGTGGGCCACCTAAGATGTCAAGACTCTTAAGTTGCGCTATTCCGTAGCCTAGGCGAGTAGCAACACGGTCGTACATCGAAATGGGAAGGATGCGTTATAGGGGAATTGCAGTAGTCTGTAATGAGACTGTTTTTGCAGGACTTGGCAGTGGAATGCTGTAGACTAGTGCTCTTTTGAATCCTTTTTTATTTTAGGGTACATTTCCAAAGTGGGTATTGCTTCGAGTCGTGACAGATTCTTGTCCTCGAGTGAGCCGAGTACCAGGACACACTGTAGAAAGGTGGCTAGATTTTAAATGTATTTGGATTATGTGAGTGGATGGAGAACTTCCGCCTAGGAGAAGCCCCCAGGACGACAAAGCTAGCTGTTGAGAACATGACGGTGTCGTGACCGGAATGATGGTGCTTTTTGAATGTGTGTCAATGTGGGTGGTTGTGCCTCTGTTGAAAGGCTGCCTACGTATTCACGTGTGGTGAAATCAAACCAAGCCGTAGTTCAGTGGATTATGGTGCCTAGTTTATTAGGGCTTTGTGTGTAACTAGCCATAACGATGGTGTAGGCTAGGTGCATTCCCAATGATGTCTTGATCAAGGGGGGTAGACTAGTTAGGATATTGATCCTGTGACTGTGAGCATTCTCCGGGATAGCCCCCCAGAGGTGGTGTGAACTACTTGGGCACATTCTATGCCGACTGCAAGTTGAATTCCCGTGTTTGGGGTTGGTAACTGGTTTGAATGAAGAGAACTGGGATGGGATTTTAACGAGTTCTGCTCTTGGGGATTTTAACGAGTTCTGTTCTCGGGGATTTGATGAGTTTTGCTCTCGGGAATTTTAACGAGTTTTGCTCTCGGGGATTTTAACGAGTTTTGCTCTCGGGATTTGATGAGTTTTGCTCTCGGGGATTTTAACGAGTTTTGCTCTCGGGGGATTTGACGAGTTTTGCTCTCGGGGGGGATTTGACGAGTTTTGCTCTCGGGGGAATTTGACGAGTTTTGCTCTCGGGGGGATTTGACGAGTTTTGCTCTCGGGTCTTTGTATGGTGATTGTGAATTTTGTTATGTAAAGGGGAAGTCGAGTAAAATGGCTCGAACTTTGATCGGGATAAGTTTGGATAATGCGAGATCTGATTTCCATGTCTGGCCCTAATGGTTAGGGGTATCCTATGGAGCTTGAATCCTCAAAATTCCGGGCTGTCTCTGGCATGGGTCTCGGGAAGGTCTTGAGGGTTGTAATGTGGGAAGGCTAAATGTGGTGTTAGCTGACCAGCTTGATTGTCTCTCCCTTATTGAATGGTATGGTTTTTTGAATATTTTTTGGTTGACCTCTTAGCCCCGGTCTCGGGATTCTTCATTTGGATTGACCGCTTAACCTCGGTCATGGGTGCCTCTCTTTTTTTTATAATGGCCTACTTTTTTGTTTTGGCCTTTTGCTTTTTCTTGTACTTTTGATTTTTTTCGTCCAGTTTTTTTGTCATGGCCAGCTCTTTTGTTTTGGCCGTTTGCTTTTTTTTTGTCAGACTAACACCTAGGGTAGGGATTGGTCAGTCTTATTGGATGGGTGTTTATTGTGGGAAATGGGCTTGCCTCCCGTCTTTAACCCAAACTAAGAGATTACCTAGATTTGTCATAGGATTCGATACTGCTCCTGCTAAGGGTAGTTATGTGGCTTTCTATACCAAACATGGAATAGGTAAAAGGAAAACACGGGCTCGGTTTCCTGCAGTCATTATAGATGTGCCTATAATAGTCACGTGCGTGTGCTCACAGTGTATGATGGTGTTCATCATGTTCTCGGAAACACATAAGGAAAGTATATATGAGAAATAGAAAAAGTTGATTTTATTGAATTTTGAAAAAGAGGACAGAATACAATTGACTCTGACTCCGACTTTGAAGTTGAAATAAATAGTATATCCTAGACTCGGACTCAGACTTGGACTTAAATCAAATCCGGACTCTTGGATGCATAAGAGGTAGATTGGATGCTTTGGTCATCGGGCCCTGTATAGTCCATGAGGGGCTTTGCAAGTGACAATGTTTCCAAAACGGGAGTCTTCCCGGCATCGAGGAAGTCTTGAATGAGGTGTTTCAGTTTCCAGCACTGTTCTGTATCGTGTCCCCTCCCTCTGTGGAATTTACAGTAATGCTCGTCGTTCCATGCTTTGGAGCGTTTTTCCAAAGGTGGGTCGGCTGTTGGGCCTATAGGTAGTATTAGGCCCTTCGGAACCAACCTCTGGAAAGCGACGGTGTAGGACATATCCAAGTGGGTAAATGTCCTTTCCTTTTATTGGTTCTTGATTTTTGGAGAGGTGACTTGAGGGTTACCTCTCTCGGTCTTGCCATCTTGAGGGTATCAGACAGTTTTGTAAGAGTGTTCACCTTTCAAATGGCTCGGTTGGGTAATTGGTTGTCTTACTCGCTCTAGTTGTGTTAGACGAGCTCGGGTTCTTACAAGATCCTCTTCGATGATGGTTACCCTGGAACTTAGGTTATCTAGGGCAGTATTGATTTTCGAGAAGATATTGTTAATGGAGCAAGATAGCATAAGCATACTCCCCTGGATATCCCCTTTCTCGACGGCGCGGGATTTGTTATGGTTTGGTAGTGTCTCGTTCATAGGGTCCCTGATCGGAAGAAACGACAGGTGTTAGAACTCGCCTAAGCTCGGTTTTGCGCAAATGCAAGAGAGAGAGAGTCAAACTAGGTACGACCCGGGGGCGGGAATGACTAAGATTCTATGACCGGGTTACTTAAATGTTAATCCAGACAAAGTAACGACTGTGACCTAGACTCGACCACGAGACTCGAGCTGTACAAGGATAAGTCCGAAAATGGGGCGACCGTATTTGATAGTGCCACGTGCTTGGACCAACCGTGGTGACCTAACCCTAGGTGACCCGAGTATTCGTAGCGTGGGTACGACTCGAAGAAGGCATCATAAGGACGCCGGTGTAGGATGATTGTAGGGTACTCTCTAGGGTAACCGTGGTTGACTGCTCGGGTGGAGGACAGCCCCCTGAGTAAGGCTAGAGACTCAGATGGTGTGACATCTAAGTGACTCGAAAGTGGGATACGTGAGACAACACGTGCAAGACATGACCCTTAGAGCAACCGTGATTGATCACTCTGCTGAAGGGTAGCCCCCCAGTGGGGAAAAGCCTGAAATGGAAATGACTCGGAAAGGACACCTAGACGGGTGACTCGTGAAAGGTGGGCCTCCCTTAGGATTCGGCGTGTGGGCCGAGTCTTGTTCGAAGGAGGGCCCACGTGAGATATTCCCCAGACCCTTGGACTCGATTGTGTAAATGGGCCTTCCTTCGTAGGAGTATGTCCTACGTAGATAGGCCTTGCCTTGACAAATAAGGCGGACTGAGATAAGGAGGAAACCCGTGATGTAAGATCGACAGAGTTTCGACGCTAAAGACTTCGACGACTTATGACACGACCCGACACTGCTAAATACGGGAAGTCGTAAGAAGATGAAGTTTTAAAATATGATGATTTTTGAAAGGCCCGAAAAATTCGGGGAGACCCGGCCCTTTTTCAAGAAAAAACGGAAAAGGTGGGCCGGGTGACGGTTTGAAAGTTTCGAAAATAATTTCGAGTTTTAAATTGGGCATAATACCGGCTAGAAAATAGGCTGCTTTGAGTCAAATCGTAAATCCTAATTTCGGTAGCATTCCGGGGTTTTGAAAAGTTGAATATTTGGAATTTTGAAACTTGAGTATCGAAAAGATCTTCCGACAATTTGAAAATTGAAGATGAGATCCCGAAGATTTGAAAATCGAAAACGGCTTCTCGAAGGTTTGAAAATTGAAAATGGTATCTCGAAGATTTTGAAAATCGAAATTGGTATCTCGAAAATTTTAAAATCAAAATTGAATTTTGAAAATTCGAAAATCGAATGGTGGATCGGAAATTCGAAATTTGAAATGGGCATCATGTCGGCTAGAAAATAAGCTTGTTTTGAGTCAAATCTTAAGTCTAAATTTCGGCAGCTTTCCGATTTTTTAAAATTTGAATATTTTCGAAAAGATGCATTTTTGGAATTTCGGAATTTTGAATATCGAAGATGAATTTCCGAAAATTTGAAAATTGAAAACAGGATCCCGACTTTTTAAAATTGGCGAAAATATCATTGGTCTTGAATTTTTTGAAAAGACAGAAATTTTGAATTTTTGAAATGGATTTTTGAAAGCCCGAAGAGAAATTCGGGGGATGGCCCGGTTTTTTTCGAAAGAAAAAAAAACGGAAATCGAACCGGGCGACGGTTTAGCAAGTTCGAAAATAGTTTTGAGTTTTAAATTGGGCGTAGTACCGGCTAGAGAAAGGGCTATTTTGAGTAAAATCGTAAGTCCTAAATTCGGTATATGTCCGGGGTTTTTAAATTGGATATTTTGAAAAGGATGCAAATTTTTGAAAATGATGACGGTTTTGAAAAAAGATATAGATCAAGTAGCACGTAGTCATGGAAACAGTATAATGACGCCATGTATGCTCTTAGTCTAAGTCTCGGTCAGTCTATAAGGGTCTATACTAGGGATGGCAACGGGTCCGGGACCCTACCCAGACCCTCCGGGTCTTACCCGAACGGGTCGGGTACGGGTCCTAATTTTTTTGGACCCTGCGGGTACGGGTCGGGTATGGGTCCTTCAAAAATGTTCCGGGTCCGGGTCCGGGTCTTAAAAGTCGGACCCGGACCCGACCCTTAGACCCGTATATTCCCATATTTGAGAAATGAAACACTAAAGAATAAGCAAAAAAAAGGAATGATTTGCAATCAAATCGGTTTATAAAAGCGAGTTATATATATTTGAGACACAAAATATGTCTATAACTCACTGTAACTTTGCAATACTCCATTGTTTTCTAAACTTGTATTGTTTTTTTTGTTTGCAAGCCATAAGTCGTAACACATAGGAGAGGAGCTTTAATTTAGCTTTTGAAATATCGGATTATAAATCGTACATATTAAAAATATAACATATTAAATTAACGTTCATTGGACCCGTGACGGACCCGGACCCTACCCGTACCCATCGGGTCCGGGTAAGGGTCTAAAAATTTTGGACCCTTAAGGGTCCGGGTCCAAATTTTGAGGACCGGGTCCGGGTCCTGCCGGACCCGACCCATACCCGCCCCGTTGCCATCCCTAGTCTATACCAGTGTACATAGCCTATCGAGAATCGGGGCGGACTCCCTAACTCGAGTTGAGATTAGGACATGCCGTAAAACCCATACGAATCGGCTAATGGACACCTTTGACATAACCAATTTGGACTATATCAATGGTATAGTGGGACGTCGGTCACCAGTACCGGTCCGGGAAAAATGGGGTTATGCATGAACCGTAAAACTAAAACGCGTATTGTACTAGTCAAACGATTTCTATTCGAGTCTCACCCTGAAGGATACCGAAGGTTATTAACGCATCAGTAAATCCCCAGCGGAGTCGCCAAATTGTGGACATGACATAGGTCCACCCCGACGCGGCCACGCGCGGGTTTGGGGAGGCGAATGAATCTCCATGAGATGGTCAAATTGAAATTTAAATCGAAGTTGGAGTCACCACCGAATTTTATGGTTATTCGGAACTGTTCGAGCCCACTCTATGTCGTAGTGGGCCGTGTACAAAATACGGCCCATTTCCGATGTCAGAGTTTATTGGGCTCGTCCCTTTGCATATCGATGCAGATGCCGACTAGAGCGGTTAATCGTATATTGAATGACTCTCGTTGCCAATGGTCTCGGACATCCGGAAACCACGGTTCTGAGTAAGGGGTGAGGGTACGTGTTGGGAAGTTCACCAAGAACACCCAACCCTGCCCGCACATTAGCGGCCTCTACTAGGATATCGAATGATGTTTTAATACGCGCGTTAGTTGAACGGTGAATGATATGCAAACATTGTTTTCCTAAGCATGTGAGGAATTGAACGGGTTGCTAAGTCGTTTAATGCATGAAAAATCTAACGTCAAAGTTGAATTTTAGCATGTGAGATTCGTTTTAGTATAATAAAACAAATGATAAAAAAAGAATGGATTTGCTACAAGATGAACAAACGAGTTAGTATCGATTAGTAAAACAATATAACGAAAAATAAATATGCGAGATCAAGAAAAATAAATATTAATCGAAATCTGAAAAATATTGTTAAAACGTTGTTTTGTATAAAAAACGAAGTTCGAAAAAATAATAAAAAAAGGACGAAAGACACGTCGAGACAGCCGGCCGCGCGGCTCGCCTGGGACGCCGGCGGGTCGCGTGGCGGCCTGTTTTCGAAGGCGGTTTTTTTGAAAATTCGATACTTTTATTAAATCGCGTACAAATATTGTATGATTCGTACTTGAATTAATATTTTCGATATTCGTTATATTCGATAATTGACTACGAAATCAATATCAAATACTTGGAATAGTTTTAGAAAAGATGTAAATTTTAGAAATCGCTTCGTAGAATAAATAATAAAACGAACGAAAAAGTTAAAAAAAGGTCTCGGGTTTCAGGCCCGTGCGCGAGCCGCCTGGGCGTGGCGCGACTCGCGTACGGGTCTGTCCGATTTTTTTTTTTTTGTTCGAAATTGCTAAATTTGATGAATCGCGTACAAAATATGAATTAATTTGTATTCGATTCATGTTTTCAATTTTCGTCGTATCCGATATTCGATTATGAAATCGATATCGAATATTCGGAATGAATTTAAAAAGGTTTTGTAAAAATTGTTTGAAAAAAAAGGAATTTGAAAAAAAAAATGTAACGATTTTAAACATCGTCGAGATCTTAATATAATTCTCTTCGATACAATATTCGATTATAGAAAATCGATATCATATTTTTAAGAATGTTTGTTATGAAAATAGTTTTTTTTGTTAATATCGATATTAGAAAAATAAAAAAAACGACGCTTGACCCGTAAAAAGAAAACGGACGACGAGAAAGAGAAGAAAAGGAAAGGAGAAATCGGGTTTAGTACACCCTCAACCTACATGCTTTTGTTAACTCGGATCGGGGCTCGTCGGAATGTGGCTAGGCACGGGAGCGTCGAGGCAATGTCGGTCGGGTTAGGGTGGCTCGGTGAAGGTGACGGGTGAAGAGTGTCGGGTATCGGGACCGGTTTCCTTCGGGTTTGGATGTACTATCGGTTTCTTGATGCTAAGGAATTATGTGTGTGTTATGATATTTTCTGACTTCTCTCAGGAATTCTGTCTATATGATAGGATGTTTTCTGATGTTAATATTTGATGTCGATAATCAATGTGTGTCTAAAGTGTTGAATGGGAGGTCCTATTTATAGGGGTTCCCGACCTTGACTTAGGAGAGATGTGTTTGAACTAGAATTACCGCTTGGGTAAGAAGCTGAGGAGAACGAGAATTCCGTTTTCTTGTGAAGGAAGAAAAAGGAGTCTCGGCTGGTTCATGCTGCTCGGCCGAGTGTTTTGCACTCGGTTGGGTGTTTGAATCGGTTTTCGGATAGGATTCCTACTTGAGATCGAATTCTACCCTTAAACGAACTTGTTTATTATTTTGTGTAGCTGATTTCGTAGAGTTGGAGTCCGAATTGGACACGTGAGACATCACGGTCAGCCCACAAGTCTCGGGAAATATCTTTGACCGGGTTTTGACTCGGTCGCTAAAAGACGGTTTTACCCCCGGTGTCGGATTCGACCCAAATTAGTGTTATTTGACTCGAAACGACCCACTGGGCCTGAATTTGAGGTTGGTTTTGTGAAATTTGTACTCCTTAAAAAGCCCAAGCTAAATATCCATGATTTCGAGCCCGTTTCTGAGTACGTTAAAGCATGTTAGCGTCCGATCATCATCGGGTGTTTGTCGGAAACTGCTATAGACACCTGGCGGTCAAAATGTGGGTGTCTACACCGTGTCGCATCATCGACACCATCGTAAATCATATGACTCACCTCCCACACACTCACATAATAGCCATTTTGAGTAATAAAAGAGTCAAGTCTATCAAAATAAGTATGCAGTGGTTCATATTCAAATTGAGGAAAGTGGAAGATAGTCATAAAAATGGTAGAGAAAAAAAAAATAGAAAAACAAAAAAAATCTAAGAAAAAAAATAATAATAATAATAATAATAATAATAATAACAACAATAATAATAATAATAAGGATTATTTAATAGCAATAATACTGACTATTGAGCGTATTCCAATAATAATACCAATTACAGTTAATCCCAGAATAATACATCGAATTGGAGTATTCGAATGATAACGGTACAGTTGCGTATGTTACCTGCAACAATAGGTAACCTTCCTGAAAAATGACCTGCTACTTCAATCTATTCAATCTACACCCACCCTCCTTTACCCTATTTTTTCATCTCCCTCTTACTTAAATCCTTGTCTTCAATGGCAACTCTGCAAAAAAAAATTAAAAAAGTCTTGATTTCCATTACCCTCCTCTCCTCATTAAATCTAATAATGGATTTTCCATCAAGACATAAACATAAACTTCATTAATTAAAAAAAACATACGGAGCATTATCCAATGTGATAATCAATCAAACCATTGAAATTAATTATCGCCCCATCTCTGATTCTTTGTCTCCTTCAACTCCCAGGTACTCTCTTTTCGATTTTAAGCATTGCTAATTTGTTTTTATTTTGTACAAATTTGGGGTTTTGGTTTTAGTTAGGTTTTTTCTGGGTTCGTATTTATTCGATTACCGTTTCGATTATGATTTCTGGGTCCAATTCGAGACTTGATTCGCTTCTAATTTCCAATTTTAGCACAATTCACTTGGTCAATCAAATACTATTTTATCTTTCTGCAAATTTCGACAATTTGGGGTTTTGTTTTGATTAGGTTTATTTTCTGGGTTTATATTTATTCGATTAGTGTTTCGATTATGGTTTCTAGGTCCAATTCAGGAGTTTATGTTTTAATAAACCGTCCACTAAGTTTTGTGAAATCTGTTTTGTCATTCACAATTGTTGTACCAGATTTCTTCCTCTTACCAGGTCTAGATTCATCCTCAAGGGAAAGTGAGAAGTAAATTGAGAGTGAAGTAAATGGTAATGGTGATAGAAGGAATTAAATGAGGCGCTTAAGGGGAGGTGGACCAGTTATTCAGGTAACCGGTCCACTGTACCATTATCATTAGAATACTTCAATTCAATGTATTATTCTGGGATTAACTGTAATTGGTATTATTATTTGAATACGTCCAATAGTCAGTATTATTCCTATTAAATAACCCTAATAATAATAACAATAATAATAATAAAATAATAAAAAAACTAAGAAAAACAAATTATAAGAATCGTCTCAGGAAACTAAAATTCCCCGAAATAAAAGACAAACTAAAATTAACAAGCAGAAAAACACTGTCTCCCCGACAACGGCGCCAAAATTTGATAAGCTAGTCATGTACCTATCAAAAATAACCAACTACGGTCCAACTAAAAATATAGCTAGGGAAGTTGGAATCGATTTCACAGGGAGACAAATAAATCCTACTCGCAATTAAAGTCTATCTTAGTAACCAAATCGGGGGTTTGTAATTTGTGTTTAACTAATCTAAAAGTAGTGAAGGAAAAGAAAAATTAAAAGAGAAGAAATAACTAAAATAAATAGGATGAATTAAGACGAATTAATATGGAGAGAGAACTAGGATTGTCGATTCACCATGAATTTCCTACGGTCACGGTCTAGGTCACAGGTCTGTCGCAGATATTGGTCTGAGGGGTAGTGAAAAGGTCCTTCCGGTCCGCTATTCACCCTAGAATGCTTCTAACGGCTTCCGATCTTATTAGGGCAAATTAATGTGTTGTAGCAGGTCTAACTCTTACCAAGCTTCCGATCTTAGGTTCGAGTTCACCAATTCAATTAATCAATTACGTCAACTTAATCAATTAATCTCAATTAAATGCTACAATTAACAACTCAAACGCAATATCGTAGACAGATCTATAAACTAATTAGCAATCATATTCAATTCATGGATCCCCTAAATCCTAGCAAGGGAAATTAGCTACTCATGAAGAAATTTACGACAACAATAATAAAGATGATAAATAAATTAAGCATAGTGAATAGATCTAAAGAGAAATTAAGAATAAAAGAATTAATAAGATTAAGAGAGAAAGAATAAAGAACAAAGAGAATAAGAAAGAACAAAGAAAGAATTAGACTACCGAGTTTAAAGGAAGAGTAGAAAAGAATTCATAAATCTAGATCTAAAAGTTTAGGGTAGAGAGAAATTTAAAGAGAATAGTCTAAAGAGAATTAGAAGCCTAAAATAATCCTAGAATTCTAGTCTAATAGTTTCTTAAATACTAAGCTAAAACAAAAGCCCAAAAGTCTTATTAACCCTAAACATCAAATTAAGAAAGTCTCGATCTTCGTTTAGTCTCGAGAATAGTCGGTCGACTATATTGATAGTCGTTCGACTATTATTGACCTATTTCCGTTCTCAGCACTACGCGCTCAACTTCAAACGCTTGCCATTTCTTTGTTACTTCTTCAAATCGGGAGTGTAATATACCGTTGGAAAGCTAAGAGAAAGAGATTTCCAACACAACTAGAATCAGCTCAATTGGAGTTGTAGAACTCAAGATATTCACGTTTTAAGTAGACCCATTTGGAAACGATCATTCTCTTTTCTTATTTCGCATCAGATTTCATCTTTAAGCAGGAGTTTTGCCTTGTTTATGCATCAACGGGTCCATACCTGCATAAGATGCAACATGACCACAAAATATCAAATTCGGGGAAAATAGTAGACAATGCTACTCGATATGCATGGAAATGCGTGCGTAAAAGACGAAATAATCATATATAAATCGCACGTATCACTTAACCTAGGGTTTTGTGCCCCTCTTGTGCCTTAAGTGAGCCTCTTTAGGGTAGAGTAGTGTAGGAAGATCTCCTTAGTAGTAGTAGTAGTAGTTCACATAGTAAAATTCCATAGATTTAGTAAAAACTCTCTTTGTATTAGATTAATTCTACTCTATAATTTGTAATCAAGTTTCCATCTTTAGTTGAAGACTTGGGTTTTTATTGAAGATTCAATGGTTTTGCAAGGGTTTAGTGACAAGATCTTTGTATTATTTCCTGAAGCTTCATCTTTTATATTAATCTTCATCTTCCTCCTTTAGTTTCTCCATTATTGATAGTTTCTTTCCTCTCTCTTTCTCCATTAGTTACTTTTATTTTTAGTTTCTTGTTAATCCATTGTTTGTTTTGTCATTCTTCATGTTAGTGTAGTTTTCCATTGTTTGTTTGTTTATCTCTCTCCTTAGATTGTTTCTCCATAGTTTGTGTGTTTGTTTATTTTCCTCCTTAGTGTTGTTTTGTTAGTGTAGTTTTCTTTATCGTGTTAGATTAGTTGTTTCTCCTCTAGTTTAATCATGTTTAGTTTTTCTTCTAGTCCCCTTAGTGTTAATTTTATTATGGGTAGTGATTAGATTTTAGTTAGGGGGCTAGGGGAGGAGGAATTCTAGGAAAAGGTTTTATCTTGTGAGAATATTGCATTTGAGGGTGATATTCTCTTGATGGCATTGTTGTGTTTTGTTTGACTTAGATTGATCACCTAGGTTGACTTGACTCACTCGGACCAATATGGGGAAACTCGGGATTTGGGTAATTCTGTCTAGAGACCTTAGTTTATTCGTCGCAAAGCGGGCTTAGACTTGGTTGGTAGGGAAACCGAAAGGTGGAACCTCCCTTATCCACCTTGTGATAATTATTGCAATGTTATACTTTTATCTTGTTTTCCGACTCCCCGACTCTCGCTAACGCCTTTCCCATTATTGTTTCTAGCCTTAGTTGTGTAGCTCGCTCGCATTAGTTCAACTCTCCTCGTCCCAAAACCCCCATCTCAATCCCAAACGCGACTAAACCTTAGACTTGACCAATATCGCTTAACCGCCTCCCTGTGGTTCGACCTCGACTTGCCGCTACTACATAGTAGTGAGTTGGGACTAAAAATATTGTTTGCATGCGTGTCAGCGACAGCGCGCATCAGGCATTCCCAGAAAAATTCGTGTCTATAATCATGCAATGCATCTCGACTCCTACTTATTCTATTGTTTTGAATGGGGCTTCATTCGGTTTTTTTAAAGGTAAGAGAGGCCTCCGTCAAGGAGACATATCCCATCTTTTATTCACACTGTTCAAGGAATATCTCACGAGAACCATTGGTTATGCCACAACAAAATGGCCATTCAAATACCACCCGCAATGCAAGGAGCTAAGGTTAACCCACCTAATTTTTGCGGACGATCTCCTTCTTTTTTGCAAGGGAGAAGTTCCCTCTATCATGCTTCTTATGAGGGCCTTTTCTACTTTCTCCCAAACCACAGGTCTCAATATGAATAGGGAGAAATCAGAAGTTTATTACTGTGGAGTTAAAGATCAGGATAAAAATGACTTATTTCAGGTGACCCGCATCAGGGAGGGTTGTCTTCCTTTTCGATATTTGGGAGTTCTGATTCAAGCAAGGAAAATCAATAGACAAGAATGTGACATTCTAATTGAGAAGATCATTTCTCGTATCAGGAGTCTGGGGGCTCGTAAACTGTCGTACGCGGGTCGTGTTACCTTGATAAATTCAGTCCTCAAGACTCTCTACAACTACTGGTGTAGTATTTTCTTACGCCCAAGTACATTGTTAGAAGAATCGAAGAGATTTGTAGGAATTACCTTTGGGATGGAAGTGGGGAGTATAGAAGAATTCCTCTTGTTGCTTGGGAAAAAGTCACGTGGCCAGAGACGTCAAGTGGTTTAGCGAATAAAAAACCAGCTGACAGTAACACAGCAGCAGTTGGTTGTTGTGTGTCAAATTAAGACCGTTTTTCCTCCCATTTAGACCCATTTTTCCCTCGTTTTGCGAGACTTGAGCGCGATTATCGCCGTATTTTGAGTAATTCTCGCATTAGTGTCTCTCTTTTGCATTTTATGTGTTTTTGGTAGTTTTCTGTCTATTTTGATAGGATTTTCGACCAAAAACGTGTTTGAGCTCCTATGAGCATGAGAGAGAGGGAAACCGTCCAAAAAGCAAAGCACACAACTCAAAATCCAAAGTCCAAACCCAAGAGGTGAAACCTTGAGCAAAAAGGAAAAAAACTATAGTCCATTGGGCATCTTCACCGGAGAGGTCGAACTTCAAATGAATATATCTAGAGTTCTAGACCTCAAATCGAAGGGATTCTAGTTGGAGGTGAAAGCTTATCTTCTTAGCTTTCCAACGACATATTACATGCCCCAATAGAAGTTCAAACGAGAGAGTTACGGCCCTCTGAAGTCACAGGGCGAAATTTCGTCAAATGGTGGTCCTCCCCAGATTGCCATTTCGGACAAAAAAGTTCGCCGGGCGAAATTTCACCCTACGAGATTTTGACCGGCAAAACTTCGCCCGACGGTATTTCAACCATATTGGAGAGAATCCGTAGGGCAAAACTTCACCCTATGAAGACTCATTGGGCAAAGTCTCACTCAAATAGTAGAAGTCTCACTAATGGGCAAGGATTGGATTATGGGCTTAAGATTGTGTAACCCATTAAGAGCTTATTATATATAGTAACCCTAGGTTTTCATTTGATTTTTGTGCCTTAAGCGTGCCTCTTTAGGGTAGTTTAGTATATCTCCATAAAAAGTAGTAGTAGTAGTAGTAATTTACATAGAAAAACTCCATAGATTTAGAAAACTTTCTTAGTTTAGATTAAATCTACTCCATAATTGAAATCAAGCTTCCATCTTTGTTGAAGAATTGGGTTTTATTTGAAGATTTTTTGGGTTTATCAGGGGATTATTGACAAATCTCTTTATTCCCCTCATCAAGATTCAACCTTTATTTATGCAATTTTCTTATTTATTGTAGATCATCATAGTTAGTATATTTCTCTTCCACTCTCTAATCTCTAGATTTTATTTATGTTGTTCTAGATTATTTTATAGTTTATATTGTTGGATCGTAATTTCCTTATCGTTTTGTTGTTATTTTCTTTAGATTTAGTTATTAAGCATGCTTTAGTTAATTTCTTCTTTATTAATGTTTTGTTGTTTTCCATCATGATTAGTGAGTAGATTTCTTGTTGAGGGGTTTAGGGATGAGGACTTGGATTATTTGAATTGAGGGATGTTGGTGGGTTGCTTGCTTGTTGATTTATCAAGTTTGAAGTTTTTGTGTCTGTGTTGACTTAGACTGTAGCTAAATCGACCTTGACTCACTCCTATCAGTGTGGGGAAACTCGGGGTAGGAGTTACCTTGACTTGAGACTTATCATTTTTCGCCGCGAAAGCGGGTTTTTAGGTGGGTTGAGTGAAGAAACCGAAAGGTGGCATTCTCCCTTTATCAACGTTGTGACTAAAACCCGATTCCGAGATTCTTAGACCCCAATTTCCGAATCCCGACTTCCCCCTAACACATTTTCCTTAATTGATCATCTCTTGTTTTTTATTGCGTTTTAGTATAGACTCGACCCTTAAAACCCCCCTTTTTAGACCCCAAACACGCTTCTCTTACTCAATTGCATTCCGTTCCCTGTAGACCGACCTCGACTTACCACGAATACTTGTTTGTTTTTGTGTAATCTCGAGTCTTACAAATATCGTTTGATCCCCCGTCCTTCGTTAATGACCGATCCGATTGGGAGGCGATCAAAATGGCGCCGTTACCGGGGACGGCGATAGTTAATTGAGTTTTAGTCATTGTGTTTGGTTAAAAAAATTAAAAAAAAAACAAAAAAAAAAGGTTAGTCTTTTTGTTTGCTTCTTGGTGTTCATGTTGCTTGTCTCTTGCATTCATCTCATTCGTTGACCAATCCCTTTTATACCTCTCATGATGACCTTAGCCGACCATAGTAGACTCTATGACCACATGGCTACCTCACCTATTACCATTAGAGATGAGGATAGAGCAAAATTTGAAGTGGATCAAGTATTTATCACGGTGCTTCAAAGAGATATGTTTTGGGGATTGCCTAATGAAAATGTGCTTGAGCACCTTGCGGAATTTCATACAAATTGTTTAGTTGTGAGGAAGAATTGTTTTTCCAATCAACACCTTTAAACTCTTAGTTTTTCCTTTCACCCTTGGAGGTAAAGCCAAGAAATGGCTACATTCTTATCCTCCTAACACATTTTGTAGTTGGGATGAACTTGTTCAAGCCTTTCTAAACCACTTCTTTCCACATCACAAGACCAATAAACTTAGACGAGAAATCCTTACCTTTGAACAAGGTGAGTTTGAGTGTTTAAGTGATGCTTGGGATAGATTTCGAGATTTGTTGACATATTGCCCACGTCATGGGATTCCGGTTTGGCTAACCACCACAATATTCTTTGACAACTTGTTTGAATACGTTAGAGACTTGATTCATATTTCGGCCGGTGGTAACTTTTATGAATTAGGTGGTGATGAGGCGAGATTATTGCTTGAGAAAGTGGCTAGAACCGATGCCCGTGAGGGATATGGGAGAGTGACACCTTTGAGAGAACCGAGAGTTGAATCTTCCACTCTTGTTTGCAATGTTCAATCCTCTTCTGTTAACTCTTCTCCAATTTTTATGAATAATTTGCATGATTCTTCACCTTATGCCATTTGTGATGATGTAAAACATGAGCTTAATGCTTCTTCTTCTTCTTATACATCTCCACCCCTTTCTTATTTGGATATAATATATGAAGATGATGATGTGCATATTGTTCAATCCCAACATGCTCCCCCTCTCCCTTTGAATACATGTGTTGTGCATGATTCTCCATTGCAGTTGATTGATAATGATGCTCTTGATAGTAATTTTATGGAGTCATGTAATAATTGTGATGATGTCAATGTGTCTTGTAATGATGATGTGCTTGAGCTAATTAACTCCTCTTCTTTGCAACATGATATGAGCTCCAAGCCTTTAAATGTGACACTTGATGATAATCTTGGGAGTAGGAGATGTGTTGGTGATGAGGTTATTGAAGAGACTCTTGATGAGGAATTTGAGGGTGTTGATGAGCCTTATAATGAGGAAATTGTGAGTATGTCTTGTGATGTTCTTGACATGAAGAGGGATGATGATTGTGTATTAATGGAGGTTGAGAACCTCGTTCTTTCCCTTGAGAATGATTGCATCCCCCACTTTGTTGATGATGAGAGTAAATTTGAGGACATACCTACAACTACTTGTGATAAGCCTATTGAGCTTTCCATGACCAACACCTTTGAAAATCCGACAATTGAGAGCTTAGGTGATGTTGATGCATAATCCTCTATTTGAGCGCATGATAGAGGGAGTTAGAAGTGAAGAGGGTGAGATGTTTGATGATGGAGCGAATTGTGGAGAAGCTCCTAAGACCCACCTTATTAAGGAGTATAAGACTTTGAAGTGATAATGGAAAGGATGAGGAGAACTCTAATGTGATCATTATTGAGGTATTGTCTAAGGATGACTTCTTTTACCCTCACCTTCTTGATAAAATGTCTCTCCCTACCCCTTTACAAGTCTCACTTAAGCTAGATTTGAATGGTTCCTACACCATATATCCTCCATCCTCTTTGATATTCCTTCCTCACTCACATAAGAAGTTTAACAATGACATGAAAGCGCCTTTTGAACATAGAGGGATGATGGATACTCTATTATTTGCTTTGACCTCTTATGTTTATGTGCTATCTTTGTGCATCAATGCTTTCTATTATCATTTCTTTGAGTTCCATGCAAGATTGTTTGATCTACTTCTAAGAGCATTGAATTGCTCTTTACTTGAAAACTCGAATGAGTTTTTCCCCGGTAAGTTGAAATCGAAATGGCCGGGTCCATTCGAGGTGACCAAGATACAACCATATGGATTAATTGAAATCTCAAGCCCGAAAACCGGGAAGTTTATGGTTAACGGACAGCGCTTAAAGATTTATCATGCCAGTCACGTTCGTGAGACCTTTGTTACCGAAAAACCTGGTGAGCTCCCGTTGGGGAGCATTGATTAACCTCCTCTCAATTTGATGTAGGTTTGGTGGTATCCTCAACAACCACCTTGTATATATGTATCATATTTCTTTGTGTTTGTTAGCTTGAGAACAATGGATGAACTTGGATTTCGCCATGGAGCAATTATTTGGATGCAGATCAAGCTTTTGGAGAAGTTATGGAGCTTAATTTGAAGACCACAAGCATGTTTGTGGGACATATTGATTATGTAATGTGAGTTGTGTCGTTATTTTAAATTTTAGGTGATTATTGAAGAGCCATTAAATGGCAAGGCGGAAAAACTAATCATACAAGACCGCCGGGCGAAACTTCGCCCGGTGAGATCATTGAAGGTTTTCCGTCGGGTGAAACTTCACCCGATGGAATTTTGCCATGCCGAAGGATTTGCTGAAGATTTGCCGTCGGGTGAAATTTCACCCGATGAGGTTATGACCGGGCGAAATTTTGCCCTGCGAAAAAATCCCAGAATTGCCAGATTTGCCGGAATAGACGAGAAACCGTCGGGCGAAACTTCGCCCGATGAGATTTTCATCGGGTGAAACTTCACCCGGTGGAAAGGTTGGCAGAAATTGATTTTCACGACGAAAACCCATCCGGTGAAATTTTACCCGATGGTACTCGACCGGGTGAAACTTCACCCGGTGAATTTGGTCGGATCACCTATACACTATTTACTCACTACAATATCAATTCCCTCCTTCCCGAATACCCCACATAACTTTCTCTCCAAACACAAACACCAAATATTCACAATCTACCTTTCAAACTTTCCTTTCCCTCCTCAATTACCTTTATTTATATCACCTTTACCTCACCCTCATTTCACCTTATCACTCCTCGTAAAATCAAACAAAAATACCCCAACCACATTCATACCTCCTCTCCATCTTGGGTGATTATTTTGGGTGCTTGATGAGGTGAAGCTAAAGTTTTTGGGAATATTCTTGCAAATCTATTACTATGGAGACAAGAGCAAAGCGAGCCGCTCGTAAGCAAGGTATGGCTTCGACTTCTACACCTTCTAAATCTTCTAAATTTCTAAATCTTCTAAGCCTACAAATTTAGCTTGTCTTAATACTTCTTTAGCTCAGACCTTCTCTAAAAAGATCTTTCAAAGCACTAGGTGGCCTTGTCCCCACACAACGACCAATCTAGGAATAGTAGACGATATTAAAGAGTTGTCCTCGAGGACCGGAACTAGCGAGCTCCTTAGCCTCGCGGCCTTCACCTATAAAGACCTTACTTGCGAGTTCCTAGGAACTTTTGTCATTGACAATCCAACCACACCAAGAGCGGTCAAATTTAGACTATTCGGCAAACCCCATCGTTTGACTATTTCCGAGTTTGGCCTAGTGTTAGGCCTACCTTCATCGGGTACCGGACTTAATGAACCCTCGAGCAACATACAAGCCTGTGTATCTAGGAGATATCTTTGGAAGCGCATATCACGCTGTAAAGGGGGTTACGAGGCTAATTTATCCTTTGCCTCCGAAATCCGTAACCCCGCAATTCGCTATTTTTGCGAGATGCTTTCCCACTGCTTGTTACTCTCGGCCGATAATATTTATACTCTTAATGTGTGTGTCTTGCAATTGATTTGTGACTCTTTGTTGGGTAACCCTAACCCTTTAGACCTACCACTTGTCGTGGAGTTGCACTTTCATCGTATCATTATTACCCAACGCCCCTCCTTAGATTGTGGAGGTCTCGTGACCGTAATTGCAAACAAATTGGGTTATTCGACCGACCACCTCACCCCACTAGAAAATTCCATATGGCTTGACGAGGCCTATTTTCCGACTTGGATTTTTCATGTACCTCATCAGCGCCTCGTCTACATTAGCCATGGAAGAGCTTTAATAGTTCCGAACACACACCGAACCACTATCCTTGTTCACCACAATTGGGACCTACCCTTGGGTCCCGGTGAATTCCGACTGACCAAGGCTGAGTCGAGAGGAAGGGGAGTTTGGGAGTATGCACACTACGAATTACCCGAAGGTCGTACGATCTATGACCTATGTGAGATTGAATTCGACTTTGCCCTCTCGCTTAGCGACGGTCCGGAGGAGTTTTCTCCCGAGCCATCCTCTGAGGGTACACCCTTTTTCTATGGGTCTCCTAGCGCTTCATTTGCGTCGGACGATCACTCAGACTAGGCCCTCTCCCGGAGTCGGTGGTGTGTGTGTGTTGTGTATTTGTGTGTGGGTTGGGTCGGTAAGTCTTTTCATCTATAATTGCATGTCCTTTGGTTGATCCGTTCTTGTTCCTTTTATCCTATTGTCATTCTGATTGATTTATCTCTAATATAACTTTGCAAGCTGCCCCATTGTTCGATTGTTGCGGCCGAAGCGGCCTTGGTATTGCTCCCGATCTTTAGGCGATGCGATTACGCCATTGATCTTTTGAAAATCCAAATTCTTCTCATTTTCTCAATTTTTTCTCAATCCGGGCTAGGTGACGTGACTACACCTACGCCCCTTTTTCATCATTTCTTTTAATTTCTTTTATTTTATTTTATTCTCATTTTCTTAGTCACTTGGCTAGGGTCTAGGTGATGTGATTGCACCTAGGCCCGCCACTCTTTTATCGTTTTCTTTTCGTTTGTTTTCTTTCTTCAAAAATTTTCAAAAAATCCAAAAACATTTGAAATATTATAAAAATCCAAAAAGATTTTTCTTATTTTCCCTTTTCCATCTTTTTCGATCTTCCCTTACTTGTCCATTGAGGACAATGTACAGTTTTAGTGTGGGGGGATCTACTATCTTTTATTTATTTATCAAAAATCTTTTCGAAAACCATAAAAATTGAAAAATTCTAAAAAAAACCAAAAACATTTTCTTTTTATTTTCCTTTTCTTTTTCCCTTTTTCTTTTCTCGTTTTCGTTATGTTTTTGTGTCCCTTGTATAGTCCTGTTCTCTACTCTTAAAGGTAACTACTACCTTGATAGCAAGATTTGAAGAGATTATGAAAGCACCCCGCTTGGTAACTTCCTTCCTTCTTTCTTCTTTTCTTTTGTAGAGGAGTTAGGTTGTTGCTATTGGGAGGCTCTCGAAGAGATGCATTTTGGGTGTTGTGGCTGATTTTTGTGCTTGGATGTCGATGGAGTACGAAGTGCATGACTTTACTCGTGTTTTCTTTTATTTGCCTTTTCTTTTTCGTGTGTTTCTTTTGTTTTTGTATAGTGTGTTTAGAACTAAATGTTTTCGAAAAACCCGATTACAAACTTATTACAAGAGTTTACATTCCATTGTGGATAACCCATTATAGATTTTGGACCTTAATCTAGTAGAATGACTCTAAATCAATGAACTTATTGATCTTTTAGCTTGAGTCCACCTTTTCTACTTGAGGTTTAGTTCGGGGTTTGCATTTGACCACCTTGACCACCCATGAAGGAGTTAGGCCTTGATTTCCGCATCCCGTTTTCTAGGTGACCTTGCTCAAATGACCATTGCACCTTTAGTCCAAATTCTCCATTTTTTGTAGGTTATCCGGGGATGGGCCTGTTTCCGGGTACCTATTCATCCTTTCACCCATACACCACACAATAAATTTACACAAAAATAACCTCCAAGCTTGGTTTTGAACCACATCAAAAAGCCAAAAAAGGGCAAACCAAAGTAAGAGAAAAGGGCACAAAAATATGAAAAACAAAGGAGAGAAAAAGAGCTACAAATGAAATCATATCATCAAAAACATCTCCTTCAAAAAAAAAAAAAAAAGAAAGAAAAAAAAGCCCTTTAATCGATTCGTCGCCGTGAAGTGACTACTAAAGGACCGAGTCCCGAGGTAGGAAGATAGCGGTGATTGGTCGATCCACCCCAAAAATTGTAAACACTCCACTTTTTATTTGGGCTAATTTAGGAAATTCGAGTTTGGAACGACCCTCTTGGCTTAGCCAAAGAGAGCGGGACTGCACCTACCTACAGTGTCAAACGAATCCATGGTTCACTTTTTCCACTCCGTTTAACGCCCCGTAGTACCCCTTTAGAAGATTAGGAGGACCTAGCTAAGTTATCAACATCTTTGTTGGTTTAATGTCATACTATTAGGCTTTGATCCTTGTCTACATGGGTGATTTATCTTAGAATGTTTATTATTTTTTAAGTACATTTTCGGTGTCTTTCTCCGCCGTCTCAATGAGGTATTCGGTGTTTTATTTTTGCTTTGGATGCGTCTATTCTTTCGTGTTATGTGTTTTTGTGTGTTTAGTCGCATCCACCATTTTGAGCAAGCTCCAACTTGTCTTGATTGGGAGTACCTTACCTAATGGGTATTCCGTTGTGAGTTGAAGGGACGGAGCGGACCCGTTAATTGCCCAGTATCAGCTTAGCGTAGTCTATCTAGTAGTAGTAGTATGTAATTTCATTTTGGGTCTTTGATCGAGGACGAACAACGGTTTGGTGTGAGGGAATTGTTATGTGTCAAATTTAGACCGTTTTTCCTCCCATTTAGACCAATTTTTCCCTCGTTTTGCGATACTTGAGCGCGATTATCGCTGTATTTTGAGTAATTCTCGCATTAGTGTCTCTCTTTTGCATGTTACGTGCTTTTGGTAGTTTTCTGTCTATTTTGATAGGATTTTCGACCAAAAACGTGTCTGAGCTCCTATGAGCATGAGAGAGAGGGAAACCGTCCAAAAAGCAAAGCACACAACTCAAAATCCAAAGTCCAAACCCAAGAGGTGAAACCTTGAGCAAAAAGGAAAAAACTATAGTCCATTGGGCATCTTCACCGGAGAGGTCGAACTTCAAATGAATATATCTAGAGTTCTAGACCTCATATCGAATCGATTCAAGTTGAAGGTGAAAGCTTATCTTCTTAGCTTTCCAACGACATATTACACGCCCCAATCGGAGTTCAAACGAGAGAGTTATGGCCCTCTGAAGTCATAGGATGAAATTTCACCCGATGAGAATTTGACCGGGCGAAATTTTGTCAGATGGTGGTCCTCCCCAGATTGCCATTTCGGACAAAAAAGTTCACCGGGCAAAATTTCACCCTACGAGATTTTAACCGGGCAAAACTTCGCCCGACGGTATTTCAACCATATTGGAGAGAATCCGCAGGGCAAAACTTCACCCTATGAAGACTCATTGGGCAAAGTCTCACTCAAAGAGTAGAAGTCTCACTAATGGGCAAGGATTGAATTATAGGTTTAAGATTGTGTAACCCATTAAGAGCTTATTATATATTGTAACCCTAGGTTTTCATTTGATTTTTGTGCCTTAAGTGTGCCTCTTTAGGGTAGTTTAGTAGATCTCCATAAAAAGTAGTAGTAGTAGTAGTAGTAGTAATTTACATAGAAAAACTCCATAGATTTAGAAAACTTTCTTAGTTTAGATTAAATCTACTCCATAATTGCAATCAAGCTTCCATCTTTGTTGAAGAATTGGGTTTTATTTGAAGATTTTTGGGGTTTATCAAAGGATAGTGACAAATCTCTTTATTCTCTTCATCAAGATACAACCTTTATTTATGCAATCTTCTTATTTATTGTAGATCTTCATAGTTGGTATATTTCTCTTCCACTCTCTAATCTCTAGATTTTATTTATGTTGTTCTAGATTATTCTCAAGTTTATATTGTTGGATCGTAATTTCCTTGTCGTTTTGTTAGTTGTTATTTTGTTTAGATTTAGTTATTAAGCATGCTTTAGTTAATTTCTCCTTTATTAATGTTTTGTTGTTTTCCATTATGATTAGTGAGTAGATTTCTTGTTGGGGGGTTTAGGAATGAGGACTTGGATTATTTGAATTGAGGGATGTTGGTGGGTTTCTTGCTTGTTGATTTATCAAGTTTGAGGTTTTTGTGTCTTTGTTGACTTAGACTGCAGCTAGATCGATCTTGACTCACTCCTATCAATATGGGGAAACTCGGGGTAGAAGTTACCTTGACTTCAGACTTACCCTTTTTCGTCGCGAAAGCGGGTTTTTAGGTGGGTTGGGTGAAGAAACCGAAAGGTGGCATTCTCCCTTTATCAACGTTGTGACTAAAACCCGATTCCGAGATTCTTAGACCCCAATTTCCGAATCCCGACTTCCCCCTAACACATTTTCCTTAATTGATCATCTCTTGTTATTTATTGCGTTTTAGTATAGACTCGGCCCTTAAAACCCCCCTTTTTAGACCCCAAACACGCTTCTTTTACTCAATTGCACTCCATTCCTGTGGACCGACCTCGACTTACCACGAATACTTGTTTGTTTTTGTGTAATCTCGAGTCTTACAAATATCATTTGATCCCCCGTCCTTCGTTAACGACCGATTCGATTGGGAGGCGATAATTGGTAAACTTGTTGATTGGATTTACGAGAAACGGGATAGCCTATGGATCAAATGGTGTCTACTCTCTATCTTAAACCGGCGGATTGGCATGACTATAAGCCCCCTAATGACGCTCCTTGGGCGTGGAAATCAGTTTGCTAAGCTAAGGAAATATTCTAGTCTGGGTTTGTTAACGGAAAATGGAACCAGAACCCAAATGGTTACTCGATACGAGGGGCATATGAATGGCTGAATCCTCATCCAATTCCCCCTCCCTGGACTGCTATTGTATGGAATCTGTGGAATGTACAGAAGCATAGTCATATTTTATGGTTGATTCTACAGAAGGGTATTAATACTAAGGCTAAACTCTTCAACCTTGGATGCATTGACAATGAAACATGTTGTTTATGCCAGGTGGATGAGGAGACGGATGATCACTTGTTTTTAAGATGCTTGTACAGTGCGAAAGTGTTGTTTAACGTGAAACAAATTGCAGGAAGAGTTCCCACACTGGCCAGCCTTATTGCTAATGCTGATGGGTCTGTTCGTTGGAAATTGCAAGCTACGATCTTAGCTGCTACTTATTATCACGTTTGGTACCAAAGAAATAGGGTGAGGATTGAGGATAGTCTCCTGCGTCCTGAGATAGTTGCAAACCAAATTACAACGGAAGCTAGAAGGAGAATTAGGATGACCTTGAAAGATGACATGACTAGCAAAGATATCCTTCATCTTTATAGTATAGGCTATATTTGTTAATTTTCTCGTTTTTGATTCTTCCTGATGTACAGAATATGTGTCTTACTGTTATTTTTTGATGAATGCAATTACTTACATTTCACCAAAAAAAAAGAATTATTAGTGAAAATAGTCTCGACTAAAAATATATTTAAAACAAATCGACTATTTTCTCATTTATTAATATAAATCGTAAAACGAAAATTAATTTATTAAACAAGTATACAAATTTTGATTATAATATAAAATACGATTTTGAGTTAAAATTATAAATTAACGGAATCTGAAGAAAATATGAAATCGTTATTATTTAGTTACTAGTGTGACGATAACCAACAAAATATTATAACGATCGTAAATAATTAAATTACTAACGACTTATAAAACGATATCAAAAACTTGCAAAATATTGATAAAGCATACGATTTAAAAATAATATTATTAGCAAATAATAAATAGCTAAAATTAGAAAACCGAAGTTAAAATACTTACTACATACTACTACTCAAACATACGATATAAAATCAAGTAACGTCCTAAAGTTACCTTGTTAAACCTCTGACATATGTCTCCTTCTTGTAAAGTCCAGGTTCAAAACTTTAATATTACGCCTTAAGCTCCGAGTTGTAGAATCTTTAGTCTTCTACGGATGCTCCACCGAGAAAAACGAGTCGACAAAACAAGTTAGTGAGACAGGGTTGGATTCGAGTAAACTTGATAACCCAAAACGGGAAAAGCTAAAACCAAGACGAACGGAAAGATTAGGAGCACGATCGGGGAAGGATTTGATAAAAAGAATAGAGGAACGAACGAGCGATAAATCAGGACGAAACAGCTGCAGTAATAAGACGACAGCATAACAGGACAAACAACTTGAAGCAAGTAGAAGAAAAATGATGAATGAATAAGACCGCAAGGTGACGGATCAGAACCGTAACAGCGTGCAGAAAAAATAGTAGAGAGCACGATTGTATCAGTTCAAATAAGATGAAAACAACAGCAGAAACATCAACCAAGCACGCAAAACAACACATGAGCATTGAATTGCAACAGAAGGACGTATAACGATAGCAGAAGCAGCACATACGCAAAGAAGAATAAGAAAAGAAGATTAAGAAAAGAAGAAGAAGTAGAGCAAATCGAGAAAGAAGAATAAAATGCCTCAGGTGGCAGTAACAACAACGTATAGCAGCGGCAGACAGCAAAAGAACGTGCACAACAGCAGTACACGTACAGGAAACCAAGAAGAAAAACAAAATGTCGACAGAAACGACAACCACGAACAACAACAACAAAATGACTCGAGAAAAGGATTAGCAAGACGAAGAAGAAGAAGAAGAAAGGAAAACGAAGAAAGAAAGGAACAGGAGGAGAAACGGACAGCACAGTACCAACAACAATGGACAAGTAACAGTAGGCAGCAACGGCAATCGACAACAACGCACAAGTACAGCAGTAGTGATAAACGGATTCAAAATGATGGACGGAAGAGATGGAATTACCTATCTGAATCAGACGACACCGGAACCGACATCGGAGCCAAGAGAAACAGCGGCAGTCACGGCAGTAATAAGACACAGCAATGGCAAGCAGCGCAGGAAACAACAGCAGCAGCGGCAGTAAAAGAACAGAGGAAAAACAGAGGGGAAGGTGGTGCGATGAAGACGAAGAAAAAGGAAAGGAAAAGAAGGGGAGAAGGCTGGTGAGCGGATGAAATGCACGAAGAGGTGGAGGACGAAGAGTTAAAAGGGGGTACGTTGTATGTGAGCATTGGAAAACAAAGCAAGAAAGGGGAAGCGGTGGAGAATGAATAAAGCAAAGGGGATGTACGTTTAATAGTGGGAAAAGAAAAGGAATGGGAAAAGAATCAAGTTGGTCAAAGTGGGTTAAAAGAGGGGTTAGAAAACCGATTAATCAAATAGGTACAAGTAGGAGACGATTTCCGAGACAATAAGTTGACTGACCCACAAATCGAATTAAAACAAGTTAATAAAATTAATAAATAATCGGGCCGTCAAATAAAATGAGCAAATAAAGTATTCGAGAAGAAAACGAAGCTTATAGAAATAAATAATTAGACGATGAAATAGTACTTCCCGATTAATAATAAATTTTTGATAAAGTGAATTAAATTGATTTCTCGAGGAAAGGAAATAAATATTTTGGCGAAACTTAAAATAAATTAGCTTCGAGCCAAAAAATAGAAAATTCGAGCTTAATATAAATAAATAAAAAGAATTTAGGATTTAAATCGTCGAAATAGACTTTCGATAAGAATTAAATTAAATGTACAAAATGAATCGAAATAGAATTAAAAATGCATTTTAAATATAAGAGTCTCTGAGACAAATAGAATTTAGGAGTTTGATACGATTGAACGATAAATTCATTTTACAATAATTTTAAGAATTCTGAGTTAAACAAAATAAAATACGAACATAACTTTAAATTAATTTAATTTATAAAATCAGGGGTGTTACAGGAGTAATAAAATCCTTCCTCGCTCATCATCCAGAAAACAAAATGCATCCATGCAGCATATTAAGTGTACCTATCAACTGTATCCAAAACACAAATAGATACAGGTTCCAGCAGGGAAACGACCCAAAACAAAAGGACGTCAGCAAAGTTGAGTAAAATATATTATAATGAAAACATAACACAAAAATTATAATTTATAGTAAACTGAAATCAGAGTTAAATGTCACTGTCTCGATACCAAAACAAAATACCGCGAAAACAGTAGTCAAAACCAAAACCGACCAAAGTATATTGTCACCACCTGTGTGCCAAGGTCCTATGTAACACCCGCTAATTTTCTACGTGTTACTATCTATTCCGTTATGACTCCGTCATAACTCCGCTATTTTTCTGCCTTCAGTTTCCTTCATTTTCAAGCTTCATAATATTTTTGAGTCTAATATTATTTATTTTCATTAAAAGATTTTAAATATTTTATTTTTCTATGATAAATCTATTTATTAAATTTTCGTCGCAAACTATTTGCTTATTTCGCGAAGAATCCCATTTTTGTACGAACTATCATTTTAAGCTTGGACATGGGTTATTTATTTTTCTAAAACGGTCCAAACACGTTTATATGATATTTTCAACTAAGAAATATTTTTATTTATGAAAATTTAGTCATTAATGATTTTATTACAAAGTTTCGTAAATAATTATTTTCCAACGCGAGATTTACTCTAATTGCTTTGAAATACCTTTAATAATATTACGATCATTTTTTTTATCAACCTACAATTATTTTTGGACCCCTTCCCACCATTTTGGACCGTGACCCCCATGTTACACTACTACTACATATTTTTACAACTTATTATTTTTATGTTTTTAAGAGAACAATTATTTCACAAGATATTTTTACCATGTTTTAATGTGATGGCTCATGCAAAAACTTTTCAACATCCACATACATCATTTTGGCCAAGTTGTGTAGTATACATGTACCTTGTTTTCATCAATTTTAAGAGCTTCATTTATGCTTAAACCTTTCACTTTTTTTTTTCTCATTCAATTTACATCAATTTTAATCAAGGCAAATACCTCCTCTTTTTCTCTCTTTTGGTTCATGAAATCTGAATTTTTCAGCAGCCATTTCTGGCCAGAAAACCGTCTTCAAGCATCGCCTTCCGTCTCCTATTTTTCTCTTATTTCGATCCTCTTTTCGTCTCCTTCGTTAAGGTATTAATCGATTTCATTTTCAATCGTTATACACCTTGTTTTTCCAGCGATCTTATGGTATTTTCATACCATGGATGTCATGTTTTTGTAGTATTTTTGGAGGATCCGGAAGCGGATGAATACATCGTCGACTTGGACTGGGATTAGAGGTAACGTCGATGTTACTCGGTATTACTTGATTTTAATTGAGTATTTGCATGTATATATTTTTATGTTTCATTTTGGCAATATATGTATGTCATAAAATCTGGAAAAATTTTTAAAGTTGAAAATTTGTATGATTCGGTATTTTTATCGCTTTTACGAGATTAACGATTAAATTGTCATATTAATTTGTAAAATCGTAATATTCGGCCTAAACATGTAATATATGTTTATATTCTAGAAAAATGTTGTTTTTGATGATTTTTAAATTATTGAATTATTACCGTTTACGGACAAAAACGATTAAAAGCCGATTTTTAGTTCTAGTACTTAAACATTTTATTTTAATCTGATTTTTGACGTGGTGAAAATTTCTGATGAAATAGAATTTTCTGAATTCTTTCATAATTTTTCGGAATTGTTAAGTGGATGAATTAATTAATCACTTTAAATCATCGTTTATCGTTAAAACCGTGTTTGTTGTTTAAATTCTCGATTTTTGGTCTTTGGTTTAAATCTGAGAAAAATTATGATTCTGATGATTTCATATTAAAATGTAATTTTATGATTTTTAGTGCCTTAATAAAATGTTAGGAACGATAAGTTTTATCAATGGAATCGTTAATTGTGAAAACGGGTTTTAAAGACGGTTTTGACGGAAGTTGGTAAATCTGGAACTTTGGAAAATCTGGGAAAATAGTATATTCTGGAAAATGATGATTTTTAGGTTTAATAATAATTTTTAGATATTAATACTTAAATCATTTTGTAATTGCTATTTTTATTAATCGTTATTGTCGAGATTGGACGATTAACGAGAAACGCTTTAAAAACCGAGTTCTAGAATTTTGGAAAATTTTCTTTACTCGACAGAATGTCCATAAATATATTTTAACTATTTTACGTAATTTTTGTACTATTTATTAAAGTCTTTAATTAATAAGTATTGATTTTCGGACAAATTGTGATTTATCGTTAAAATGCTTCGTCTTACCTAAAAGAATTATTTTTCCAGCAATTTTGAAAGTATTTAAATCTGAAACTTTAAGAGTTAAATCATCCCTTAACATACTCTAAATATATTTTTTGGTTTAATTAAATAAAGACGTCCAAATATTTAATTTGATGTTTGCCGTAAAATCTTATTTATAATTTTATTGTCGAAACTAATAACAATTAGGGAATTTTAGCTTTATAACTTTTGAAAACACCCTAATTAGTAATATTAAAATGTTTAAGACATTTTTAATCATTTTATAACGCTTATACGATATTTTAATAATTTCATAAAAATTAAATGTTCATCACTTTGGTAATTAATATCGTTAAGGCCGAAAGTATTAGTTTTATAAATCTATATCGTTTACTAAAAATGTGATGTTAGTATAACTAATATTTTCGCTAGTTTGATATGATGCTATTTTTGGTAAAGTTTCTAAAAATAGAAGTTTCCTAAAATAGAAATTTTCCTCTTTTGGAAAGTGATTCCTTTTTCTTTTGTTCTCTTATTATTTATAATGATTATATCTTTTGAATATCGATAATGGCTTTGTTTTGGAGTTATGGAATAAGAATAAGTGGGGGTTAGAGTAATACAGTCTAGGATGTACTCTTTTGCCATCAACTATAAGGTTGGTGTATCCATTTGGGATGCATTGGTTGTTGAACTGGATACATTTGGTGTCCAGGAGTACATGTGCATTGTGTCCTTAAGCTAGATATCGCATCGTGTTAGTCGCCGTCAGTTGAACTGGATACATTTGGTATCCAGTATATTACTTAAGCTAGGACCTCGCATGATAAGTCGACGTCCTATTATGGTTGAGTTGCCTAGTTAGATCAGAGACCTTGGATCTTTGATGCGTGTGAAGTTGGTGTCTGAGTTCTCGACGCTAGTTTTTAGTATATCCCTAGTGAAAGTCTAGCCTTGTGCACACTAACCGAATATCCATAACGCCATTTTGAATATTTTTATTGTTATCGATATAATTTGGTTTGCAGGTTGACAAATATTTTTATGTTTCTTCGGAAATCCTTTTGATTAATTTGTTTTACGCTAAAGCTTATTTTAATATGTTGTTTTACTGTTTTCCATCTTTACTATTTTTCCTATATTAGTAATTACTGTTTTAAAATCCTGTTATACGGCTGGGAGAACGTTGACGTTGCTCCTCACTGATTGTGGCTGTTATGTTTTTAACATGACAGGTATGCGTGTTTCCGGGTGTGGGCTAGCGGGCAGACATGATCCTTGCTCGATTAATTTTAATAATTATGTTTTGTGGATTGTTAAACCCCTTTGTGGATTTATTTAATTTTGGCCATTTTTATTTAGGGCCTAATGTTTGACTTTACCATTTATATTTTTATAAAAACATAGTTACAGCGTGTTATAATCCCGACTCTACAGTGTTTCCGCCACTGTATCGCGTTAGAATTTCTAGGGGATTACAGTTGGTATCAGAGCATCACTGCTCCCAACGCTTACACCTGAAAATAGGGAAAATACCAGTAAATTATTTAAACAGTAAATAAAAATATTATTAGAGATGGGTAGAAACAAGTAAGGACTTATTTGTTTACCTTTCCTGTTCCTGAAACTCAATGATTAGCATTGAATATTTGTTTTATATGTCGAAGAAGATGATGAATGGACAAGATGCTGACATGATGCTGCTCCAGATCGGGACAAGACCTACTTAGCACTCTTAACGCCTGCTGACTCGAGTGGACAACTAGGTGCTCCAAGAAAGATGCCGATGGTGACTTTGCAGCTCCGGTTCAGTTTACTTAAGCTACAAGCCAGGTGATCAAGAGTAGATTCAAGTTCCATGATCGTGCAGTAGACTTAGATGCGACTTCACTTCACTTTGGATCTGGACGAAGCAACACAAGACTAGTGTGCTCGTGTCCCTACGAGATGAAGAAGATATCCCGCGAATTCCTTTGTGGAACCGTAGAGGTCCGAAGATTCCCCTCTCGTTTTAGATCTTAATCATCTAGAACCATTGATATCTTTTTTCTCCTTGCCTCTACTTCTTCCAACCCTTCTTATAAATTCTTGTCTTCATTTTTGAGATAAATCTTTGATTAATTCCCTCATTTACCATCTTCCCACTTGAGATTCTTTGGTGTGACCGGTTCTGTCTTAGTAAACCCCGTGGGAGTTAAGTTATAAATGTTTGAGGTTTGGTAGACCCTTGTTACCTGATTTGAGAATTGTGAGTCTACCCTATCTTTTTAGCAAGTAAGAAATTCTTGAGGATTGATTTGAATAGTAAAATGTTGATTGATGGAATTAGGATGATACTTTAGACACTGAACCTTGGGTTATAGGTTACTTTGATTATTTTGGAATACTTAGAGTTGAATATATTTTTGGAGTAGTCAGAGTATATCATATTTGATGGATACCTGGTACCTACCCTAGAAACGAACTAAGTGTAACTGATAATATTACTTTGGATTCTTACCTAATGCTTATTTAATGGATGCATCGCGAATATTTTGGATCATAGAGTATTGTTTAAGGTGTTAGCCTGAGTGTTGTGGTACCATTGAAGGTTTTCATTAATGTCGTTAGAAATTTTGCTTGACATAGATTACCTGTATTTCTTAAGGATTAGATCGTTGATCGTCGTTTAAGGTTGTAACCTATGAACTTTGAAGTTGAGTGATTTAACTTGGATAAATTGTTGTTGTCCCTAGAGAAGACAGCTATTTTGCACAATCACAGTTTGGTTTTATTGTGCTGTTTTGAGGAATACTATAATACGGATCATCTTATTGGGACTGCTATAACCATAGACCAACGAGATTGTGGCTTCGTTGAGTTAATAAATATTTTGGTGGTTTCGCTGATACAATATGAAATTTGGTGGAATTGTTAGAAACCTTAGCCCAATGACGTGTTTGAAGATGTGAGTGTTTGCGCCATTACCTATAGGTTTGAGCGTGTTTGAGGATTTGTTATAATTTCCCCAACTTCTTTACTTGTGGCATTATAAACATGTTGGTAATCATTTTGTGGATTCCATGGCCGAGCACTGTTATATTGGTGGACCTTGTTTAGTGTTCCTTACTCGAGAAATTTGGAGCATACCTCGAGTTCAAACCTTATGAGTTTTGAAATTAGGAGCCTTATCGATCAAGGGTTTGGGTATGTTTTGTTAACCGTTGGAATCTTAATTATGGATTTGATTCTAAATCATTTGTGGATTAGTATCGTGTCGCTTGAACGATTGGATAGTCACGTAAGACATTTTTGGAGATTGTGACCGAGTAGTACCACCTAGTGCCTAATATTGGACTTAACGTTATTTGATGGAAATTAGGAACCTGTGTTGTGGGAGTCGTACCGGGAATCTCGAGATGGTTAATTTATTCTTCAATCCTTGAGAGTTCTATTTGACTCTCAATTTCGCCCTCACCTTTTCAAGTGGGGTAGTCTTGATTCCTTTTTGCTTATTCTTAGTTTCGAGGACGAAACTTTCTTTTAGTGGGGAGGATTGTAACACCCGCTAATTTTCTATGTGTTACTATCTATTCCGTTATGACTCCGTCATAACTCTGTTATTTTTCTGCCTTCAGTTTCCTTCATTTTCAAGCTTCATAATATTTTTGAGTCTAATATTATTTATTTTCATTAAAAGATTTTAAATATTTTATTTTTCTATGATAAATCTGTTTATTAAATTTTCGTCGCAAACTATTTGCTTATTTCGCGAAGAATCCCATTTTTGTACGAACTATCATTTTAAGCTTGGATATGGGTTATTTATTTTTCTAAAACGGTCCAAACACGTTTATATGATATTTTCAACTAAGAAATATTTTTATTTATGAAAATTTAATCATTAATGATTTTATTACAAAGTTTCGTAAATAATTATTTTCCAACGCGAGATTTACTCTAATTGCTTTGAAATACCTTTAATAATATTACGATCATTTTTTTTATCAACCTACAATTATTTTTGGACCCCTTCCCACCATTTTGGACCGTGACCCCCATGTCACACTACTACTACATATTTTTACAACTTATTATTTTTATGTTTTTAAGAGAACAATTATTTCACAAGATATTTTTACCATGTTTTAATGTGATGGCTCATGCAAAAACTTTTCAACATCCACATACATCATTTTGGCCAAGTTGTGTAGTATACATGTACCTTGTTTTCATCAATTTTAAGAGCTTCATTTATGCTTAAACCTTTCACTTTTTTTTCTCATTCAATTTACATCAATTTTAATCAAGGCAAATACCTCCTCTTTTTCTCTCTTTTGGTTCATGAAATCTGAATTTTTCAGCAGCCATTTCTGGCCAGAAAACCGTCTTCAAGCATCGCCTTTCGTCTCCTATTTTTCTCTTATTTCGATCCTCTTTTCGTCTCCTTCGTTAAGGTATTAATCGATTTCATTTTCAATCGTTATACACCTTGTTTTTCCAGCGATCTTATGGTGTTTTCATACCATGGATGTCATATTTTTGTAGTACTAGTGTTAACCCATGCAAATTTTGCATAGATTATTATTAATATATTCGTCACATTTTACACAATGTTATCTAAAAATATAGAATGATAAAATTTTGACAAAAAGAGTACATCTTCATGTTAAAAATGTAATGCAACCACACCTGCCAAAAATTAAAGGGTTATTTAATAGCAATAATACTGACTATTGAGCGTATTCCAATAATAATACCAATTACAGTTAATCCCAGAATAATACATCGAATTGGAGTATTCCAATGATAATGGTACAGTTGCATATGTTACCTGCAACAGCAGGTAAACTTCCTAAAAAATGACCTGCTACTTCAATCTATTCAATCCACGCCCACCCTCCTTCTTTACCCCATTTTTTATCTCCCTTTTACTTAAATCTTTGTCTTCAATGCCAACTCTGCAAAAAAATTTAAAAATGTCTTGATTTCCATTACCCTCCTCTCCTCATTAAATTTAATAATGGGTTTTTCATCAAGACATAAACATAAACTTGATTAATTAAAAAAAACATACGGAACATTATCCAATGTGATAATCAATCAAACCATCGAAATTAATTATCGCCCCATCTCTGATTCTCTGTCTCCTTCAACTCCCAGATACTCTCTTTTCGATTTTAAGCATTGCTAATTTGTTTTTATTTTGTACAAATTTGGGGTTTTGGTTTCAATTAGGTTTTTTTTTCGGGGTTCGTATTTATTCGATTACCGTTTCGATTATGATTTCTGGGTCCAATTCGAGACTTGATTCGCTTCTAATTTCCAATTTTTGCACAATTCACTTGGCCAATCAAATACTATTTTATCTTTCTGCAAATTTCTACAATTTGAGGTTTTGTTTTGATTAGGTTTATTTTCTGGGTTTATATTTATTCGATTAGTGTTTTGATTATGGTTTCTAGGTCCAATTCGGGAGTTTATGTTTTAATAAACCGTCAACTAAGTTTTGTGAAATCTGTTTTGTCATTCACAATTGTTGTACCAGATTTCTTCCTCTTACCAGGTCTAGATTCATCCTCAAGGGGGAGTGAGAAGAAGTAAATGGAGAGTGAAGTAAATGGTAATGGTGATAGTAGGAATTAAATGGGGCGCTTAAGGGGAGGTGGACCGGTTATTCAGGTAACCGGTCCACTGTACCATTATCATTAGAATACTTCAATTCAATGTACTATTCTGGGATTAACTGTAATTGGTATTATTATTGGAATACGTCCAATAGTCAGTATTATTCCTATTAAATAACCCAAAATTAAAACTAATCTGACCCGAAACCATCCCCCCAAAAAGCTGCCCGAAAAAATCCGCCTGTAAATTACGAACCCGAAAGTGACCTGACCCAATAATGATCTGAATATTCTTAGTCTAAACCCGCTTGACCTGTAACCCAACCCGAAATAGGTAAATTAAAAAATACTCGTATTAATATTATAGAGAAAAATTTCTCAAACATAGTTGTAAGAAATACGGAGTATTTATATATTTTAAAATTTTTAAGAAATCGTATTCTTATACGGAGTATATACATCTTTAAATTCTATATTTATAAAAATATTACTATCATGAAAAAAAATCGATAAATCGAGTCAAATTTTGTTATATACGTGTAACAATTTTAAAGTAACAATATATTAGCACTTTGTATAGATATGTAATATCAATGCATATTAAAAAATATATGGGGTATTATTAAATAAAATATTTTTATTCTTACTAATATCATATATATACTATTAAATTAGATGGAATTAAGAATAAAATTATATTTATGTTAAAAAAAATTAATTAACTTTTTATATGTTAATAACCCATATTGACACGAAACCCAGCCTGAAACCCGTGTTTTCCAAACCCGAAACGTTCCCATTTCGCTCGCCGCTACTACGGGAATCGCTTTTGCTTTCTTTTCCTCTGGCTAGTAAGATGTTTCAGTTCGCCAGGTTGTCTCTTGCCTGCCCATGGATTCAGCAGCAGTTCGAAAGGTTGACCTAATACACCTGACCTGTATTTTACCCGAACCCAAAATCCTACCGTCCTAACCCGTTTGATAGGTCTAAATAAAACATATGTCATTTCAGCTTAAGTGGTCAGAACTTTCTTATTCCGACCGAGAAGTTGAGGGTTCGATTCTCACATGCGATGTAGTGTGTTCTTTTCTGAACAAAAAAATCATAGTTGTAGTTTCATGCCACATGATTATTAATAACCCAGACCAACAAATCAACAATCTACTATTAATGCATCAAACGGTTTACGCTTACTCAACCGTCTCCACTCTCATACAACTAATACTCGTATTGCCTCTTCATCATTCAATACTTCGATTTTTTTTGTCAATTCATGTAATTACCTCGTCATCAAGACATCAACCATTAATATTTTTAAAGATACATAGTCTTTTACTTCTTTGTCGCTTAAGTTCTCCTTTTTTTTCATTTTCAAACAATTCTTTCTTTCAAATAAATGTCAAATATTCATCTTATTGGTTTGCTAATTAGTTTTTTTTTTGGTAACATTTTGATATTACTCGTAATTTTCTTGGTATTTTGAATGAAAATTACTATTGTTAAATGAGGTATTTATACCTTCAGTAACTCTCTTGTGAGACCGTCTCACGGTAATCTTACCGTGAGACCTCTCACATAGGGAGTGGTTACAAATTTAATAACCACCTCTTACGTGAAAGGTCTCACGGTAAATTACCGTGAGACGGTCTCATATGAGTTTTAAGAAAGGTGGGTTTTTTTGGTGGGGGTGGGTAGTTAATGATGTTAGTTTTCCAGAAGTTAATGATATCACGGTGAGGGTCATGTGTCATGGGTAGTTAACTTCATAAGTTAACTTATTTAACTGTTATTTTTATGTTACTAATCTTATTTAGCAGTTAATATAGTTAATGATATTAGTGGGGGTAATGGGTCGTGACTCGTGACTCGTGACTCATGAGTAGTTAACTTCAGAAGTTAACTTAATAACCCGTTATTTTTATCTTACTGATCTTTTATTTAGCATTTAATATCATCTTTATTTTTAGTATAGTTTTGTTAATATGGTTTTTGGTCATGTAGATTAGGATTGACGATGATGAATATCAATTTATAGAGTTTGACCAAAAGTTACTTTGTAGTTACATTTTGTCACCCCGACGTTATTGGTTTGACGGTGTCTAGTGTAATCATCTATAAGTAATAGATGAGTTACATTTATGCCACCCTAATAAACTTGGAACGGCGACAACTCGTAATCGAAAAAAAATTGTTAAGTTAAAACGTCTGATAGCTTACATGTTGCCACCCTAATAAAGATGAAAACGTGGCAGCCGTAATTGTTGCCGACTAATAATTTAATAATTTTAAAATTTTCGGTGATGATTGATTTATTTCCAGATCTGAGAGAATTAATTTATATCACATTGTACGGAGTACATTTTATCTTTAATATGTATTGACATATTTATATTTTCCTTTGTAAATTTGAATGTATTAGAAATTATGCTACATTTTTGATTCTGGACCTATTTATTTTGTTTATTAATGTATAAATTGGGTATATTACTTAACTACTTAATTTAGACTAAAAGTTATTTGTAAATTTTTCGTTTCATAGTATGTGGAAGTGAGTGTGTAAGCAAAATAAAAGATGATATTGTTATTCAGCAAAATAAATAAATAAACATATTAAAGAGTAATTTTTTCAAGATGATGTCATCATGACATCAATCTATACCTATTCTTCACTAATTGCTGATGTCACCTACACTACCATGGTTGTTCTTTTAATAAATAAAAGATTTTTGGAGGATCCGGAAGCGGATGAATACATCGTCGACTGGGACTGGGATTAGAGGTAACGTCGATGTTACTCGGTATTACTTGATTTTAATTGAGTATTTGCATGTATATATTTTTATGTTTCATTTTGGCAATATATGTATGTCATAAAATCTGGAAAAATTTTAAAAGTTGAAAATTTGTATGATTCGGTATTTTTATCGCTTTTACGAGATTAACGATTAAATTGTCATATTAATTTGTAAAATCGTAATATTCGGCCTAAACATGTAATATATGTTTATATTCTGGAAAAATGTTGTTTTTGATGATTTTTAATAATTTAGTATTTTTCTGATATTTTAGTTATCGATTATTGAATTATTACCGTTTACGGAAAAAAACGATCAAAAGCCGATTTTTAGTTCTAGTACTTAAACATTTTATTTTAATCTGATTTTTGACATGGTGAAAATTTCTGATGAAATAGAATTTTCTGAATTCTTTCATAATTTTTCGGAATTGTTAAGTAGATGAATTAATTAATCACTTTAAATCATCGTTTATCGTTAAAACCGTGTTTGTTGTTTAATTCTCGATTTTTGGTCTTTGGTTTAAATCTGAGAAAAATTATGATTCTGATGATTTCATATTAAAATATAATTTTATGATTTTTAGTGCCTTAATAAAATGTTAGGAACGATAAGTTTTATTAATGGAATCGTTAATTGTGAAAACGGGTTTTAAAGACGGTTTTGACGGAAGTTGGTAAATCTGGAACTTTGGAAAATCTGGGAAAATAGTATATTCTGGAAAATGATGATTTTTAGGTTTAATAATAATTTTTAGACATTAATATTTAAATCATTTTGTAATTGCTATTTTTATTAATCGTTATTGTCGAGATTGGACGATTAACGAGAAAACGCTTTAAAAACCGAGTTCTAGAATTCTGGAAAATTTTCTTTACTGGACAGAATGTCCATAAATATATTTTAACTATTTTACGTAATTTTTGTACTATTTATTAAAGTCTTTAATTAATAAGTATTGATTTTCGGACAAATTGTGATTTATCGTTAAAATGGTTCGTCTTACCTAAAAGAATTATTTTTCCAGCAATTTTGAAAGTATTTAAATCTGAAACTTTAAGAGTTAAATCATCCCTTAACATACTCTAAATATATTTGTTGGTTTAATTAAATAAAGACGTCCAAATATTTAATTTGATGTTTGCCGTAAAATCCTATTTATAATTTTATTGTCGAAACTAATAACAATTAGGGAATTTTAGCTTTATAACTTTTGAAAACACCCTAATTAGTAATATTAAAATGTTTAAGACATTTTTAATCATTTTATAACGCTTATACGATATTTTAATAATTTCATAAAAATTAAATGTTCACTTTGGTAATTAATATCGTTAAGGCCGAAAGTATTAGTTTTATAAATCTATATCGTTTACTAAAAATGTGATGTTAGTATAACTAATATTTTCGCTAGTTTGATATGATGTTATTTTTGGTAAAGTTTCTAAAAATAGAAGTTTCCTAAAGTAGAAATTTTCCTCTTTTGGAAAGTGATTCCTTTTTCTTTTGTTCTCTTATAATTTATAATGATTATATCTTTTGAATATCGATAATGGCTTTGTTTTGGAGTTATGGATTAAGGATAAGTGTGGGGTTAGAGTAATACAGTCTAGGATGTACTCTTTTGCCATCAACTATAAGGTTGGTGTATCCATTTGGGATGCATTGGTTGTTGAACTGGATACATTTGGTGTCCAGGAGTATATGTGCATTGTGTCCTTAAGCTAGATATCGCATCGTGTTAGTCGCCGTCAGTTGAACTGGATACATTTGGTATTCAGTATATTACTTAAGCTAGGACCTCGCATGATAAGTCGACGTCCTATTATGGTTGAGTTGCCTAGTTAGAGACCTTGGATCTTTGCTGCGTGTGAAGTTGGTGTCTGAGTTCTCGAAGCTAGTTTTTAGTATATCCCTAGTGAAAGTCTAGCCTTGTGCACACTAACCGAATATCCATAACGCCATTTTGAATATTTTTATTGTTATCGATATAATTTGGTTTGCAGGTTGGCAAATATTTTTATGTTTCTTCGGAAATCCTTTTGATTAATTTGTTTTACGCTAAAGCTTATTTTAATATGTTGTTTTACTGTTTTCCATCTTTACTATTTTCCCTATATTAGTAATTACTGTTTTAAAATCCTGTTATACGGCTGGGAGAACGTTGACGTTGCTCCTCACTGATTGTGGCTGTTATGTTTTTAACATGACAGGTATGCGTGTTTCCGGGTGTGGGCTAGCGGGCAGACATGATCCTTGCTCGATTAATTTTAATAATTATGTTTTGTGGATTGTTAAACCCCTTTGTGGATTTATTTAATTTTGGGGCGTGTTATAATCCCGACTCTACAGTGTTTTAGCCACTGTATCGCGTTAGAATTTCTAGGGGATTACATCCTACCCTTTTTGCATGGTTTAGAGGTATCACATATGCTTAGCTATACTTATTATAGTGCGCACTACTCACATTTGGATAGTCAGTAGGATGAGGCTGCCAAAGGAGAAAGTCTAACTACCTAAAAAGTGGGGGCCGTAAAACCCCACTTAACACAACTCGGGCCAGGAGTTCAGTTTCGGGACGAAATCCCAGGGACGTCTCAGACGCACCTTAACCTCATAGACCAACAAAGCTCCCAGAGTCTGTTATAACCACCAATAATTTGTACCAAAAATAATATCAATATGTGACTTGTCTCACAAAGTTCCAGTATCCAAAATATCACAAGAGTATCATAAAAATTCACCATTGACAAAATAATTATAAAATCATTTCCAAAAATATAATTTAAACCGGACATGCTCTTTACTCCAAGGTGAAAAGGTTAAAACGTCATTACCTCTCGAGACGGTAAATCCAAGCTAAAATTAATCCAAAAATTCTTTCTCCTCGAACCCACAAACTATAAATAATATAAATGATGGTTCAATATCCAACCAATAATCAATATTAAGACGGTCTACACTTACAAACCAACTTATTACTATAACTAGTCCAAATTCTCGTTCCATAAGTAACTCACCTAGTTTATATATAGTTGACTAGTTGTCTTAATTAACCCAAATAGACTCGTCTCAAAACTAGAAAAACCCTCTAATTTACTAATTATCCATGCTCCTGTTATCTCTCACGTCAATCTCCATTTGCTTATTACTCCGTACGTGCTCAAATGAATTTTCTAATCTTATGTCATCATACTATTACTACTCCATCAATATTGCCTTGTCATTCACCAATCACAATCACCAATTACTTACTGACTTACTGTACACCTGCATCCAATACATACATACGTACAGGAACCATAAACCCACCCAATCACGCTGATCCGGAAATTCTAATACTCTTTATCAACCTCGAGCATGAAAACAGCTCGTAACCAAATCCAATACTACCCATAACATCGACTCTCTAAGACAAACATAAATTTGGGGTAACAACCAAACGACAATGACAATAAGAAAAATCGACAATTAACTAATGACCGACAATAAAAATAATTAAATACTCCCTCCGTTCCAATGAATTGTTTGACTTTCCTTTTGGCACCAAGGTTAAGGGAACCAATGAGGGAGTGACAATGATCAAATTGCATATAAAAAACATTCCTAAAATAGAAAGGCAAACAATTCATTGAGACGCCCCAATATGGAATAGACAAACAATTCATTGGGACGGAGGGAGTACATTATGTCAAGAAAACGATTTCAATCCAAAAGAAATTAACAAGGAAAAAGTCGAAATTATTTGGACCTAGTTCTTATTTGAACCATTAATTATAAAATAAAAAGGACAATTGGTCTAGAAACTTACAATTTAGATGAGAAGGATGTAAACACGGGTTAGTGTAAGCAAGAATCAAGAACCAATTATATAATGACGATCGAAGGATCAAGCATGAACGAACGAACAGAGGGGGGATGAACAGCAGTGCGGCAGATATGAAGAAGGAAAAGAAATAAGAGTTGGAAAGAGGGTTAGGCGTGGGTTTAAGTAGGTAGTTAATAGGATTTTTTTTCTTTTCTTCCTTATTGTGTTTGAATCAAATTCGAACCCGATACAAGGTCGGTTTGTAATTAATGCTTCACTTTTAAAAATAACAAAACCGATTTATTATAAGACGACCCGAAATACTTTAATCTATAATGACAATGAAAATATTTTTCCAACTTAAAACCCGATTTAAATAAAATAGAAAAATAACACCTTATAAATGACTCGGAAAATAACGGGGTGTTACAGTACCAAAACAATACCAATATGTGACTTGTGTCACAAAGTTTCAATATCCAAAATATCACAAGAGTATCATAAAAATTCACCATTGACAAAATAATTCACAAAACTGTTATAAAAATATAATTTAAACCGAACATGCTCTTTACATAAAGGTGAAAAGGTTAAAAGTTCTTACCTCTGGAGACGGTCAATCCAAGTTAATATTAATCTAGAAAATCTCTCTTCCAATCCACTGTCTACGAGTAATATATACCAAGTCAATAATTATCTAATTAATATACACCAAGTCTAACCTAATACTCCTTATCTCCGTCTCAAGACTCGAAAGGCCCGAATTTCCACCTACCGGCCTAGCTGACAACAATATATTTCCGTAAAATAAGGTCACACCGAAACTCCTATGGAAATCATGGAGTACTAAGCCAATTTTCTCTTACACCGTACACTAACCTCCTAAGCTTCTTTAAACTCCATGACTATCAAGTTTAAGGGTAAATTTTTTCCAATTCAAACTCCCTAGGTCACGCACCCTTCGTTACTATTATTCTTAATATTCATACTAATTGTTGTCACCTTCAAACTTAATTTACGAACCAACAAAAATAACGACAATATTGATGACTCGCCTGACAGAATCTAGCACACCCGACACCGAGACCCAAATTTCTACCCCATGGTTACATACTCAAATAATTATTAATTTATGATGTGAAAACGGTTTTACCCAAAAACAAAAGAAAATCATCTTACTTAAAAGATATTAAGACAAACGAAGTGCTATATAATTGATCAACTAATTATTAGAAACAAAAGAGTAATTGGTAAAACTTACAATTTATATAAGAATGATCTGTGACAGTGTAAGCAAAGGTCAAGAAACGATTTTTCCGATGATGATGGAGTGATTGGACACGGAGGAAGCAGACGGAGAATAGTTGTGCGGCAGGCAGAGGAAGAAATATAAGGTGATTGAAAAGTTGGGAGGGGGAAGTGAATGAAAGGCACGGTGGGGTTTATGTAGATTAGGTTTTTTCTTATTTTATTTTATTTATTTGTATTTGACTAAAAGTCCAACCCGAAATCAAGTCGGTTTAGGAACGTTTCAGTTTTTAAAAATAGTCCAAAACTGATTTATTTTAAGCAGGCCCAAAATACTTAATTTTATAACGACATTGAAAATATTTTTCTTAAAACCCGATTAAATAAAATAGACAAGTAACGCCGTATAATTGACTTAGAAAATAACGGGGTGTTACAAACTTACAATTATGTACAAACACCTCGGCAGTGTACTTAACGTTACTACCAACCTTAGCTATGACCCTTTCAAACTCAAGGATGATCGATACTTACCTTAACCTTATGTACAGTAACATATAGCTAATATGGCCTCGTACTAATTACTATACCCTGCTAACACTGTAAACTACGTACGAGTCACACCTCGGCTTATTCAGTTCACTACGTCACATACGTCAAACAACGCAACCAGTTATCCCAAGCAATCATCACAAGACATTCATTGCATCACAATGTATCCCTTCCTAATACATACCCATCTCATTCTCACACGTGGTTACCGGGTCAAGACCAGGAGGGCCAAAGGTGGTATAAGGACGTCTCCTCAACCGAGTTTTTAAGAGGCTCCTGATGGTCTGTCACCGAGGTTCATTTTATTTTCCTAGGTCCATTTATTTTAAGCTCCAAGATCGTTCGCTTTGATACTACTTTGTAACACCCTCATTTACCCAGGAGCCTCATCAAGACATTCCAAAGTAAATAAAGGTGTTACCATCTCGGTTTCCCAAGGTAGTAGCTCATTACAATACAATATGGAATGTCAAACCGTTCACAAGATTTGAACATTACAACTCATTAACTTTTACAATTTTGGTAACACAACGGAAGCTACACATTAAATAAAAATGGGAATGCCAACGCATTCACCTGTGCTACGTCTGGACTCAAGTCGCGTTCACCCCAATCCCGTACATGCATCCAAGCATCCAAACACATCACGATATACATAACCTGCACTATAGACTGCTCCACAATTGACCGAAAATATCAATTGCTTCATCACAGACACACCAGACATACATACCAGATCAATTTAAGATAACAGTAAATAACATTAGTACAACCAACATCACAAACATCAGTTTCAGTGTCATCATCATCATCCGTATTATCACTATCGCGACCGCAGTCACGCCCCGTCAGTCCGAATGTGCACACCCCTCCTAGGCTCTCATAGGAGGAAACATCAGGAAGGTCCCAAGATCAACCGGGCCTAGTTAGTCCTAGCTAGCTTCTCTCAATAGCCACACAACCGCAATTTCAATAGGCACACAGCCGCAATCTCAATAGGCACAAAGCCGAAATTTTAATAGGCACGCAGTCGCAATCTCAATATCACCATTATACCATTACATATCGTACAACATGCATACATACAACGTAAACTAAGTAAGGAAAACCTTACCTAGTTAGCAGGTCACCACCGCGTCGGTAGTACAATTCACCACGGAGATTCTATGAAGTCCGATCCTAATAAAATATTATATATTATAATTAATATCGACCCTAACGTAATTAAATTATAAAAAAATAAAATTGATACCACTTTAACTAAATTATAAAATGAGACCTACTCGCCCTAACTAGCTTATAAAATGAGACTGGCATCTAGTCGTGACATATGTCACTTCTCGACTCCTCGCTCTCGACCCACTACTCAGTAATCAGTATTAGTACACGGTAACAACGATAGAATATAACTACTCAATAAATGACAATATAACTATAATATATACTCCCTCTGATTTTGAATGATCTTCTCTATTTTCTAAATGGGCTGAAACACCTCTTCTTCCATATTTTCATTTATGAAAATAGTTTTTCCACCAAACTTTACAATCTTACCCCTCATTAATTAATATTATATCTCTCTCCCATACTTTTCCACACCACTTTTTCTCATTTAATTAATATAATATTTCTTTCTCCTACTTTTTTTCAATCCACCATTTCACTTTAATAATATAATACTTCCTCCTTATTTTCTTCCCTAAAACCAAAGGGGAAGAACATTCGAAATCGGAGGGAGTACTACTCAGTAATGCATATAACTAAACAATGCACGACAACAATACGTACTATATAATAACAGCAGCCTATTAACAACACGATAACCCCGACACAACCGTATGCACGCCAACAACAGTACCCTCATGACTACCAGCACTCACGACATCAACACCACCACCAAAACACCACCACCCCGAACGACACAACAACCCGCAAGACACCCATAATCGTAAAAAAAAAACTGATGCAACAGGGTCCTTAAACTAACCCACGACCAAAACCTGTGCATACAAATGATTACACTATGATAAACTGATCTCGACATCCTTACCATGATGCAATATTAGGAGGTATTATACTAACTATGATTAGGTCTCCTAAAGTAACGATTTAGTGTTAAACACGGGTACCTACCAGACAAATGTACGTTTCCATCTTTGCGAGACCCGGAAAACGTTCCCTTACGACCTGACACGGGACTCGCGACCATACAAGATCGTCTTGTCCATGACAGCCTGGCCTCCAATTTCGCTTCTCCTTACTCTCCTTCACGAGGCTGTGAAGGTGTGCATGTATGCCGCCTAGCCGGATGTGCGTGGTATTCTTAGGGTTAGGTTGATATGCGTGGTGAGTATAAAGTATTGGGTTGAATTTGGTAATTACAATGTGGGTATGTGAATTGTGTGTGTCACCGTGCGTGCTTGAAACTTGCAAGTCCAATGGGTATTAATTAATTGTCACGATCCACCCCAAGTGTTTTGTCCATAACACTCTTATTATATATTTATATTACGATACACTTATACTCGGTTTGACTTGACTTGACACGGTTTGACTCTACTTGACTCTGGTTTGACTTCTAAAAAATACGAGTATTATACCCGGCCTCCCACCGGCCGGCTGCCCTTTTGCATGTGGGAGGTTGGGTCGGATCTTCGGTCTTGGGCCGAATTCTTGGATCGATCTTTGCTTATTCTTTAAATAACGAGTTAGTAATATGGGTCTTACCCCGGGAATGCTCTTCTAACCAGATATGAGTACGATTGTGCTAAAATTCATGTCATTGCACAAAACCTACAAAAGCACTAACTCAAGGCAAAACATTAGAAGAAACGGCTCCTAAGAGCATATTCCGACCGAGAAAAGGACAACGGAATGGGGTAAATAGACTATATAAATATGACACATCAGAGATCCATTTTAGTTGAAATTTAGTACACTTACTGATCGAGCATCACCTCTATTAGAACCCTACTAAAATAACCACGATATTTCCATCCTTATTTGTATTCAATTTGCAACGTCTAGTCCTGTCAACCTAATACAACACTAATGAAACCTATCATGCCTTTATGCCCATGATTTTTCCCTTGTTTACAAGGTTTTCCACGTAAAAAATAATTATGTTCATAGTTTATTATTATGTTAGTAAGATTTTATTTTCATTTTCACACTTAAATATTCAATTATACGCTAACAAAACCTAAAGAAAAATAGGATAACATTAGTTGACCTAAAATACATTTACCTAACCTAGTATAGTCAGAAATTTACTATAAGAGTTGTGAATCTTCTGTATGAGTTAACATTAACAAGGTCGGGGTATATCATTCTTGAGGATGATGCCTCTGAAAAAGGCTAAGCTCAATTCCTTTTGTTGTACCCTTTTGTTTTGATTGTGTTTTGTTGGGCCCTTTTGCTTTGATTGTATAAGTGGGAGGATTAGGGTCTGCTTCTAATGGTAGAATCAGCCTGTCAAACTGATTTGGAGGCTAGTCTTGGGCCACATTTTTGGGTTGTTTGGTTAGTCTGCTTAGCTATAAATATACCCTCTTTTCAGTTCTCAAAAACACAACAATCATCTCATTTACTTCATTACCTCAAAGTCTATATTCTTTTCTGCTATTACAAAAATTTTGGGTACTTTTTTTGTTCGTTTCATAGCTCTCTTACTCTAGTGGTCCAGTTTGAACGTTACAGTGTTAACCTTGGGGAACTACCGATGAGTTGACGATTTTCACCTCGATCCGATCTAGCTAGTTTTCAAGCTAGTGGCTCCATTACCACAACACTGTTATTTTCCGTCTGCTTTGATAAGTATTTTTTTTCCACGGTTTTTATGTTCTTTTCAGTCCATTGTTGTTTCAGTTTCTGTACAACAATTTGAAAACTAGTAAATAACTGTTACGATAATGGCTTTATTATCGAGCAAAGTTCTCCCGGATTTGTCAAGATTAGAACCGTTAGATGGTCAGAACTACAAACGGTGGTCACAAAAATTACTGATGTTTTTTTAGCAGTTTTACGTTCAGTTTTCTAACCCTCATGTTGCTATTACTGTTGTTGCTGCAACTGCTCAAGCTACCCACCCCCTAATTCTGCTAAAAAGTCAAATGAATAGACTATTAAAAAAACATGATAAGGATAACAAAACTGCTAGTGTGTATCTCCTTAGTCACATGACTAATATACGTTCTTTGACTTATTTATGGTCCATAAATATGCTAAGACTATTTGGGCGAACTTAGAGAAAAATATGGGGCTAATGATAGGAGTAAAAAGAAATATGTTATCGGCCAGTGGCTTGGGTTTCAAATGGAAGACGGGAAGCCAATCTATTATGGAACAGGAGGTTCACGTGTATGAGAATCTGTGTGCTGATATGATGTCACTAATGAGGGAATGAAACTAGATGAAGTTTTCCTAGCTATTGTCTTGCTTGAAAACTTTCCCCCTCCTGGAGTGAATATAGAAACCAATTGAAACATAAAAAGAAGGATTTCTCGCTTTAAGAGCTTATAGGTCACATTAGGACCGAGTAAGCTAATCGTCTTATGGATAAGTCTTTTCTTATGTCTTATGTCACCATTAAAGATAACCTGATCGAAACTAGTGGTCCATCACATGGAGAGTTCAGGGGTAAGGGAGCTCAGATGGGACAGGGTCAAGGTCAAAACAAGGGATAGGGTAAAAATGGTAAGAAGTCTGGTTTAGGGAAATGTCCTAAACCAATTCCAAATATCCAGAAACCAAATCTGCTATGCTATGTTTGTGCACAACCTGGTCATAAATCCTACCACTGCCCTCAAAAGAAAGTTGGTCAAGTTGCTCAAGTTAATCTTGCTGAATCTAATGAAGTCATTGTTGTCGTGGTTGTTGAGGAAAATTTGGGGGAAATGTTGCTGAATGGGTGGTGAATACCTTCAAGACACCTATATGTTGATAAGGGGATGTATGCTGAATTCGAGGAAGTGGTTGATGGGGAATGTGTTTACATGGGCAATTCTTCATCTGCAATGATCACATACAAAGGCAAGATCTTTCTTAAACTTACCTTCGGAAAAACACTTGCCTTGACTAATGTTTTGTATGTACCCTCTTTACGTCGAAACCTTGTGTCTGGTGCCTTACTAAACAAAGCTAGTTTGAAACTTGTTTTTGAGGCTAACAAGGTTGTAATGTCGCATAACAGGGAATTTGTGGGCAAGGGTTATCTATTTGAGGGTGCTATTTGTTTTGAACACTGATTCTGGTTTTAATAATATTGCATCTACTTCTGCTTATGTCGCTGAGTCTGTTAATGTTTGGCATGGTAGATTAGGTCACGTGAATGTCGATTATATTAAAAAAAGCGTAGAGCAATGAGTCTAATTCCAAGCTTAACGAATAAAGAATTATCTAAATGTGCTAGCTGCGTTGAGGCTGAATTCACTAAGAAACATAGTAAACCGACTATTACTATTAATACGAGTCTTCTTGAATTGATTCAAAATGACTTATCTTATTTCAAAGATATTGCAAGTAGATGCGGTAAAAAAATTATTAGATCACTTTTATAGACGACTGTTCCAGATACACTAGAGTATATTTGCTTAAGAGTAAAGATGAAGCAGAACAATCGTTTATAAATTTTTAAAATGAAGTCGAAAATCAGCTCGACATGAAAATCAAAATGGTAAGGTCTGACAGAGGATGCGAGTATGGGTTTAATTTTTTTAATCGATATCTGTGAGAAAAACGAATTAATTCATGAGTATAGTCCACCTTAGTTACCTCAGTCTAATGGAGTAGCCGAACGGAAAAATAGAACATTAAAAGAATTGATGAATGTGTTTAATAGAACATTAAAAGAATTTTTTTAATCGATTTTTGCTTCGTTTGTGTTTACAACCGATGTAATTAAAGCGACGCGATAGGGGTTTTTTGTACTGGTGTATGCTTTTAAGTTCTAGCCTTTCTGATAATATGTTGGGGGGAAGCAGTACATTCAGCTTGTCATATTCTTAACCGAGTACCTCATAAGAAATTAGACAAGACACCCTATGAAATGTGGAAGGGTTATGCTCCCAACTTAAGATTTCTTAAAGTGTGAAGGTGTTTGGCTAAAGTAGGCTTATTACCTAACTTTAGGAGACCTATAACAGGACCTAAGACTTATGATTGCATTTTCATTGGTTATGCTCAAAATAGTGTAGCTTATAGATTCATGTCTTTAAGTGACCGTTCTATTTCTGAGGCCAGAGACACTGAGTTTTTTGAGCATGTTTTTCCGTTAAAAAATGATGTTGTATCATTAGCTAATTCATCTTTTTTGTATGTTAATCTTGATGATAGTTTTGTGCATGCTAGTAGCAGTACCTCTATTTATCATGCTATTGAACCTAGAAGGAGTAAGATGCCTAGAATTGAAAAGACTTTTGTTAATGACTTTGTCATGACCTTTTTAACTGAAAATGCATACAATGATTACTGTGCTTGTGATAATGAGCTTGTTCCTGCTTATTTAATAGAAGACGATCCAAAACCTTATAATGAGGCACATTATGAACCTCTCCTCTAGGAACTGCCTTTCCGCCAACGATGTTGACTCTTCGATTTGCACATTATAAACCTCTCCTTCATGAACTATCCCCTCAAGCCCTAGAGGGACAGTACAGAGCCTTTTCCTGGCCTACAAGCTAAGTATCCCAAGGCGGGCATTTGGGCTTTTCCTTTGGGCTCTCCGTATCGTCGTTCGCTTCGACCCTCCCCCAGCCGCGAAGTCTGAAAATACGAGGCGGTAGAGAGTTGCAGCAATGTTCCCAACTAGGTCCTCGGAGGTGACCTGCTTGTTCAGCAACGTCGTGAGAAAACCGGCGGTCTGGGCCATCTGGATCGAAATGAGATCCATGTCCAGATGTGGCAACGGGCAGGCAGGGATAGCAGTGGTCCCACTGTCTCTTTTGATGTGTCGGCTTCTTTGCATGGAGTGACCTGTGCGACGGTAGGCCCGTGACTCTCGGGGACAGGGGCCGATTTGGCCAGGTTTTCTGTCTCGACTACTTCTTCTATGTCCAGCATGCTTGTGATTTTTGTTCTTTTTGGGAGATTAAAGTGTAAATTCCCACAGAAGGCGCCAAATTGTTTGGGTCTAAACTTAGCTTGTGTTAGATCTACTTGTGATTTTGCTTGCTAGAAGTGTAACAACCCGGATTTTTTAAAAACTTTTAATAATATAAATAGTATAAATAATAAGGTCAAGGGTGGCGGAAACACCCGACCGAATCCGAATCGTCACTATCTCGACACTCAACTAATACATTATTCAAAGGTGTTCAAACTGAAAATTAAAGACTTAAATAAAGGGTCTCTCTCTCCACAGGTCTTCCCCAACAATGAAGCAGTCAACAACATCCCGAAAGACCTGAAAAGGGGGGTCCACAGTCAGTGGGGAGTAACTAGATGCTCTCCCAGTCGTCTTTACAATAGATTGAAAGCAACTAATAATCAGCAATCAATGAATAATACGGATAGGGAATACATGAAAGCATTATCATACTCGACCAATTAGGATCATACAATTACGAAGAAGTTCCAACATCCAAACCGGACTGATTACTCACAATTAACCTTCTTACACTACGTCTAGGGTATAGAGCGAACACCAGCTCGAGTGTATAACTGACACTCTCACCTGCCAGAGCATATAACTGATACTCTTACGGACGGGGCGTATAATAGACTTCCCATCGGTGTGGAGCATATAACTGATACTCCACGGTACTATGTATAGTCGTATAACTGACAACTATATGTCTAAGCCTAGCTAGGGCTCTCGATGCAATAACCGTACACCGAACGACACACGGGACCCAGAGCGTATAACTAACGTCTCAAGGCACGCCCGAACATAGACCTTCGGCATTTGGCGCTTTTTCATTCTGATTGGTATATAACTGATACCGCACGTCATCTATACCACTAGCTTTCGTGTAACTGTACAGTATAACTGACTGTACAAGACTCTCGTGAATAACATCACGACTCCAATCCTAGTACAGTATAACCGACAGTACTAAGTGGCAACCCAACCTAGTATAGTATAACTGACTATACAAGGTAGTAATCGGACTTAGTATAGTGTCACTGACTATACCAGGGAAAATCAAGCCCTAGATAGTGTAACTAACTATACCAAGTGTTACTGCAATCCAATAAGTATAACCGACTATATTAGATACCAATCATGTCTCAAACATAGGACAATATAACTGAGTGAACTATGAAGAACATACGTAGAAGTAACCTTTCAACAATACGTGAATAATAGATAGTACAACTAACTATAACCTTATAGTTAACCTCACATATCTAATGCCTAATAGTACCCAAGGCTAAGTTTCGCTGACTATAACCTTTTCTACTAAGTTGAGGTTGACCTAACCTCAACCATAACCTCGTGGAGTTTCATTAACTGCAACAAGATTATGATGCACGAAGAGATTACATTAACCTCAAGTGAAGTGGTGTAGTAACTTCTCAATGAAGGTACATTAACTTCAATCAAGATTACATTAACCTCGACTATAACATTAGCTTCTTGCTAAGGTTACATTAACATCGACTATAACCTTAACTCTTGTTAAGGTTACGTTAACCTTAGTTATAACCTTAAGTCCACGCTAAGATTACCTTAACCTTCGCCCTAACCTTAACTCTAAGTTAAGGTTACATTAACCTTGACTATAACCTTGCGAAGTTCGGGAACCTCGACAAGATTATAACCCCGTGTTGAAGTTATCTTAACCTCAAGTGAAGTTGCATAGTACTTCTCAACGAAGTTACATTAACTTCAAATAAGGTTATATTAACCTCAACCCTAACCTCAACCACCGGGTGATGGTAGGTTGAGTCATCATTGAATCTAGAGTTTGAAACCCTAAAAGCATCGATGAAACACCCTAGCATCTCCACCAAGAGAGGCCACGGTCGGTTCATGCGCGTCCTATAATTCTCTCACGAAATGATTCACAACTTTCTAATTTGCATAAAACGGTAATTAACATCTTAACGATAAAATTAACGATACAATTAAATCGTGCAATTTATCAACGAAATAATAAACGTGCATAATAATACCACATGACATCCAATATCATATTAAACATTCATTCATCATATTAATGGCATTCACATATCATAAACGCGATTAAAAGACACATCTAGTTACCAATTTGCGATTTAATCAACGATCTTTTCTTCAACGATATAAACGTCTTCCCCCGGACACATCTCCTTGTCTATACCATCATCAATCACGTGCCAACACCAAACAAAACCCTAATTAAACACTACTAAAAACAATTACGAAAAACTAGCGCGAAAGGAAGCGAAACTTACGAAATGATGTGAACAATTGCGCTAGGATCGAAGAGGCTTGAAGAGGATGATTAATAATGCATAATAGTGATGATGGAGACACGAAAATATAGGTATGGAGGGAGTATGGGCGTGGCTAAGAGGAGAGGAAGAGAGGAGAGAAACAAAACCTAATTCTAGGGTTTGCAAATGAGAAGGAAGAGTGAAATTCTCACCTAATCACATGTATATATGGGCAAGGATCATGGGTAAACCCTACTTGGGCCCAAATCTCAATGCTCCCTCATCAATCCACATGTGGAAAACAAAGATGGGTTAGCCTTGGCCCAAATTCCAAGCTAAACCGACAAAAGGTTACAAGGATGCAATTTCCGGACAATTAAATTGGAAAAGGGAATATCCAAAGAGAAAAATTATAGGAATTGAATTAAATAAATAGTTTCGGATATTATAATATATGAAATGGAATAAATAATTATGTCCGAAAAGTCGGGGTGTTACAAGAAGTCCTTGATTGAACTCACGCGCACTCTTCCACTTTTCTAGCCCGGTGGACGTCCTTGGATCGGCTAGGGCAATCTGTTCCTGAACAAGCGGCAAACAGGGCCTCAAAGGTGTCCTAGGGCCCCTCTCTGATGCCTAAGTAAGTCCGTGTATGCCTTGATAAAACCTTTCTCGTGAGGAGAAAAGTGACATTTTCTAGAGAGAGTTGAGTGTTAGAATATTGATTACTCTTTAAAGTTGAAGTCCATGGAGTATTTATAGGTATTGGGTTGTGAGAGAGGGGAGAAACCTTAACCTTTTCTCCCTAGACTGACATCGACGTGATCACCAGACGAGATAGCCTTCAAAGGATCCCTTGGAGGGGAGAAGCTAAGCTTTGGCAGTGATGGTCCAAGTGGCCTCCCCCTTCGGCCGAGCAAAGACTCAGGCCGAGGGGTCTGAGCTGACCTCTCGTGGAATGGTAATCAGTTGGCCCGGATGAGACCAGGCTAAGATGAGAGGATGACACTCGGCAGGGCCGAGGCGGAATTGTCAACCCCATCAACTTCTACAGTAATATATAACATAAAAGATAGTTATGTCAGATATTGTTTAAATTGTTTATTATCCAAGTACATTGTGAATATTTTCTCGAATTAGCTTCTTTTATTTTCTTTTCTATAAAGGAAAAGTGGACCATTGACGCTAATTCAAGAAGATGAAGAGTCTTTACCAAAAAAAAAGAAGATGAAGAGTCTAATACCTCTATATAACTAAAGATATAAACAATGAAAAATGAATATTGAGATCAATATATATATATATAAAGGAGGAAGTTTTCGAGCGATATGATTGGTCCGTTACATCAAAGCTCAATTTAGGAAAGTATCATTAATAATAAAAAAAATCAAATAGAGAATCTTTTAATTATTACAATAATACATTTAATCTATTATATTAATGTGATGTTTTATAATTTTCATCTAAAAAACTTTAAATTTTGTTTAACAAAAAGTTATCGTAAATAAAATTATAAAAATGAATTAATTAGATTCGTGGTAAAAAATGCTTTCATCAGAGTATAAATTTTATATTATTTGTTTCATATTATTTGCTCGAAAAATTGATGAATTTATTACATATAAAGATATTAAAGTTATCCCACATCGACAAATTATAATAAGGTGATGAAATTCTATATTATAAATAATAATAATCCTCCGTGCTTAGATATTCACCAAAAATCTTTTGAGCTATAAAGAACTCTTAAGATTATAACCTTAAGTAATTATCCACATCGAAAAATTATGATGAGGTTATGGAATTCTATAATATAAATAAGAGTAATCATTGTTTTTGAATTGTCTTAAAAAAATCTTAATAAGACTACAAACTTAAAATTGTCCCTATATTTTAAATAATCATGTGTTCTTTTGAGATTTAAAAGAAGCTCTTAAGACAGTAAATTATCTCACATCAAAAAAATTATGATAATGAAATTCTATATTCTAAATAAGACTAATCATTCATTCTTAAAATCAATAAAAATACTTTTGAGTCTTAGAAAATATCTTAATAAGACTACAAACTTAAGTGACATAATCTCACATCAAAAAAATTATAACAAGGTGATGAAATATATTATAAATAAAAAATAAGAGTAATTAATTCTACAATAAGACGATGAAATTCTATTATACAAATAAAAGTAATCATTCTTTCAAATTATGACCAATCATTCGTTATTAGATATCTTCCAAAACTGAGTCTTAAAAACTTCTTAAGACTATAAACTCAAGTAAAATTATTAGAAGAGTTCTTAAGACTATATCTAAACTTAAGTCAAAATTATTCTATACCGAAAAATTATGAGGTGATGGAATTTGATATTATAAATAAGAAAAATCATTCGTTATTAGATATAAAAAAAAATTGAGTCTTACAAAAGTACTTGAGACTATAAACTTAGGTAAGATTATCCCACATCGAAGAATTATAATAAGGTGATCGAATTTTATTATATAAATAAGAGTAATCGCCTATTCTGAAGTTAGATATATAAAAAATTCTTTTATTTTTGGATATCAGCTAAAAATAATTTGAGTCTTAAAAATGCTCTTAGGACTGTAAGATGATGGAAAAGAAAAATCATTTTTTTAGATATTAACCAAAAAAATTGTCTTATAAAGGCTCTTAAAGCTATAAATAAATTTAAGTAAAATTATCCTACATCGAGAAATTATAATAAGGTGATAGAAATTCTACTATATAAATACAGAGTAAAAGCATTCATTTGTTTTTAGATATCAATTAGAAATCTTTTTAGTCCTAAAAGAACTTTTTAAGACTATAAAATTAATTAATACATCATCAATAAGAGAAATTATTTGTTTTAGATATTAATCAAAAATATTTTGAATCTTTTAATATTTCTCTTAAGCCTATAAAGTGAAATAAAAATTATCCACATCGAAAAATTACAAAAAAGTGATGAAATTCTATTATATAAGTAATCATCGTCTTTAAATATCAATCAGAAATCTTTTGAGTCTTAAAAAGATTTCTTAAAACTATAAATGTAAGTAGAATTATCACACATCGAAAAATTATGATGAGATATCATAAATAAAATAAATCGTTCGTTTTAGATAATCATTTGTCCAAAAGTATACTTCAAAATAAGATGATCGAATTCTAATATATAAATAAGAGAAATCGTTAATCCTTAATAACTTAGATGAAAATTTTTAAAAAAAACTCTTTTGGGAAAATTATCCCACACTTTTGAGTCTTAAAAAAACTCTCAAGACTATAAACTTGAGTACATTTTCTCACATCGAAAAATTATTACAAAGTCATGAATTTCATAGATATAAACCAAGCATCTTTTGATTTTTAGAAAAGTTCTTAAGACTATAATAAACTTAAGTAAAAATTTCTCTTTTCAAACTTAAAAAGCTCTTAAGACTATAAACGTGTGTGAAATTTTTTCCCATCGAAAATTTATTATAAAATTATGAATTTTATATTATTTGCTAAAAAAAGTAATGAATCTATTACATATAGAAATAGTAAAATCATCTCACATCGAAAAAATTATATTAAGGTGATAAATTTCTATATTATAAATAAGAATAATCGTTTGTTCTTAGATATCAACAAAAAAAAATTGATCCTTAATCTCTTAAGACAATAAAATTAAGTAAAATTATCCCACATCGAAAAATTATGATGAGCTGATCGATTAAATTCTATATAACAAATAAGAGTAGTCATTCGTCCATAGATATTAACCAAAACTCTTTTGAGTCTTAGAAAAACTCTATCTCACATCGAAAAATTATACAATAGGGCAATGTGTTTTCATTATATAATTCGTCCTTAAATATTGACAAAAATTAAAGAGCTTTTAAGAATATAAAACTAAGTAAAATTATCTCACATTTAAAAAATAATATTATTGAAAGACTAACGTCATATGTACAAATTAAATATTTTTCCATTCTGTAATTGTAGTTATAAGTAAAAAAGTGGGGTCAATATAGTAAAAATGTTGAACTAAATAAAAAATATTTGCGATGGGAAGAAGAGAGAAATACAAACGAAAATAGAATATGGAAGAAGAAAAAAAACAAGGAGGAAGTACTCCGTAGTATAATTGTACCACATTGAAAGATTATCATAAGGGATAATCATATGATTATAAATTGAAGTCATTATTGGTTATTAGATATCAACTATCAACCAAATATTTAACTCTTTAGATATCAACGAGAAATCTTTTGAGTCCTGAAAAAACTTTTTAAGACTATAAACTTAAATAAAATTATCCCACATCGAAAAATTATGATGAGGTGATGAAATTCTACACCATCAATCAGAGAAATTATTCGTTTTTAGATATTAATCAAAAAAACTTTTGAATCTTATAATACTCTTAAAAATTATCCCACATTGAAATATTACAAAAAAATGATGAAATTTTATTATATAAATAAAAGTAATCATCGTCTTATCAAACAGTAATGTCCAAAAAAGAGTTCTTGAAACTATAAATTTAAGTGGAATTATCACACATCAAAAATTATGATGAGATATCTTACCTAAGAGAAATCATTCGTTTTAGATAATCATTTGTCCAAAAGTATACTACGTAATAAGGTGATCGAATTCTATTATATAAATAAGAGTAATCGTTCGTCTTAATAATTTAGATGGAAAAACAAAATCTATCTTTCGGATCTTAAAAAAAATCTTAAGACCATAAACTTAATTAAGTAAATATATCCCAAACTTTTGAGTCTTACAAATAAATCTTAAGACCCTAAACTTAATTAAGTAAATATATCCCACACTTTTGAGTCTTACAAATAAATCTTAAGACCATAAACTTAATTAAGTAAATATATCCCACACTTTTGAGTCTTACAAATAAATCTTAAGACCATAAACTTAATTAAGTAAATATATCCCACACTTTTGAGTCTTACAAAAAAACTCTTAAGACTATAAACTTGAGTAAAAAATTTCACATCGAAAAATTATTACAAAGTCATGAGTTTTATAGATATAAACCAAACATCTTTTGAGTCTTAGAAAAACTCTTAGGATTATAACAAACTTAAGTAAAAATTTCTCTTTAGAGTCTTAAGAAAACTCTTAAGACTATAAACGTGTGTGAAATTCTACATCATCAATAAGAGGAATGGTTCGTTTTTAGATATTAATAAAAAATCTTTTGAGACTTATAATAACTCTTAAGGCTATAGATTGAATTAAAATTATCCCATATCGAAAAATTGCATTAAGGTGATGAAATTCTATCATATAAATATAAGTAATCATCGTCTTTAGATATCAATCAGAAATTTTTTGAGTCCTAAAAAGAATTCCTAAAACCATAAATTTAAGTCATTAAGTAGAATTATCACACATCGAAAAATTATGATGAGCTGACGAAATTTTATATACTATATCATAAATAAGAGAAATCATTCGTTTTAGATATTAACCAGAAAAATCTTTTGAGTCTTATAAAAACTCTTAAGGCTATAAATTGAAGTAAAATTATATCACATCGAGAAATTATAATAAGACGATGAAATTCTATTATATAAATAAACATCTGTTAACCAGTAGTTTCACAAATTTATGCAATCCTCTAACCTGGTGTCATTATCATTTTCACTAAAAATAGGCTCGTGCATCGCACGGGAATCTTTTAATTATTACAATCAATATATTTAATCAATTATATTAATGTGATGTTTTATAAATTTTATCTAAAAATCTTTAAATTTCATTTAACAAAAAGTTATCGTAAATAAAATTATAAAAATGAATTAATTAGATTCGTGATAAAAAATGCTTTCATTAGAGTATAAATTTTATATTATTTGTTTCATATTATTTGCTCAAAAAGTGATGAATTTATACATATGATATTAAAGTTATCCCACATCGAGAAATTATAATAAGGTAATGAAATTCTATATTATAAATAATAGTAATCATCTGTCCTTATATATCCACCAAAAAATTCGAGTCATAATAGTAATCATCCGTCTTAAGTAATTATTCCACATCGAAAAATTAAGATGAGGTTATGGAATTCTATAATATAAATAAGAGTAATCATTGTTTTTGAATATCGACAAAAAAAATTTGAGTCTTAAAAAAACTCTTAATAAGACTACAAACTTAATATTGTCCCACATCGAAACAATTAAAATACGAAATTACTTTTTCCTAACGCAACTTTACTCAATCCTAACGTATTTTTCTTAAGATTTCCAAATTTACCCTTCTCATAATTCACAGTTCTCCAACCAATGACAACTTTTCTCTCATTTGTATACAACTATTCAAACCACAATTACAAATCGATTACGAGTACTAATTCAATTAGTGATGAAGTAATCACCATTTTTTCTAAATTACTTGACTGGTTACGGTAATTACTTTTTCTAATTAATCTTTAATTGAAATTGAAAGATTAAATTAGGGTTTTGTTACTTTTTTCTTCTAAATTGTTTAATTGAAATTGGTAGAGTAGATCATTAACCCTAATTCAATTAATGATAAACTAATTGCAGTTTTCCCTAAATCGATTGTATGGTTACATTAATTACTAGTTGGAAAGCCCGTGCGATGCACGGGCCTATTTTTAATGAAAATGGTAATGACACCGGGTTAGACGATTGCATAAATTTGTGGAACTATTGGTTGACAGACTTTTATTTATATAATAGAATTACATCGTCTTATTATAATTTCTAGATGTGGTATAATTTTACTTCAATTTATAGCTTTTAAGAGTTGTTATAAGATTCAAAAGATTTTTCTAAGTCAACTCATCCTAATTTTTCTTTGTGTGATAATTCTACTTAAATTTATGATTGTAAGAACTCTTTTTAGAACTCAAAATATTTTTGATTGATACCTAAAGACGGTTACTTTTATTTATATAATAGAAATTCATCACCTTGATGAAAGTTTTTTTATGTGGGATAATTTTAATTCTATCTATAACCATAAGAGCTATTATAGGACTCAAAAGATTTTTTTATTAATATGTAAAAATGAATAATTTCTCTTACTGATGATTGTAGAATTTCACACACATTTATAGTCTTAAAAACTTTTCTAAAATTCAAAAGATGTTTGATTTATATCTATGAAATTCATGACTTTGTAAAAAAAATCTATGTCAGAAATTTTACTCAGGTTTATAGTCTATATTTACTTAATTAAGTTTATGGTCTTAAGATTTTTTTAAGATCCGAAAGCTTTTGTTTTTCATGTAAGTTATTAAGGACAAATGATATTACTCTTATTCATATAATAAAATTCGATCACCTTATTACGGAGTATAAACGAATTATTTCTCTTATTTACGATATCTCATCATAATTTTTCGATGTGTTATATATAATTCCACTTAAATTTATAGTTTTAAGAACTCTTTTAGAACTCTTTTTATGACTCAAAAATATTTATGTTTGATATCTAAAGACGATGGTTACTTTTATTTATATAATAAAATTTCATCACTTTTTTGTAATATTTCGATGTGGGATAATTTTTACTTCAATTTATACCCTTATCATAATTTTTCAATGTGTGATAATTTTATTTAAGTTTATAGTCTTAAAAAGTTCTTTTAGGATTCAAAGTATTGCTCGTTGATATCTAAAGACGAATGATTGCTTTTACTCCATATTTATATAGTAGAATTTTATCACCTTATTATAATATCTTGATGTGGGATAATTTTACTTAAACTTATAGTTGCTTTTATAAGACAATTTTTTTTAGTTAATATCTAGAAACGAATGATGTCTCTCATTATTTGTGATATAGAATTTCATCAACTCATCATAATTTTTCGATATGTGATAATTCTACTTAGGTTTATAGTCTTAAAAATTTTTTTTAGAATAACTCAGATTTTTGGTTAATATCTAAACACAAATGATTGCTCTTTTCCATCAGCTTACGATCCTAATTTAAGAGCATTTTTAAGACTCAATAATCTTAAGAGTTCTTTATGACTCAAAAGATTTTTGGTGGATATCTAAGAACGGTTGATTACTGGAGTATTATTTATTATTTATAATATATAATTTCATCACCTTATTATAATTTGTCGATGTGGGATAACCTTATTATTTTTATATGTAATAGATTCATCACTTTTTCGAGCAAATAATATGAAACAAATAATATGAAATTTATACTCAAATGAAAGCATTTTTTACCTAGATTCCAATTATATCATTTTTTAAATTTTTTTTACGATAATTTTTTGTTAAACGAAATTCAAAGATTCTAAGATGAAAATGACAAAACATCACATTAATTTGATAGATATATATTATTATAATAATTAAAAGATTCACTACTTGATTTTATTATTATAATAATTAAAAGATTCACTACTTGATTTTTTTGTTATTGATGATAGTTTCCAAAATTAAGTTTAGATGCAACAGACCAATCATATCGCTCGAAAAATTAAGTATATATATATAGATTGATGATTTATATAGTAGAATTTCTATCACCTTATTATAATTTTTCAATGTGGAATAATTTTACTTAAATTTATAGCTTTAAGGGCTTTTATAAAACAATTTTTTTGGTTATATAATATCGAAAAACGAATGATGTCTCTTATTTGTGATATAGAATTTCATCACCTCATAATTATAGTCTTAAAAACTCTTTTTAGAACTCAGATTTTTGTTAATATCTAAACACGAATGATTTCTCTTTTCCATTAGCTTACGGTCCTAAGAGCATGTTTAAGGCTCAAATTTTTTTAGCTGATATCCAAGGACAAATGATTATTATTTATAATATAGAACTCATCACATCATCATAATTTTTCGATGTGAGACAACGTTAGGATAATTACAATAATAAAAGAGTTTGTTTTTATATCTAACTTAACAATGGACGATTACTCTTATTTATATAATAAAATTCGATCGTCTTATTATAATTTTTCGATGTGGGATAATCTTACCTAAGTTTATAATCTCAAGCACTTTTGCAAGACTCAATTTTTTTTTATATCTAAAAACGAATGATTTATCTTATTTATAATATCAAATTCCATCACCTCATAATTTTTCAATATAGAATAATTCTAACTTAAGTTTAGATATAGTCTTAAGAACTCTTGTAATAATTTTACTTGAGTTTATAGTCTTAAGAGATTTTCAAGACTCGATTAAGTTTTGGAAGAATTCTAATAACGAATGATCAGTCATAATTTGGAGGAATGATTACTTTTATTTGTATAATAGAATTTCATCGTCTTATTATAGAATTAATTACTCTTATTTCTTATTTATAATATATTTCATCACCTTGTTATAATTTTTCGATGGAAGATTATGTAAGTTTATAGTCTTATTAAGATATTTTCTAATTAAGACTCAAAAGTTTTTTTTATTGATTTTAAGAACGAATGATTAGTCTTATTTACAATATATAATTCCATTATCATAAATTTTTTGATATGAGATAATTTACTGTCTTAAGAACTCATTTTAAGACCAAAAGAACACATGATTACTCTTATTTATAATATAGAATATCATCTAATTTTAATGTGGACAGTTTTAAGTAGTCTTATTAAGAGTTTTTTTAAGACTCAAAAGTTTTTTTTAGTCGATACTCAAAAACTATGATTACTCTTATTTATATTATAGAATTCCATAACCTTAATCTTAAGAATTTTTTATGACTCGAAAGATTTTTGGTAGATATCTAAGGACGGATGATTACTATTATTTATAATATAGAATTTCATCACCTTATTATATTTTGTCGATGTGGTATAACTTTAATATCTTTATATGTAATAAATTCATCACTTTTTTTCGAGCAAATAATATGAAATTTATACTCTAATGAAAGAGTTTTCTACCACGAATCTAAATAATTCATTTTTATAATTTTATTTAAGATAACTTTTTGTTAAACAAAATTTAAAGATTTTTAGATGAAAATTATAAAACATTACATTAATATAATAGATTAAATGTATTATAAAAATAATTAAAAAATTCTCTATTTGATTTTTTATTAAAATTTCCTAAATTGTGTTTTGATGTAACGGACCAATCATATCGCTCGAAAACTTCCTCCTTTATATATATATATATTGATTTTGTCTAATCAAAATTTAATTGAAATAGAATGATTAAATTAGGGTTTAGTTACATTTTTTTTCTAATTATTGTTTAATTGTAATTGATGAAGTAAATTTGGGTTTATGGAACGAATTAGAAGGTGGTGGCGGTGGTGGTGATGGGCGGCGGGTTGGGTGGTCGGATTCGATTAGGTCAAATTTGGGATTTTTTTAGAGAGAAGATAAAACATCACTTTTGTGAGCGTTGGTAAATGACGGGGACAAATAGGTAAAATGTCGTTAAGATTGAGCAAACGTTCGTTAGTAAAAAGCACGACCCAAAATAAGATGATGATTATTCTATATTATAAATAAGAGTAATCGTGTATTTTTTTGGGTCTTAAAATGAGCTTTTAAGACAGTAAATTATCCCACATCAAAAAAAATTATGATAATGGAATTCTATATTATAAATAAGACTAATAATTCGTTCTTAAATATCAATAAAAATCCTTTTGAGTCTTAGAAAATATATTAATAAGACTACAAACTGAAGTCACATAATCCCACATGTAATCAATTCTACAATAAGACGATGAAATTTTATTATACAAATAAAAGTAATCATTTCTCTAAATTATGACTAATCATTCGTTATTAGATATCTTCCAAAACTCAATTGAGTCTTAAAATCTCTACTATCAACTCAAGTAAATCTAAACTTAATTCAAAATTATTTTATATCGAGAAATTATGAGGTGATGGAATTTGATATTATAAATAAGATAAATAATTCGTTCTTAGATATCAAAAATATGATTTTTTTGAGTCTTACAAAAGTACTTGAGACTATCAACTTAGGTAACATTATCCCACATCGAAAAATTATAATAAGGTGATTGAATTTTATTATATAAATAAAAGACCGTCAACCAGTAGTTTCACCAATTTATGCAATTTTTTAACTTGGTGTCATCATTATTGTCACTAAAACTTGACCAGTGCTCGCACGGACTAATATGTGTATAAAGTAAACGTAAAGAATAAAGTGAACCTATGATAATGAAGTAGAGGATGATTTCGTATGTTTGTTTTCCGTACCCGAATCCAACACATCGCAGTCAGGGGGTCAGTGGTGTAGGCATGCATGATGATGTCGATGCTACAAGTTCCCCTCGCCCCAAAGTCTATTCTATTGAATTACACCAGACGACAAGTGAAAAAGATCTCATTCTAGAACAGCCAATCCCACGCGGACCACGCCACCACCTTCCTTCTGGAAAGGAAACCCAGTCCAGTCCCTCCATTTGACCTTTCTTTTCGCATCCCGCATCTCTCATATACTCATCTCATATTCCTCTGCAACTCACTCTAATTCATTCATTCATTCCATCATCATTACTATTCAGCCGCCATGCCTTCTACTAACTTGCTCCTTGAAGAACCTATTCGGATGGCCTCCATCCTCGAACCTTCTAAATCTGTATTCCTTCTTTACTTCATTCCCATCCATGGTTATTATCATTCATATGACGTGTTGTTGCCATTGTACCACAGTTTTGCAGCCTCATCCATCACTGCTCTCATTTGATTTGATTTGATTTGTTTGTGCAGAATTTTTTCTCGGCGATGACCAAGATCGTCGGAACTCTAGGTCCTCGCTCCCAATCTGTCGACGTCATTTCCGGCTTACTCAACGCTGGAATGTCAGGTCACTTAATTTCATATCACATCATATCAGATCAGATTTGTATTGCATTGCATTGCATTCTAGACTGATTCAGATTTTTATTCCATCCGTATCTATGTAGTTGCTAGGTTTGACTTCTCATGGGGTGATGCTGATACACACCGTCAAACTCTGGACAATTTGAAACTTGCTGTTAAATCTACTAAAAAACTTTGCGCTGTATGTTCATTTCTCACTCTTTCTTTCCTAATCACTCCCTAGTCCCTTCTTTATATATACATCTACGCTAATTGGTGTTCGTCATTAATTAGCCACCTCGCATGAAAGGAGACCGTCTTAAGCTTTACGACGGTCTCAAATAACTACTTTCTCGTCAAGTCGATAACTAGTTGCTCCGTACATTGTAATAAAGTCGATCACTTGTCAGCTGGTGTAACTGTAATCAGGATGAAGAGATTTGTTCAATACTTGTTTCTCGCTCAACAGTTTTAGCAACCGTTGGTTGCAGGATTACGGCTACAACTTCGTTCACCACATACAGCTTTAGCTAGTGTAACTGTGACAGGGATGAAATGATTTGTTGTATTGCTGTTTTTCATTCAACAGTTGTAGCAATTGTTGAATGCAGGATTGTGGACTAGAATTTCTAGTATAGTTGTGAGTATGATTGTAGACTATGGGCCATACACGGTTTGTACAGTTTCTGAACAGTTTTGGAATCGAAAATCTTATAGATTTGCTTGGCAGTTTTAGGTTGTCATGATGTTTTTTCGAGAATATTTATTATTGGTCGAGATGATTCACTTCTGTATTGCCCAGCTGTGGTACATTGGAACGTAAAATGTTGTAGTGTGAAAAAATAAATTATTTCCTTTTCTTTGAAGAGCGCATACATCTGCTATAAAAGTAAAATGTAGGTCTTTTAACTGATCGCTTCGATTGGAGATAAGTGTTTTGGTTGGAAAAAGTAGAGCACATCGATTTTTTGGTTGGACTTTTTTGGGCTTATGAAGGGTTTGATTTAGATTTGTTCATTCCATCATCATGCTATATATTCGTGTGTTTTCCACCTATTTACTTCTTGAAGTCTGAAAAGGATAGCAATTGCTGAGAACAGCATATGTCTTTGATCTGTGAGACTGTGTTCATCTACTTTGCTATATAGCTGTCTTTCAGCTTCTCACTCACGGAAACCCTTATTTATATGCCCTGAACACCGTTTGAAATTAGCAAATTTTGCTGTCGGACTTAGTTAAGATGACCGAAGATGAGAGGTTCATATTGTTTCTGCGGATCTCAGGTCATGTTGGACACTGTTGGAGCAGAGGTGCAAGTTGTGAACAAAAGTGGGCAAGCAATTTCTCTAAAGGAAAATGAATTTGTCACTCTTACGCCGAATATGGAGATCAATGCCTCCTCAAACCTATTACCCATTAATTACAATGGTCTTGCCAAGGTTTGTACATTGACTCTGTTAATAATTTGTAGCAGGTAGCATAATACATTTGTTAAATGGTAATGCATGACAAACTTTGACGATGTTTATGTCTTAAAGTTCCATTATTGTCTTATTCTTCTGTCATTATATCTTGCTATTTTAGCTTTGTATTCAGCGTAGTAAAAAAGCCCAAGTAATTCGGAGTAATTAACTTCGCACAACATTGGCTGTGTTTTGTACTTTTGTGATTCATTTGAGATATAAAATTTTCAAGGTTTAAAGTCTATCACTTACTCGTATATCTTTTCTAATTTATCATTGTGTTTTCGTGCTAATAATAAAGCAGGCAAAATCAGCATTTGTGCCGTAGAAATGCAAACTTTCTATTTCTGACTTGTATTATATTCATCTAGTGGGATGAGTGGTGGATAAGATTAGGAGCTGAACTGTGGATTTTTTTCCTAGTTAACTTTTAACATTCCAGTTAAGGAACTCATTTGTAACATCATGTGAGTTATAGACAGAACTATGAATTCCATTAGTTAAATCAAATCTCAATATATCTTTTCTTTGTAGTCCACCGCACCAACAATATATTTTTTTCAAATGAGGGTTCGCATCAAATTAAAGCAAAGGGGCAAATTTCAAGAATGTATTATCTATTGAGAGTCTTGAGACTCCCACATAGGCACAGGATGTCCATATCGAGACTTTAATAATAAACATGAAATCAAACAAAACATACTCTATGCTCTCATGAAACTAGATATTGAAAAAATCGATGAATGGAGAAGCAAAAAAAACAACCTTAATCACGCAAATCTAGTAGTGGAAACAAACCAAAATTTGATTGATGTAAGAAAATAAATAAGGTATTCCAATATCTCTTAAATTAGTGGAGGATGAAAAAAGAAGTAGCTGCACTTTAAATTGCAAAATATGTATGAATGTTGTACAGCCTCCTTGATTATTTCCGTCTTGCATCAAAATGGCGAAGCTTCGCGCCGCCAGGGAGGGAGGGACGGGTAAACTGAGTTGGCTTTTCCTTATAAAATTGAGGTTAGTTTTAGTCTCTCTTCTTGCCCTTACCTGTAGGTGGTATCATGACCTTCTAATCAGAATGTGTTCATACTGTGCAATGGCTGCTAATGTGACTATTTTTGTACCTAGTTTAAGACTTTAACTGTAAGGTTCATCTGTTGTAGCAGTTGGCTTGCTTAAAGGAATCTTCAGCCTCATTTCTCCCAATATTCACCATTTGATCTACTGCTCTGACTTTAAGTTCCCGTTTTTGAATTTGTGAAATTATCAGGATGCCATTTTTTGAATTACGTTGGGAATTTTCTTTTGCTGTCATGCTTGTTTCCTTATCCTTATACTTACTATAGAAGAGCGAGGAGTGTTTGTGTGATGTTATCTTTCCAAAATTATCCTTATGCATGCATAAAATCTTCATAATTGCCCATGGCGTGTTATTTATTACTAATATTAAAAACTTTATCCCACAAAAATGGTTATAGAGAAACATAGATCATTGAATACGTTTTACTCCGTATATAGATATCTCTCTCTAATTTATTTTTTCCGTTGCATGGTATCATTGAAACTCCTCAATTCTCATCTTAAGTAGATGCCTCGATTATACGATGCCTCGTGAATTTAATTATTAATTATAATTAATTTTTAATATAGTACTCCTTATGTAGTTGTAATGTGATGAATTATTTTTGTATAAGACTGTCATGAAAAGACAAGGATCCCATTTTATGGTTGCTATTCATTTTATAGTTATACTACTATATTCCGTAATACTTCATTTCATGTTATATTACATTTCAGACTTCTTGTATTTATAATATTTTGCATTAGATCATCTGAAATCGAAATCTAATGTTCTAAATGCGATTTTGAACGATCTTTACCAAATGCCTATATTTTCTTGGTAATGAATGAGTTTAGATTAGTGTGAAGCTTTTATGTAGTTATCAACTTTCAACTTTGGTGAATTTGATGCACACCGACGTATACTCATGTTATTATAATTTCATTGTGCAACTTTTTTGATACTTAATTAGTAGGTAATCACTTTAACACCTCTAACTCGTGCATTTCACGTGCAGTTGACTAGTATAATTTAACCAATACTCTGTTTATATTGTATCTGAACCAATTATACTCCTATTTATTTGCATTATTATTAAATTAAACCAATGTCAATGATCTTGCAGGCAGTGAAGAAGGGAGATATGATCTTCATGGGCAAATACTTGTTCACTGGAAGTGAAACCACATCTGTTTGGCTAGAGGTATGTATATTTGGCAATGCTACCTACGTTTATTGTGTATGCTCTAGTTTCAATATCAGAGGTTGTTGCTTTGGGACTCAAAGGAAATATGTCTACTAGAAATCTAGAATGTTCTGTGTCGCCTTTTAAAGGCTCATGCTGTAGAAATCTTTGTTGGGAAGTAGAAAGATGCTTATGCCTTGCTTGTGCATTATGGAATAGGTGTCTGAGGCTAAAGGCGACGATATTGTTTGTGTGATCAAGAATTCCGCGACATTGGATGGAACACTATTTACTTTGCACGCTTCTCAAGTTCATATAGATATGCCAACTCTCTCAGAGAAAGATAAGGAGGTAGGCCACCCCTGTCACTAATGATTATGAATTTTTCTATATAGGCAATGTTGAATGGTTTTGTCCTTGACATTTTTCTGCAACTATTTATTCTGGCTATTCAGGTCATAAGCACTTGGGGGGTTAAAAACAAAATTGACTTTCTTTCACTATCATATACCCGTCACGCGGAGGATGTTCGTCAGGTTAGATATGTGAAATTAGGCTTTTATGAATGTTGGTAAGTAATAATATTACTTTAACCTTCGTCCATTGTGCAGGCTCGTGAACTCCTGACAAGTTTAGGTGACCTAAGTCAGACACAAATATATGCAAAAATTGAAAATGTGGAGGTGAGGGCGCATCCCCAAATACTCGTCACCTAGTATGAATTGCATCAAGAAGTTGGGATGCTTAGTAATGAGTTTATCGGATGGGAATCTATCAAATTGTCTTTTCTTATTCTACTGTTTGTGTAGGGTTTGACCCATTTTGATGAAATACTTCAAGAGGCAGATGGCATCATTCTTTCTCGTGGAAACCTGGGCATTGATCTCCCACCTGAGAAGGTTGCTCTGCCATCTTTTTATTTATCACCCCCCTATTTATTCTTTATATGCTAATATTACAATTATTCCAAGCATTTTGAGGTCAATACATGATGTCAACTGTGTCATGACAAGTTTCATTTGTTTCCTTGAAGGTATTCTTGTTTCAAAAAGCTGCTTTACATAAATGTAATATGGTTGGCAAGCCGGCTGTTGTGACTCGTGTTGTTGACAGCATGACCAACAATCTCAGGCCTACTCGTGCTGAGGCTACTGACGTTGCTAATGCTGTGTTGGATGGTTAGTACGCTGAGCCTCTGATGGACTTCATTATTCTGTCTTGCCTTGCCTATTTTTCCGCTTTTTTTTCTCTGTTTTTTGTGGAGATTTTGATACAGATGTCCCTACTTTACTTTGCCCTTCGTGTATGTATTCTCATAAACTGCGTTGTGAACTTGGTTTTCTCTACTATTGTTGATTCAAGTTCATGACTGTTGTATTAATCATGAACTGCAGGTAGTGACGCAATTCTTCTTGGAGCTGAGACATTCAGAGGCTTGTACCCTATTGAAACTGTCAAAACTGTTGACAGAATCTGTTTTGAGGTCTGAGATTTACAAGGACCTGTTATAACTTTATAAGAAACAGTTTTTACCTCTTTTGAGCTCTGCAATTCATCCTATGCAGGCTGAAAAAGTCTTTAATCAAGATGCATACTTCAAAAAAACTGTTAAGTTTGTGGGTGAACCCATGAGTCACCTGGAATCTATTGCGTCATCTGCTGTAAGATCGTCTTAGGAACTTTGCATTCTCAAGTTCATACGAAAGTTATGTCGTTCTTTTGATTGTATCTGATATCAGCTTTCCTATTCTTTGTAGGTGCGTGCTGCCTTAAAGGTGAAAGCATCTGTTATTGTCTGCTTTACTTCCTCCGGAAGAGCTGCAAGGTATTCTCAAATTTAGTTATGAGAATTATGTTTGTGCTCTAGTTATCTTCCTCTGTGCATTTCAAAAATCAAAGAATAAGAGGGAAACAAGGATCTGCTAGTTTTGTCGCTTAAAATTAAAGTAATTTTCTGAATAAAATATCCATATCTATATTTTTGTAGTTTGAATATTTTATCTAGGACTTGTTACTTGGTCAATTTCTGCTCGGCAGAATATAGTTTTTTTTCCCCTTTTGCTTCCCGTGTGTGTGTGTGTGTGCAACAACTTATGAATATGATGCTTGTTGATTGCAGATTAATTGCTAAATATAGGCCAACAATGCCAGTTCTCTCAGTTGTGATCCCTCGCCTTAAGACGGATCAACTTAAATGGAGTTTCACTGGTGTCTTTGAGGTATAGATGCTTAAATTTGATTCTGTTAAATGTGCTAGATGGTAATTGAGTTGGTAATAATTTTGAAGGCATGCAAAATTATTTATGCTTCAGTTTTATTTTTATGGGGTAATGTCCATGTTTCTGACCTACCTGCGGTGAGCGTACTTTTTATTTCCCCCTAGACAGTAGAATTAGTAGGGAACTGTATTGCGGCCGATTTCTTGTGCCATAAATCAATTTTGCTGTTTCTTGCGACTCTTTAATGTTAAGGATATCAATGTAACAGAATGCTTGGGTAATTCCAATTCCTTCTTACTATAGTGTTTCTGGGGCTTATTTTGGCTTCGGCTTATGGTAACTATGTACATCTTTTTCATAGTAAGATGTACGAACTATGAAGAGGGAGGTACTTGATCTCAACTATGTGTATGGATATAAAACACAGGCCAAGGTAGTACGTAGTATATATCCTTTCAAAAAATTTAATCTGTTTTTGATGGTTTCTTTTGGCATTGCCATCATGGTCTTGGTACTATATAACCTTTATAATTTATATGTGAAAATCAGATTTTGCGATAGTTCTCTTTTGCAAGTCTTTTGTCTTTGAACTTCATACTCCAATGTTTTCGCCTACTCGCATGAATTTCCTTAACTACTCATCTCGATTTTCTTTGCCTTAATCACAACGTCAGTCAAGTGCAGGGTCGCACCTACATGGTAGACCTAGATTTGATATGATGACATTGAACTAGTTTATTTCTTTATTCCTTGATCATGCATTGTGGTCCATGTTTAAAACTGGTTCCCCTTCTTTTCATACCTTGTGGTGGTGTTTTGAAAAAATTACCAGGCCAGACAGTCATTGATAGTCCGAGGACTTTTCCCCATGCTTGCTGATCCCAGACATGCTGTAAGTCTTGTATTTTCAGTCATGCACTCTGAGTTCATAAGTTAGGACTTAGAATGCTAGAAATAATATGTGATGGTCGGGATTTATGGAACTGAACTTGTGTTGTTCAGGCGGAGTCAACGAGTGCATCCAACGAATCCGTGTTGAAGGTTGCTCTTGAGCACGGTAAGACACTAGGTATAATCAAATCACATGATCGAGTGGTGATATGCCAGAAGGTGGGTGATGATTCCGTGATCAAGATCATTGAGTTGGACGATTAGATGCTTTGGTCAACACATGGATGGGATATTGGGCCCTCATAAAGTGTTGTCTATGAAACTTGTGATGTGAATGCTGCCGCCGCCATATTGTAATTTGCAAATGCAGAGGACACCCCCCCACCCCACCCCACCCCACCCCACCCCACCCCTTTGGAATATGGTTTACCGTTTTGAAGTCATAAATAAACATGTTTTCAATTTTGACTCACTCTCATATCAAGCTTTGGATATTGCTGGTGCCACTCTGTATCCAGCAATTTGGGTATTATGGAAAATAATTTTCATCTGTAATTGTTACGTGCTGTAGTACCTATTTTAAATCAGCTAATACCATATTGGCATTACGTTTGATGTGCTAAATTCTTTGTTCCAGTTATATCTGCGTAGCTGTAGGCTGTAGATTTCGAAGGCTTTAAAACGTTGCATCTTTATTGCTGATGTGAAAGTGATTCAAGGGAATTGATTACTACCATATGAAGCTTTTTTTTGCCAACGGTTTAACCTGGATATCCCGGCACCAGAAGCGAAGTTATGTGGTATGATTGATATTAAGTGACCTAGAAATAAACATAAAGAATCATATGAAGCTGAGTGTGTTTTTGCTGAACTCTAGTATGCTATCCCTCCGTTCTAATCATTTGTTCGTCTTTCATATTAGTAATTATGAAGAATACTTTAATCAAAGGGAAACAAATGAACGAGACGGAACAAGTATACTAAAAAGCAATTAATTTGGATAATACGGAGTGATTTTCATAAAACTTATAGCTTCAGTACCTGCATTAGGTAATGGAAAGCAAAATCGTTTGTGAGGTTATGGAGCCCACCAATTCTTATTTAGACCGATATATTTACAATGTTGCATACTTTTCTTTTTAGAACGATATATAACGTTGATGAAGACACTCATGTCCATGCTTCCGTTCACCGGCATCTCTCTTCAACCACCCGATGCCTTTATTTTATCGTCGCTGTTATAGTTGGTTTTTGAGATGCTTTTTTTATGTTCAATAAAGGATGTAATATACCGAAGATGTCTTAACCTAGTGGTTAGGACTAGGTGTTCTGGGACAATAGGTCTCAGGTTCGAATCCCCCTCTCCCTATATGGGTTCCAAGAACCCAAACAGCATGTAATCCATGTTGCATACTTGGACTTGCATGTACTCCCTCTCCTTCTCTACTTGGACTTCCATGTACTCCCTCTCCTCTAAATGTTTAGTATTTTCGTGAGTACTGTGGTTGTCATTTTTTGTGATTTTTTTTTTGTCTACTTTCGTTTTCCTCATTCTTTTGATTTTCTCCTCAAAAGCAAAAGTGGAACATTGTAAAGAATATGTAGTACTCTCACCATTCAAATTCAAAAGATATGCTTCTCTTTTGGAGATTGTTCACAACTCAAGAGAATCGTTAATATTCCCGACAATCTGAGAAAATATAGTCATGTGACATCTTGTTTGATTCATCTTCATGATTAAATTAAGAATATTGAATTTTCATAATTTTGGTTGATATAAAACGAAAGATATTAACGGTGTAAAATTTGTCTCAACAAGTGTGAAAAAGCAAACGTACCATTTAAATTTAAACGGAGAAAATTCGCATAAAAGTAGCTGCAGCCCAAGAGTAGTTGCAATCAAAGTCAAAAGTGTGACCTATTGCCACTGCAATGACATTATTCCATATAATTTCTGCGGAGTAATTTAGAGTATAACATCAAATATACTCAATTTTGAATTATTGTAATGACTATATTAAAAATATCAGATTTTTACAATTTTTAATAATATATAAAAATAAATATGAAAATTAAAATGTACATGTGTAAAAAGTCAAACGTAAATAATGAAATGATTAGGATGGAGTATATTACAGTACTTAAAAGTATTATGTACGTGGCGCTGGCAAAAGTGAATCATTCGATTCGGGATATTGATCTACCTGTCTCGAAAAAGATAGAGCCCAGTAGAGAATCCCTGCAGAGAAGAAACTTATGAACCAAGCATTATTGTAAATGGTTACGAATAACTGAGGAACAACACTCAAGACCCCCGTTGTGTGTAGGAATCCGGGGACGACGGGCAAAATTCCAACAATTAAGGCGGCCATGGCAGCCAAGTTATAACCTCCTCTATAGTAGTACCTTCCTCTCCGACTCAGCGTATACAAATCATTGACATCCAGCTTCATCCTCTTGATGAGATAGTAATCTGCCAGCATTATTCCTCCAATCGGACCCAGCAATGCAGAGTAGCCAACAAGCCAAGTGTTGACGAAACTCTCACTCGACTTGAGTAATCTCCATGGCTGGAAAGCTATACCCAGCAACGCCGTAAGAAGAGCTCCCTTTCTGAATGTGAAGTTTGACGGGCTGAGATTGACGAGTGCGTTGGCAGGGGCGACAACGTTGGCGGCAATGTTGGTGGTGATGGTGGCCAAGCTGATCCCGAGGATGGCCAAGATCATGGTGGCGGCCCCACCGATCTCCCCCAGGAGCTCGATGGGACTGGAGATCACCCGGCCGAATATGACCATGGTGGAAGAGGTGACAGCCAGACCAACAAAGGTGAACAAGCCCATGAATATAGGCAACCCGGATTGGCCTATGATTTGATCCTTCTGGGATTTGGCATATCTGGTGAAATCGGGGATGTTGAGGGCGAGAGGTGCCCAGAAGCTTATGTTTGCCGTAAGAGAGGGGAAGAAGAGTGCCCAGAATTGAGAGGTTGAAAGCTTTGATGTGGACATGGAAAGCATATGGCCGAAGCCACCTGCCCTGACATACGCCCAAACAGCAAGGCATGATGTTAAGACTATCAAGATTGGAGCAGAGTATTTCTCGAGTTGTTTAATTCCTTCCATTCCATGCCACACGATGCCCAGCTGAGCCACCCAGAAGACGATGAAACAAGTGAATTCAATAGGGGATGTGCCCAACCAAGGTACACTCACACTGTTGGAGAGCGAGGATTGCTTGATGGAGGTGGGCAGTAACAGGAAAATGGCTTCCCCGCCAATCCATGTTTCGATGCCATACCAGCCGCAGCCAACGAGAGCTCGGAGGAGGGTGGGGACGTGGGCGCCTCTGATCCCGAAGGATGATCTGGCTAGCACCGGGAAGGAGATGCCGTAGCGAGCACCGGGCTCCCCTGTCAGGATGAGTGGGATGAGCAGGATGATGTTGGCAGCCACCACTGTGGCTATCCCCTGCCACCAAGCCATGCCCAAGTCGGCTAGGCTGCCGGCCAAGTAATACGATGGCACCCCCACCACCAACCCAATCCAGAGGCTCGCCATTTCCCACCCCGAAAATGTGCGTTGACTTTGGGTCGTTGGTTTCAGGTCGTCATTTGTGAGGGTAGGGTCCATGCCCCAGGAGTTGGAGCTTGCTGGTATGTGTCTGTTGGAGTTGGACTGGGAGTTGGAGGCCGTTATTATTATCGGTCGTCGTTGGAGGACAGTAGAAAATGCTCTGTTCGGGGATCGGAAGGTGGTCCGGGGGGTGGGAGGCTGAAGGGAAGTGGGAGAGTGAGGAAGGAGATGGTGGGTTAGACACCTGGAAACCATGGTAGTGAGGTAATTAGAGCAGAGTAGCCAAGGTAGTTGACTACTGGTTGAGTGGGAGGAGTAGATGGAACTCTGGAAGGTGTGGTTGGAGATTCCTGATGGATGTGGATTGTGGGGATGGATGTTTATGCTCTAACTGTCTTTTTCATCCACTTAAGTAGGAGTCTACCTCCCTATAAAAACATTAAAATACTTCTTTTCGAGTTTCTATTTTTGTCTCACTTTCTTTTTGAATTGAGTTTGATATTTGTTCTATTTTCTTTTTTAGGTCATTGATGTGTGGTTCACAATTATTCTCTCGGAGGGAGAAGTAGTTGATTTCTCTTGTGACGGACATATCCGTCATAACATTAAAACGTCAAATATACTCAACTAGGAAAGAAAATGTCAAAAAAAACTTTTCCTCCACCCTAGGCACATGGGTTGTCTTATTTCATATATTTGACCCGTCATAAGCTTAAAACGAATATTTCCGTCACAAACAAGAATGTCATTAAAATGTAATTTTAGTTTCACAAATTCTTATATGATACGGTTTCACAGTAGTGTCACATCTAAGGTAATTATTTTTAGGGAAAAGTCTCATGGTACCCTCAAACTATGTCACATTACACATGGTACCCCTACTTTTAATTTCTTCCCATGGTAACCTTGAGTTTTATAGTTTAGTTCCCGATTTGACATTTCCCAAATTTCTGTCATAACGCCGTTAAGTTATGACCAAAATTAATTACATTACTCAACAACTATTTTTCTTCAAAATGAGAGGAGTTTCCATGGTACCCCTAAGTTTTGATAGTTGTTCTCATGATATCCTTAAGTTTTCATAGTTGTTCCCATGGTACTCCCATTGTACCTTGAAAGGAAAGCAATGAATATGGGAAATTTGGGAGTGATGACAGAATTTAACGGTGCCGTAACAGAAATTTGGGTAAGGACAAATCGGGAACTAAACTATAAAACTCAAGGTTATCATGTGAACAAACTTAAAAACAGGGATACCATGTGTAATGTGACATAGTTCAAGGATAACATGGGGAATTTCCGTTATTTTTATTATTTTGATTAAAAGGGCTAACTAATTAATTATACTCCTATTAATTAGAAAGTCACTTTTCTACTCATTTAACTATCATAATATTAACAACGTAATATAAGATTTGACACGATACATTACCATTGCTCTAATATTTTTGCTTATTGTTTACATCTACACTTCCTCTCATTCATTGAAAATCTACCATAAGTTGATCATATGTGAGATACTCCGTATATATTTTAATCAAATGGTAGTAATCTGATGAATGAGAGGGAGTACTTAAGAGAATGACGCAACTGTATGAGACCTTACAATAGTTAAGCCATTGACTCCCATACAAACTAAGAAACTTTTGCAGAACTTGCTATACAATAGAAAACGGCACTGATGTTGAAGAATTGTCAGATGGGAGTATTATTATACAGAATTAATGTTCTATTGCATGCTTCCCTAAGATGAGGATTTGGAGAGTGAAAAATAGGAACTAATGGTTTTACGATTCCCGGAAGGTTTAGGTTTGGGCTGCTTCAAAGGCCGCATCCAACCCCGGAGTTCTTCCTGAATATCCGGTGGTAACTCCTCAATTATAGTTTCATCAATCTCATCAACATTGTACCTCCATCTTTTGTCTACGGGCATCACTGTGGTTCCCGCAGAATTTTCTGCAACATTAACTGCCAGGAATTATGGCATTGAGCTACAACAAACCCCGCGTATATGTTGCACGCCATATTTAAACTAAATTGTTACTTACAAATATTCAATTACCAATCAATAAACTTTCACATTTCTCAAATTAATATTTTAATTTAATTTTAGAAAAGGAAGTGATAATTAAGATAATCAACTAAAATCGTGAGAGGTGTATTTCAATGCCTTTGTTTCAGCATAGAACTTACTCATAATACAAGTTTATAAATTTGCTCAACTTGTTTTAATAATTTTCTGGTTATAAAGCTAGTGACAATAGTTTGCGGTTTTTAACATTATATTGTTGATGTACTCCCTCCGTTTTTTAATATAAGTCATTCTCACTTTTCGAGACAACCCCTTCTCTCTTCAATATCTCTCACAACATAAGAAAATACCATGAAATGTATACTCATTTGAAAGCTCTTTTCGTAAGGGATTTTATGGTGCAATTTTTAAAAATTTTGGAATAATATATTTACATAAAAATTAAAGTCAAAGCCTCACCTCGAAAAAGTCAAACGTCATATAAAAAAATACGGAGGGAGTAATATTTAACATTTAATGATATGCATTCAAATTGTAAGATTTTACCAAAAAAAAAATATTAATGTAATATGATTTATTTTTTATTACTCGTAACATTATATTTGTTCCTCCAAGGCAAATGAAAATCTCTATGCTATCATAGGAATTCATAGGGAAATTATACCCAAACACATCGATTTAATTCTTATTCCTTTTCCCTTCCCTTTATCTCCCTTGCCTCCGTACCCTCCTATTTCGCTATCCAAACACATCGTACCAATGATTGGAGAATCAGACTAATAGCACATGCTATAAAACTTTACCATTGTTTGCATTAAAGGTTGGAGGGAAAAGGAGCATTTGGACAAAGATAATTTCCCTCATTTGGATAATAAAATGAGGAAGGGATTTGGAGCGGAAGGAAATTTTGTCTATTTCCCTCATACAAGGTAAATCATTCTCTCTCTAACAAAGGAAAGATTTGGAGGGATGGTCTAAGAATTTCTAAACGGCCAAACAACTAAAGGTATCGGTTAGAGCCAAGCACAAATTCAGTTGCAGTAAAGTGAGTCTGATACCTGTAGAGGTGGACACACAAGTTTCCTGGGCGGTTTCCTGTTTTTCATGCTTCAGCTGGGAGCAAGAATCTCCAAATTTGGTTAAATATCTCACGATAGTTGATGTGCCCTGCGTACATATGCAAAATGCAATCTCATCAGTGGCCAAAAAGTTAAAGACATTGAGCTGAGCATCACGATATCACCTACAAGTCTACAACTGTCAGGTTAAATACATTGACCATCATCACAATATCACTTACCAACTGTCCTTAACAAGTACTCCTAAAGTAGTTCAACAAGCTACATGTGAAAAACAGCTTTTGCCAAGAACCACGATATTCCGTGAATACAGTTGCATCTTAATAACAGATGCAAATATTTAAAAAGCTTCTCACAAATCACAACTACAACAAAGGAAGTATTAGCACCTTTAATTTTGATTCTTTCATTTCTCGACCAGGCATCGTAGAAGAGTTTAATGGCAAAGTGCCAGCCTCATCAGTGGGATGTTCAAACGGTAGTTTACCTAAGCCAAGTTCCAAGCAACAATCAGTTTCTAAACAATACCCATAACACGATTAAAAAAAACTAAGGGTGCGTTTGGTTTGAGGTCTACAGGAAAGGGAAAGGGAAACAATCTTTCTCATTCCCTTTGTTCTTGTTTGTTTCATCATTTTTTCCATTCCCTTTCCCTCCTTCATTCCTCTCCATTATCCCTAATCCTTCTATCTCCATTACCCTCACCCCCAGGGTTTGGATCATTACCCATTATCTAGCCTCACCATCATCGCCACCAAACTCGTTAAATTTTGACTCTACCCACTTGACCCATTTGTTTTAGAGTCAAGACCCATATTTTTTTACCCATGACCCATTTGATCCGAACTTGAGATGACTCATTTGAGACCCGACCCCTTAATTTATTATATTTAAAATAATAATTAAAAAGTTATTAAGGTTAACATGATAAATTTAAAAAATAATTTAAAAAATAAAATTTATAAAAGTATCATTTATCAATAAAATAATTGTAAAATATTACACGAGTAGTTTTTTTTACAATTTTTAAATTTTAAATATGTTGTAATTAATATAATAGCAGCATACTCAATATAAAAAAAAATCCAACTTTTTAATTGGTAAAAAGAAAGACGTCGAAAATTATTTCTAACCATAACCCGAATGATGACTCATATAACTCGACCAAATTTTGACTCAACTCGTATTCATATCCGACCTGTAATTGTTTCTGATTCTCTCACTTTTGCAAACAAACAACAAGTAACATCAAAGGGTAACCTTTTCCTCTACTTTCCATACCCTTTCTTGATTTCATTCCCTTTCCCCTTTACCAACCAAACGCCCCCTAAGAGAAAGGAAGAAACTGCACAGTATTAAAGATAGAAAAGAAAAAGAAAAAAACAGACAGCAAACACTACCTTGTTTCACCATATCTGGAGTCTCACCAACAGTTCCTTGATCTGATAATGAGCAGGAAGTAGCTTGCTCATGGAAGAAATTTGTGATATGACCGCTTTTCTTCTTGAAGGTCAAAATGCAATGAAGAAATTATTAGAAACAGAAATTTATTTCATATGCTAAAATGAAAAAAAATAAGTTGATATCCTGTATAGTTCTGCTACAATTTTGAAACTATACAGCTAGAGTGCCACCAGCCGAAATACATACTCCATAAAGCATATTTTTTCCATGACTTAAATATTTTCTGGAAAAATTTTACACACGGAATAATATCATGTTTACATGGTACACTTGCTGAGCTAAATGTATCTCATTAAAACAAATGTAACGACGTACTCCGTATATGAAAGATAGAAAAGGAACACTTCCAGAGTACCAAATATGGATGTTTTGGGAGGATTACCGGATTCGTAATACAACCTTGCATGAAAGTTAATGAATATGGTGAATGTTTATTCTCATCATAATCACCTCAAAGTAAAACATATTAATAAGGATAGTAATAAGAGTGTGTAGTTCTCTTGTGTATATATATTATCCGTATTGTATATTTCCTCGGAGTCATCAATAAAATCCTAGTGCGACTACAATGAGGAAGTAGCCAAATTGGTGAACCTCATTATATTTGTGTTCCTAAAATTGTTTGGATTTTTATATATCATTATTGTGTGTTTTTCTTATATTTTATCTCTCCAAAAACCTAACAATTGGTATCAGGTTAGTTAAGTGAGGGAAAAGTGGATCACAAAGAAATTCACAGTAACAATGGAAGGAGGTAAAATGGTATTCAATAAAAATTTTGCTTTCTGGAAAATGCAAATAAATGACTATTAGTATTCTAAGAATCTACCTACACCATTAGAAGGCATTAAGCCTGATTCTATGGAAAAGGTATGGTAGTGGCGGTGGTAGTGACCGGAGCTTCGCCGGAGAAATGGTAGTTTGTGTGGTGGAGAAATGGAGGTAGAAGGGCGAATGTGGATGAGGAGAGAGGGTAAAAATACGGGGAAAGACATTTTCATCATAAAAATAGGTTGAAAATGAGTTGGATGCAATTTCTAAGGTTTTGACAACTTTTGAGTGTAATTTTTTTTTTAAATTACAAAAGGGTGTAAAAACAGAAATCCGGGTTTCAAAAGGGTTTAAAATCTGATTTATATACTCTTCAATAAACTACCCAGTTTCTCACTTTTTACAATGCTTTATTATGTTCCATAACGATTGTGCATTTGGGTAATGGGTACTTCAGTGTGGTCGTGTGGGTAGGAGGAAGTGTGTAAAAAGACTATCACATACAATATAAAAACTCGAGCACAAATGCACAATGGTTTCCATGACTGTTTCCCTCCGCTCAACCATGCCGAATGTCATATTAACACAATTTGATTGCAAAATTTTAGACTTTTTGTAATGTTCATTTCTCCATTTACAAAGGTACAACCAATGATGTATTTGTAATTTCATGTATCAGCTCAAGGGCTCACAAACTGGAATGATAAGCTCAAAGAAAAACATACATATTCCATTTTCCAACATGCCAACACACACACACCCATTGTCAACTAAAGAATAAATAGACTCTGAAAAAGAACAATGTAACAGGTACCTTTTCCTTTGGACAAGTTCTATCTGCTACACACTGATCTGCGTCCAATATCCGGTCCTCATCTGTATTGTCTTCTTTTTTAAAGCACGCTCGAAGTTATAATCAATCCCTCGTGTAAGCATAATTCATCATCAGGTAAGCACATAGATAATCAACGAAAGAAACAACTTAAAATTTCAGACAATTAGCATACGGGCAAATGGCAAGGTCTTTTGGCGTGCTGAATCGATATGGCCAAGATAAAGCGGATTCATTCTATACCAAACTATAAGCACACCTATGATAATTGTAAGGTAAACAGGGGCCAAAGGGGGAAGAACAGACACAGCAAACGGAAGTTACTTGGCACTGCGATAAAGTATTAGAGTGAACTGTGAAGAATATAACTCAAATAGCAACCAATACCAAATGTTTAGAACTTAAGACCACAATTTTATGCATTACTGAAAAGAAGAAAAAAAATGAATTGACAAGCAGATACGTGAACCTACAAAACCATCATTGATTGGGGTGCATCAATCATCAAGGCCCAACTCTGACTCCTTTCCTCTTTGCCATAGTCATGGAAGAATTGGCAAGGTCAATTCAAGACGGTATTCATTGGTGCATGATGTTTGCAGATGATGAAGTGTTGAATTATTGATTAATGAAATGAAGGACAGAGTTGAAAGGATGTTGGAACTTGGGAGGAACACATTAGAAGCTCATGGTTTTAGGTTGAGTAGAAGACAAAGATTTGGAGAGCTTGAGTAGTAAGACAGAAGACTTGGAGTGTAAATTTATTGAAAATGCTAGTAGATAGACGGGTACAATCACTTTTGATGAAAATCTTATACGAGGATCGAAGTTTTTCGTTATCTTAGGTCTATTCTCCAACAGGATGGAAAATTAGATGGTGACGTGGCTCATAGGATTAAGGCAAGATGGTTGAAATGGAAGAGCGCAACAAGATTATTATGTGATCAAGGCATACCTCACATATTAAAGGACTAATTCTACCGAACGGGAAACCTACACTTTCATATACACTATATGTTGAGTTGTAAAGCATAGTCACGTGCAAAAGATGAATGGGAAAATGTGTATGCTAAGATAGATGTTTGGACATACAAGAAAAGATCGACTTAAAATGATGTAAATAGGGAAAAAGTAGGAGTAGCCCCTTTAGGGTATAAGTTGACCGGACAATCTGTTAAGATGGTGTTGATTAAGGCTTGAAGAATGGAGAGTGTGTGGCCTGGTGAAGGGTAAAGGAAGATCTAAATAGACTTTGATAAGAGTGATTGAGAATGATATGAGGTTTCTTGTGATTTCAGGAGCTATGGCGCTAGATAGGACGACGTGGAGCGAGAGAATTCGGTTGTTCATGATATTTGAGGACTATCTCTTACGGAGTATTCTTTTATTTATTTAATTATTTATTTATTTTCATAATTGTTATAACTACTATTCTTTTTTACTTGCTAAACTTTTCACCTTTCATTTGGAACTTGTAACCCCAAAATTTAATAAAGTTTTTTAAAACTTTATTTTGACGATGAAACTGTGTTTTTATTACTCTACTTATTACTATTACTACTATTATGCCTTTCATTTGACTTTTTACCGAGAAGATTTGACGGTATCAGAGAATGATTCATGTTAGCCCATCGAAAAGCTTTTTGGGACTAAGGAACTGATGGTGGTGGTGGTGGTGGTGGTGGTGGTGGTGTCGTTGTATTGAAAAGAAAAAACAACTAATCAACAACAATTACTACAAAGTTGGTTCCAAAAAACCAAGGGTGTGTCTGGATAGGGGGAATTGGAGGGAAAGGGAGGGATATGATATCCTTTGTTTCCTTTGTTTGAATAGCAAATAAGGGTGAAGGGATGAGGAGTGGGAGGGAAAATGGATCCCTCCATTTCCCTCCTCCAAGCCAATTTATTTCTCCACCTAAATAGGCAAGATTTGGAGGGAAAACTTCATGTCTTCCATTTCCCTCCCTTCCCCTTCCTTCCCTCTCCTTCCCCCTCCCCTCCCTTTCCCTCTCCCTCCATTTCCATTTATCCAAATTCCAAACATACCCAAGGGCAAGTTAATATGAACCATCATATGGAGTTTTTATATAACAAAGCTAGATGATAAGGTAGAAGGATAGAGCCAAGTACAGAAAGTCATAAAGACAAGTGAGCAGGAAATGATATTGTGAAAAAAAGAGCATGCCAAAACTGAAAAATGAGAAAAATGATATGACGAAAAAAGAAGTCAGCCCAAACTGAAAAATGAAAGCAGAGGAACAGGGGATGGAACACTTTGTATGTGGGATCAATGCAACTAAACAGAAATATTTAAACGATAAATAACATGAGAAGCACTTTACTGTGACTCTAACAAAGAATATAGTTCGGTTAAAAACAAGAGTAAATAAAAAAGTACTCACTTTAAAAACGCATAAATTAAAAAATTTACTCCCTTTTGAAATTTTTTAAATATTTAACACCAAAAAAGATGTCTCAGTTCAAAAATTGCTTGCATTTATGAATTCCGGCCAGTTTTTCCGGTAAATTTGATTTTTTTTGTTTGATTTCTGTCATTGTATGCCCAAACTACCCCTCCCTTATATCCTCTACCATTCGTCCCTTCTCTTATATCCTCATCCAAAGTCAGAATTTCTGAAAATCGCGAAAGACAGATTGAAAAATGTAAATTATTATTATTATTCAATATAAAGACAGGTGCAGTTGGTTGTCGGTGGTTTCGTTGGCACGATTTAGGTTGAGATATGAAAATGAAATGAAGGAAGAGCAAGGGTATTTTCGTCAACCAACAACCAAACTGGCCGGAATTCATAAATGCAAGCAAATTTTGAACCTAGACATCTTTTTGGGTGTTAAATATTTAAAAAAATTCAAAAGGGAGTAAATTTTAATTTTTGTATCTTTCAAGGGAGTAATTGTTAATTTACTCTAAAAACAATTGACATCGCCATGGAGTCATGGACGATGACGACAACGACGACAAGCCTTAGTAGTCCCAAAAAAATTTGGGGTAATTGTAAAGCTTTTGGTTCACAATGAGGGATCACGTTTGGTTCACAATGAGGGGTCGAAGTGTCACACAAATGTCTAAGTGTGAAATGAAAGACACGGGTACACGAGCTCATGTGGTGTGTCCACGTAACATAGTTTGGGAGTGTGCGTTCTAGTATCGGAAAGGCAGGAATGATAAACAAGCAGGATTCAAGTGCATTAAAGTTCAGCACTTCATGGTTTTCTCTTTACCATAGTTATTGACGATCAATTCTAGACAATATATTTATGGAAACCTTTTGAATCTTAGTGTTTTAGTATGAACAAAAGACTGTCAAGTTTGAGGTAGGGGGCTATGTTGCACAGTTTTTTCACTTTAGTTGTGTGTGGCGACACTCCATCTCTTTTAGTCCAAAACAGATGGAACTTTCCAAATTAGTTGTGTCCAACACATGTCACATCAACACATGGTGCCGTAATTGGAGTAACCTTGGATAGGCGCCATCAAGAGTGTACAGAGTTCACGGTCTATATTGAAGTATTCACCCTCTGGGATGACAATTCTAGCGTAAACTCATAGTGTGGAAGAAACCCCATACATTCCGGCTTTGGGCTTTGTCGCAACTCCTAAAATATCTCTGCTCCTAATATTAACGAGATGTATCAATTTGGCCATCACATCACCAGTTAATTTCTGCACTCAAATACCAGTGGCCATAGTAGTAATGCATGTAAGTTTCGCCATATCATATTCTCTTTAACCGACTTGTTTAACAAACATCACAATTATAAAATCAGAATCAAAGAACAAAACAAATAAGTAGAACTCAAAAGACAAGAAACTTGAAGAGTGCATCCATGCACGCAATAAATTTGTTACAACTCTGCTAACTGAACGATTTAGAGCAGTATACAAATGCAAACAATCTATTAAGTTCGAAACGCAACAATAACACTTGAAACTTATCACCCCCTCCCCCCGACATGTTATGAACTTATGAATCTAGCGATGGCATAGTACCATCTCATCCAAAACCCTTTCAAATCTATATTGACTTCTCCTAAAGTCTATAACCAAGTCTATTCCATAATGAACAATAAGTTTCACGAATGTCTATGCTCAGACAAAGAGACTATATCTTGAAGAAAGGTGATTGTAATTTGTAAGCATAGACTTGTGAGTTGTGACCAACATTACACTTAGCTGCTACTATCCATGAGCACCAAAAAAAAAGAAATTGGGGGAGAAAGAATGTTTTATTTGTAGAGTAGTGGACAATGTAATTCGATCTGAATTACAATTGATATCTTTCTTATGTGCTTCAAAGATACTAATATAAACAGATGCAAGTCATGCAACATTGCAACAACACGTAGAGGAGGAAATTCTACCTGGAAGCCGCAAAGTTTCATCCAATGGATCATCACGTGAAGTTGCACAAACGGTTTTTTGGCTAGCAAAGAATTTTCTGATTGAACAAGTTCCCTGTCCAAGCAAAGAGAAAGTAATAAGTTGTTTAAGAAACGAAATAAAGATATGGCACATGTAATCATTCTTTTTCTCAGATATTTGACAGAGGACTCAAAATACAAGGATAAGTCACCATTCACCGAAGTTGTTTCGTTTCCTTTTTCATCCTTCTCACTTGATGCAAGAAACAATTTCATAACCCTGGATAATAATGTTCTTCGCTCAAAAATAGAAGTCCTAATTTCAATAGCATGCTTCTAAAGTCTAACCAAACTGTATTCAAATATTATTTTTTTTAAAAAAAATTGGTCTGGCAAATGATGGCCTGTAGAATGGCTTTTGTAATATAAGTTCTGTTTAACGAACAAGATTTACTGAACAACTTAAACTTGAAATTTACACACACAAAAACATGTATTACACAAATTCCAAATTTGTACTTACTTGTGGCACAGAGATAATCTTGGTAGCTGAAATAGAAAGTCCAGTAACTCTCCATCCACTACTATTTTTTTCATCCTTGGCTCCAAATAGATCAATAAATTCACGTAAACCAGCATTAAATAGCCTTAGAGCATCCTCTTGAATCTTCAAAACTCCGTATCTCAATGGACATGACTTTGACGGGAACTTCTTTATGGAATCGGTATCGCTAAACTACAAAATGGTACACAGTGATTGTTAAACACAAAAAACAGTGTGAAGGAGGGTATGAAGCCCAAGAAAGGAGGATTATCATGGAGAGAAGACAATAAGTCATTTACCTTAAAAGCACTCACATGAAGCGTGAGTGTATTAGCTATCCTCTTGTTTTGTTCCAAATCTATAAGAAGACGCTCACTAAGCTCTTCACAAAGCTGATTGAGCCAATGAGCAACCTACAGAAGCATTAGAGATTAACTTCCATGAAAATAAAAAGTTGATTCATGTTTTTCACAAGTCCTAAACTATATGTTTTTCATTTTGTATCAACGTCATCATAGAATTCGCATTCCAATTGCCATTTAATTTTAAACATTTTTGAAAACATTTAACCACGCGCGATAGCTAATGAACAGACAGTAGCTTAAGTTTGCATAATTACCAATGGAAAACTGTGATTCATCTTCCGAGGAATGAAAATAACTTACTCTCTCAATTGACCTCAAGGCACGAGGACCTGGGAATGTCTTCCCTGAACCATGACTCTTTGGTAAAATGCGACCCATAACCTCTTCCCTACTGATCCCCCTAGCAATGTTCCATAGCCACGTTCTGTTTTACACATCAAAACCAAAATAAGCAAAATAAGTGCATGCTACTGAGGAAAAAAAAACAGTAACAAAGACTAAAGCCAACAAAATACCTTTTCCTGGAATTTACAAAACATAAAAAGCAATTTAATATCCAGATTGATTGGCAAGAGAGGGAAGATCTTGTTGGCAAAGTCATGGGAACGACCAAAGGATTCCCTATTACGATTAGGGTGCATCAAGGCTCGGCTCTTAGTCCTTTGATCATTTCCTCTTTGCCATAGGCCCACATAGATGGACGAATTGACAAGGTCAATACAGGACAATATTCCTTGGTGCATAATGTTTGCACATGATATAGTATTGATTGATGAAATGAATGAAGGAGTTGAAAGGAAGTTGGAACTTTGGAGGAACATGTTAAAAACTTGTGGTTTTTAAGACTAAATATTTGGAAGGTAGGATTACTTGAAATGATAGTAGAGAGGCGGGTACGGTAACTTTTGATGGGAGTTGGGAAAGTTAAACGAGGATTAGAGTTTTTTGGTTATCTTGGGTCTAGTTCTCCAAAGGGATTGGAAATTAGACGGTGACGTGGCCACAGGATTAAGGCAGGATGGTTGAAATGGAAGAGCACAACGGGGTTATGATGTGAGAGTTGAAAGGAAGTTAGAACTTTGGAGGAACACGTTAGAAACTCGTGGTTTTACGTTGAGCAGAAGTAAGACTGAATATTTGGAGTGTAGTTTACTGCGAATGATAGTAGAGGGGCGAATAGAATCACTTTTGATAGGAATTGGGAACGTTAAATGAGGATTAGAGTTTTTTCGTTTTCTTGGGTCAATTTTCCAAAAGGATTGAAAATTAGACGGTGATGTGGCCCATAGGATTACGGCATAATGGTTGAAATGGAAGAGTGCAACGAAGTTCTCATGTGATTAAGCCTCACAAATTAAAGGGCAAATTTTACCGAACAGCCTGCGCTTTTATATGGCAAGACTATAAATGAATGTAGTATAAAAGCATATGTGCTTTTAAATAGCAGGACTTAGAAATTACGTGATTAGGGAAAAAGTACGAATGGCCCTTATAGAGGATAAGTTCATGAAGAATCGTTTAAGATGGTTTTGGCATGTGAGACGGAGGATGAATGATGCACGAGACCCGAAAAATGGAGAGCATATAGGCGGGTGAAGGATAGAGAAAGACCTAAACAGACGTGGATAAGGGTGATTGAGAATGATATGAGATTACTTGGATTGAAGAACTTATGATCTCGGATAGGACGATAGGGAGGGAGAGAATTCGGGTGGTTGATTATATTTGAGGAATACCTCTTTTCCTTTTGTTTTTTCATGATTATTATTACTACTATTATTTTTTACTTACTAACTTTTTCACCTTTCACTTAGAATTTGCAACTCTTACTAAAAAAAGAACATTTTTTACTAAAAAATTTTAAATTTATTTTGACCTTGAATCTCTCTGTATTTTTAATTTTTATTATTTCTATCAAGCCTTTTTTTGTATGACTGTTTTGCTTTATTGGAGACAATATGACACTTTCGGAGGATGATCCATGTTAGACGGGAGCAAGGCTCTATGTTGTTTAGGAAAGTATTTAGTTTACCTAGTTTGCTTAAAATCATTATTTTCAGATTTTTCACATAGTTTAGAATACTCCGTAGTATACTAGGAGGCTATTATCTCAATTCTAATCATCTAATTTTCGAGTTGTTAAATACAATTCAGTTGTTTACGACCACGTCTCGTTTAAATTTGTGAGTTTCATTGTTCTTTCTTTTTTACTTGCGAGGTTGAGAGTATTTCACAAGTTTTATTCATTCTTCCGCGATCTCCTACCTAGTTCATATCATTTATTCCGCTGCAAAATGTTTAATCTATGTTACACGAAATGTGATAAACTTTTACATCAGTTCCATTCATGTGTGAAATTTTAACATTGGCAAGTAATTTACACCGGCCTTCTTGAACAAAAAGAAAACAAAGATTCATTCGGTGATGCTATCACCTTGGTATTTAATTACGGGCTATCAAGATCAACACCAGATCGAGAACAGTTTGTCAGCATTTATTAAGGTTGCTATATCATGTCACGACAAGCCAAACTAAGATGAAGTCTCAACCAGAGATTAAGACCATGGTTGTGACTCCTATCTGTAGTAGCTTGCAAGATCGAACCACTAACTGAAACAAATGGAGGCACATCTCATAGCTTTTCATACATAAGAATAGTTCAAATATGCAAATATTTTGTTACTAACCCCGTATTGATGCCACAATAGTCTTGGAGCTTCTGCTCTGAGAACTGTAACAGTTCTCCAACAGTCTTAATTCCTAGATCATTTTGCAAGGAATCTCCTAGCTTACCGCCTAATTGCTTCCTGGAAATGATAGCGTCCTTGAAATTTGTAGCATGGTGAACAAACGTGCAACCAAAGTTTACACCACAAAAGACAAATTCTTTACAGATAACAATTAACAATGAAAAGGAAAATGGCCATCATATGGGATGAGAGTTGGATACAACTTAATAAATTGTATTCAACACGTGAATGACAAAACAAAAGATACGATTAGCTTACATTTTCTTTATAGGCCAGGGTCCAAGAAAGTCTGCTACGGAAGCAGATGGCACGATCGTCTGCTGAGCAGGTTTGTTCAAACCACTCGCTAACTTAGCCAGCATCTAGTACAATGTCAGTAGTCGTAAAGCCAGCGAAGAGGAAAGAAGGTAACATGCAAATAAACCAATTATTACAGAAGTCTCAATATTTTTAATACAACAGCAGCGGAAATCCAACCTTATTATGAGCAACGCCTGCAGAGCATGTGAACTCAGTTTCAGTTAGAACTTGTCTCCTGAGTTCGGCGACAATAATAGCCCCACAGGCAAGTAACTTATCATGACGCTCAGCGTCACTACTTCTAAGCCATTTGATCACATTTTCTTTAACATTATTTCCAGCCTGAGTAATACAAAATTCAAAAACCCCTGAATATTTATTTGATAAGAATGTAGCAGGGGCACTAGTATTTACAGAAGAAAACAAATAATGATGAAGAGCAAATGCCAGAAGAGCCTAGAATATACTCTTAGGTCCTCAAGGACCTCGACATATGTGGATATAAAGAATACACCTTCTCACCTCCAGTAAGTGACAGTTTGCAGATTATATATATGGAACCAAACATTGACATCCACAGAAAATTTGACTGTGGATCATAATTCAGAACATGAGTTTGTACATTTACGGTGTACCAAGCTAGTGCGCATGTACTTGTTATTGAGCCCCCGGCCCCCCACAGCCTAGCGATAATTTTGACACATTTCTAACAGCACAAGATTAATTCAGTTCAAGAACATTGAATGATCGCATATATTATTTCTTCAGACAGAACAGAAACATCGAAGAACCTCAAGTTCAATAAAGCTTAGTAACCCTTATAAGATATACTGTAATTACCTTATCAATACCCAGTATATGTGATTTAATAGCTTCTTCATCTATATCTTCTATGCTCTCTGGAGGGCTCTCTGCTAACATGAGCTCTGCTGCTTCAGTCAGATCAAGATAAACCTCGTCAATAGACGCCCGCTCACAACGACCCTTCCTGGCAAGAATTGAGACTACCTATACATCATGATCAGCAGTAAGGTGCATATTGTTTATTTTAAAAGAACATGGATCAGGTTCTAACGAGCACTTGAAATATGTCATGTAAACCTCTGTTCCTGCATTGCGATATATACTCAAATTCGCTTTTTCCCGTGCAACTGGTACCTGGACCAGCTGTATTTCTGGGCATACAATCTTAGCTTCGTCACCTCGCATGGAGCTAACAAAAATAAATTCAGAGAAAACAAACGTCAGAGACAAATGAGCCTAAATTTAGCTAAAATTCACTTTTACCGTTTCACACCATGTTTCCTGGCCTCATAGCTAACTGCAATCAGACCTCCACCCTTCCATTCATTGTATTGGACAACTGCAGTAGGCAGTCCCCTCAAGTGTGGCTGTTTTCTCTGTTCCACTGATAACAGCAAGATAAAATGTTATTTGGAAATCTATTAACAAAATTCCAAAGATCAGAACCACCATTGTACTAGTCCAAAAGCAAATCAATATAATCTTACGAAGGAGTCAAGCAGTTAACTCACCTTCAGCTCGTACCAATGAGAAAGTTAGCAGGCCATTATGCCATATCAAAATGCAGAAACATTATTTGTTCTTATTGTGCAGTCACAATGAGCGTAAGGTGTTCTAATAAGTCCTGCAATAGTAGGTGACGGTGGAGTCCCGTTTATAATCTATTACACCCTCTCACTCGAATGTCCATCGGCTTGAAGAGTGGTTAGTGTGCACAAGCCCCCTCGTACCAAACTCATCACCTCATACCATGTTACGGAACCGATTCAACCAAAACCTTAACCTTTAAGGTGATGGCGTTTATATTCTATTACATACATCAGACAGTTGAAGCAAGCAATTTGGTTTACTTCATCGCAATCTACAGACATATTTTACGGAGTTCTATACTATACTAGTGGATCATTCTCTTAATTGGAAATGGAAAGCAAGCATACTGCCTCCCTCATACAGAAGATAGATAGAGAGATACCTTGAACATAAAAGCAGTCCATGTCGATATGAGCGATGACCCGTGCATTTGACGTCGCCATCCTTCTTTCTCTCCCGCTCTCCGCTTCTGGGTTTCGCTCCAACTTCAAACCTGCTCAATGTGAATGTCTTCCTTTTGCCCAATACCAAATCAATCAACCGCTTGAGTTTCGCAATAACTATTCACAAACTGTCTCCGACCCACTTTTCAACTTCATTTTGCTTCCTTTTCTTTTTATAATATAACTAGTTAGAAAGTCCGTGCGATGTACGAGTCGATTTTTTGTTACAATGATAATGACACCAAAGTCAGAGGATTGTTTTGAGACTACACAAAAGGTAAAAGTAAGTTTAATAGTAAATGAATATTATCCACATACGTGAATGTGTTTTTTGGGAGGTCATACATGCGGTAAATGTCAAATAAAATTATTCGCGTGCGTTGTATTTAAAACTCGTAATATATCTCTGTAAGACAATTCGATAAATATTTGGGTTGATAGTTGATATCTAAAAACCAATAATGACTTCAATTTATAATCATATGATCATCCGCTTATGATAATCTTCAATGTGGTACAATTATACTACGGAGTACTTCGTCCTTTCTTCTATCTTCTTCCATATTCTATTTTCGTCCGTCTTTCTATCTTCATTCCATCGCATATACGGAATATTTTTTATTTGGTCCAACATTTTTACTATATTAACCTCACTTTTTACTTATAACTACAATTATAGAAATGAAAATTATTTAATTTATACATATGACGTTATTCTTTCAATGACATTATTCTTTCAATGTGAGATAGTTTTTACTTAATTTTATACTCTTAAAAGCTCTTTAATTTTTGTCGATATTTAAGGACAAATTATATAATGAAAATTCATCACCCTATTATATAATTTTTCGATGTGAGATAGAGTTTTTATATGACTCAAAAGATGTTTGGTTAATATCTATTGACGAATGATTACTCTTATTTATAATATAGAATTTAATCAGCTCATCATAATTTTTCGATGTGGGATAATTTTACTTAATTTTATGTCTTAAGAGATTAAGGATCAAAAGATTTTTTTGTTGATATATAAGAACGGATTATTGTTCTTATTTATAATATAGAAATTTATCACCTTAATATAACTTTTCGATGTGAGATGATTTTACTATTTCTATATGTTATTGATTCTTTACTTTTTCGAGCAAATAATATGAAATTCATAACTTTATAATAATTTTTCTATGTGGGAAAACTTCATACACATTTATAGTCTTAAGAGCTTTATTAAGACTCAAAAGAGAAATATTACTTAAGTTTATTATAGTTCTAAGAGCCTTTCTAAAACTCAAAAGATGTTTGGTTTTTGTAATAATTTTTCGATGAGAGAAATTTTACTCAAGTTTATAGTCTTAAAGTTTGTTAAGATTCAAAAGTGTGGGATAATTTTACTTAATTAAGTTTATGGTTTTAAGAATTTTTTTTAAGACCCAAAAGAGTTTGTTTTTCATCTAAGTTATTAAGGACGGACGAATACTTTTATTTATATAGTAGAATTCGATCACCTTATTACGGAGTACATTTTGGACAAATCCTTTATTTATTAAAACAGAGACCAAGGCAGCTGAGGTGGCGCAGCTCATTGGTCTCCATTCTGAAATAGTCCACCCACATTAATTCAGAGTTATTTTAGGTAATTACGCAAAATCTTTCTAATCAAGCTATCGTCCTAATTAAGCTATAATATGTTGCATTCAACGTCTTGGGCTGCACAGTTTGGGCTGGACAATCCCTCTTCACAATCCCATCTCCGCACTGAATTAACATGGACATTATACCAGCTAAATTAATCCTTGATTCAAAATATGAATCTCTAATGCATCTATTATAGTATCCTTTAATATTTGCAAACATTTTTTCTGATCTGACTTTTTTTTTTAAAAAAAAATTCTTTTATACTGATCTGACATTATTTATATATTCTTTAAAACACTAATTAATTTGACACATACCTTCTGATAATGTTACTCGAAACACTCTGGATTCTTTTATACTGAAATTATAACAACAAAGTAAACTAATATTTACCGGATATTATATTTTTATTTTACAGAATAGGGTCCGATGTTACAAAATAAATCTATACCTTAATAACTTAAGTTGATATGGAAATGAATCTTTTTGAATAAAAAATCACCGGTACAACTAAAAAATCACTTCAAAGAATTGCATCAATGAGTTTCGAAACCAAAACCTTCAAACCAAATTTCAACACCTTAAACACTACACCACTCCAATATTCATTGTTAAAATTGTATAAAAACAATACATATACTGTTTTAGGCTCGGGAGAATTCCAAAGTTATTAATTCACGCTTCCCTATAATTCACACTTGAGATCTATACTGCTTCCCTATATCTAATTAATTGAAAATCTAAATTCACAAGTTATTTGTTGAATAAGTCATACATCGTTAATTCATTTACGTGTATTACAAGTAAATCTTTGGCACATTCTTGATTATGACACTAAATCTAAAATGTCTTAAACGAAATCGTTCAACAAAAAGTTGTACATAACCCTGTGAATATTCACGGGTACTACACTGCTATATTTTTAATTCATTTTGTACATGAATAGTTGAATACTGCTCCTATAAAATATACTCAACAAAAAAGGTTATGGAGGATCGTCTGACAATATGTATCAGGACATGATACATTTACTTTTTACACTCTGTTTAAAAAAATTAACAGAGGGTACAAAAAAGTGGGTGTAGAAATAAAAACATTACATTAAGTAATGATAGTATTTTAGGATCGCAATTCGACCCGTTGGGTCAACAAAAATTAAAATTGATCAAATATTTATATTTATATAGTATAGTTATCTTTGGATTTATATTAAGTAGTTAATATTTTAAATTAAAATATAAACAAATGTCTAATTTAATACGTACTCCGTATTTTTTACCATTTAACAATAAAATAATTAAAAAAACTGAATTTAATATTTTTTAAAATATGAATATTACAGTTCAAGAGTATAAAAATAATGTTATACTCTTAAATAAATATTTTTTAGCTTAAATCGTCTGTAGATTTTGTATTTTAATTGAATATTTCAGTTACTTATTATTGATTAATTGATAATAATATTATTATTTATTATTTATTAATTGATCAGAGTATCTTTTGATCATATTGTGTTAGTTAAATCTCAATGTCAATTAGATGGGTCAGTTAGGTGGAAGAAAAACTGAGAAGTTGTATTGAAATTAAGTCTCGAGTTCAGAGATTGATCAAATGTGTTTTAAATCTTGAGTTATAAGAATTTCACCTCAAATGCACATTTTATTATCACTAAAGAAAATTTTATTTTTATTGTTCTAAATTTCTTTCGATTGAAGAATTAGGCACATTAAGTGAGGAGTTGTACAAGGATTCCGCCCTTATCATGCAACCAGGGCGACTAAGAGGGGGTTCAGGGTAAGCGGCGTAATTGAGTCTCCAAATATTGATTCGCACAAAATACGGAAGACACCTTAATTATACTATGGAGCATATCAACTTTCTTACTCTTCGTGTTAATGGTCTCCAAATATGTCGTTCAGTATTTAAAAAAATCATTTTCAAGTAATTCACGGTAAGTCGTCTCTAAACTATTGATTCTACATAAAGTATACTTTTTCGTTTTTTCAAGCCAAATTTGTGTCCACGGACCCACATGAGTTCTTAAACGTACATAATGATCATACCGTAAAAATATTATTTCTCTAAACTCAATAATTTTGTAACATCGGGCACACAATAACGTCTTTCTGTTATACTGCTTATTAATTTTTTTCGATATGTTCTAATGTCAAAGAAAGCGCCTCAACCCCGTGAATTTTCACGGGTTAGTACACTAGTGATTATCTAAAACGAATGATTTCTCTTATTTATGATATCTTATCATAATTTTTCGATGTGTGATAATTCTACTTAAATTTATAGTTTTAAGAACTCTTTTTAATTAGGACTCAAAAGATTTCTTATTGATATGTAAAGACGATGATTACTTTTATTTATATAATAGAATTTCATCGCTTTTTTTGTAATTTTTCGATGTAAAATAATTTTACTTCAATGTATAGCCTTAAGAGGAGTATTATAAGATTCAAGAGATTTTTGATTAATATCTAAAAACGAATAATTTTTTCTTATTGATGATGTAGAATTTCATCACCTCATCATAATTTTTCGATGTGAGATAATTTTACTTAAGTTTATAGTCTTACAAAGTTCTTTTAGGACTCCAAAGATTTCTCGTTGATATCTAAAGATGAAGGATTGTTTTTACTCCGTATTTATATTGTAGAATTTCATCATCTTTATTATAATTTCTCGATGTGGGATAATTTTACTTAAATTTGTAACTTTAAGAGCTTTTATAAGACTATTTTTTTTGTTAATATCTAAAAACGAATAATGTCTCTTATTTGTGATACAGAATTTCATCATTTCATCATAATTTTTCGATATGCGATGATTCTACTTAGGTTTATAGTCTTAAGAACTCTTTTTAGAACTCATATTTTTGGTTAATATCTAGACACAAATGATTTCTCTTTTCCATCAGATTACGGTCCTATGAGCATTTTTAAGACTCAAAATTTTTTAGGTGATATCCAAGGAACAATGATTATTATTTATAATATAGAATTTCACCTCCTCATCATAATTTTTCGATGTGAGACAACGTTAGGATAAATTTTCGAAGTAAAAGAGCTTGTTTTTATATCTAACTTACCTAAGAATGAGCGATTACTCTTATTTATATGAAGTAATTAAATTCGATCACCTTATTATAATTTTTCGATGTGAGATAATCTTATAGTCTCAACTACTTTTGTGAGACTCAATTTTATTTTATTTTTTATATTTAAGAACGAATTATTAATCTTATTTATAATATCAAATTCATCACCTCATAATTTTTTGATATAGAATAATTTTGACAGTTCAGATATAGTCTTAAGAACTCTTATAATAATTTTACTTGAGTTTATAGTCTTAAGGGGTTTTAAGACTCGATTGAGTTTTGAAAGATATCTAATAACGAATGATTAGTCATATTTAAGGACGAAAGATTACACTTATTTACAACATAAAATTTCATCATCTCATTATAATTTGGAGAAATGATTACACTTAATTAGTTACATTGACATTTTCACTCACCTATGAATAGTGTTCAAAAAGCAAATGCAAAGAATCAAATGGAACGAATGGAGTATAATCTTTCGATGTGAGATTATGTTATTCAAGTTTGTAGTCTTATTAAAATACTTCATTTTCTAAGACTCAAAAGTTTTTTTGTCGATATTCAAAAGCAATGATTACTCTTATTTATATTATAGAATTCCAAAGCCTCATCATAATTTTTCAATGTGGGATAATTACTTAAGGTTATAATCTTAAGAGTTCTTACGGGGTAATTATTTTTCGATGTGGGATAATTGTTTCGATGTGGAACAATTTTTAGTTTGTAGTCTTATTAAGAGTTTTCTAAGACTCAAAAGTTTTTTTTGTCGATATTCAAAAATAATGATTACTCTTATTTATATTATAGAACTCCAAAATCTCATCATAATTTTTCGATGTGGGATATTACTTAAGGTTATAATCTTAAGAGTTTTTTATGAATCAAAAGATTTTTGGTGGATATCTAAGGACGGATGATTACTCTTATTTATAAAATAGAATTTCATCACCTTATTATAATTTGTCGATGTGGGATAACTCTATTATCTTAATATGTAATAAGTTCATCACTTTTTCGATCAAATAATATGAAACAAATTATATGAAATTTATACTCAAATGAGTCTAATTATTTCATTTTTATAATTTTTTTTACGATTTTTTTTTGTTAAATGAAATTTAAAGGTTTTTGAATGAAAATTATAAACATCACATTGATATAATAGATTAAATATATTATTGTAATAATTAAAAGATTCTCTACTTGATTGTTTTTACTATTAATGACACTTTCCTAAATTGAGTTTTGATGGAACAGACCAATCACATCGCTCGAAAAATTCTTCCTTTATATATATATATATTGAGTATAATATAAAGTAGCAACATTAAGAGCTCTCACATTATGTCACGTAGAAAGGTGACTAAGATCATGACGAGATCTGTTGTGTCATACGTAAATGGGCAAATTTTAGCCAATAACTGTCTTTTTTGGATGAATTTTTAAGAAAACTGTCACTTAGCCGTCCATTAATGCTGAGGTTAAAAAAAATCGTCACTCTTCTCACATTGGAAGGAATTACATCAATAACCATCACTTCTATCAACTGTCATAAAACTCTCATCCCACTATCCCACTACTTCAATTTCATTCAATTCCAATTTCAGAATTTCGGATTCAGATTTCATATTTCAATTACAGATAGGGATGGCAACGGATCCTCAAGATCCAGTCCGCACGGATCGGATATGGATCCTAAATTTTGAGATCAGTTGGATATGGATCGGATCCGGATCCGCTATTTTTAAACGGATCTGGATCTGGATCTTAATAATTAAATCCGGATCCGAATCCGTGTAACACCCCTGATTTTTATAAATTAAATTTTGTAACTTTTATTCTATTTACGATTTAATTCGTAAAACTTAAAACTATTATAAAACTAATTTATCTTTTAATCTTTTCAAACTTCTAAAATTATATTTCCATCGAAAACTCTTCTTCTATTTAAAACTTATTTTATTCTTGTTCGATTTATTTTATACGTTTAATTCTTATTGAACTTCTGTTTCGACGATTTGAATTCTAAACTATTTCGATTTGAGCTTGAATTTATATACTTTTATACCCGAACTTGTTTAACAAGCTTCGTTAAATCATTTATTATTTTCCCTCGAGTAATCAATTTAGGCCTTTTTGGTCGAAAACTGTTTATTGTTCTTCCCGATAACTTATTTTAATCTCGAGATACTTTTTATTTCATCGAGTTAATTATTCATTTCCCTGACCTCGAGCTTGTCTCGAATAATTATAACCATTTATTTTCAACTCAGTTTTAATCCGATCTTGTGTGGGCCGACTTCTGACCCGATTCATTCTTTTATGTTATTCCTTTTTAACCTAAGTTAAAACCCCTTTTTCCTTTCCCCTTTTCCTTCTTCCCCATCAGCCAACCTCCATCTTCATCCTATCAGCCGCTCACCCATTTACTTCTTTTGTGAGCACGTTCTTCTTACCTGCTGCTCTCATTCACTATTTCGTTTCCCCAATCGATGCATCACCATATCCGTTCACCATCATCGATCGATCGATCACTCACTATTCTTCTCTGTGCGCGCCCTCTATTCGGTCCTCTCTGCTTTCTTCTCCGCGTATCTCTGCTGCACATAAGGTAGTTTTCTTCTCTCCGTTTCTCCTCTTCTTTTATTCATCTCCATCCTTCTCTTTTCTGGTAGGTTGCTGTTGTGAATTGTTGTTTGGTGCTGCTTTTGTTCGTTGTTGATGACGACTCCTTCGTTGCTCGTCTTTCCTGTTTGTTTCCTCCGTCTTCGTCTTCTCAATTCGTTCTTCCTTCATCCTCGATGTTACCTTGCTGATATTGTTTTGCTATTGTTTTCGTCTTGTTCGATCGGTTACCATCGTGCTCTCTACTACTGTTTCTGCTGTCACGATTCGAGATCTGTCACCTTGCTATCTTCTCCGTTCATCGTTTTCTTCTTATTTCCTTCTAGCTAGTTGTTTGTTCTGTTTATGCTGTTGTTTTATTGCTACCGTCGTTTCATCCTGATGTGTGGCTGGTTCGTCCCTCTATTCTTCTTCTTCGTTCTCTTCATTTATCTTCCATGTTTTCCGTTCTCTTCTGTCAATCTTGTTGCCGATCTGCTATGCTGCTGCTATTGTATAATTACTGCTCGTGTACTGATGTTACTGTGGTTGCTGTTTCGGTTCCTCGGCTTTGTGGATTGCTACTGTTGCTGTTATGTGTGTACGACAATCGTATTCTCGTGGTGTTGGTGCGTTATTGTTGCTCCTAACTTCTGTTCGTGGTTGCTGCTGTTGTGAGTGATGTGTTATCACTACTGTTGCTACTCGGTTTGTATGTGAACTGCTCGTGTATTACTACCCAATGCTGCCCACAACGTTCCTTCCTTATTCGTGTATCAGTTATGCATTGTTCATCCCCGATGTTATGCTTTTCGAGTCCAACTTTGTCTCTCTCATTCTTCTAAAGCAGTATATAAATCTCCCTCCGTTCGTACTTCTAATCTTTCCGTTCACCTCTTCATTCTGTGGGTAATTTGGTTACCCATTCGTTCTCTTTTGTTTTACTCGTCTTCTATGGTATCTCATACCATATGTTTGTGTTTCTAGGATTTCGTGAAGACCCAACCAAGAACAAGTATTCAAGACGACTTTTAGACTCGGGAGTGGAGCTTGGACTAATTAGACGAATAAATGCATTGAGATTTAGCTTAAGGTAACTTTAGGACGTTACTCGATATTATATCGTGTGTTGAGTAGTAGTATGTAGTAGATACTTTACCTTCGGTTTTCTATTTTTTTAGCTACGTATTATTTGCTAAAAATATTATTTCAAATCGTGTGCCTTATAAATATTTTATAACGATTCAATGTTGTTTTATAAATTTTTAGTCATTTTATTATCAATGATCGTTCTAATACTTTGTTGTTTATCGTGACACTAGTAACTAATAATGTCGATTTCATAATTTTGTCACATTTTGTCAATTTATTATTTTAAATCGAAATCGTACTTTTATATAATAATCGAGATTTGTATACTTGTTTAATAAATTAATTTTCGTTTTACGACTTATATTAATAAATGAGAAAGTAGTCTATTTTGTTTTAAAGACATTTTTAGTCGAGACTATTTTCCTTAATAAATTTTCATTTGCCTACGATTTATTATTTTTAATAAAACCTGTATTGTTTATTAATAAATTTAATTACTAGAAACAATTTGAAAGGTTTTTAAATCTCATTTCATTTCTTAAACTCCTCAATTATTTATACTTTATCTATATTTATCATTTTGTTTCTAAATAGTATATTTTCTAAAAAAAATTCGTTTTAACTCGATTTTCTTACATATTTATAAAGTACTATATTTTCACTTAATACATTTGATTTATACCTTTGATAACGAACATAGAAATACATTAAGTTACGATAACAACAATATTAATAAAAGTTTATTTGCCATAAATGTTATTTTGGTACGTTTAAGTCATTTCAACACTTTACGTACTTCTATGAAAATATTTCTAATTTAAGTAAGTTTCCAAAATTAGTAAATTTCTATAAATAGAAATTTTCCTTTTACCATAAAATGTTTATCTCTTTTACCTTCGTATTATTCACTTTGAACATTCTATTTTGAATATCGATAATGACTTGGTTTTGGAGTTATGGAATGAGAACAAGTATACGGGTAGAGTAATACAGTCTAGGGTATACATTTTGCCATCAACTATAAAGCTGGTGTGTATATGTTGAGACACATTGGTCGTTGAACTGAGCATGGTTTGTGTTCAGGAGTGTGTATATTTTGACCTTAAACTTAGATATCGCATCGTGTAAGTCGCCGTCGGGTTGAACTGGATTATGGTTGGTGTCCAGGAGGGGTGTACATTACTTAAGCCAGGACCTCGCTGCACGCAGTCCTGTTATAGTTTGAGTTGCCTAGTTAGAGACTGAAGTCTAATTTGTTTTGACTGAATTCTCGAACCTAGTTTAGTATGATCCTAGTGAAAGTCTATTCCGTTACACTAATTGATTTCCATAACGCCATTTTGGATTTTATAATTATCAATTGGTTTTGACTTGCAGGTTGACTATCGCTTTAAGTTTTGTTAAAAACTTATGTTACTATATTGTTTTAATTGTTTTCTATTTTACCTATTTTGATATAGTAATATTATTATTTTTTATATGATATAATATGGCTGGGAGAACGTCCGAGTTACTCCCCACTAGGGATGGCAACGGGTAGGGTATGGGTCGGGTCCGGCAAGACCCGGACCCGGACCCGTGTTTCACAAGTTGGACCCGGACCCGTAAGGGTCCAAAATTTTAAGACCCTTACCCGGACCCGATGGGTCCGGGTAGGGTCCGGGTCCAGACCCATTTGTACATTTTTTTAATATATACTCTTCCGTCTCCTTTATTTGTTCGCCTTTGATTAAAATATTATTCACAATAAATATAAAGGCAAATAAATGAATAAAACGGAAGTCGTATGACTTTAAACCGGACGCTAAAAAAGCCTAACATACTAATAAAGGAGGTGAACTTTGTTATTTAATGAGTTTCGCTACCCGTATTAGAATAACTAGCGGTTAATTTCTAATTTTCTATTGTTAATGTAAAGTCTCCCTCTCCCACTGTGGTTTGTATTAGTTTCATTTACTATATTACACATTGAATTACCGCATCCACTAAGTTCTTTTTTTCTTTTAAAAATATAATAATAATTTCAACGGGTCCAAGGGTCGGGTCCGGGTCCAACCTATAGGACTCGGACCCGGACCCGGAAAATTATTGAAGGACCCATACCCGACCCGTACCCGCAGGGTCTAAAAATAAGAGGACCCGTACCCGACCCGTTAGGGTAAGACCCGGCGGGTCCGGGTAGGGTCCCGGACCCATTGCCATCCCTACTCCCCACTGATGTGGCTGTTATGTTTATAACATGACAGGTTTTTGCTGCTGGGTTTTGGGTGTGAGATAGCGAGTAGCGTGGATCCTACTCTCCCTTATTTATGTGTACTGAAGGATTGTATAAACCCTTAAGGAATTTTCTTTTTAGCCTTTTTGTAAAAAGTGGCCTTTGTATTGACTGACCGTTCTTTTGTAAAATATAGAACATCGGTGTGTTTTAATCCCAATTCTACAGTGTTTCCGCCACTGTATTGCGTTAGATTTTTCAGGGGATTACAATCCGCAAATCCGTTTTATTAAAAAATTAACAATAATAAAAAAACTTAGAACTTTAATTTATGTTTTTTTGGTTATTTCTAAGACTTTTTTCTTTTAGTTTATTAATCTTTGATTATGAATCTTTATATTTGATTTTATTTGTAAAATTATGAAAATTAATATGGCCGCAAATACGTATTAATTAAAAATTTTGTAGAATTTAAGTAAGAAATTGGATCCGTGGATCCGGTCCGGATCCGGCGAATCTGGATCTGGATTTACATTTTTGGGATCCGTCGAATCCGGATCCGCTACTAAAGGTGCGGATCTGGATCCATGCGGATCCGGTCCGTTGCCATCTCTAGTTACAGATTACAGAATCAATAAGAAATCAGAATAATTTCCAAAAAAATCTCACAATATATGGAACTTCCTTCAACAAACAGCCATACATTTATATTTGTATATATTTCCTTCAAAATCAAAGCATCAAAAGCACCAAAACAGAAGAAATCGCTATAAAAAAATCCCTATGAAAAAAATACACGATATTGAATTAGATTTACATTATGTTTTCAGTATGAGTCAATTCTAATGTTTAACATCAAGGAATCAACGAAGCTCGCACAAATCAATGTGAAGGGTGATGCGAAAATGGTTAAAAACTCCACGAATATTAGAAACCGACGCGACTAAGATTGGTCGGAAGCCTTTCATTTATGGTGTCGAACTCATCTTGGTGGACTTCAGTGTAAGTACAAAAGTTGCCCACGTTAAACATTCTATAGTTGTTAAAAAATTAATCACTAATTTATTGTTTTCATCTCCTAGGGTTCTACGATCCAACTTTCAATAAAACAAGTATTGGTTAAGACATTCAACAATGGTTTCAAAGAGGGACACATTTACAACATCTCCAAATTTTTGGTTTCATCTAATTCGGGGATCGAGAAAGCTACAACACACGAATGTAGGCTTTGGTTGGAGCATAGCACAAAGGTGATGGCATCCAAACCCCAATATTCCTAAGTGTGTGTACAATTTTTCAGAATATGATGGTATCATAGTGGAAAATGTGTCTATCAATCATTATATAGGTAATCATTTATTTCATTATAATCACTTTGTCTAAACCATTCAATTGACTTTTATAGCATTTTTTAAAATCACATATTTTTACGAACGGAGATGTTATTGGGAAATTTGTGGATTATAACCCGTTACAAACATCACAACGAGTTCATTGGAGAATAATCCATCTAGAGAATACAAGGTACAAATAACCAATTTATGTTACCACATTCAACATTTTAGTTTCGAACATATTGAGTAACACAAGCGACAATGTAGAAAGGAACATATTTCATGCACAATATTTGGAGATTGCGTTTCCGCCATCATGAATATCATCAACGACTATATGCACTTAGACAAACCTATATTGGTACTCAGGCATGTCAAGCGCAATGAATATAAGGGTGAGAATTATTGTTTCATTTTTTTTGGAATTTCTGTCAATCCGCTATCTATGACAGTAATTAACTTCACCTGATACCTTCAATATAGGTGACAATAACATCATGACTAGAGATGCAACACTCATTCTTGCTAATCCAAAAATTGAGGAGGTGGCTACTTTCAAAAGCACGTAAGCACTAAAGCAAAGCTACACTACATTACTATATTGGTTTTATGCATATGATCCACGATAACGTTTATTAAGCACCACTTGACTGCAGTTACCCTAAAAGTGATGGGCCGGATCGCTGGAAATCAAAAGTTACTTTGACCAATCCCTTCAACCATAGCATCCTTTCGGGAACAAAATGTAAGACACTCAAACATATAAAAACCAACACATTGGTATGGCAAAATATTTATCCTCTATTATTAAAATTTACTTTTATTCAAGCTACTCTAATTACTAACAATTTCTATGTAGTCGGGGACATTTGTCACACTTGTGACAATATATTAAATGGACACAATAAGGGAATGGTGTTTCCATTCGTGTGAGGAGTGTCGTTCGAAGATGTCGGAGAAAGAAGACTGGATGTGGTATTGTCAGAAAAAAAATTGCAAACATTTTTATGTAGCTACACAAGAGCCTATTGTCAGGTTAGTACGAATCAAATCTACACGACCAATAGTACCACCAGAATGACCTGTTATTAGAATTAACATTTATTTAACATGAACAGGTACCAGGTCAGGTTTACTGTCTTTGCTGACGAATGTGAGTTTACTGAAGTCATAATCTGGGATGAAGGAATGACTACCCTATTGGGAAAGACAACAAGACAATTATTCAACGAAATAGTGGTATAAGATCCCAAACAACTATTTCTAAGTGGACTATTTATTTAATTAATGCACATAACAGTACAATTCTCATTAAGAATGTAGGGAACAAGCCCAACAGGATTGCCACCCAAAGAGTTCCGCACCATTATTGAGAAGGAGTATTTGTTCAAGATTCGCGTGACACAAGCATACAACATACAACAGAAATCAACTTGCTATGCGGTCATGTATATGAGCAGAAGAAACAAAAAAGTCAGAATGGAGAGAAGTAATTGTAGGGTCAACAGTAAGTACTACCTTTTCTAACTACCACATGAATGACCAAGGATATATCCAGTAGCAAGTACTCTTTGTCATCGATCAGGTTGACAAAACAAAAAAGGTTGCAAGTAACTCAGCCTCTAATCCTGCAGAAAACAATCAGCCCTATTTTTTTCTCTCTCTAAGAGAGCTTCCTCTCTCCCTTTTGAGAGCTCTAAGCACGTGCTTTTCTTCATCTTTATCCTTATCCCTCTCTCTCCCATTCTTCATCTTCTTCTTGATTCTATCAACTTAAATGATGACACTGTACCTGGGGCTTTGTGTTTTCTGACATTCTCTTCTGCTCTAACCACTAATATTCCTCTTTCTTGTCCTGGCTCCTCGTTTCTCGGTTTTCTTCATTGGGAGTTTCAGCTAAGTCCAAAATTGCACTTTTAGCTTACATCCCTATCATTGCATGCGTGGATAATCATTGGCTATCTCTTCTGCTCTATCTACTCCACCAATCTGCTGAGTTTGCTTGGTAACTTTAGGTTTGGATTCTACCAATCAGGTTTTTCCCTTTTATCTTTGTCTCCTTGAATACTGTAAGTCCTCTCTAACCTCTTCCCCCCCTCCGTCTTATTTATACGAAGCTCTTTCTCTTCATCGCTCACCATCACCACTTATTCTCTCTTTCTATACTTGTTTTCTCTTCTCTTCACACTCACTATGTCTGATCATCCCTTTCCTAACGGTCACTCTATACCGAGAGTTAATAATAATCCTCTCTTTAATGAAAATTTTCGTACGAAAGGGGAATATTTAGCTGCTTGGAGATTTCCCCGTTCTGGCCCTATACTCACGCTTAACCCCTCTAGTTTGCATGATAACATTTTGTTCTGGGACCATTGTCTTTTGGGTTACCTTGTTGATTATCGAAAATTTAGCTCTTCCATGATCAATATGATTATCGAGCAGCATTGGATTACTCGGGGGGGCTATCAAAGTGTTCAAATTAGGGGATGTGTTCGTCTTCCATTGCACCAGCCTTGAAGACCTCTTCGACTTGTCCTCTAAAGGTCATGCAACGTTTAGAGGTGCTTTTATGGTTCTACAAAAATGGGCACCTGAGACGGTTACCTCGTACTGTGCGTTTCCATCAGCTGATATTTGGGTCCATGTTTGTGGACTACCATTTGAGTACTTGACCGCAAATGTTGCTCATACTGTTGGCCATCTTCTTAGTGACTACTATGAGGTGGAGGAGTTTGATCCTATTCCTGAAAAAGATTACTTGCGTATTAAGGCCCGTATTTATCTCAGTGAATCCCTCAACCCCGGTTTTTTCCTCTCCTGTGGTGGGAAGTTCCTGATTTGGATCCAATTTAAATATGAAGGAATTTTCAAATATTGTGTCCGCTGCGGTAAGGTTGGTTACAAATCAAACCAGTGCAAGGAGCTTCAATCCAGTATTATCGATGGGATTAATGTGGCACTTGATCGGGCTTACTCCAAAGGCTTCGTCATCTTTGAAGCTGCGAGTACTCATACGATGTTCAATCTTGACCTCCGTGCTACCCTCTCTTCTACCAGGTACCTTACTTCCGACATTCGTTTGGGTGACTATGCTAATCGCAATGTACCTGCTGACTCTTTTGCAGACAATATAGTTGATTTTGAATTGGGTATTTTACCGGGAGGCCGCGTTGCTCCGGGTATGAGGTTCCTAGTGGATTCTCAGCCGTTTGGTGCTCCTATTCTCTACCCAGAAGGTCAGGATCCACCGTCCTTGGCGACTGCTCGACGTTTTGCTGCTAGTTATGGTGGTTCTGATTTTAATCAACTTCATCGAGATATACCCGAATCCTCCAGTGCTGTTGCAAATCGCCCACCACACAGACAACAGGGCCCTTATGGCCATATATTTGAGAACCTCGTCAATCTTAATGACGATCCTTACCGCATGGGCGAAAACGGTGAAGGGGTTGAATTCAGCAATAACCGTGATATCATTCAACATGAATCGATTAGATTCCGGGTGGAGAATGATCCAATTTATGCGAGAAAGATTAATGAAGCTCGGGGGTTCAACCAATCCTTTGTCCACCCTCCAAACATTCCTCAAATCCATCACCCACCTCCTCTTAATCATGAGTTCTCTTATGATTATGATATCAATGTTATGCTCAACGTTCACCACAATATACATCCACAAAGCAACAACAACAATACCCCCTTGCCACCTATTTATCTACCACCAGGAACCCACATCAATGTTGATCACTTTAATTTTCATGCTGCTCCCAATGCTTTTAATAGATGGGATCACAATCTCCCTCATTCGAATCCTGTACCCGCGGGTGGACCAACTCAATTCAATGCTACTGCGCGATCCGGGGGCTGGATTATTGACATAAGCTCGGACTCCGAGCCTGTTCCGGAATGGCCTGATGATGACGACTGGGAGTTGGTGATGAACAGGTGGAAGATATTGCTAATTTCGATTATGATTCTCAAGAATTTGATGATGCTCATGATGCCTTTGATCAGGGCATTCTCTCCTCTGGTTCTGACCATAGTGAACTTGCTGTTACTACTGACCTTGTTTCAAATATGCAGGATGAAAACATTATTGATCTACCTCATGGAGTTATGGCTGTAGAAGCGAATTCTCTAACTCTTTTTGCAGGTCATTCACCTCCAATCAGTGATCCTAATATAAATCTTGGGCTCAGTCTTCCTGTTATGCAAGATGAACCCTCACAAAGCTCTTCAAGCTCTAAAGACAAGTCTCTCTTTGTGGACCTGCAACACATTGACTTGGCAAAGGCTAGTCGGGCTCTGAAGATGAAACAAATGGGCTCCTTATCTCTTTCATTTTCTGATCCAACGAATGATGCTGCTGTTGATGTTAACGGGTCTAATATTCAGAATCAACCCACTATCTCACTTCCTGATTTGCAAGGCTTGAAGAATTCTTTTACTGAAATTGAAGACTCATTCGTTTCCCCACTCCTTCGGGATGAAACTACTGTTCCTCCGAAGAAGCGCAAAGCAATTTCTGATCCTTCTTTATGTTTTGTCCCGGGTTATGCTCTGATTTCGAAGATGGATGCTGCTGATTATCTCTATGATTTAAGTAAACTGGTGGGCAAGAAGGCGCGTTTTGGAGGTACATCAACGGGATGTTTCCATATCCGCGTTGAATCGAATGAGGCAATCGATGCTGAACTTGATGGTGATGATACTTCAACTGGTGAGGGTAAGGAGGCTGACCCTAAACAGCCTCCACGGGAACCATGATAGGCCTTATGTGGAATTGTAGGGGTCTAAATGATCCGCTCGCCCCTACAATTGGAAAAGTAAGAGCGGTGGTAGGGAATAATAAAAATAAGTATGCTTTTCTTTTTCTTATGGAGACTTAAGTGTAAGTCAGATATGGCTAATAAGTTGGGTCGTTCCTTAGGTTTCTCTATGAGGGTAGGGGTTGACTCGATAGGATTTAGTGGAGGATTATGGTTAGGTTGGAATCCCGAGTCTGATTTTGATGTCCTGTACTCCTGCAGCAATTTTATTATAATCAAAGTCACTTCGAGTGGCTCGGCTTGGTACTTGTGTTGTGTTTACGGTCACCCGGAAATAGGCAAAACAAAGGGTGTGTTGGATCAATTAAGTTCTTGGCTAGATTTCTTTGATCATCCATATATCCTCATTGGGGACTTCAACCAGGTTGATTGCCATGAGGATAAACATAGTACAAATAATGGAAGGATTGAGGGTCTTGAGGATTTTGTGGAATGAAAAATTCAACATCAACTCCTTGACGTTCCCTTTAAGGGACCGCGGTTTACATGGTGTAACAATAGAAAATGAAAAAACGGGTCTATGAAAGGCTGGATAAAGCTTATGCCTCAACGAGCTGGCTCTCACTCTTCCCTAATACTAGTTTCCACCACTATCCGATCCAAATTTCGGACCATGCCATGATTGAACTTGACCTCAATCTTTCACGTGAGAAGGGAGGTAAACCATATAAACTGGATGCTTGGACTCTTAGTTTTAAAGAATGCAATAATATGATTCAACAAGAGTGGTCTCGGGATAAACCTGGATCGGGCTCTCCCTCCTTTCTCCTAATGCGAAAGCTTAGTAGGATCCGAGCTTTGATAAAAAAAATGGGCTTTGGATAAAAGGACGGACTGGAATAAAAAGTGGACTGACTTTGATGATAAACTTGTGGATGGTATGGAGGATATTATCAATGGGAATCGGAAGAAAAATATGAAGCTGCCCATGAGGAAGTAAAAAATTTATTTTGGCAATGGGCATTTATTGGCGACAGAGAGCTAAAATCACTTGGGCGGTGGAAGGGGATACTTGTTCCCGTTTCTTCTTCAACTCTCTTAAAGTTTGAACTGCTAGAAATTTTGTCTCGGGGTTGTATGACCAGGAAGGTTCGTGGAGATCTGAACCCAACCAACTCAACCGTATCATTTTTGATCATTTCTCTGAGGTTTACACTTATAAATCTGAGGGTATGAATTCTATCCCATCTTATCCTGATTACTTGGAGAACTATGGTCCTTTCTTTAGTAATGTCTCCAGACTTTCTGGCCATTATCGGGATTATCTTGATAAGTTCTTTCACTAGTCAGGAAGTTCGTGCTGCTGTTTTCCAGCTGGGTGGTATGAAATCTCCAGGCCCAGACGGGTTCCCTGCTATTTTCTTCCAAAAACACTGGTCGATTGTTAAAGATGATATTACAAAGGCGGTCTGCTCTACACTCAATTCAGGGTATGTTCTTAAGGAGATGAATCGCACCTTTATTGCCCTCATCCCTAAGATTACTAATCCAACTTTTGCGGACCATCTTAGGCCAATAAGTCTCTGTAATGTTATCATGAGAATCACTACCAAATGCATTGCCAACAGAATCAAACATATAATTGGTAGATTGGTTGGGGACTTTCAAAATGCTTTTATCCCGGGCCGTAACATAAATGACAATATTATAATGGCTCACGAATTGATGTTTCACATCAATAATTGCTCAGCTCCGGGACGGAAAAACAAACTTGCTTTAAAAATTGATTTTAGCAAGGCTTTTGATCGCATGAGTTGGCACTTTGTTCGGGCCATGATGGAATATATGAATTTCCCGAGGAGAATGATCAATCTCATTATGAGCTGTATAACGACGATCACTTATGACATTCTTGTTAATGGTTCTCCGAGGATTAAGATTATTCCAGAACGTGGCTTAAGGCAAGGCGATCCCTTATCCCCTTTCCTCTTTGTTCTTTGTACTGGGGTTCTTTCGTCAAATTTGTGCAAAATACAGGATTTGCAGGCTTTCCAAGGAATACGATTTGCTCGTTACGCCCCTCCTATTTCACATCTCTTCTTTGCGAATGATGCTATGTTCTTCTTAGAAGGAAACATAACTGGCATTGATAACCTCAAGTTAGCTATAGTGGAATATTGTGATGCTTTGGGAGAAATCATCAATAAGCGGAAATCATCTCTGATTTTCAGCCCAAACACAACTCTTGGCATTGCACGATATAGCTACAAATCTTTCGGCATCTCCGCTTCAACCCCGGTTGGTAAATACTTGGGGGTTCCCCTTGAGGTTAATCGAAATACCAAGCAATTTTACAATAACATTTACGACGGTGTGGCTCGCAGAATTTGTTCATGGAATGGGTCTCTTCTTTCGCCAGCTGGACGTCTTACTCTTATTACCTCGGTTCTAGCCTCACTTTCTGTTCATCTCCTATCGGTATTTAAAATACCGGTAAGTGTGACAAATAGGATTAACAAACTATTTGCTCATTTCTGGTGGGCAGGCACCAGGCATTGCAAGACTATTCACTGGCGAAGCACCTGTTATCTCTCCCTCCCTAAAAAAGATGGGGGCCTAGGCATCCGTGATATTAATTGCTTGAATCAAGCTCTTTTAGCTAAGATGGGTTGGAAGGTTATGAATTGCTCGGCGAGTCTGGTAAGTAAGTTCCTTACCTCCAAATACCAATGTAATGCTCTTACACTTACTGAATTGCTTTCAAAACCGTCGCACAACTGCTCTTGGGGTTGAAAAAGTATTAAGTGGGGCCTTCAGCTTGTGAATTGTGGCATGGCATGGCTCCCTGGTAAACCAAGCTCAATTGACCTCACCCAGACATGATGAGCTCTTGGTGAGATTTCTAGATTTAAGGATGGATGTTCGCTTCCTCCACCTACCAATATCTCTGATTTGCTTGATACCTCGGGAACTTGGAGCTATGATAAATTATGTTGCTACTATGATGATCCATGGGTTAATAAGATAATGTCATGCCAAATTCCATGTGATGGTAATGAGGATTACATCTACTGGTGCAAGTCTGCAGATGGAAAATTTTCAGTCAAAAGTGCTTACGTGCTTGCCCTTGAATCTTTTCTTCTAAACAACAGAATAGGTCCCTCTCTGGATCACAAACTGAAATCCTTCTGCGATAAATTTCTTTGGAAAATTAGGGGCCCCGCAAAATTAAAGACTTTCTTATGGAAAATTTTGAACAATGCTCTCCCTATTGGCTCAGAATTCCGCAGACGGGGGCTTTCTTTCCATACTGAATGCCCTCTTTGCAACAATAATTATGAGGAGTCACTGGAACATCTTTTTCGTGACTGTCCGCTTTCTTCTCGGCTTTGGCTTGGTTCGGATTTGGGTATCCGGACTGACATGTCGACTTTTATCGACCTTCGATTTTGGATTGTGGATTGGATTACTTATCTATGGAATCTTGATAAGGATTGGTCCCGGATTACACCGTTTGCTCTTTCACTATGGACTATCTGGATAGCTCGCAACAAGGCAAAATTCCATGGAGTGCAAATCACTGGACCTGCTCTTATGGCCATTCTCAAGTCTCAACTTATTGGTTTAAATGATTTCACTATAAGCAGGGACTCCTCTCTAGACTCTAAACCGAAGGATTAATAAGGCATTGAACAAGGTTAAGGCTGGACAATCTCTTATTATTATTGGCCCAGGTCACGATTGCTTTCTTTCTAGCATTAAAGTTGATGGGGCATGGAAAGATCTTGGCAGGGCTGCTGGAGGCTGAATTGCCCACTCCTTCTCTGGCTTCTGTATTGCTCGGAAGTTCACTAACTTCCGAGCCGCTTCTCCGCTCCACGCTGAGGCAAATGCTCTTCTTCATGCTGTGATATGGGCGAAACAAGAAGGCCTGCTCCATATTCACATTCACTCTGACCGTTTATCTCTGGTCCAGCAAATTGGTGGAATTATGGACGTCTCGTCGGAAATTTGCAGGATAGCAGCTCAGATTCAGAATGTTTTTTTTATCTTTTCATTGTGTTCATGTTTCTTTCATTCCTAGACGGTTTAACAAGGATGCTCATGACTTATCTTTACAGTGATGACTATTTATACAAGCTAAACAGAATAACTCGAGATTTACACAATCAATATTTACGACATAATAGGCTAGTATATACACTTGACACATATATAGAAGATATGGCTATGATTATGATTCTGAGATAATATCTTGATGATAACGGAGATCATATTGAGATAACGGAGATAATATCGGATACCGGAGATCATATCTTAACATCCCCCCTCAAGATAGACGGAGGTGAGATTAGTCCAATCTTGGAAAGTAACATAGTGAATCGTGGCCGGGGCAGAGCTTTTGTGAGGAGGTCGGCTAGTTGGTCGTCCTGGACGACTGACATGACATAAAGGGCTCTTGCTTGAACATGTTCGCGAATAAAGTGAAAGTCAATAGCAATGTGTTTCATCTTAGAGTGGAACACGGGGTTGACACTGAGTTGGGTGGCACCTATGTTGTCACAGTAGACATGAGGAGCATCAGGGAGCTTGACCCAGAGTTCTATAAGGAGATTAGTGATCCAGATTAGTTCAGCTGCAGCATTTGCGACAGCCCGATACTCGGCTTCGGTGGAGGATCTGGAGACACTAGTTTGTTTCTTAGAGCTCCAGGAAATAGCATTTCGACCTAGATAGACCAAATAGGCACCAGTGGAGCGGTAGAGATTTTTGTCCCCGGCCCAATCGGAGTCGGAGAAGACATGTAGCTTGAGAGGGGAATCACGAAAAATGGGAATTCCATGGGAGGGAGTATCTGCTAAGTAGCGTAAGACCCGTTTGAGAGCTTTCCAATGGGTGGCACTTGGTTTGTGCATAAAATGAGATAACTTGTTGACGGGAAAGGCAATATCGGGTTGGGTGAGGGACAAGTACTGGAGCGACCCGACAATAGCTCGAAATTCCGTTTCATCTATGATGGGTTCACCTTCCTCGAGTTTCAGCGTGACCGTGGGATCCATGGGAGTTGGAGCAGAGTTGGCATCTTGGAGTTTTGCTCGTTGTAGGAGATCGAGCGTATATTGGTGTTGGTTCAGGAGGAGACCGAATTCTGTAGGAATGACTTCAACCCCTAGAAGATAGGACAGAGGACCGAGGTCTTTAAGGGAGAATCGGTTGGAGAGCGCTGAGATGAACGAGTTGACAGCATCGGGGTATGAACCTGTGACAATGATATCGTCCACATATACTAAAACAAAAATTGTTACGTTAGAGTGAAAACAGAATAGGGACGTATCAGAGACTCCATTAGTGAAGCCAACACTTAGGAGATAATTACGGAGTTCCGTATACCAGGCCTGGGGGGCTTGTTTGAGACCATAGATGGCCTTTCGGAGACGACACACATAATCGGGTTTAGAGGGGTCAATGAACCCAGGGGGTTGGGACATGTGAACCGTTTTAGCGAGGGTGCCTTGTAAGAAGGCATCATTTATGTCTAGTTGACGGAGTGGCCAACACTTAGTGACTGCAAGAGTTAATACCATCCTAATTGTTGCGGGTTTTATGACTGGGCTAAAAGTTTCAGTGTAAACGATGGAGGCCCGTTGGTGAAAGCCTTTTGCTACTAATCGGGCCTTGTGTTTGTCTAGAGTGCCATCGGGTTTGTATTTTGTACGGAAGACCCATTTGCATCCGACGATGTTTTGTGAGGGGTGAGGTGGGACGAGGTCCCACGTACGATTTTTGAGGAGGGCCTGGTATTGGACTTCCATCGCGGCATGCCATGTGGGGTCGGCTAGGGCTGTTTTAAGGCTACGGGGTTTGGTGGACGTGAGTTGGGCAGTAAGGTTGAGCTTGGTTACGGGTTTATATATATTGTGGGATGCACGAGTGTTATGCCCATGAGTTGGAGGGGAAGGGGTCAGGGGAGGGTCGGGTGCCGAGGAGGTGACAAGGGGTTTCTCGGGAGGGGAGGCAAAAGTGGATGGTGATGGGTTGATGGGGGTAGAGTCGGGATGGGATGGCGTGGTACCGAAGGAGTAGATGAAGGGGAGGGGGCGGAAGCAGGGGGTGGCAAGGGTCAGGGGCAGAGGAAGGGTGGTTCGGTGAGGGTACAGAGGCGAGATACCAGTCGGTGGGGGTTATGAGGGAGTTGTTCGAGTTTATTTTAGAGAAAAGGTAAGTTGTCTCGATAAATCGAACATGTTGGGATGAATATATTCGATTGGTTTCCGGATCGAGACAGAGGTATGCATGTTGGGTCGATGAGTAACCAACAAACACACAAGCAATAGACCGAGGATCGATTTTATGCATATATTAGTGTACGACCTTAGCCAGGGATAATAGAGACACCCGAAATTGTGTAGGTTTCGATATTTTGGTTCTTGGTTGAATAATTTTAGGTACGGAGAGGAGTGATTAAGGGTAGGAGTCGACATTCTATTTATTAAATAGGCGACGGTTTGGAAGGCGAGACTCCAATACGAGGTAGGCATGGAGGAGTGGTCAAGTAGGGCAAGACCGGTTTCTAATATGTGCCGATGTCTGCGTTCTGCGTAGCCGTTATGCTCGGGGGTGTGGGGTTGTGAGGTAAGATGAGAGATACCAAATTGGCCTTGTAGGGGGGCGAGTTTTTGATATTCGCCCCCATTGTCGGAGTAAATGGTTTTTATCTCAGTGTTAAATTTTTTTTCGACGAGATTTTTAAATAGAGTAAGAATGTGAAGAGAATCAGATTTATTTTTAATAGGATATAGCCATGTATATTTACTGAAATGGTTGACGAAAATAATGTAATATTTGTAGTTGTCGTAGGAGTGAACCGGAGAGGTCCACACGTCACTAAAAATAATGTCAAGAGGCGCGATGCTATGTAATGACGATAACATGAATGGTAATTTGTGACTTTTATAAATATAACACGAGTGGCAATGTTGGAGCATTTTATTATTGATAGATAACGAGGACATCATTTTATTTAATATAGGAGGGGCGGGGTGACCAAAACGATGGTGAAGGTCATGGTTAGTGAGCTTGGCGGCTGTGGACATAACATAGGTCCACCCCGACGCGGCCACGCGCGGGTTTGGAGAGGCGAATGAATCTCCATATGAGAATGGATCAAATTGAAATTTAAATCGAAGTTGGAGTCGCCACCGAACTTTGTGGGAGTTCGGGCCCATTCGAACCCACTTTATGTCGTAGTGGGCCGTGTACAAAATACGGCCCATTTCCGATGTCAGAGTTTATTGGGTTCGTCCCTTTACATTTGATACCGATACCGACGTTATCGGATATCGTGTATTGAATGACTCTCGTTGCCAATGGTTTCGGACATCCGGAAACCGAGGTTCTGAGAAAGGGGTGAGGGTACGTGTTGGGAAGCTCACGAAGGACACCCAACCCCGCCCGCACATTAGCGGCCTCTACTAGGATATCGTTTGATTTTAAAATACGCGCGTTAGTTGAACGATGAAATGATATGCAAACATTGTTTTCCCTAAGCATGTGAATGATTGAATGGGTTGCTAAGTCGATTTAATGCAACTAAAATTAACGTCAAAGTTGTATTTTAGCATTTGAGGTTCGTTTTAGTCTAGTAAAACAAATGAAAAGAAAAGAAATTGCTACAAACACGAACAAACAAGTTAGTAACGGTTTGTAAATCGAATAAAAGATATGGATGCAATGAATGATGTAAAAATATATCGAGATCTGAAATATCACTAAAAAGACGCTGTTTTGTCCAAAAAATGATGTTCGAAAATAATAAAAACGAGGAACGGGTCGCGTTCCAGCCGGTTGTGCGACTCGCCCGAGTCAGGCGCGACTCGCGTCCCGGCCTGTTTTCGAAATTGATTTTTTTTTAAAAACGACGATTTTATTAAATCGCGTACAAATATTGCACAATTTGCATCCGACTTAATATTCTCGACATTCGTTACATTCGATATTCGATTATGAGATCGATATCAAATATTCGGAATAATTTTGGAAAAGATGAAAAGAAAAGAGAAATCGTTTTGTAGAAAAAACGATGTTTAAGAAAAATTGAGAAAGCGAAGAAAAGAGCTGCGGATTCCAGGCTCCCGCGTGAGGGTCTGTCCCGGCTCGTTTATTTTCGAAAATCGTTAGTTTCAATAAATCGCGTATAAATATGAATTAACTTATACTCGACTTATATTTTCGACGTTCGTCGTATTCGATATTCGATTATGAAATCGATATCGAATATTCGGAATGATTTTTAGAAAAAAAAGTTTTATGAAATATTTTGAACGAAAAGAAAAGAATATTAATTCTCTCCGCGTTAAAATCGTCGTATTTTGTGAAAAGAAGATGTAACAATTTTTTAATTTGGTTCTGGTTAGATACGATATTCGATTAGAGAATCGATATCGTATTTTAAGAATGTTTCGTTATATGAAAATAGTTTAGGTAATATCGATATTAGAAATAAATAAAAAAACGATGAACGACCCGTAAAAAAACGAGAGACGACCGACGACCCGTATAAAAACGAGAGAGAGAAAAGAAAGGAGAAGTCGGGTTTGGTTACACCCTCAACCTACATGCTTCTGTTAACTCGGATCAGGGCTCGTCGGAATGTGGCTAAGGCACGGGAGCGTCGGGTTAATGTCGGTGAGTTGTGGTGTGTTTTTGGTTTGGACGTGAAGGGTGACGGGTATAGGGGCCGGTTTCTTCGGGTTTTGGATGTGCTATCGGTTTCTTGATGCTAGGTGTATGGAGTTTATGAATGCCTGTAATTGATGATATGAATGAATTGTGTGTATGAATCATTGGTGTCAATTGTGTATGCAAAGGGTCCTATTTATAGGAGAAGAAGTTGAGAGAGTTATCTTGCTTGGACAACAAGAAATACCGGTTTGGATAGGAAACGTAAGAATTTGAAAGGAACGAGAATTCCGTTACTTGGTGAAGAAGAAAGAGAATCTCGGTTGGGAAGGGGAGCTCGGCCGAGTATCCTATGCTCGGTCGAGTATTTGATTCGATGTTCGGAGGGAATTCCTACTTGAGATCGAATTCTATCCTTAAACGGATTTGTTTAATATTTTTGTGTAGCTGATTTTTGTAGTATTCGAGCTCGAGTCGGTCACGTGGGGTGACATGGCTGACTCAAACGTTTCGAAAATATCTTTGACCGAGTTTTGACTCGGTCGCTAAAAGACGGTTTTGCCCCTTGTGTCGGATTCGACCCAAATTAGTCTTATTTGACTCGAAACGACCTACTGGGCCTGAATTTGAGGTTGGTTTTGTGAAATTTGTACTCCGTAAAAAGCCTAAGCCGAATATCCATGATTTCGAGTACGTTAAAGCATGTTTGCGTCCGATCATCATCGGGTGTTTGTCGAAAACTGCTATAGACACCTTGCAGTAAAATGTGAGTGTCTACAGAGCCCCCACTCTGACTGAGGCTTGGACAGGGCGAAAGTCAGAGTAGCTACCAGGCCAATCAAAGATTAAGACCTGGCAGACTTTCGATCGTGTCGTTTAAAGTCCATTAGACTCTCCATGAAGGGCCCGCCGGCCACAAACTAGAAATGTACCTGAGCTGATGATGATAACTCCGTGGGGAATTGGACTTGCCGTATAAGACTTAGGTGCGCCTATATATGGGCTCATCCTGTTAAATGCCGCTGGGGAGTTATGTGAATTGCGCGGTCATGAATTGTACTTGTATAAGTTACATAAAATTTTGGATGCAACATGTAGGCGAAACAAATATGAATCGCACTGGGGAATAAAAATTTTGAGAAAGGTTTTGAGTTTTGGATTTGAAAATTAGAGAATTTTTGACTCTGAAAAGGAATAGGAATACTCAGGATGACTTAGCTAAATCCTAGGATATGGCCTGTATGCTAAATCCTCTGGGATTAGGAATCCTTAGATGAGGAGGAGAATCCGGTTTTATGCTATAAATACCCTCTTCCTGCTTCATAATTTTCCACAATTCCCACGATTCCATCTCTTCCTTAAAGAAAAACAAGCCCTGAGAAATTTATTCTTCTTTTTAGAAATCCAATTATGGGAATCGATCGATTAATTGGAATGCTGCAAGAGTGGTCCCGATACTTCAGAGACGCAGATAAAGTCATTCTGAATTAGAGTGATGTTACCCAATTATTCACGATCCGCCAGATGCAAATAGACCGTCACTTTTTGGATGCTTGCTTGTCCTACTGGGACGATACTTATCACGTTTTTGGCTTTCCTCGAGGCGAAATCTGTCCTATCCCTGAGGAAATTGCTGCTGTAGGAGGGTGGAATCCCATACTTCGCCCTGCTATCCCTTTTTCGGTTCATGACCCGAGGAGAAAGCTACGGAAATTTTTAGGACTTTCTCACATGGAGGTATCCCGTATGCTGGAAGGAGATACCGTTTCCTTGATTGATTTGGCTGAAAAATTTATGAGCCCAGATGACGTCCGGGTCAGGCCGGTCCATAGCCGTAGGGCCTTTACTTTTTGTATACTCCATGTTTACGCCTTTGAAGGCCATATGGATATATTATCTTGCATGGGTCATGTCCGACTCTTCACTGTGGCTGACCTGATGGAAACGGAGCACAGCCCGGCTTGGCTGATTACAGGAGAGATTATCCAGGGTTTGGATAATCGCAAAAGGGATCCGTCAACCCGGTTGACTGGGAGTACCCGTCTTTTACAAGTATGCCGATTTTTTGATTTTTTGCAATTTTCCGGTTTTCCCGGCTTGTCTCGATTTCTGCGGTTTTCTTCGATTTTTCCGATTTTCTCGGTTTTTGCGTTTTTTTTTGACACGGTTTTTTGATAATTTTTCGCGGTTTTGATTTTTCGCGGGTTTTTTAGCTGTGGCTGTTCGAGAGGCTATCGATCTTGAACCCTCCCCTAGACGTGAGCCGATACCAACCTAAACAAGTGATGACGAGGAGACGGACCGTTGCTTTTTCTCGCCTCAACACTCAAAAATACTGGGATGAAGTGTTGTCCTTCCATGAAGGCCCATTGATCCGCTGGACCGTCCCCTGGTGGCCCATTTATGTCCGAACCGGGTTAGAGTCTCGAGATAGGGCTCGATATCAGGTAATCCTATCTTTTAGACAAACAATTCACCTCTTTCCCGATCGCATACTTAGGCAATATGGTCGGGCCCAAAGAATCCCGGAAATCGAGGCAATCGTGAGTGAATCTACTCAGTTGACGGACGTAATGTGTGACACTTGGATGCAAAGGTGGTATAGCCGAGTCACTTGGTCCGTTCCCAAGACTTCTCATTCGATCTGGGTATCCGATTCTTACGTCAGATGGACAAAGGCTGATTCTGCTAAAGCCCGAGCTGCTTTGAAGACTGACGAGGCTTTCGACCTGTTGCGTCGGGAACAGGCTAAAGATAATAGAAGCTTCTTTGACGAAGGTGCTGCCCCGGCGAGTCAGAAAGGGAAATCTAGGACTCAGATTGAAGGGTCCAGTACTAAGAGTGCACGGGGGAAAGTGAGCCCCCAAACGGATTTAGAAAGGAGACTTGGCCCAATAAGATTGGCGATCAAGGACCGACTTGGTCCTCGAGACAGACTTCCCGAGCCCGTACAGGCTCGGCTTGGGCCAGTGACAATGGCAGAAGACCCGTTGTCGAAGAAACGGGTTCGAGCAAAGGAAACTCCCCTTGTGATTAGGGAACGTTCGCCCCCGCCCCGTCGGCCTCGAGCTCCGCGTGACCCGAAAGATAAGGGGAAAGGAAAAATGTACGAGTAGTCTCCTAAATTTATTATTTAAGTATTACTACTATTTTTGTGGTGTGATTTTTTGTTGTTTGTATTTTTTGAAATTTCCGAGTTTATCGGTTTTTTTTTTCATATCATAAAAGACATATTAGTGAATACCGTTCCGTCCTTTCGTTATTGCAGTGGTTGTACCCTTTTGAGGGGTTGCCTACGTATCCATAATTAATGGAATCAAACCTTCCGTAGTTCAGACATTTTTGCAATTTTCGAAATACATCAAGATTATTAATTCGAGATGTGCGACGGTAGGATAAGTAATCCTAACTTATTGACTTGCTTAAAATTTTGAAAAAGACAATTTTTTATAATTTTTTTTGCAAATGACATTGAGGTAGGGTTTAAGGGTAGTAACGCTTCAACTGGTCCAAGTTGGTTGGGTTGACGAACTCGTTTCCGTCCAAGTCTGTTAGCATTACTGCTCCTCCCGAAAGGATTTTCTTTACTAAGTATGGCCCAGCCCAATTGGGTTTGAATTTCCCCCTTGGGTCAACTGGTAGCAAAGCTCGCACGGATTTTAGGACTAGATCGCCCTCTTTGATATTCCTGGGCCTAACTCTTTTGTTAAAGGCCCGTTGGATCCTTTTTTGGTATATCTGAATATTATTAAGGGCCCGAGATCGCCGTTCGTCCAAGAGGACTAGCGAGTCATATCGGGCTTGAACCCAATCTGCTTCAGGTACCTGACTCTCGAGTAGAATTATGAGGGATGGTACTTCTAGCTCAACTGGCTGGACCACTTCCATTCCATATGTTAGATAGTATGGAGTTGCTCCGGTTGCAGTTCGAATTGATGTCCGATATCCCCATAGGGCGAAAGGTATCTTGTCGAGCCAGACCCGATAATTCTCAGCCATCTTTTTAAGTATGTTGACAATTGTTTTATTAGCTGCCTCTACCGCTCCATTTGTTTGGGGACGGTAGGGCGAAGATGTATGTCTTTGAATCTTATATTTTTCCAACAAGGTGGCAGTTTCAGCTTGAAAGTGGGTCCCGTGATCACTGATGAACTCGTGCGGAATCCCGTATCGACATATAATTTTGTTTTGGATGAACTTAGCCACATGTTTGGCATTCAAGATTCGCTCCGACTCGGCTTCGACCCATTTGGTGAAATAGTCAATAGCCACTAAAATGAAACAGTGACCCCTTGTCCCGGAAGGGTTCACCTTCCCGATTATATCAATTTCCCAGGTCGAGAATGGCCATGGTGATGTCATATTATATAATACGGATGAAGGCATATGCTGTATATTGGCGAAAATCTGACAGTTATGGTAGTGTTTGACATATAACTGACAGTCAGTTTCCATGCTATTCCAATAATACACGAGTCTCATGATTTTTCGGGCCAACATATGGGCGTTCATATGCGGACCATTTTCATCATCATGTACCTCAGCCATGACTCTTTCGGCTCGCGTTTTGTCAATGCATAGGAGTAGAGCCCCCTGTGCCGTCTTCTTATATAACTGTCCATCGTCCGTGCGGATGAACTGGGTGGCCCACCTTTGCAGGGCTTTCTTGGCCCGGTTTTTAGCTCCCGGAGGATATTCTCCCGATGTTAAGTAGGTTAGAATTGCCTGATACCAAGGTTCTGGATCAGTTATCTCAATATCTTGGATAGCGTGGATATATGCCGACTCGGATCGTCTTTCGACGCAGATAGACATGCTGGTTAGATGCGCTGGGATATTCAGTAAAGATGATAATTTTGAAAGAGCATCTGCAAACTGATTTTCTTCCCGAGGTAGATAGATGTATTCCACCTTTTGGAATTGTTTTTCGAGAACCCTTACTCGTGCTTGGTAAGTCACGAGATTTGCGTTCCGAGTTTTCCATTTTTTTAGGGCTTGATTTATGACTAAAGATGAGTCACCGTGGACCCGGAGGTTTGTTACTCCTAAATCAGCGACGGCTTGCAGTCCGTGAATGCACGCTTCATACTCGGCTGCGTTGTTAGTCACGTCAAAATCTAGCTTGATGGATAACGGGTTGTGTTCCCCTTGTGGTGAGATTAGCAAAATACCGACCCCAAATCCTCGGAAGTTGGACGCCCCATCAAAATATAAATCCCATGTTTCTGTGTCAGTATGGAATATATCTTCATCTGGGAAGGCCCAAGTGTCGGTGTGTCCCTCCTCGGATATCGGGCTATCAACGAGGAATTCGGCTACTACCCGACCTTTGATGGCTTTCAATGGTACGAACTTGAGGCCGAACTCAGCTAGCATTGAAGTCCATCTGGATATACGGCCGTTGAGGATGGGCTTTTCGAACAAGTATTTGATTGGATCAATTTTGGATAGCACATGTACTTCGTGACTGAGCATGTAGTGTCAGAGCTTTTTAGTGGCCCAAACTAAAGCTAAGCACGTCTTTTCGAGCATCGTATACTTGCATTCGTATTCCAAGAACTTTTTACTGATGTGGTAAATAGCCCGTTCTTCTGAATCGACCGTTTGGGCGAGCATAGCCCCCATGGCTGTCTCGGTCGTTGTCAGGTATAACGACAGAGGCAGGCCCAGTTGAGGTGACATTAATACCGGCGGAGAAGATAGAATCTCCTTGATCTTATCAAAAGCCATTTGACATTTATCGTCCCATGGTACCTGTTCTCCTATTTTCAGTTTCTTGAAAATGGGCTCACATACCATGGTTAGCTTTGAAATGAACCGGCAGATATATTGGACTTTCCCGAGAAACCCTCTTATCTCCTTTTCGGTTTTGGGTGGTTGCATCTCGGTAATGGCCTTGATCTTTGCTGGGTCAACTTCGATGCCACGCTGGCTGACAATGTGGCCCAGTAGCTTGCCCGATGTGACCCCGAAGCTGCATTTATGAGGGTTTAGCCTCATATTGTACTTGCGTAGTCGGGTAAAGAACTTTCTTAGGGCCGCAATGTGCCCGTTTCGATATTTGGATTTGACGATCATGTCGTCCACGTAGACCTCCACTTCCTTATGCATCATGTCATGCAATAAAGTGGTGGCGGACCGTTGATAAGTGGCACTGGCGTTGATAAGCCCAAATGGCATCACGGTATAACAGTAAGTACCCCAAGGTGTGATGAAGGTGGTCTTACTCATATCTTCCTCCGCCATTTTGATCTGATTGTACCCGGCATACCCGTTCATGAATGATAAAAGGGCATGGTCGGCCGTGTTATCCACCAGTATGTCGATATGTGGTAACGAAAAATCGTCTTTTGGGCTGGCCTTGTTAAGGTCTCGGAAGTTTACACATACCCGGACTTTGCCGTCTTTTTTGGGTACTGGCACGATGTTTGCAACCCAGTCTGGATATTCAGACACTTGGATAAAGCCCGCTTTGAATTGTTTCTCGACTTCCTCCTTGACTTTGAGAGACCATTCGGGCCTCATTCTTCGGAGCTTCTGTTTTACCGGCTTATACCCGTCTTTGATGGGTATACGGTGTTCAGCTATCTCCCGGTCTATTCCCGGCATGTCCTTGTAGGACCATGCGAAGACGTCTTTAAATTCTCGGAGGAGATCCGTGAATTGTTGTTTCTCCTCGGGATCTAAGGATAAACCTAACTTAAGCATCTGAGGTTCTAAAGGGGTTCCTACGTTGATGGAATTGGTTTCTTCGATTACCGGATTTCGGGACTCCCTTTGTTCGAGTTGCTCGATTAGATGCGGAGGCAGTGGTACCTGTTCGTCGGGTTTCTCAATGTCATTGCAAGTAAGATTTTTGAAAATGTTTTGAAAATAAGACAAGTCGTAAGCAGAACGGTTATCGTTATTATTGATAGTGAATTTTGAAAATAGCTCGAAGAGAGCGGCCATCTGATCGTTGGTCAGAGGCGGGATAGGGAGAGCTCTCGGGATAGACTCCGGGGCTCCCGATGATGTGACTAAAGAAGGGAGAGGGGTTACAGACTCGATCCTAGTACTGGACCCTTTAGACTTAGACTCAGACTCCGACTCTGACTCTGACTCAGACTCGGACTCGGACTCAGCGCCTTGCATATCTCCTTCACCAGTAGTCAGCTTGTAGACTCGACCCTGGCTATCGGTCCACTTAGTTGTCTTCCTCCAAGCTCTCTTCCCAGTGTCAGCACCTACTTCGGAGATCAACTTGGTTGGATCGAACCTGTTGCTGCGGAGGATCAAGTTGACTAACTCCTGTTTAGGGGTCGGGACGACCTTGTCTTTCCCGAATAGAAGTCCCAGGACGGGCTCAGTATTATTTGCGCCCTCCTTTGATTCGGCCAGGATAGGGGCAAAGATGTCATCCGGGATGAAATTGCAATCCCGAGCCAATTTGGTCTCGGGATATGAGTTGGTGGGCTGATAGAGGCCCACTTGAACAGTTCCGAACACTGAAGTGACGAAGTAATCAGTCAGTCTTGGACTGTAAGGGCCCAAGTAGGTACCCTTGAAGATGTCGATGGCCTTCTGAATACCGGCCTGAACCACGTTTTCCGGGGTTATAGCATACCCCAAGCCGAATCTTGACTCTTCATTAGTTAAGATATCAATGATCTTGCCGGCTGGGAGGTCAGGTCTCGAGGTAGCTCCCGGTAGGTAACCCAGATTTTGTTGCATCGTGTCGATGCTAGTGGTGAAGTATGGCCGGAAAAGATATTCTTCCTCGATCATTCCCACGAAATTGAAACCTCGCGGGTCGGTTGAGCCTACCGTGTTGCAGCTTGACACGGTTATGGGGGTAGCTTCAAGAGTAACGATCCCATCTTGTAAAGGTAGTTTGACCTTCCTGTGAAGGGTGGAAGACACGGCTTTGACCGCGTGTATCCAGGGCCTTCCAAGTAGCAGATTGAAAGACGAGGTGACATCAATCACCTGAAATTCTAACTTCTTCTCGATCGGGCCCGTTATGATCGTTAGCTTAACGGCCCCAACAACTGATTTTGGGCTCCCGTCGAAAGCATGGATAGTTTGTGCGGTTGGAAGGTAGTCAGCCTCGGTAATGCCGAGGGCCTTAGCTGTCCTCAAGGGAAGGACGTTTACTGCAGACCCATCATCAATTAGGGTCATTGGGAGATATTTATTCTGGCAGATCACCGTGATATATAGGGCCAAGTTATGGGTGGCCCCAAACGGTGGGAGGTCAGACTCGGAGAAAGTGATAAGTGGGCCTTCTCCTTTGGACTTGCCTTTGAGGTGAGGCAAAATAGTGGCTACCATTTCGGTGGGGGTAACCGATGAGTCAACCTTGATTTCATCAAGAGCCCTAGTAAGTGCTGCCTGATGCTCCTGAGAACTAACCAAAAGCTGCCATATAGTAAGATCAGTTCGGACCCTCTTTAGTTGTCTGACTAGGGCCGTGTCAGCGTTTGGTTCCTCGAGAGTGAGTTCCGTCCTGGAAGGTTCAGTGAGGGTTCCTGGAGTGGGGAGACCGGCCGTGATGGTGTGTGTGCCGGCCAGGGCTCTGGCTTTAGCTTTCCGGATTTCTTCGATGGTGACGGGGACAACTTCCCCCTTAGCCAAGTAAACATTATTTTCATCGTCATTCCATATCCCGTTGATTTGGGAAATGAGAGGGGAAATGAGATGGGAGCAGTCGACTACTTCTCCAGTAAAAATGGCGTGAGTAGCAAGGGGATTATTTTTGTTACTTGGCTTATCACTGGGTAGTGGTATCTTCCCACTTTCGATCAGATCCTGAATGAGATGCTTCAACTTCCAGCATTTCTCAGTGTTGTGCCCGTTGCCTTGGTGATAGTGGCAATAGGCTTGAACATTGTAGCTTTTGGATCGCTTTTCGACGGGAACCACTACAAGAAAAACTGTTCCAGGCGTCCACTTGGTTGGCGTCCTTGGCATATGGACGCCGACATGGCGTCGGAAAAAACATACGGGCGTCCACAGTCAGACGCCAAAATTGGCGTCCGATTGCATTTGGGAAGGACGAAATTCAGGCCAACGGGTCGTCCACAGCCGGACGCCATTTGGGGTAAATGACGTCCACTGGCGGACGCCATTTAGGGTAAAACGGGCGTCCACCCATGGCGTCCGACAGTGGACGCCCGCCCAGCTCTTATTGGCGACAAATAGTCGCGCACCCCCCTCTCCCCCATCACTCTCTAAAAAAAACCACTCTCTAACTCTCTTCCTCTCCTCGCCGCGCCATTCCTCTATTCCTCTCCTCAATTTTTTCCTAATCTTTGGTATGTTTCTTACTTACTTAGTTGTTATTCATTATATTTAGTTCTTGTTTTTTATTGTTATCGTTATTTATTGATAGTTTGCTAGTAAATATTGTTTAGGTCTAAATTTAGATTAGGTTGATTAGTTTAGGTCAATTCGATTAGGTTGATTAGTTTAGCCCAAATTCGATTAGGTTGATTAGTTTTGCCCATCACAATTTTGATTAGGGTTTGATCAATTTGGTTGAATTGAGCTACAATGACCTCTAGGGCATTCCGTGAGTTTTTGTGTCACTTAGAACAGACCAAAAGGTGTCGTAATAATGCCGGATTTTCCCGAAACCACTTCTATCTTGATCGGGGTTGTAATTAGGTGTTAGCGGTGCTTTCGAAGTTTTGATATCTGTATCCAAAATTTTGACCTTATTTGACCTGTTTTAGCTGTTTTTGTCGAACCTAGGCCATGAATTTTTGTGTTTCGTTTGGTTATTTTGGGATTAAATTGAAAAATGAGTTAGGGTTTTCGTAAATTGCGATGAAGTTGTGATTACATTTGTGATTAAAATCGGTGACTGATTTTTGTAAGGTCAATTCTAGAGTAATAAGACATTTGGGTTTACTTTGACGTCTTAGGGATTAAATTGAGGAAACTTAGTTAGAGAAATTAAGTTTAAGTTAAATGGTGATTAAATTTTCGTTTAGTATGTTATAAATGAAGTTAGAAAAATTAAACTTTAATTTGTTATATATATTTTTTGAACATAGAAAATGAAGAGAATTGAACGGAAATGGATGTATGATGGATGAATTCAAGAACGACGACTGAAACAAACACAATTGCAACTATCGTGACGTAGGTGCCATACCAACTAGGGTCTTCCATTCCGAGCCATACACCATAGAATAAGTTCGCATCATCAGAACAATTCTTCCTGCATTGTGGTGATTCCAGTTCTAATATTTCCGTATTTCCGAACCTTCATTTTTTTCTGCGGTCTAACCAACAGTGCCGCAAAACCCACATTTTGCCTATTCATTTCTCCATTTTGTTTTAAAACCCAATTGGTAATTCTATCCTTTGCTAAGTTTTAATTTCAGTTTATGTATATAACTATGTTGAATTCCACTTCTGCTAACCGACAAATTCGATGATTATGCTTCGGAACTAGATTTTCAAGGTAATTTTCTTTGTTTTAGACTTTTAGTTAAGTTTTTGTCAATTTTTGCATTGTGTGGTTTAATTGGGTTTAATTCTAGGGTTAAGTGGTCGTAGTTGGATTAGTTTGATGCTAGAGTACTTTTGCTCTAAATATTTTCCATGTAGATTTTTGCATGGCTTAATTTCTGAACTTCGGTATGAGAAGATGAATGGAAGATGAAAGTTGAGCTCGAGGATTTAGGGCTGAAGCGGCACATCTGAAAAATCAACAAGCAACAATGCGTCAACTAGAACTACAGGTAGCGATGTGTGGAGTGGTTTTTGCTTGGACGTTTTTTGTGCCATCTTTTGTAAGTATGGTTGTAGTAGTTCCACTGCCGTACAGACTAATATGATATCGCAGGAAGCACAAGTTATTGTAAATTTGATTGATTGATTCCCAATTTTTTGATGTACGGTAGTTCCTTTTCATTCTAATAGTGGGTCAGATTAATAATGGAGTGAACTGGTGTAGATTCGAAAGATTGATCACTAAAGGAAATATTATATACTCCGTAGAATTTTCCTCTCATTTTGGTATCATTTCTCCAACAAAATGATTTGTTTGTAATAGTTGATAGTTTTCTTTCGGTATTGGAAAAAAACTTTGGTATTATTATGCACAAGAGTGAAAAATAACTTCTTGCGACAAACAACAATTATAGCGGTAAATTTGTCGATTTTTTAATGGCAAATCCGTCAATTTTCATAGAAATTGGTCTTATTGTCGTACTAAACAAAAACCATAATATTGCGGTGGAGAGGAGACACAAAATTTCTTGAAACCCCAATTTAATCAGTGAAAAAAAAAAAAAAAAATACACAATGATGATTGATGATATCAGTTATCAAAACACGAATGTTTTTATCACTTTTAGTTCATTATATACAAGAAAAATAGAAAATAAGATCAAAGAAATTTGAAGGGGTATGACTACATGAGTTATGATGGTTGGTTACACTTAATAGCCATTTTGTTTTTCGATCCGTGTGAATCTTTGTCACAGAGTATTTGTTTGATATAGACTACGTACAAAATATATTACTCCATATGAAATTTATTCGAATGGGTCTAACTAAGACAAGGTGAGTCAAGTTGAAATACGAATTATGAATAGACAAGAGATATTTATTTGTAAAGTTTGTTGATAAGTTGAGGTTTGTAAATTTGGTTTCATTATACTAATTTAAGGGCTCAAAGAAATGGAGTATAAACCACGATGTTATATACGACGAACGCGAACCAACAATTGTTGACATGGAATGCGTATAATTGGAAATACGGAGTAGTAATGATCTATGTAGTGATTTTTTGGGTTGCATTATAATTTTTTTTCATCTTCGTTTAGAGTATTTTGTCACACTCCTTACACTTTACGTCATCACTTTGCTAGAAACTATTTAAACTTTTAAATTTTGCGAATGCAACACTACCTAAACTTCAGATTTTTTTTTCAAGCATCACCAAAAGCACCATTTAGGCGTCAAAAATATGAAAATAAACGGTTTTAAGTGTCGTTATCATAGCGCTAGAGTTTATTTTACTAAACTATACTAATGTTTCACCTAAGTTAATACGGAGTAACATTCAACCTATTTTGCACGAAACATTAGCTGAAACCTATTCAAGATATATTACTTAAATAAATCTTAAGTTCAAATTATATGTTTTTTTTTCAATTTCACTTTTTCTTAAAATTTGTGAGAAAAATTAATATATGTACACTTTTTTTAACTTTATAGAATAACACAGTATTTAAAGAAGTCTCATAGGAGACGGTCTCACAATAATTGTTTCACATCAGATGTTGTATAATTTTTTAAGGAACAAACGCGCAAACTGGACGGGATCAAAACTAGTAACTTAAATATAACACAAACATATTTATATTTATTATAAAGTGAAGTTTCACAAAAAATTATTGTCACCAAAAAATATATTATACAAATGGAGAAAAATACGGTCAAAATGTCGCCTCGTAGACCGCAAAAAGTCAAATGGGTACAATGGATTGGATAGTAGCAAGGGAGTACCATTTAAACTGTAAAAATAACTTATTTATTTTCATTTACAAATTTTACTTTATTTACAAAGAACAAGATAGTGCACTTGGAGACATTATTCTCGAAACAACGACCGCAACTAAGCTACATTTGGAACTAAATATGCTGAAGTCCAGAACTATGATCGTACACAATGTGCGCGAGATGTGTATCATGTGAAATGGAATAAACAAAGTGTGAACGACAATGAATTAGAATCAGAATAGTTACTACTTTTCCGTCAACAACATATTTAGATTTCTATATTACAGTCAACGATTTTGTAACACCCCGTTATTTTCTGAGTCAATTATAAAGTTGACTTTTCTACTTGTTTAAATCGGATTTTAAGTTGGTAAAATATTTTTAAAATCGTTATAAAATTAAAGTATTTTGGGTCGTTTTATAATAAATTAGTTTTGATTTTCTTAAAGTGGAACGTTATTTTATAAACCGACTTTGTATCGTATTCGATTTCGAGTCAAACACAAAAATGAAAGAAAAAAATAAATAAATCTAAATTATATTTATAAAACCCCCCGTACACCCTCCCCCTTTATTCATTCATTCAACCTTTCCCTTCTGTCATTCATCTTTTCTGCCGCCTACTCTCCCTCTTTTTGCTTTACATCAACTTTTCAATCATCATCGGAAATCGAGTCTTGATCCTTTATTTATACATACCGTTTTGGCTTTCTTATTCATCAAATATTGTAAGTGTTCTATTTTAACTAATGTTTCCTTTTGTGATTTGTCTTAGTGTTTAAATTTTTGAGCCTTAAAACGTTGTCCCGGCTTGTGAGTTGCAATTTTATGTCGAGTCAAGTTACCGGCTTCAATTAGTTAACGGAAAGTCGATGTGTTGTTCAATAGTTGAATTGGAGTGATTGTGTTGTTGTCGGGGTTGTCGTTGTCGTGTTGTACGGGTTTTGTGGTGTTAGGATAGTTGAGGGTCGGACGAAGTACTCGAAGGTCATAATATATTGTAGATTGATTTTGGTACAAAGTTTTGGTTTATGTTAGTACGATAATAGGTAACACGTTGGTATTTGGTAATAATATCGGGTCATTTGATGTTATGTAATAGGACACTAAAATCGCTGCTGTTAGCGAGGTGTTAAGGGAGTTTGTGGTTGTAAGAAATACTAAAGCAAGTGTATGGTGAGTTTGGAATACCAGTTAGTGTGTGGGAATTTTGGTCATTTGTTATTGTGGTACCATTAAGGTTAGTGACGGATGTTTGGAAAGTTGGGATCTACATTTAAATATTGGTTGACTTTATGGTTATACAAAAAAAACAATCACCTTGGATAGAGTGTGAGACGAGATTTAGGACGAGTCTCTATAGTAATAAGTCGGTGCGTAAGTTTGGGTCGTCTTAACATTATTTGGTAGTTCATTGAACCAATTTATATTATTTGTAGCTTGTGGATTCGAGGAGAAAGAATTTTTGGAATAATATTAACTTGGATTGACCGTCTTGAGAGGTAAGGACGTTTTGACCTTTTCACCTTTGAGTAAAGAGCATGTTCAGTTTAAATTATATTTTTGAAACGATTTTATAATTATTTTGTCAATGATGAATTTTTATGATACTCTTTGTAATATTTTGGATATTGGAACTTTGTGACAAGTCATATATTGGAATTATTTTGACACAATTTTGGTGGTTATAACAGACTCTGGGAGCTCCGTTGGTCTATGAGGTTAAGGTGCGTCTGAGACGTCCCTGGGATTTTGTCCCGAAACTGAACTCCTGGCCCGAGTTGTGTTAAGTAGGGTTTCCCGACCCCCACTTGCTAGGTAGTTAGACTTTCTCCTTTGGCAGCCTCATCCTACTGACTGCCCAAATGTGAGTAGTGCACACTAATAAGTCTAGCTAAGAATAGGTGGTACTTTTATATTGATCGTGCAAAAGGGTAGGACCTTGGCACACAGGTGGTGACAATATATTTTGGTTGATTTTGGTTTTGACTACTGTTTTCACAGTACTTTTGGTTTGGTATTGAGACAATAATATTTAACTCTGATTTCAGTTTACTACAAATTATAATTATTGTTTTACGTTTTCAATATAATATATTTTACTCAGCTTTGCGGACGTCCTTTTGTTTTGGGTCGTTCCCCGCTGGAACCTGTACCTATTTGTGTTTCGGGTACAGTTGATAAGTACACTTAATATGCTGCATGGGTGCATTTGGTTCAGGATGCTGAGCGATGAAGGATTTTACTATTTAACATTTACCTCCGAACTATTTATATTTATGTTGAATTTTGGTTTGAAGTTATTTTAAATTGTTTTGAATTTTGTGGGACTTAAGTCTTCCACTGCAACGTTTTCGTTTAACTATTTATCGGATTTATATTTCTTTTAATTCTTATAATATTCTTTTGCCTTGCACTTGGCCTTGTGAGCTAAGTGCGGAGTAACGACTTTAAATTTTTCTATTTTGGTCGCGAAAATTTAGAGCTGTTACAGATTTTGGTTGGATTGTGGTTTTCTTTTCGTAATATGTTTTGTGTGCTGTTATTTTTTTGGGATTTTTTGGAATTATTGGACTACATTTTGTTTTAAATGCAGGTGGAATTCTGTTATGAATCTATTACATTTACTTTTACTTTAGTTAAAAACAACAAATTAATAAAAAAAAAATTGTTGATTTAGTATTAAAAAACGTTTATTCAGAAAGTATATAGAAAATGAAAATAAATAAATAAAGTGTATATAAAAAACAAGTATAAAAACAACATTAAAAGAAAGTATATAATAATTAGAATTTGTAAATCAGCTGGAATAAAGTATTTGATAAAATAAAAGGTTTTGTGTTATTGAATATTCTGTCTTGAATATGATTACAAACAGACCCATATTTATAGTATCACGAAGATACCGTATCTAACTTAAATTAGGATACTAAATCCTATCATAACAATATTATTTCTAATTTTATCCTAGATAATAATATCTAGAATATTCACACAATATTACCATACTAGATGGAAAGCCTGTGCGATGCACGGGCCGCTCTTTAGTGACGTTGATAAAGACATCAAGTTGGATGATTGCATAAATTTGTGAAACTCTACAACAGTAGAGAGTCAGTCGAAGTTAAGAGTATGTCTAATAGTAAAGCAATATTATCCATATACGTAAATGTGTTTCAAGGGATCGGATATATATAATATATACGGTAAACGTCAAATTAAATTATAGGCATTATATATGGTGCATTGTAGTTAGAATAAAAGACTAATTAAAGTACCTTGCACACAAATATACGTAGATATAAATATTCATTGGGTAAAATGAGAACATATTACAGTCAACAACGATGAAACATGTGATAAAAAACAAATTTGTCATCATCAGCGCACAAGTTATAATAATGAATGTTATCGCTTAAAGTAACGATGCATACCCTTACTTAATTATTATACTTAAAGTAGTACAATTATGAATGTATTTGAAATGATAGTAAAGTTCAAAATTATGACTTCATATTTATAATTGTAGATACTCTGATCACCACGTTAGAGTCTTAAGACTATGCGCTGTGGTTGATAATCTTATTTTCTTAAATTTTTTGTTGATATCTAAGAACGAACGATTATCCTTATTTATAATATAATATTCCATCACCTTCTTATAATTTTTGATGTGGATTAATTTTTTTGTTGATATTTAAGGACGAACGATTACTCTTATTTATAATAATAAAATAAAGGAAAAGAAAATATATCTATTTGTATTAGGATAATAGAGTAATTTGTCAAATTAATGCTCAAAAATAAACTTATTATCGTTTTGGGTCGGAATAAAAACTAATTAACAAAATGGTGCTCTGATAGGTTTGGTTGAGCTTCGTTTTTGTGCGGAGTAAAGCCGTCACCCTCAATGGCGGATCTATTAAATAAATATAAGTAGAAAAAAATACCTTTAACCCGCCACTGGCAATGGTGGGTTTATAATTTTTTTAAATTAGGTATAAACTTATTTAAATGTAATTAGAAGACAAGTGAATTGTAGTAGCTTAGTGGTAGATTTATTTATGTTGTGTTTGTATTTGCACTAAAGGTCATGAGGTTGATCTTCATAATGTTCACAAAAAACTTCAGTAGTTGATGGGAATTTTTTTTATTCACAAACCCGCCATTATTGCCAGTGGCGGGTTATAGATTTTTTTTTGCGTTATATTTATTTAACAGATCCGCCACTGGGGATGACAGGGTTACTTCGCACAAAAATGAAGCTCAATTAGAACCTATCAGAGCATCATTTTGTTAATTAGTTTTTATTCCGACCCAAAACAATAATAAGTTTATTTTTGAGCATTATTTTGACAAACTTTTTAGGATAATAATAATGTAAGTAATAATTTTATTTTTATTATTAATTATTTTTAAAATTTAAAATTTCTTAAGTATTAAATTTTTTTTGGTTTATAGCCTTAAAATTTCTTCTTAAATTCATTTTATGACTCAAGATTTTTGGTTAATGTATAATAACGAATTACTATTACTCATATTTAGAATCATATGATATCTTTATAATTTTTCGATGTGAAATAATTTTATTTAACTTTATTGTCTTTAGAGATTTTTTAAGTTTCAAAAGAATTTTGGTTAATATCTAAGAAAGTTAGAAAGTATGGTTACTCTTATTTATATAATAGAATTTCATCACATTATATTATAATTTTTCAATGAGAGACAATTTAACTTAAGTTTATATCATAAGAACGTTCTTTTTAAGACTTCAAAATATTTTTTGTTGATATGTAATGACGAATAGTTACTCTTATTTATGGAATTATAATTCTTCAACGTTGGACAATTTAACTTAAGTTTATATATTCTTAAGAACTCTTTTTAAAATTTAAAATATTTTTGGTTTATAGTCTTAAAACAAAATTGACTAAGCGTTTCACACTTTCGCTGTCCAATTTTTGTGCCTTATGAGGTGATAATCGTCGGTTTATATAGTGATAACTTTTTAGTCTTAAATGGACCAAGATTGTTTTTTTTTTTTCTATACAAATTCCTAGATTATTTATTTAAATTTTAAAAAAATCGAGTCTTAGGTGGAGTAGGATTTTTTTCATATACAAATTTTCATATTCTTTATTTAACTTAAAAAATATATTAAAAAATTTAGACCAATCATATCGCTCGAAAAGTTCATTTTTTATTAATATACTAGTACAAATCCCGCGCAGTAATGCACGGTATATTTAGAATTTTATATTTATTAGTGATTACATGTAAATATCTAATTGGTAACCTATTAACTTTTCACATTTTTAATTGTTACACTCTGATTTGAGAAAATAATTAAAAGTGCTAAAGATAATCGAGTAATCTTATTTAATACTTATATAGTTTACTGAACACCTTTTTTTTACAAAGCTAATGCTAATATTTTATACGTAATTTTTTACTTTTTTTTATCATGAAACCAACCGTCATGAATCAAAATACATTCTCGTATATATTCAAATCAGTTATAAATTTTGTTAATAAATTAGAAGATGACATAATACTTCAAATATTATTAGATAAGAAAATATTTTATTTATATATTAAAATCAAAATTTGAATGTATTTTATATAATTTTACATTCATCAAATGTTTTATAAATTTTTACGTCGACACTTAAATTCGATAGGTTGTGACACTTTTATTTTGTTACAAAATAAATCCGTATAATAAATATCTATTTTTTTTCATAGTCCATACACAAAAAATTAATTACTGGAGATTTTTTTTATCTAATTTACACAAATATTTAGTTTGACTTGAATTAAGATACATGTACGAAGTATTATATTATAGAGTAATTATTTGTTTACTTATTAATTTGTTTTCTTATTGAACTAATAGTGATAGTGATTTAATTTGGAGGGAAAATATTGAATGAGGGAGCGACACGTCAGCGTATTTGTAGTGGCTCCTATCCTTTTAGTAGAAGAGGGATTGATGATTGATTGTGTTATACCATATATACAGTAATATACCGTATATATGGTAATATATCGTAATACCCTCCCTCAATCTCAGAGTAATTTTATTCAAAATTTCCTTGAGATTGGACCTACATTAAAACCAAGAAAAAAAACGATCTTTCTCCGTCTTCTTAATTTTCTTCCATCACCGTTGCGTATCAGACCCGCCAGCCAAGATAATTGCGTAACTCGCCAGTATTTCGGTGCATAATCGGATTCACCAGTCAATCGGTGCGTAATCGGACTTGCCAGTCAATCGGTGCGTAATCGGACTCGCCAGTCAAGAGTTGAAATTTCAACTCAATTTTTTTCATAGGTTAATAACCCGACTCACCGAGACGGGGATAACCAACACAATAACCTGACTCACCGAGTTAGGGAGAACCCATTCTCACGACACAAAGAGAGTCGTACTTCATTATCGTAAGAGAAAAAAGGGTTTTTTTAATTGTCTACAAGAAAAGAGAAAATCGTAGATATGTGCCGGTGGGTGTTGTATATAGCAGCGGAAGCATAATAATTAGGCCTCAAGAATCGAGAGGCTCTGATACCATGATAAAATAAAAGGTTTTGTGTTATTGAATGCTCTGTCTTGAATATGATTACAAATAGACCCATATTTATAGTATTACGAAGATACCATATCTAACTTAGATAATAATATCTAGAATGTTCACACAATATTACCATATTGTGTTATACCATATACACAGTAATATACCGTATATATGGTAATATACCGTAATAGTATTCAAAAAGTATATAGTGAATAAATAAAAATAAAGTTGATTTAGCTTGAATTTTTTTTGTATAAAATAAAAGATTATAAATAACATGTTTAAAATTAATAAGTTAAAAGAAAGTATATAGTAACGAAAATTTATTGATTAGCTAAAATGTTAATTATTCATAAAGTATATAGTAAATGAATAAAAATAACAAATTACTATTATATAAATAAAAATTTATAAATAACATGTTATAAAGTCTATATAATTTTTTTTGTCAAGTTGTGCCTTATAGTTTATTGGGATAATGATAATTATAATTAATGAGTAAATAGTTATCTTTAAAAATTAAAACAATCACATTAATAGGGTTGATAGTGGTCTTATATTTGTTTACTATCTTTTAGTTTATAAATAACAAGTATAACAAATAACAAAAATAACAAATAACAAATGACAAAAATAACAAATAACAAAAACACCCTAATAGAAAGTAAATAGTTATCAAAAAAATTAATTAGCTAAATGGTTATAAGGTGTGTAGGAATTTTTCTTTGTCAAATTGTTTCTTATAGTTTAGTGATATAATGATAATTATAATTGAAAGTGTAAATATTTATCTTTAAAAATTAAAATAGTCAAATTAATAGGATCATGTAGCTTAACAGTCAGATTAATTAATAAAAAAAATTAAAATCACTTAGCTTTATAAATTAAAAGGATAAGAATTAAGGGGCTCATCAAAAAGAAAGATAGAAGATAGATAGAATCACTTAACTTTTAACTGTCGGTCAACTACCCAGGTTCACCACCATGCCACTTTCTCCACCAAGCCCACCAATCATGACCATTACCCTAAAAAAAAGCAAATATATAGTGTTACAGCTCTTATATAAAGGATTCAAATTCTCAGCACTAGTCAAATCTATAAGTTAGACACATCCATACTATCCAAAAGAATTTTCAGCATTAAACAAAAAAAGTCATATGAAAACAAACAACACGTCTTCCAAAAGAATCCAATGTCCGATCATCCTACCAAGCATTTCACAGTTGGTTGAAGTTAACAAGATAAGTTACATAATGTCGCTTATTTGAATCAGGTTATAAATTAATTTCAGTAGTCGAACAAAGCTAATCAAATTTGCATGTTATAGGCTGAAAATTACGTAATCGATGCAACCCTTAAGGAGATAGACACATCAAAGAAATGGTACCGCAACACATGCACAAGTTGTGGAAGTAAAGTTGGACAAAAGAGTGATAATTTATGGTACTGTTTAATGGAGTATTGCTACGGATCAGGGTACGAATCATCAGACAGAAATATTATGTCAGTAAACTAACTCTATATAATCAATGACACTTACAAATACAAATTCTTTATCATTTAATTACTTTCATACATTATAGATAGAAGGTGAAATTTCTGATCGAAGACAAGAATGGTGATAAAGTACACATTAAAGCCACAAAAAATACAATGGAAGAAGTAGTCGGATTCTCAGCATCTGACAGTTTGGCAATTTAAAAATAATGCAAAAATTATATGTTGTAAATGTGGTTATATTAAAGCACTCAGTAATCGTTTAACTTAAAACTTACATTTTAAGTCTATACGACGTAGGTTAATTCAAGGGTAGTGTCATTTACTTTAATGAATTTATTAAGTAAGGAGTTCATTATTGAATTGGAAGTTTCAAGATACTTCAATGTGGACATTGGGTTAAGGTGTTATAAGGCATTTTGCTTATGTGAAAAAAGCATAAATAAGCGACAAAACAGACTCCATCACAAATAAGGTAAAATAGACCTATTGAACGGGTCGGGCGGTCGGGTTTCGGGTTCGGGTAAAATACGGGTCGGGTGTATTTCGGGTTTGAAAAATACGGGTTCAGGTTTATACTGGTTTCGGGTCAAATACGGGTTATTAACGCACTTTGAAAACATTAATTTTTTTTACTTTTTATTATCATAAATACAATTTTATTCTTAATTTTCTTAATCATCTCATTTAATATATGATATTAGTATGAATAAACATGTTTTATTTAATATTTTTTTAATAAACATTGTTATTTTATTTCTATACGAAGTACGAATATATATGACAAACTTTGACTCGATTTATTGATTTTTTTCTCTCATTATAATAATCATGTGATAAAAATATGACTTTAAAGATATATATAAACATTATTTTTTAAAATTTTGAAAAAAAAAAATATTTCGTACTCCCTTCCCTCCCCCCACAATCTCCTTTCCACTAACCAAATAACAATTCTCCAAAATTTCCCACCTACTACTATATGGGCCTACTTTAGGGTTATTTAATAAAAATTTGGTTGGGCTTATATCTAAATTACCCGTGCATATTAATTGTAATCATATGCTATGATATTTTTGGGCTTATTATTATTATTTCTATATATTGCTATGATTTGTCATTCTATTATGATATGCACAATCTTATCCCATATATCATATACAATCTTATTCTATATATCATACTAATTAATTAATTGATTAGATTATTTATAGTATATTTGATTGATTAGATTATTTATAGTATATTTGATTAGTATAATTAGTATATATTGTTAATTGATTGATTAACAATAGTATAATTAACAGAGAAGAGGTGATCATTTTCAAATAAATATAATATATAATATCATATATTTAACAGTATACATAAGGCTAAATATATGCTACATATATGCCAAAATATATTTTATTCTATATATCATACTAATTAATTGATGGATTAATTGTGCAATTAATTAATTGATTGATTAGATTATTCACAGTATATTTGATTAGTATAATTAGTATATATTGTTAATTGATTGATTAACAGTATATATTTGATTAGTATAATTAACCGAGAAGAGGTGATCATTTTCAAATAAATTCCCTATATACTAAAAGGATAGGAGGAGTTGGGAGTATGATGACGTGTCATAACCTCCCTCATCCGTTTTCCCGCCTAATCTTACTCTTACTCCATAATGGGCTACCTAAACAATGAATGAAACTGTAAATCTCATAAATCTCATATAGGGCCCAATGTAAATCCTTAATCACTTTAACTTACGTTATGGAAAAAATACGTAAATTAAATTAAAAACATATACTCAGTGTACAAATTGTATAATAATTTTATTTTTAAGAATTAAAAACGACGTGACTAAATTAAATTATATTGAGATGTAATAAAAAAATATTCATCATCATCCGGAGAGTGTCAATTGAAAATTTATTTCAATATGACATTATTATATGATAACTATAAAAAAAATTAACATAAATTGACATGTCAATTTAAATAAAATTTATTATTAATTTATTTAATAAATTTATTTCTAATGTAAGTCGTGCATTTTGCACGGGGGCTGAACTAGTAATGTTCTCAATTGTAAATGGCACAAAGATTAAGAAGAAGATTAAACAAATGAAATAAAATATGCTAGTGGGATACCATCTAGTCACATCACATTAAATGTCTCATAATTAGAACATTAAACATAATCCAAATAAGTTGGTTAGTGTCCTTAATAGACCACAATTACACGTGAAGACCATTTATACAAAATGGAGGGAGAGTTTTAAATTTTGGCACTGCCGTGCATTTTGCACGGGGGCTGAACTAGTAATGTTCTCAATTGTAAATTGCACAAAGATTAATAAGAAGATTAAACAAATGAAATAAAATATGCTAGTGGGATACCATCTAGTCACATCACATTAAATGTCTCATAATTAGAACATTAAACATAATTCAAATAAGTTGGTTAGTGTCCTTAATAGACCACAATTACACGTGAAGGCCATTTATACAAAATGGAGGGAGATTTAAATTGTGGTACATTACCCTTTACAAACTTATTTACACATTCATTTACATTTAACCATTTACTCCCTCTACTAAATGCTTTTACTAAGCATTTACTCACTCTTTTGGATTTCCACCTTTCAATCATCTTCATTTAATTCTCTCACTTTTTCACCTACAAAAACAAAAAAGTTAGTCCATCAATAAATGGGAAAAGTAGATTTAACAAATGATGCAAGACATAGAATCGTGTGCACTCTTTTGGAGAAGACCGTCAAAGGCAAGCCACGATATGGAATATTCAATGAACTAGGATCGGATTTCAATGTGTCGAGAAGAACCATACACAACATATGGAAAAAAGCCCAACAACAGAGGGAAGTTGGAGTCCCCATAAATGTGAATTCACGTATAGCGGGAAAACAAGGTAGGCCGAGCATAATTTGTCTAATCGACGCTATTAGAGCCGTGGACTTATCTTCAAGGAGCACAGTACAAAAAATTTCAGCTGCTATTGGTCATATTGAAACAACAGTAAGTCGGTGGATTAAACGGGGTCTTATTAAAAGTCATACGTCATCCGCTCACCCGTATTTGACCTTGGAAAACAAATTCGATAGGTTGGAATTTGTTCTCGGCAAACTCGTCATTGACAGAATGAACAGAAACTTGAAATTTAAGAAGATTGACCATATAGAACACATTGATGAGAAGTGGTTCAACATGTCAAAATCGACACAAAGACACTACCTGGTGGCGGGAGAAGATCAACCTTACCGTTGTTGCAAGAGTAAACGTCATATTGTGAAAATAATGTTCTTAACTGCTGTTTCTAGACCCATTTATGCTAATGATGGGTCTCTTTTATTTGATGGGAAGATAGGAATATTTCCATTAACATTCAAAGAACCAGCCAAAAGGAACTCCAAAAACAGAGTTGCAGGTACAATGGAGACCGTAGACACCCGCATTTTGACTGCCAGGTGTCTATGGTAGTTTCCAAAAAACACCCAATGATGATCGGACGCTAACGTGTTTCTACGCGCTCGGATACGGGCTCAAAACCATTAGTTGTTGGCTTAAGCACTTATGGAGTACAAATCTCACAAAACTAACCTCAAATCAGGCCCAGCGGACCGTTCCGAGTCAAACTAGACTAATTTGGGCCAAAACCGACACCGGAAATAAAACTGACTTTTTACGACTGGGTCAACCCCGGTCCAAGCCGTTCCCGAGACACACACAAAACAACCATTCAAACATCAAAAGTCCAATTCAAACACAAAACCCACAAGACATCCAACTCAGGGTCCAAAACGAGAGACCCGCGCGACCCAGTTGGGCCACTCGATCGAGTGCCCCATCCACTCGATCGAGTGGGCCTGTTTTAGGCCCGACTGCAGGCACACCGGGCCACTCGACCGAGTCAGCTGGTTACTCGGTCGAGTAACCCTAGCCGGGGTGTTTGGCCTTGCCTATATAAACACCCCATGCAACACACATTCAAGACAACTTTTACAAACCCTAATCAACTTTTTGAAACCCTAATTTCACATTCATTCAACCCTAATTCTACACTCAAACCCTAAACCTAGCTTTAGGAATCGACACCTTACCACCACAACTTAGCCTACGTACTCGAATCTCCCGTGCAAGCCGTCACTACGAGTCCATACCGAGCATAAGAAACATGTAGGTTGAGGGTGCCAATTCCCGTTCTTCTCTTTTCTCCTTTTCCTTTTCTCGCGTCGCGTCGTCCATATTATCGTCGTCGTTGTCTCGTTCTTCTTTATTTTATCGCATCATAATATCGTTAATATCGTTAGTACTCAAAGATACTAAAATACTTGTCGATTTGTGTCGAGTATGAGGGATGTCGGAATAAGGAAACCCGAATATACAAGTGTACCGCACACAGCGTTGCCGGTCGCTTATTCCGACACCCCAATTACTTGATTATTGAAACAAGTCAACTTAATTAATAATTCGTTATTCTTGTTTTCATCATCATCAATCGTATCTTTCATCAATTACAAACTATCTTTCAAATCGAGCATCTTTCAATAAGGGTCGAACCCGTTGATGTAGATCCGACATCACGCAATCCCTAGGGATTTATTTTGATGTCAGAGAAGCCGAGGGAATCAAGTCTTTTAATTCAAGCATCGGTCTGTTAGATTCGATACCAATTCCGTAATTGGATGTTGAATCTAAACGATCTAGTCATATAAATTAATTAACGCGATTTCTATTGATGCTAAAGTAATTGTCATACAATTCGTTAGAATTACGACATTATTAAACGCGGAAGAAATCCACTCATATTGCGATAGTTAATTTAAGACGACTTAAAGCAATTTTCTTTTATTTTTCCTCTAAGTATTCCATATCGATTCAATAATCGAATATGGGATACAACGAGTATCAAATTTAGAATCGAGTACAAATAACATAATATTCGTACCCAATTCGACAAAATCATCAAAATCAAAAGCAATTTCGAAATCGACAATAAATTGCAAACGAACTTGGTTTGTACAGGTGCCACTCGACCGAATGCCTATGCCACTCGATCGAGTGACATCATAAAAACCGAAACAAAATGTCTTTTCGACCTCCACTCGGTCGAGTCTCACAGTGACTCGGTCGAGTGGCAACGTACTCGGTCAAGTTGGTTAATAACTCGATCGAGTAGGGTCCCAAAATCTGGACAGAATGCTTTTCAGAGGTTCACTCGGTCGAGTCTCTCAATGACTCGGTCGAGTGGCCCCTTGCCACGACAGAACCGTGAGTCCTACAATCGCATTCGAGTCTCGTTAATCGTTTTTCGTGACTTAAGTCAGCACGTGTCTAATTAATCACGTGGAACATCACCTTTTCAAAAGCCATGCATTATCATATTTACATCTTTTCATAATTCGTAAACCGTTATATCATTACTAACGCGTTTGTTGTTTCTCTTGTCAATTTTGGTTGTTTATTTTATTGTACTAAAATGAACCCACATGCTAAAATTCAACTTTGACGTTAGAATTAATTGCATTAAATTGACGTAGAAACCCTTTCAATTTCATTCACATGCATAGGGAAAATACTGTTTGCATAAGCATTTTCACCATTTAACTAACGCGCGTATTAGAGAGTCTTTCGATATCCTAGTAGAGGCCGCCAATGTGCGGGTGGGGTTGGGTGTCCTTTGTGGGCTTCCCAACACGTACCCTCACCCCTTACTCAGAACCTCGGTTTCAGGATGCCCGAAACCGTTGGCGCACGAGAGTCATTCAATACACGATAACCGGTAGTGACGGTATCGGTATTGCAATGCAAAGGGACGAGCCCAATAAACTCTGACATCGGAAATGGGCCGTATTTTGTACACGGCCCACTACGACATAGAGTGGGTTCGAACGGGCTCGAACTCCCACAAAGTTCGGTGGCGACTCCACTTCGATTTAAGTTTCCATTCGATCCGTTTTCATATGGTGATTCATTCGCCTCCCCAAACCCGCGCGTGGCCGCGTCGGGGTGGACCTACGTCATGTCTACAATTTGGCGACTCCGCTGGGGATTAACTGATGCGTGACTTACCATCGACATCCTCAGGGTGAGACTCGAATAGAAATCGTTTGACTAGTACAATACGCGTTTTAGTTTTACGCTTCATGCATAACCCATATTTTCCCGGGCCGGTACTGGTGACCGACGTCCCACTATACCATTGATGTACTCCAATATGGATATGTCAAAAGGTGTCCATAGTCGATTCGAGTGGGTTTCGCGGCATGTTCTAAGCTCAACTCGACTTAGAGAGTCCGTCCCGATCAACGTCTAGACTATGTACACTGGTATAGACCCTCTATAGACCGACCGAGACTTAGTGTAAAGCATACATGGCGTCGTTATAATGCTTGCCTGACTACATGCTACTTGGTTTCCGTGTCGTTTTCAAAAAACCATCAACTTTTCAAAAATACATCTTTTTCAAGATATTCAATTTTCAAAACCCGGGTCGCATGCCGAATTTAGGACTTATGATTTTACTCAAAATAGCCAATTTTCTAGACGCCATGCTCGAAGTTACTTTCGAATTTTCAAAACCCGTGGCCCAATACTCTTTTCGTTTTCTTTCGAAAATTGGGCCCTTCCCCGAGTTCTCTCGGACTTTCCAAAAAACCATTTTCAAAACCTTCCTCTTCTTAGGACTTCCGTATTTAGCAGTGTCGGGTCGTGTCATAAGTTGTCAAGGTCTTTAGCGTCGAAACTTTGTCGATCTTACATCACAAGTTTCTTCCCTATCCCAGTCCGCCTTATTAGACTAAGGCAAGGCCCACCCACGTAGGACAAACCCCTACAAAGGAGGGCCCGTTTACACATCGAGTCAAAAGTCTAGGAATGTCTCACGTGAACCTTCCTTCAAACAGGACTAGGCCCACCCGCCGAATCCTAAGAAAGGTCCACTTTTCACAAGTCACCCGTCTAGGTGCCTTTTCTCGAGTCATTTCCCTTTTAGTCTTGTTCAGGATGTAAATTCTATTCCGGGATTCGGGCTAGTTTCTGATTACGCGGTGTTCTTACAGACAGGCCACCCGAAACCAGATATCAACGCAAGATGGACGCATTGAAGGATGCCCTAGAGAAGATCGAAGCCCAATTGACTGCCATCCAGAAGGATCAAACGGCACTCGCCACTCGTGTCGGCGCAATGGAGAAGGGAACTCCTCCTCCTGGATCGGAGCCCACTGGGCCCATAGCTGAACTAGTCAGCGCTGTCCGCAGGCTCGAGGAAGAAGTTCACTTGTCAACAAACAACTCGATCCACACTGAAATTGCTCGTTCCTATTCACCCTTGAATGACGAGCTACCTGCTAACCTCAACCTTACGGGAATTCCTATGTTTGAGGGTACTGAAGACCCGGTCCATCATATCCGGGCTTTCAAAGATTTTATGGCTGTCAAGGGGGTGAAGTCCACCATGTTTACACATTTGTTCCCTTCCTCCCTGGAGAAGCATCCTAAGCCCTGGTACTACAGGCTCGATTCCAAGAAATACAAAACTTGGGATGATGTAGCAACCGAATTTGCTCGGAATTACGCTGATAATACCGAGATCCAGACTACAATGCGTACTCTGGAAGTGATGGCCCAAGAGCCCAAAGAAGGGTTCACAAAATATTTGCAGAGATGGTGGGACGAGAGTGTGAAGTTGGTCGATAAGCCCAGCGAGAAAGTGCTAGTGGAGGCGTTTGTCAAGAACCTCCTCCCATCCTACCGGGTCCATCTCCGGTATGCTGTTATCCCTAATTTTGCTACCCTAACTGAAATGGGTACAAGGATCGAGGGCGACTTAAGATTAGAGAGCCTGACTAAGGCCTCTACAAAGGGCTATCAAGTGGCAAGCTCATCCACGAGCAAGCCCAGACCTGCAGCTGCAACTCACACCATCTTTGATGAGGTAAATTTGCTTGACACCTCATCCAAAAAGAATACACCAAATCGAGTATTCACAGATATAGGGACTACTTATACTTATGCCTTACAAAGGCTATCTTCAAAGGGTCTGATCCAACCAATAGGTCCGATGCCCGAGCTTCCAATGGAGAAGAGGCCCAAAAGTTATAACGCCCAAGCCTACTGCCAATATCATTGTGGTAATGGGCATGATACTGAAAAGTGCTGGAAACTGAAGCATCTAATCCAGGACCTGATCGAGAGCGGGAAGATCCCGTTGCCCGGAGACAAGCCAAGCAACAAAGAAAACCCGTTCAGTGCCCACGCAATATTCACCGGTGAGGTAATTGACTGTTCTCACCTCATCTCCCCCTTTATCCCACAAATAAATGGGATATGGTTCGATGACGAGGAAGATGTGTACTTAGCCAAAGGGGAAGCTGTCCCCATCACCATTGAAGAGGTTCGAAAAGCTAAGTCCAAAGCCTTAGCCACCAACCACCTCGCCGTAGCTGGGCGTTCTATTCCTACATCCGTCACTGAACCTGCCAGGACGAATCCTACCCTCGAAGAACCAAGCAACGACACGGCCTTGGTTCTACAAATGAAGAGGGTCCGAGCTGATCTAACCATATGGCAACTACTGGTTAGCTCACAAACACATCGAGAAGCACTGACTAAGGCTCTTGATGAAATCAAGGTCGACTCACAGGTTACCCCCACTGAAATGGTAGCCACTATTATGCCTTATCTCAAGGGCAAGTCCAAGGAAGAAGGCCCACTTATCACCTTCTCCGAGTCTGATCTTCCATCATTCGGGCCCAATCATAATCTAGCCCTTTACATCACGGTCATTTGCCGAGGGAAGTACCTCCCAATGACCCTTATCGATGATGGGTCCGCTGTAAATGTCCTTCCCCTAAGGACCGCTAAAGCCCTCGGCATCACCAATGCCGACTATCTTCCAACGGCGCAAACTATTCAGGCTTTCGATGGAAGCCCAAAACCAGTGGCCGAGGCCGTTAAACTAAAGATCATAATGGGCCCAATCGAAAAAGATCTGGAGTTCCAGGTGATTGATGTCACCTCATCCTTCAACTTGCTACTTGGAAGGCCTTGGATCCACGCGGTCCAGGCCGTATCCTCTACCCTCCATCGGAAGGTCAAGATGCCGCTCCAATATGGTGTCATCACACTAGAGGCTACTCCCATTACTGTAGCAAGCTGCAACACTACGGGCCGGGTCGACCCATGAGGATTTGATTTCGTGGGCATGATCGAAGAAGAGTATCTCTTTAGGCCCTACTTCACAACTAGCATCGACATGATGCTACAAAATTTGGGCTACTTACCAGGGGCTACCTCAAGGCCATATCTTCCAGCTGGGAAGATTATCGAGGTCCTGAACGACGGCGAGTCTCAATTCGGATTGGGGTATGCTATAACCCCAGAAAACGTGGTTCGGGCCGGTATTCACAAGGCCATCAACATTCTCAAGGGTACTTACATAGGCCCTTATAGCCCGAAGTTAACTGACTACTTCGTCACTCCAGTTTTCGAAGCTATTCAAGTGGGCCTCTATCAACCCACCATCACATATCCTGAGACCAAAACGGCTCGGGAATGCAATTTCATCCCCGATGATATATTCACCCTTGTTCAAGCCGAGTCCAAGGAAGGGGAAAATAACTCCGAGCCCGTGCTGGGGCTCCTATTTGGAGAAGACAAGGCCGTCCCCGCTCCAAAAGATGACTTGGTCAATCTGATCCTACGCAGCGATCGGTTTGACCCAACCAAGCTGATCACCGAAGTTGGTGCAGATACAGGAAAAAGAGCCTGGAGGAAGACCATCAAGTGGACTGATGGCCAAGGACGGACCTACAAGCTAACCACCGGCGAGGGAGACATGCCGGATACCGAGTCCGAGTCTGAGTCAGAGTCAGAGTCGGAGTCTGAGTCCGAGTCCAGAGGGTCTGGTGCTAGAGTCGAGTCTGTAACCCCTCTTCCCTTATCCACTGAGGTCTCGGGGCCTGTCCCAAGACCTCTCCCTATCCCACCACTGACCAACGATCAGATGGCCTCTCTTTTCGAGCTTTTCACAAAATTTACTATTAATAATAATAACGAAAACCGTTCTGCTTACGACTTGTCTTATTTCCAAAATTTTCTCAATTTCAAAGATTTTATATGCAATGACATTGAGAAGCCCGACGAACAGGTACCTCTACCTCCACATCTGATCGAGCAGCTCGAACAAAGGGAGTCCCGAGATCTGGTAATCAAAGAAACCAAGTCCATCAATGTGGGAACCGCTTTAGAGCCCCAAATGCTTAAGTTGGGCCTGTCATTAGATCCAGAGGAGAGAAAACAATTCATAAACCTCTTCCAGGAATTCAAAGATGTTTTCGCATGGTCCTACAAGGACATGCCGGGAATAGACCGGGAAATAGCTGAACATCGAATACCCATCAAAGATGGGTGTAAACCGGTAAAGCAGAAACTTCGAAGGATGAAGCCCGAATGGTCTCTCAAAGTCAAAGAAGAGGTCGACAAGCAATTCAAAGCAGGCTTTATACAAGTGTCTGAATATCCAGACTGGATCGCGAACATCGTGCCGGTACCCAAGAAGGACGGCAAGGTGCGGGTGTGTGTGGACTTCCGGGACCTTAACAAGGCCAGCCCAAAAGACGATTTTGCGTTACCACACATCGACATATTGGTGGATAACACGGCCGATCATGCCCTTCTATCATTCATGGTTTGGTATGCCGGATACAATCAAATCAAAATGGCAGAAGAGGATATGAGTAAGACCACCTTCATTACACCTTGGGGTACTTACTGTTACACCGTCATGCCATTTGGGTTTATCAATGCCGGGGCCACTTATCAACGAACCGCCACCACCCTATTACATGACATGATGCATAAGGAAGTGGAGGTTTATGTGGACGATATGATTGTCAAGTCCAAGGACCGAAGTGGGCACATTACGGCCCTAAGAAAATTTTTCACCCGACTACGCAAATACAACATGAGGCTAAACCCTCAAAAATGCAGTTTCGGGGTAACATCGGGCAAATTACTGGGCTATATCGTTAGCCAACGTGGCATCGAGGTCGACCCGGCTAAAATCAAAGCCATCACCGAGATGCAACCACCCAAGACTGAAAAAGAAATACAGGGGTTTCTCGGGAAAGTCCAATACATCAGCCGATTCATTTCAAAACTAACCATGGTATGTGAGCCCATTTTCAAGAAACTTAAGATAGGGGAACGGGTACTGTGGGACGACAAATGTCAAGCGGCTTTCGACAAAATCAAGAAAATCCTGTCTGCACCACCGGTATTAATGCCACCTCAACCCGATTTGCCTTTGTCGTTATACTTAACAACGACCGAGACAGCCATGAGGGCTATGCTGGCCCAGATAGTCGATTCAGAAGAGCGAGCTATTTACTACATCAGTAAAAAGTTCCTAGAGTACGAATGCAAGTACACAATGCTCGAGAAAACGTGCCTAGCGTTGGTTTGGGCCACTAAAAAGCTCCGACACTACATGCTGAGCCACGAGGTACGTGTTCTGTCCAAAATGGACCCAATCAAGTACCTGTTCGAGAAGCCCATCCTCAACGGCAGAATGTCCAGATGGACTTTAATGTTATCTGAGTTTGACCTCAAGTTTATACCATTAAAAGCCATCAAAGGCCGGGTAGTAGCCGAGTTCCTCGCCGATAGCCCAATATCTGAAGAGGGTCACACTGATACTTAGCCTTTCCTGATGAAGACATATTCCATACCGATACCGAAACATGGGATTTGTATTTCGACGGAGCATCCAATTTCCGAGGATTTAGGGTCGGGATTCTGTTAATCTCACCACGAGGGGAACACACCCCATTATCCATCAAATTGGACTTTGACGTGACCAACAATGCAGCCGAGTACGAAGCATGCATTCATGGGTTGCAAGCCGCCGCTGATTTAGGGGTAACAAACCTCCGGGTCCACGGTGACTCATCACTGGTCATCAATCAAGCGCTCCAAAAATGGAAAACTCGGAACGCCAATCTCGTGGCTTACCAAGCACGGGTAAGGGTTCTACAGAAACAATTCCAGAAGGTGGAATATATCTACCTGCCCCAGGAAGAAAATCAATTTGCAGACGCTCTTTCCAAATTAGCGTCCCTGCTAAATATCCCGGAGCACCTAACCAGCATGCCAATCTGTGTCGAAAGGCGGTCCGAGCCGGCGTATGTACCCGCCATCCAGGACATCGAGCTAACCGATCCGGAACCATGGTATCAGTCAGTCTTAACCCACTTGGCAACGAGAGAATATCCCCCGGGAACTGAAAACCGGGCCAAGAAAGCCCTGCGAAGGTTGGCAACCCAATTTGTTCGCACGGACGACGGACAATTATACAAAAAGACGGCACAGGAGGCTCTTCTCTTGTGTATCGACAAAACACAGGCCGAAAAGGTTATGGCCGAAGTACACGACGGCGAAAACGGCCCGCATATGAACGCCCATATGCTAGCCCAAAAAACCATGAGGCTCGGGTAGTACTGGAACACCATGGAAACAGACTGCCAGTCATATGTCAAACACTGCCATAACTATCAGATCTTCGCCAATGTACAGCATATGCCATCTTCCCTGTTATATACCATGACATCACCATGGCCATTTTCGACATGGGGTATTGATATAATTGGAAAGGTGCACCCTTCCGAGACGGGAGGTCATTGTTTCATTTTGGTGGCCATCGACTACTTCACCAAATGGGTCGAAGCCGAGTCATACCGTGTCTTGAAAGCCAAGCACGTGGCCAAATTTATCCAGAACAAGATCATATGCCGATACGGGATCCCACATGAGTTCATCAGTGATCACGGGACCCATTTTCAAGCTGAAACCGCTACGTTGCTAGCAAAGTACAAAATTCAAAGGCATACATCTTCTCCCTACCGTCCCCAAACAAATGGAGCGGTTGAAGCGGCCAATAAAACGATTGTCACCATACTTAAAAAGATGGCTGAGAATTACTGGGACTGGCCCGACAAAATACCCTTTGCCCTATGGGGATATCGAACCTCAATCCGAACCGCAACCGAAGAAACTCCCTATTATTTGACATATGGAATGGAAGCAGTCCAGTCGGTTGAGCTAGAAGTGCCATCCCTCAGGATTTTACTTGAAAGCCAAGTACCTGAAGCAGATTGGGTCCAAGCCCGATACGATTCGCTAGTCCTTTTAGGCGAACGGCGATCCCGGGCCCTCAACAATATCCAAATATATCAAAAGAGGATCCAACGGGCTTTCAAAAAAAGCGTTAGGCCCAGAAACATCAAAGAAGGGGATTTGGTCCTAAAATCGGTTCGTGCCTTACTACCGGTTGACCCATGGGGGAAATTCAAACCCAATTGGGCTGGGCCATACCTAGTCAAGAAGTTTCTATCAGGAGGAGCGGTGATGCTGACAGACTTGGACGGGAACGAATTTGTCAACCCAACCAACTTGGACCAGCTGAAGCGCTACTACCCTTAAACCCCCATCTCAATGTCATTTGCAAAAATTTATAAAAATTTGTCTTTTTATAAATTTTCAAAAATTATAGACAAGTCAATAAGTTAGAATTAATTATTCTACTGTCGCACATCTCGAACTAATAGTCTTGATGTATTTCGAAAATTGCAAAAAAAATCAATCAAGTTTGAACTACGTTTGGTTTGATTCCGCTATTGTGGATACGTAGGTAACCCCTCAAAAAGGTACAACCACTGCAATAAACGAAAAGACGGGAACGGTATTCATTAATATGTCTTTATTAAAAAAGCCGACAAACTCAGGAATTACAAAAAAAAAAAAATGCCAAAACGGCAAAACACCTACAAAAAAAAATCACACCCAAAAAATAATAATAATACTCAAATAATAAGAACAAGGAGACTAATATCCGGGTATCTTGCCCTTTCCTTTATCTTTTGGGTCGCGTGGAGCCCGAGGACGCCGGGGCGGGGAAGAACGTTCCCGAATCACGAGGGGAACCTCCTTAGCACGAACCCGTTTCTTGGACGGTGGGTCTTCTACCACGGTCTTTGGTCCAAGTCGAGCCCATACGTGCTCGGGTAGCCTATCTCGTGGGCCAAGTCGGTCCTGCACGGGTAGTTTTGGGCCTAGTCTCCTTTCCAGGTCAGTCTGGGGGCTCACTTCCCCCCAAGCACCTTTAGCACTGGACTCTCCAGCTTGAGTCTTGGTTTTCTTCTTTTGGCCTGACATTAATCGGACCATAATAGCCGGGGTGTCACCTTCGTCAAAGAATCCCCTGTTGTCTTTAGCTTGCTCCCTTCGCAGCAGGTCAAAAGCCTCGTCAACCTTCAGAGCAGCTCGGGCTTTAGCATCACCCGCTTTAGTCCACTTCATGTAAGAGCTTGAAACCCAAGTCGAGTGACGAGATTTGGTGACGGGCCAAGTGTGCCAGGTATACCATCTCTGCATCCAATTGTCGCACATTACATCGGTCAGTTGGGTAGGGTCACTCACAACTGCTTCAACTTCTGGGATTCGCTGAGTCCATCCATACTGCCTTAGTATGCGATCCGGGTAGAGATGAACCGTCTGCCTGAAAGATAGGATTACCTGATAACGGGTTCCGTGCCTCGGGTCCAAGCCAGTACAAAGGTAGATGGGCCACCATGGTACTACCCATCGAATTAACGGGCCGCTGTGAAAAGGCAACACCTCGTCCCAGTACTTCTGCGTAATCTGACGAGAAAAGTCAATGGCCCGCCTCCTCGTCATCACCTGGTTATGACGGTAGTTGCTCGCATCAAGAAGAGGATCTATCACTGATAGCCTCTCATATAGCCAAATCTGAAAAAAGAAACAAAAACATGAGTTCCCGAGGTGAAATAGGCGTTCGCCTAAGGGCACTCGGTCGAGTGCCTGGGACACTCGATCGAGTGGTACCCCTGAACACGAACAGGGGGCTTTTACGAGGGCACTCGATCGAGTGCCAGGGTGACTCGATCAAGTGGTACCTCTGAGAGCAGATCAGGAGGTTTTTACGAAGGCACTCGATCGAGTGCCAGGGTGACTCGATCGAGTACCCAATGCAGCAGGAGAATCGAAAAAATTAATCAAAAATCGAGTAGTTAGAAAATAATAAAAATCCGACATACTTGCAGCAAACGGGTGCTCCCGGTGAGACGAACAGAAGAATCCCTCTTGCGATTATCCAATCCTTGGATGATTTCACCCGTGATCAGCCAAGTCGGGCTGTGTTCAGTCTCCATCAAGTCCACCACGGTCAAAAGACGGGTGTCTCCCATGCATGATAGCAAATCCATGTGACCTTCGAAAGCATAAACATGGAGCATGCAGAAAGAAAAGGCCCTACGGCTGTAAGCCGGTCTGACCCGGACATCGAGAGGATTCATAAATTTCTCAGCCAAGTCGATCAGAGAAATATTATCACCCTCCATCATACGGGATACCTCGTTGTGAGAAAGCCCTAGAAATTCTCGAAGCTTCCTCCTTGGGTCATAGATCGAGTACGGGACAGCGGGACGGAGTATCGGGTTCCATCCTCCTATAGCTGCAATCTCCTCGGGTAAAGGGCAGACTTCGCCCCGGGGAAAAGCAAAGACATGATATATGTCATCCCAGTAAGACAAGCATGCGTCCCGAAAGTGGCGGTCAACTTGCATCTGACGGAATGTATACAGTTGACTAATACCCGTCTGATTCAAAGCCACTCTATCCCCGTCCCTAAAGCGTCGGGACCATTTCTGCAGCATCACAGTCAACCTGTCGATTCCCATGGCTATTCTCTTGAGAGAAATAAGAAGACTTTCTTTTGAGAAGGGAGGAATTGCGGAAGAGATTATGAGAAAATCAAGAAACAAGGGAGGGGTATTTATAGCATTAATTTTATAGCTCTCTTTCCATATCGCAAAAGTTTCCTAATCCCAAACGGAATCAAGCCACAAGCCTAGTCCCGATACTAGCACAAAATATTCATCCCGAACTTTCCTAAACTTCTTTAGGAGTCAAAATTTCAAACAAAATTCAAAATTTCAAAATTTTCAAAACTTTCAAAAAATTCAAAAAATCATTTTCCCCAGCGCGAGTCATTTTTCTACCTATGTGTTGCATGCGGATTTTATGTAACTTATACAGGTACGACTCAAGCAGGAACATACAACCCACTTTACCTCCCCAGCGGAAGGCCCTAGGTGGCATTTCCCCGGAATAACACGGGATGAGCCTACATACAGGCGCACCCAAGACTTACGCGACAAGTCTAATTTCCCACGGAGATATCGTCATCAGCTCAGGTATGACTTCTAGCTTATGGCTGGCGAGCCCTTCTCGCGAGTCTAATGGACTATAAACGACCCGACCGGAAGTCCGCCAGGTTTCAATCCATGATTGGCCTGGTGGCTACTCTAACTTTCGCCTTGTCCAAGCCTCAGTCAGAGTGGGGGCTCTGTAGACACCCGCATTTTGACTGCCAGGTGTCTATGGTAGTTTCCAAAAAACACCCAATGATGATCGGACGCTAAAGTGTTTCTACGCGCTCGGATATGGGCTCAAAACCATTAGTTGTTGACTTAAGCACTTATGGAGTACAAATCTCACAAAACTAACCTCAAATCAGGCCCAGCGGACCGTTCCGAGTCAAACTAGACTAATTTGGGCCAAAACCGACACCGGAAATAAAACCGACTTTTTACGACTGGGTCAACCCCGGTCCAAGCCGTTCCCGAGACACACACAAAACAACCATTCAAACATCAAAAGTCCAATTCAAACACAAAACCCACAAGACATCCAACTCAGGGTCCAAAACGAGAGACCCGCGCGACCCAGTTGGGCCACTTGATCGAATGCCCCATCCACTCGATCGAGTGGGCCTGTTTTAGGCCCGACTGCAGGCACACCGGGCCACTCGACCGAGTCAGCTGGTTACTCGGTCGAGTAACCCTAGCCGGGGTGTTTGGCCTTGCCTATATAAACACCCCATGAAACACACATTCAAGACAACTTTTACAAACCCTAATCAACTTTTTGAAACCCTAATTTCACATTCATTCAACCCTAATTCTACACTCAAACCCAAAACCTAGCTTTAGGAATCGACACCTTACCACCACAACTTAGCCTACGTACTCGAATCTCCCGTGCAAGCCGTCACTACGAGTCCATACCGAGCATAAGAAACATGTAGGTTGAGGGTGCCAATTCCCGTTCTTTTCTTTTCTCCTTTTCCTTTTCTCGCGTCGCGTCGTCCATATTATCGTCGTCGTTGTCTCGTTCTTCTTTATTTTATCGCATCATAATATCGTTAATATTGTTAGTACTCAAAGATACTAAAATACTTGTCGATTTGTGTCGAGTATGAGGGATGTCGGAATAAGGAAACCCGAATATACAAGTGTACCGCACACAGCGTTGCCGGTCGCTTATTCCAACACCCCAATTACTTGATTATTGAAACAAGTCAACTTAAATAATAATTCTTTATTCTTGTTTTCATCATCATCAATCGTATCTTTCATCAATTACAAACTATCTTTCAAATCGAGCATCTTTCAATAAGTGTCGAAACCCGTTGACGTAGATCCGACATCACGCAATCCCTTGGGATTTATTTCGATGTCGGAGAAGCCGAGGTAATCAAGTCTTTTAATTCAAGCATCGGTCTGTTAGATTCGATACCAATTCCGTAATTGGATGTTGAATCTAAACGATCTAGTCATATAAATTAATTAACGCGATTTCTATTGATGCTAAAGTAATTGTCATACAATTCGTTAGAATTACGACATTATTAAACGCGGAGGAAATCCAGTCATATCGCGATAGTTAATTTAAGACGACTTAAAGCAATTTTCTTTTATTTTTCCTCTAAGTATTCCATATCGATTCAATAATCGAATATGAGATACGACGAGTATCAAATTTAGAATCGAGTACAAATAACATAATATTCGTACCCAGTTTGACAAAATCATCAAAATCAAAAGCAATTTCGAAATCGACAATAAATTGCAAACGAACCTGGTTCGTACAGGTGCCACTCGACCGAGTGCTTATGCCACTCGACCGAGTGCCTATGCCACTCGATCGAGTGACATCATAAAAACCGACACAGAATGTCTTTTTGACCTCCACTCGGTCGAGTCTCACAGTGACTCGGTCGAGTGGCAACGTACTCGGTCGAGTTGGTTAATAACTCGATCGAGTAGGGTCCCAAAATCTGGACAGAACGCTTTTCAGAGGTCCACTTGGTCGAGTCTCTCAATGACTCGGTCGAGTGGCCCCTTGCCACGACAGAACCGTGAGTCCTACAATCGCATTCGAGTCTCGATAATCGTTTTTCGTGACTTAAGTCAGCACGTGTCTAATTAATCACGTGGAACATCACCTTTTCAAAAACCATGCATTATCATATTTACATCTTTCCATAATTCGTAAACCGTTATATCATTACTAACGCGTTTGTTGTTTCTCTTGTCAATTTTGGTTGTTTATTTTATTGTACTAAAATGAACCCACATGCTAAAATTCAACTTTGACGTTAGAATTAATTGCATTAAATTGACGTAGAAACCCTTTCAATTTCATTCACATGCTTAGGGAAAATACTGTTTGCATAAGCATTTTCACCATTTAACTAACGCGCGTATTAGAGAGTCTTTCGATATCCTAATAGAGGCCGCCAATGTGCGGGCGGGGTTGGGTGTCCTTTGTGGGCTTCCCAACACGTACCCTCACTCCTTACTCAGAACCTCGGTTTCAGGATGCCCGAAACCGTTGGCGCACGAGAGTCATTCAATACACGATAACCGGTAGTGACGGTATCAGTATCGCAATGCAAAGGGACGAGCCCAATAAACTCTGACATCGGAAATGGGCCGTATTTTGTACACGGATCACTACGACATAGAGTGGGTTCGAACATGCCCGAACTTTCACAAAGTTCGGTGGCGACTCCACTTCGATTTAAATTTCCATTCGATGCGTTTTCATATGGAGATTCATTCGCCTCCCCAAACCCGCGCGTGGCCGCGTCGGGGTGGACCTACTTCATGTCCACAGAGACAAAGCCAATCGAGCCGATTAACAAAACAATCAGAAAAGAGTTTATGATCAATCAATCACATTATTCCATCAATCAAGAGTAAATGGCCAGAAACAGCAACAAAGAACATAATTATTCAACGAGACAATGCGAAACCCCATATCAAGGGCAATGACATCGACTTTATACAAGCTGCAACATCAGATGGTTGGAACATACAGCTAACACAACAGCCAGCAAACAGTCCAGACTTAAATGTTTTGGATCTCGGTTTTTTTAGAAGCATTCAGAGCTTGCAAAGTTCAAAACCAGCAAAGGACGGTAGACAAGCTAGTAGAAAATGTGCAATTTGCTTATGAATCTCAAACACCGGAATGTTTAGATGACGTTTGGCTTAGTTGGCAAGGATGCATGATTGAAATCATGAAAAGAAAGGGACACAAAGATTATAAACTTCCACACATGCAAAAGGCGTCACACAGAAGAGCAGGCACTCTATCAAGAAACTTAACCATAGACGAAGAATAAGCTGCTGACTGCATGGCATACTTAATCAAGAACCGATACTCTAGTAAGGTAAAAGAGATTTTAAGGGGAATTGGACTTAATATGGAAGAACTCGAAGTTATTTTGGCATCGGCGGATATAATAGCGACTTAGTTTGGCAAAGTAGCCTAAACATGTAATGTAAATTAATCGACTTAGTTTGGAGTATTTTGTAAAGTAATCATGATTATCGACTCAAGAGGTCCTTAAATTTTCTAAAATGGAGTCATGATTACTGGTAATGTTTTCGCTTAAATTTGTAATGTAATTATCTTAGCTTGTTGTTGTTGGTACGTAACCGTTTTTAAGAAAAACAAATGTTATCATTGTATAACTCTCGGATAGTATTTTCAATTATTATCGTCATCAAGTTTCAGGACTCCCATAGTGTAAGACTAGGCACCCACACTACGGTTTCCCATAGCCTCAGACTAGGCACCACGGTGAGGGTTCCCGTAGTCGTACACTAGGCGCCACGATTTGGGTTCCCATAGTCTTAAACATGGCACCACGTTGTGGGTTCCCATAGTGTTAAACTAGGCACCCACAATGTCGTTCCAACTGCCTCGGACTAGGCACCCATGCTGAGATTCATTTTCTGTATCCATGTTGTGCAATGGCTCTCTCATCATCATCATCGAGTGCCCACAACAATATACCAACAACAACATTGCACAGATGAACACATTAGACAAAATGGCCAGATAAGAAAAAAATCTTGACATTTTAAACAGAATGACCAATTACAAGTCAAACGAACTGATGGGATAGGCAAAATGGAGGATGTTTACTCAAACAAATCTAAGGAATATACGAAAATGATGATTTTTAATCCATCAAACACACGAATCATTCAAAAAGAACGAATTTTAGTCAAACAAATCATTGAATTCAACGAAATGGATAATTTCTAATCAATCAAACACACAAATCATATACAAAGAACCAATTTTACTCAATCAAATCGACGAATTATACGAAGTGGACGATTTTTAAACAATGAAACACACAAATCGTACAAAAAGAACGATTTTTACGCCAACAAATTGATGAATTATACGGAGTGGACGAATTTTAATCAATCAAACACACAAAGGATACAAAAGGACGATTTTTGCTCAAAGAAATCAACGAATTATACGAAGTGGACGATTTTTAATCAATCAAACGCACAAATCACACAAAAAGGACAATTTTGACTCAAACAAATCGATGAATTATAAGATTAAGAGGTGGACAATTTTGAATCAATCAAACACACAAATCATACACAAAGGACGATTTTTACTCAAGCAAATCCTTGAACTCTACGAAATGGACGATTTTTCAGGAATCAAACGCACAAATCATAATTTTTCCGGAATCAAAAGCACAAACTCAACATAATTTGTTTTTTCCTTACTAAAAAAATTAAATATACAAACATGCAACAACAAATGGACATCGATAGGAGCAGATCAATTAAAACAAAGACATAAAAACCAACATCAGAAATTACAAAACCACAATATGCATCAAATATGAAAATGCATAATTACTATCCACACATGCAACTAAGAAAAATCAACAAAATGTAAAAGGGAAACAAAAATTAACCTCCTTGCCCCTTTTTTTGAGAGATGATGACATAGAATCCTCTGAAATAACCTCAGGCTTTATCATCAAGTATTCCATTGCTTCCTTTGATGTCATTCCGAAAATGATGGGACAACGTAACATCATACACTCACTCTGCGCCACCTCCAGATGTGGGTAGTCCAAATCAATACCACATGGACGGAAATTAAGATCCCATTCGAATGGAGGTTTGACACCTACTTCATCACGCCCATAATACTCCATTGAAGGAGAAATAGGGTAAGAAATTGGGAGGGTTTTGATAATCTATGGGTAGGAGTTGATTAGGCTGTAGGGGCTTGGAGAAGATGAAAATTTTTTAGGGTTTGTGAAACAGAGAGAGAGAGAAAGCAGTAGAACGTCCGAGAATGAATGAACAAGTTGTTGGGTTTTTTATTTTTAAAATTTTTTCCCCTAATTTTACTCTTTTTTTGGAGGGAGAGGTTAGTTGCTGTAGACACCCACATTTTGACCGCCAGGTGTCTATAGCAGTTTCCGACAAACACCCGATGATGATCGGACGCAAACATGCTTTAACGTACTCGGAAATGGGCTCGAAATCATGGATATTTAGCTTGGGCTTTTTACGGAGTACAAATTTCATAAAACAGACCTCAAATTCAGGCCCAGTGGGTCGTTTCGAGTCAAATAAGACTAATTTGGGTCGAATCCGACACCAGGGGCAAAACCGTCTTTTAGCGACCGAGTAAAACCCGGTCAGAAATATTTTCGAGACACGTGAGCAGGCCGTGTCACCTCATGAGTCCGGCCTAGAGTCGAATACTACAAAAATCAGCTACACAAATATTAAACAATTCCGTTAAAGGTAGAATTCGATCTCAAGTAGAAATCCTATCCGAATACCGAATCGAGCATTCGACCGATCATGGAATACCCGGCCGAGCAGGCTGTTTTCAGCCGGTTCCCTTTTCTTTCCTTGACAAGAAAGCGGAATTCTCATTCCTCTCAAATTCCTACGTTTCCTATCCTAAGCGGTAGTTCTACCTCTCCTAGCCAAGGTCGGGAACTCCCCTATAAATAGCCTCTTGCACAACTCGAAATAAAAAAAAAGACACATCGATATTCATTCATTCATGAGCATTCACATACCATCTATCAAATACACATCAATTATCATCAACACAAAAATACATACACCCTTAGCATCGAGAAACCGATACAACCCGAGACTACGCCGAACTCACCCGAGAAACTGGCCACCTCGCCCCACCTCACACGTCCAAACCGAACCACCATAAATCATCGACATTCACTCGACGCTCCCGTGCCCTAGCCACATTCCGACGAGACCCGATCCGAGTAAACGAAGCATGTAGGTTGAGGGTGTAAAATCAAACCCGACTTCTCTTTTCTTCTCTACTTCTCCTTCTCGTCTCTTCCTCGTTTTTTTCCTTTTTTCGTTGTGTTTTTTTTAGGGTCATGTATCGTCTTTTTTACGGGTCGTTCATCACTTTTTTATTATTTCTAATATCGATATTACTAAAAACTATTTTTTTATATAACGTTCTTAAAATACGATATCGATTCTCTAATCGAATATCATATCGAACAAGAACAAAATTAACTAGTTCTCGTTGATGCTAAATAAATCGTCACATCTTTTTTTTTCAAAATTCAACGATTTTATACGCGGAGAGAATTAACATCTTTTTTCGTTCAAAATTCTTTTTTTTACTTTTCATTCGAAACAAACCTTTTTACAAAACCTTTTCTAAAATTCATTCCGAATATTCGATATCGATTTCATAATCGAATATCGGATACGACGAATATCGAGAGCATAAATCGAGTACAAATTAATTCGTATTTGTACGCGGTTTATCAAATTTTTTCGAACAACGAGCGAAATCGGGACAGGCCCGCACGCGAGTCGCGCCCCTCACAGGCGACTCGCGTACGAGTCTGAATCCGCGCTTCTTTTTTAGCTTTTTTTGTTCGTTTTTATTATTTATTCTACGAAACGATTTCTAAAATTTATATCTTTTCTAAAACTATTCCGAGTATTTGATATTGATTTCATAGTCGACTATCAAATATAACGAATATCGGAAATATTAAGTCGAGCACGAATTATGCAATATTCGTACGCGGTTTAATAAAAGCATCGATTTTCAGAAAAATCGACCTCGAAACAGGCCGGGGCGCGAGTCGCGCGCACCCCGGGCGAGTCGCGGGCAATGCTGGAAACGCGACCCGTTTTCCTCTTTTTTCATTATTTTTCGAACATCGTTTTTTTATACAAAACAACGTCTTTTTAACAATATTTTTCAGATTTCGACTAATGTTTTCTCGATCTTGCATATTCATCATATTTGCTATATTATTTCTTCACAAATCGATACTAACTCGTTTGTTCATCTTGTAGAAAATTCATTCTTTTTTATCGTTTGTTTTATTATACTAAAACGAATCTCACATGCTAAATTCAACTTTGACGTTAATTTTTCATGCATTAAACCGACTTAGCAACCCGTTCAATTCCTCACATGCTTAGGAAAATAATGTTTGCATATCATTCATCGTTCAACTAACGCGCGTATTCAAAAATCATTCGATATCCTAGTAGAGGCCGCTAATGTGCGGGCGGGGTTGGGTGTTCTTAGTGAACTTCCCAACACGTACCCTCACCCCTTACTCAGAACCGTGGTTTCCGGATGTCCGAAACCATTGGCAACGAGAGTCATTCAATATACGATAAACCGCTCAAGTCGGCATCGGTATCGAATTGCAAAGGGACGAGCCCAATAAACTCTGACATCGGAAATGGACCGTATTTTGTATACGGCCCACTACGACATAGAGTGGGCTCGAACGGTTCCGAATAACCATAAAATTCGGTGGCGACTCCAACTTCGATTTAAATTTCAATTTGACCATCTCATATGGAGATTCATTCGCCTCCCCAAACCCGCCCGTGGCCGCGTCGGGGTGGACCTATGTCATGTCCACAATTTGGCGACTCCGCTGGGGATTAACTGATGCGTTACTAACCTTCGGCATCCTCAGGGTGAGACTCGAATAGAAATCGTTTGACTAGTACAATACGCGTTTTAGTTTTACAGTTCATGCATAACCCTATTTTTCCCGGACCGGTACTGGTGACCGACGTCCCACTATACCATTGATGTAGTCCAAATTGGATATGTCAAAAGGTGTGCATAGCAGATTCGTATGGGTTTTACGGCATGTTCTAAGCTCAACTCGACTTAGGAAGTCCGCCCCGATTCTCGAATAGGCTATGTACACTGGTATAGACCCTTATAGACTGACCGAGACTTAGCTTAAGAGCATACATGGTGTCATTATACTGTTTCCATGGCTACGTGCTACTTGATCCACATCATCTTTTTCAAAAACCGTCATTTTCAAAAAAATTGCATCCTTTTCAAAACATCCTATTTCAAAACCCCGGGCATATACCCAATTTAGGACTTACGATTTTACTCAAAATAGCCCTTCCTCTAGCCGGTACTATGCCCAATTTAAAACTCGAAACTATTTTCGAACTTGCAAAACCGTCGCCCGGTTCGATTTCCGTTTTTTTTCTTTCGAAAAAAAACCGGGCCATTCCCCGAATTTCTCTTCGGGCTTTCAAAAATCCATTTCAAAAATTCAAAATTTCTGACTTTCCAAAAAATTCAAGCCCGATGACATTTTCGCCGATTTTAAAAGTCGGGATCCTGTTTTCGATTTTCAAATTTTCGGAAATTCTTCTTCGATATTCAAAATTCCGAAATTCCAAAAATGCATCTTTTCGAAAATATTCAAATTTAAAAAAATCGGAAAGCTGCCGAAATTTAGACTTAAGATTTGACTCAAAACACGCTTATTTTCTAGCCGGCATGCTGCCCATTTCAAAATTCAAATTTTCGATCCACCATTCGATTTTCGAATTTTCAAAATTCAATTTCGATTTTAAAATGTTCGAGATGCCAGTTTCGATTTTCAAAATTTTTGAGATACCAGTTTCGATTTTCAAAATCTTCGAGATGCCATTTTTAATTTTCAAATCTTCGAGATGCCGTTTTTCGATTTTCAAATCTTCGGGATCTCATCTTCAATTTTCAAATTGTCGGAAATTCCTTTTTTCGATACTCAAGTTTCAAAATTCCAAATATTCAACTTTTCAAAACCCCGGAATGCTACCGAAATTAGGATTTACGATTTGACTCAAAGTAGCCTATTTTCCAGCAGGTATTCTGCCCTTTTCAAAACTCGATTTTTTTTTCGAACTTTCAAAATTATGGCCCGATGCACTTTTCCGTTTTTTCGAAAAAATTGGGCCATCCACCGAGACTTCTCGGATTTTCCAAAAGAATCCCTTTTTCAAAACCTTCCTCTTCTTAGGACTTCCCGTATTTAGCAGTGTCGGGTCGTGTCATAACTCGTCAAAGTCTTTAGCGTCGAAACTCCGTCGATCTTATATCACGAGTTTCCTCCCTATCCCAGTCTGCCTTATTTGACTAAGGCAAAGCGCACCTACGTAGGACATACTCCTACGAAGGTTGGCCCGTCTACACAATTATCGAGTCCAAAGTCTGAGGAATGTCTCACGTAAACCTTCTTTCAAACAGGGCGCAGCCCACACAGCTGGATCCTAAGGGAGACCCACCTTTCACGAGTCATCCGTCTAGGTGTCCTATCCGAGTCATTTCCTTTTCAGGCTTTTCCCCATTCGGGGGGGCTACCCTTCAGCAGAGCGATCAATCACGGTTGCTCTAAGGGTCATGTCTTGCACGTGTTGTCTCACGTATCCCACTTTCGAGTCACTTAGATGTCACACCATCTGAGTCTCTAGCCTTACTCAGGGGGTTGTCCTCCACCCGAGCAGTCAACCACGGTTACCCTAGAGAGTACCCTACGTTCATCCTAAACCGGCGTCCTTACGATGCCTTCTTCGAGTCGTACCCACGCTACGAATACTCGGGTCACCTAGGGTTAGGTCACCACGGTTGGTCCAAGCACACGGCACGGTCAAATACGGTCGCCCCATTTACGGACTTATCCTTGTACAGCTCGAGTCTCGTGGTCGAGTCTAGGTCACAGTCGTTATTTTGTCCTGATTAACGTTTAAGTAGCCCGGTCATAGAATCTTAGTCATTCCCGCCCCCGGGCCGTACCTAGTTTGACTCTCTCTTTTGCATTTGCGCAAAACCGAGCTTAGGCGAGTTCTAACACCTGTCGTTTCTTCCGATCAGGGACCCTATGAACGAGACACTACCAAACCACAACAAATCTCGCACCGTCGAGAAAGGGGATATCCAAGGGAGCATGCTTATGCTATCTTGCTCCATTAACAATATCTTTTCGAAAATCAATACTGCCCTAGATAACCTAAGTTCCAGGGTAACCACCATCGAAGAAGACCTTGTAAGAACCCGAGCCCGTCTAACACAACTGGAGCGGGTAAGACAGCCAATCACCCAACCGAGCCATTTGAAAGGTGAACACTCTTACGAAACTGTCCGATACCCTCAAGATGGCAAGACCGAGAGAGGTAACCCTCAAGTCACCTCTCCAAAAATAAAGAACCAGTCAAAGGAAAGGACATTTACCCACTTGGATATGTCCTACACCGTTGCTTTCCAGAGGTTGGTTCCGAAGGGCCTAATACTACCTATAGGCCCAACAGCCGACCCACCTTTGGAAAAACGCTCCAAAGCATGGAACGCCGAGCATTACTGCAAATTCCACAGAGGGAGGGGACACGATACAGAACAGTGCTGGAAACTCAAACACCTCATTCAAGACTTTCTCGATGCCGGGAAGACTCCCGTTTTGGAAACTATGTCACTTGCAAAGCCCCTCATGGACTATACAGGGCCCGATGACCAAAGCATCCAGTCTACCTCTTATGCATCCAAGACTCCGGATTTGATTTAAGTCCAAGTCTGAGTCCGAGTCTAGGATATACTATTTATTTCAACTTCAAAGTCAGAGTCGGAGTCAATTGTATCCTGTCCTCTTTTCAAAATTCAATAAAGTCAGCTTTTCAATCTCTCATATATAATTTCCTTATGTGTTTCCGAGAACATGATAAACACCATCATACACTGTGAGCACATGCACGTAACTATTCTAGGCACATCTATAATGACTGCAGGGAATCGAGACCCGTGTTTTCCTTTACCTATTCCATGTCTGACATAGGAAGCCACAAAACTGCCCTTAGCAGGAGCAGTATCGAACCCTATGACAAATGTAGGTAGTCTCCTAGTTTGGGTTCAAGACGGAAGGCAAGCCCATTTCCCACAATAAAGACCCATCCAATAAGACTAACCGATCCCTACCTTAGGTGTTAGTCTGACCAACCGAAAAAAAAACAAAAGGCCAAAATAAAAGAGCTGGCCATGATAAAAAATAAAACTGGACAAAAAAAACAAAAGTCCAAAAGAAAAAAGCAAAAGGCCCAAAACAAAAGAGCTGGCCATGATAAAAAAAGAACCCTCAAAAACCCATGACCATAGTTAACGATCAACTCAATTGAAACGGTCAATTCAAGTGAAAGCCCCATGACCAGGGTACGGTCAAAATTCATACCATCAAATAAGGGAGAGATAATCGAGCTGATCAACTAACACCACATCTAGCCTTCCCATATTACAACCCTCAAGACCTTCCCGAGACCCAGGCCAGAGACAGCCCGGAATTTTGAGGATTCAAGCTCCATAGGATACCCCTAACCATTAAAGCCAGACATGGAAATCAGATCTGGCATTATCAAAACTTATCCCGATCAAAGTTCGAGCCATTTTACTCAACTTCCCCTTTACATAACAAAATTCACAATCACCATACAAAGACCCGAGAGCAAAACTCGTCAAATCCCCCCGAGAGCAAAACTCGTCAAATCCCCCGAGAGCAAAACTCGTCAAATCCCCCGAGAGCGAAACTCGTCAAATCCCCCCGAGAGCGAAACTCGTCAAATCCCCCGAGAGCAAAACTCGTTAAAATCCCCGAGAGCAAAACTCGTTAAAATCCCCGAGAGCGAAACTCGTCAAATCTCCGAGAGCGAAACTCGTTAAAATCTCCGAGAGCGAAACTCGTTAAAATCCCCGAGAGCAAAACTCGTTAAAATCCCCGAGAGCGAAACTCGTTAAAATCCCCGAGAGCAAAATCCCATCCCAATTCTCCTCATTCAAACCAGTTACCAACCCCGAACACGGGAACTCAAACTGCGGTCGGCATAGAACATGCCCAAATAGTTCACACCACCTCTGGGGGCTATCCCGGAGAATGCTCATAGTCACAGGATCAATATCCTAACCATTATAGCCCTCTGATCAAGACATCATTGGGAATGCACCTAGCCTACACCGTCAATATGGCTAGTTACACACAAAGTCCTATTAGACTAGGCACCATAATATATCTTTCAATTTCACTGAACTACGGTATGGTTTGATTTCACCACACGTGAATACATAGGCAGCCTTTCAACAGAGGCACAACCACCCACACTGGCACAAATTCAAAAAGCACCGTCATTCCTATCACGACACTGTCATGTTCTCAGCAGCAAGCTTTGTCATCCTGGGGGCTTCTTTTAGCCAGAAGACCTCCATCTACTCACAAACTCCAGATAAATTCAAAAAATCTAGCCTCCTTTCTGTAGTGTGTCCTAGTACTCGGCTTAGTCGAAGACAAGAATCTGTCAGGACTCGAGGCAATACCCACCTTGGAAATGTACCCAAAAATCAAAAATCCAGAAGAGCACTAGACTACGACATTGATACTGCTAAAAGTCCTGTCATGCCAAAACAGTCTCATTACAGACTATTGCAATCCCCCCATAGCACATCCTTCCTATTCCGAGGATTCGACCGTGTTGTCACTCGCCTAGGCTACGGAATAGCGCAACTTAAGAGTCTTGTCATCTTAGGTGGCCCACCTCCTTATCAAGTCACGGTCCAACCCTTAGAGAGTCCAAGTCGTGTCTGTCAACTCGTCCTATCACGTCCAGAGTCGAGTCTGCCGATAGGCCTCTCTTCTCAAACTCTCATTTTAAAACTTGCAAAACTTAGCCATTTGAAAAAAAAAATCCTTTTCGACAAGTTTAAATTCCAGTCTATTTAAACGGCAAATTTCTTTTCCACCTCTTTCAATTTTGGAAACCTATCTCCTAGCACATGAGTTGCTTTCAGGACTTCGATTTCAAAATGCAGCAAAAATCATTTTTACTCCCCAGCGCGAGTCATATTTGTTTCGCCTACGTGTTGCATGCAAAATTTTATGTAACTTATACAGGTACAAATCACGACAGCGCAATTCACATAACTCCCCAGCGGCATTTAACAAGATGAGCCCATATATAGGCGCACCTAAGTCTTATACGACGAGTTCAATTCCCCACGGAGTTATCATCAGCTCAGGTACATTTCTAATCCATGGCCGGCGGGCCTTTCACGCAGGTCTAATGGACTTTAAACGACCCGACCGGAAGTCTGCCAGGTCTTAATCTTTGATTGGCCTGGTAGCTACTCTGACTTTCGCCTTGTCCAAGCCTCAGTCAGAGTGGGGGCTCTGTAGACACCCACATTTTGACCGCCAGGTGTCTATAGCAGTTTCCGACAAACACCCGATGATGATCGGACGCAAACATGCTTTAACGTACTCGGAAATGGGCTCGAAATCATGGATATTTAGCTTGGGCTTTTTACGGAGTACAAATTTCATAAAACAGACCTCAAATTCAGGCCCAGTGGGTCGTTTCGAGTCAAATAAGACTAATTTGGGTCGAATCCGACACCAGGGGCAAAACCGTCTTTTAGCGACCGAGTAAAACCCGGTCAGAAATATTTTCGAGACACGTGAGCAGGCCGTGTCACCTCATGAGTCCGGCCTAGAGTCGAATACTACAAAAATCAGCTACACAAATATTAAACAATTCCGTTAAAGGTAGAATTCGATCTCAAGTAGAAATCCTATCCGAATACCGAATCGAGCATTCGACCGATCATGGAATACCCGGCCGAGCAGGCTGTTTTCAGCCGGTTCCCTTTTCTTTCCTTGACAAGAAAGCGGAATTCTCATTCCTCTCAAATTCCTACGTTTCCTATCCTAAGCGGTAGTTCTACCTCTCCTAGCCAAGGTCGGGAACTCCCCTATAAATAGCCTCTTGCACAACTCGAAATAAAAAAAAAGACACATCGATATTCATTCATTCATGAGCATTCACATACCATCTATCAAATACACATCAATTATCATCAACACAAAAATACATACACCCTTAGCATCGAGAAACCGATACAACCCGAGACTACGCCGAACTCACCCGAGAAACTGGCCACCTCGCCCCACCTCACACGTCCAAACCGAACCACCATAAATCATCGACATTCACTCGACGCTCCCGTGCCCTAGCCACATTCCGACGAGACCCGATCCGAGTAAACGAAGCATGTAGGTTGAGGGTGTAAAATCAAACCCGACTTCTCTTTTCTTCTCTACTTCTCCTTCTCGTCTCTTCCTCGTTTTTTTCCTTTTTTCGTTGTGTTTTTTTTAGGGTCATGTATCGTCTTTTTTACGGGTCGTTCATCACTTTTTTATTATTTCTAATATCGATATTACTAAAAACTATTTTTTTATATAACGTTCTTAAAATACGATATCGATTCTCTAATCGAATATCATATCGAACAAGAACAAAATTAACTAGTTCTCGTTGATGCTAAATAAATCGTCACATCTTTTTTTTTCAAAATTCAACGATTTTATACGCGGAGAGAATTAACATCTTTTTTCGTTCAAAATTCTTTTTTTTACTTTTCATTCGAAACAAACCTTTTTACAAAACCTTTTCTAAAATTCATTCCGAATATTCGATATCGATTTCATAATCGAATATCGGATACGACGAATATCGAGAGCATAAATCGAGTACAAATTAATTCGTATTTGTACGCGGTTTATCAAATTTTTTCGAACAACGAGCGAAATCGGGACAGGCCCGCACGCGAGTCGCGCCCCTCACAGGCGACTTGCGTACGAGTCTGAATCCGCGCTTTTTTTTTTTTTACTTTTTTCGTTCGTTTTTATTATTTATTCTACGAAACGGTTTCTAAAATTTATATCTTTTCTAAAGCTATTCCGAGTATTTGATATTGATTTCATAGTCGACTATCAAATATAACGAATATCGGAAATATTAAGTCGAGCACGTAATATTCGTACGCGGTTTAATAAAAACATCGATTTTCAGAAAAATCGACCTCGAAACAGGCCGGGGCACTAGTCGCGCGCACCCCGGGCGAGTCGCGGGCAACGCTGGAAACGCGACCCGTTTTCCTCTTTTTTCATTATTTTTCGAACATCGTTTTTTTATACAAAACAACGTCTTTTTAACAATATTTTTCAGATTTCGACTAATATTTTCTCGATCTTGCATATTCATCATATTTGCTATATTATTTCTTCACAAATCGATACTAACTCGTTTGTTCATCTTGTAGCAAATTCATTCTTTTTTATCGTTTGTTTTATTATACTAAAACGAATCTCACATGCTAAATTCAACTTTGACGTTAATTTTTCATGCATTAAACCGACTTAGCAACCCGTTCAATTCCTCACATGCTTAGGAAAACAATGTTTGCATATCATTCATTGTTCAACTAACGCGCGTATTCAAAAATCATTCGATATCCTAGTAGAGGCCGCTAATGTGCGGGCGGGGTTGGGTGTTCTTAGTGAACTTCCCAACACGTACCCTCACCCTTTACTCAGAACCGTGGTTTCCGGATGTCCGAAACCATTGGCAACGAGAGTCATTCAATATACGATAAACCGCTCAAGTCGGCATCGGTATCGAATTGCAAAGGGCCGACCCCAATAAACTCTGACATCGGAAATGGGCCGTATTTTGTATACGGCCCACTACGACATAGAGTGGGCTCGAACGGTTCCGAATAACCATAAAATTCGGTGGCGACTCCAACTTCGATTTAAATTTCAATTTGACCATCTCATATAGAGATTCATTCGCCTCCCCAAACCCGCGCGTGGCCGCGTCGGGGTGGACCTATGTCATGTCCACAGTTGCTTTAATCAAATATATTTTTTCATAACATTTCAAACAAATATCATTCTCTTTGTTAAATCGATTCCCATAGGTATCAAATCTCATACCCAAGGAGGGGGTTGGGTATGAGAAACCCATACCTCATGTGTTTGAGGTATGGGTATGAAAGCAGTTTTTTTCGCAAACAAACACAAGGTATGGGGTTAGATGATTCCAAACCCATACCTTATACCCAAATTTGATCAACCAAATGCCCCCTAAATGGGTTTAGTGATAATGTTTGTTATGTTAGTGTGTGGGTAATTGTAAAAGGGTGATTTAATCATTGTGGCATTATTGTAAATATAGGTATTGTATAGGGTCAATTTTTAATCCTAAAATGGAAAGTCTTAGAGTGAGAAAATCTTAGTGGTGTTTTCGTTTTAGAAAAGTGGGAAAATCTTAGTGTGTGGGTGGGGGGTAGTGTTTTTGAAAAATTTTAGTGTATGATAACAACTTTTTTTTTAATCTATTTTCGGGCGAGTAGCGGGTTCGGGCGGGTTTTGACCCAATATATTCAGATTATTATCGGGACGGGTCACTTTCAGGTTTCGGTCATTTTCGGGCGGGTTTTTTCGGGTTTCGGTCATTTTTGGGCGGGTTTTTTCGGGTTTTTTTTCGAGCGGTTTTGGGTCGGGTCAGTTTTTGACAGGTCTAGGTAAAACGCATCACAAAATTATCTTATGTAAATGTGACATGAATAATTAAATCAAATAAAATTAACAATTTCAGTGTTTTATTAATGGGAACAAAGTACAATAACCACAACTTATCAATAAGGTTTATAATTTCATCATTATGAAACTTATTCTTATGTTTCTTGTCTCATGGATTGAGGACAATGCCATAATAGGTAAAACTTGAGTTGAGAGACTTGAACCTTTTGGTTGTTATGTTACAAATAAAAGCATTCACTACTAGGATTTTACCTCATATTCTTGCAAGGTATAGAGCAACAATTGTTCTACTTTTATCAAAAAATTTCATGCCCATACATGAAACATAATGAATATTCTTGCTTATGACTAGTACAAGAATAACAATTATTCAATTCCTGTATTCAGCTTTATGGTAAAATTAAGTGATTTTTCTTTTATATATGAAACAACAACGTTTGTCCATTTCATCATAAAACACTTCACTTATATACCATTATTCCACCGTCTTTGAGCCATCACATCCACAATGTAATAGTTGCATTTGGTATCTTATACTAAAACAGTAGAATGAATGTAACAATTACTTTAGTAACATACACCAGAAGTCATACTTCAATAATTGATTTGCAGAATTTCTGGACACTTCTAGAAAGTTATCTACCAATGCCATATATTTGTCATTACATTAATGACTTAATAAAATCGTACCTAATCTAAATTTGGCAACAAGTTTGGGTATGATAACAATTATCTTCCCTTACTTTAACCAACATCTTAGATTCATTAATCATTATCTCAAGCAATTTTCTTAATGAACTCATAGAACATTAGTATTATTTGCCTTCTTGATACAATGTTCAATCGTCTTTTAACATCTCTTGCTAAAAGGTGAGAAACTTTATTAAGTCACATGTTTATTCATAATAAAGTGACCTAAACTTAGGACTAATTGAAACGATTTCAATTCCTAACTCTTTAGAAAGAAGCATCCAAAATTTCCTGATTATCAATATAATCACGTCATCGTATGACATGGATTAATTAGATCATCTTCAACATTTTCTCACTTAATGGGAACGGTTCCTTTTATTGAAACAATTGATTCTGGTACTTATAATCATTTTCATGACTCTAATTATACAGTCCATACTGTACATTAACGTTAGTAATAATTTGTCGAAATTATCCTTCATAAGGACAAAATCCGTATCTCTAATTTCGAGAACAATTCTCAAGATACCAACCGACGAGGTTGAACAATTCAAACTCATCTTTAATAAATGTGATAAAGGTGACTAACTTACAACTACAACTATATGCAAAGTAAAACGATAATTAATATTAATAATCATAAACAATTTTAAGATAAAATCATGCAAACTACCCTCAAGTTCGCATAATATTCCAAGATCCTAAACCTTTTGTCGCTCAAGTGAACTTGGGCTCACTGCTCAAGCTCCAAAAGTAAAGGTAGCTAGACAACAACTTTATCAATTACATCAATATGTAATTCTTGGTTCGTTGGAATTAGTCATCATATGACACCAACTATTTGCCTCAAAGCCCAAGTCCGACTTGATAGCAATGTTAAGCAAACCAGACTGAACCTGTGGGTAACCATTACCCACCTACTCAGTCCACACACATCGGCAAAGCACCGCTTAGGCAGTCACTTCAACCAATGGTATGAAATTGTTGTAGTGGTCAATTCTGGAAAGGCAATACTTAATATTTGTGCGAGGGATTAAATGCATATGGGTCCTAATCATGCCACTAGGTTAACTTACAAGGCGACCTATCAGTTTTAAGCACACAAGTCTCAAACAATAAAATCATGCATCGTATGACATAATAATCCAGTTGTTACTAGTGATTTGTGCATAAAACAAGTTAAAAGATCCCATATTTTGATTCATAATCATATTACAATTCATAATTGCTATTTGGTTTGAACAATTTCACCAATATCTTTCATTTTTCCAACTACGAGGAACAATTTCCGACCCGAAAAAATTTAACGGATATACATAACTCGATTCACAATCGATATGCAACTTATAATTGTCATATAGATGAACAATTCATAAAAATCAAATAAGACTCGAGAAACTCTTTTCCGATCTATTTATGATACTACGATAATTAAAATGCATAACATTATTTACCGATTTAGAAAACTATTTTTTCATTGTTTCGGAAAAATAAAATATAATACATGTTTGATTCAGAATCAACACACAAACGCAAGAAAATGACTTTTCTTAAAAGCGTCACCCGACCCGATACCATGTCATCCGAGTAAATATTGTGTTGTCTTGGTCAAACATGTGCATCCGGGTCATCCCGTCCAACCGGGACACACCCGTACACATCGAGTCACACTCGTTCCCACCGAGTCATACTCGTGTCGTCCTCGTTTCATTCCGTCTCCACCAAAATTAAAACGAGTCTTGTCCTAATCTTATTAGGTCTCATCGTCAACGATAAATTCTTTTTTTTTGAAATCCCAAGAAGCGGGACTATACCATTTCCAATAAATCAGCAGAAACAATAGAGTTTACAAGAGATGGCCCAGTACCCTCCCAAGTACGGCACCCGAAACTGCCATACAATTCATGTGCAAGTGCATGGGCAGCCCGGTTACAATCTCGTGGTACAAAGGACCAAGTAACACAATCAAATTTGCTACTAAACTCTAGTAACTCATCAAATAAGAGATAAATACTACTACGCCCATAAGACGGGCAATTCAGATGGTCAATAACCGACTTGCAATCCGACTCCATGATCACTCTACGGTAGCCTCTCCGCCAAGCCTCCTTCAACCCGTCAAGTATGGCCTCAGCTTCAGCCTCACCTACCTCGACCATCCCTCTTCGACGAACACTCGTAGCCCATATTATGCATCCATCCTCTCCCCTCCCAATCACACCTATCCCCCTCCCACCTCCCCCCACTCCAGTATCACAATTGACCTTGATCATCCCCACTTGAGGCGCCCGCCATCTCTTCCCCACATTCTTTTCTGGTGTCACTCCCACCCGCCTTTCTCCCTCCACCATAGCCAATTCATGTTCCAAATCCCTCACCCTCGCCACCACCCTCTCGATGTTCATTCTCTTACCATCGAAGACAAACTTATTCCTCGCCTCCCAGATGCCCCAACACCCCATCATCAACCTCCCTCGCTCCTCTTCCTCCATCTCCCTCCACACATCCTCCACCCACTCCCTCACCCGCTCATGCCCATTCTCCTTATTTATATCAAGGCCCAACCCATCCCAAACCCCAAACCCCTACCCACACCACTTGACGAGATGGAGACATGTCTCCTCCTCACATAAACATACGGGACAAACAGGGTCAATTCTCGGGATTTTATGGGCAATCTTACCCTTAGTAGGAATCGCATCGGAACACAATTGCCAAAAGACCACCTTTACCCTTGGTAGTACACGAGCCTTCCAGATTTTGGACCACAACCATTTTTCGCACGCATAATCCGACGGTCCCGAATCTTCCATAACGTGGTTAGAGAGCAGCCGGTACGCAGACTTGACAGAATATATGCCGTTTCTCTCCCCCTCCCAACACCATATATCCTCATCCCCTCTTCGGCTCAAGCGAATATTGCCAATAACCTCTTGCTCAAACGGGATGAACAAAGCATGAAGTTTAGTATTGTCCCACAGCCCATCATTCCCCATAAGATCCGCTACCATCATATCCTCATTCCCCAAACTCGGTGGTGAAACGACAAATCTCGAAGTAGCATTTGGAAGCCGAGGAACACCCCAAACTCGCGTGCCTTCCCCATTCCCTATCCTCCTCAGTAGACCCCACTGCAACACGCCTTTGGCTTCCCAAATGCCCTTCCAAGAGTAACTCGGGTTGTGCCCCAATCCAGCTTGAAGGAACGACCCGTTCCTGTAATATTTTGCCTGCAAAACACGTGCCAAAAGACTGCCTGGGTTCGTAACCAACCTCCAAGCTTGCTTACCCAACAAGGCCATATTGAAGTTGTGAAAATCCCGGAAACCGAGTCCCCCAAATTCCTTAGGCCGACAAAGTTTCTTCCATGCTATCCAAGAGATCTTTTGTTTCCCATTTTCCGACCCCCACCAAAATCTCGAGATCATCGAACGAAGTTCTTCACAGAAATTAATAGGTAGCATAAAAACGCTCATGACATAGGTAGAAATTGATTGGGCTATTGCCTTTATCATTATCTCCCTACCCGCTTTAGACAAAAGCATACTCTTCCACCCCTTTAATTTCCGAGCCAATTTCTCACGAAGAATACTCGTAAGTTCGCTTTTCGATCTCCCAATAATTGACGGCAGTCCGAGATATCTTCCTGGGTTACCAACGCCACGCACACCTAACACTCCCGTAGTTTCCAGGCGTCTCAGCTGGCTCGTTCCTCCACTAAAAGATGCTGTCGTTTTCTCATAATTCACCTTCTGCCCCGAAGCATTTTCATACCGGTTTAGAATTTGCTTCAGAGCCATCGCTTCGGGGATACTAGCTCGACAGAAAATCAAGCTATCGTCCGCAAAAAACAGATGGGAAATGATTGGCACCCCATTGGCCACCCGGATACCATGTTGTGGACAGGACGTAGGTCCACCCCGACGCGGCCACGCGCGGGTTTGGGTAGGCGAATGAATCTCGTGGTGAGATTGTTCTCGGGTTTGAAATTTAAGTCAAAATGGAGTCGCCACCGAATTTTGTGGTTATTCAGAACCATACGAGCCCACTCTATGTCGTCATGGGCTATACACAAAGTAAGCCCATTTCGATTTCAGAGTTCGTTGGGCTCGTCCCTTTGCATTGCAATACCGATACCGTATAAACCGGCTTTCGTATATAGAATGACTCTCGTGCGCCAAGGGTTTCGGACATCCAGAAACCAAAGGTTCTGAGTAAGGGGTGAGGGTACGTGTTGGGAAGCCCACTAAGGACACCCAACCCCGCCCGCACATGGCGGCCTCTACTAAGACATCGTTCGTGTTCGTGTGCGCGCGCTAGTAAAACGATTAAATGATATGCAAACAACGTTTTCGGGCTAGCATAAGAACAGTATGTGAACTACGTCATTTAATGCATCTTGGTTGTGGTCGAAATGATTTAGCATGCGAGGTTCATTTATAAAGCGATAAGCAAGTAAATAAATAAAACTCGGAAATAAATAACGTACAAGTTACACGGGCGGAAATACAACCCGGCCAATACAAAAACAAACGGAATGATAGATAAAAAATATAGGGACGGACCCGTATGTAAACTTGACCGTGAAATGTGCAAATGGACTAACCCCGTTTAAATGCACATTATGTTGCACATCAAACGAAGGACGGAGATATAGGACCTAGGCGTGATGCTAGCCCGATCCTATGCCTCGATGCCTTGTCCCGACTTATCATGTCGAAAAATCGATCAAAGTCGCTAAGGTGTCGTGATGAACGTGAGTTTTGGAAAATGGATTCACGTGATTGGCTTTACACGTGTCGACTAGAAGTCGTAAAAAAGGACGAGGCTTAAATGTTGCATTTAAGCTCTCGGTTTTCTGGGTTACAGGGCGCACTCGGTCGAGTCATGGCCTGACTCGGTCGAGTAGCCCTTCGAAAAAGGTTCTGCCCAGAGTTATGGACGCAACTCGATCGAGTGGCCTACGCACTCGGTCGAGTAGCCCCTCGAAAAGGGTTCTGTCCAGTCTGATGGACGCTACTCGATCGAGTGGCCTATGCACTCGGTCGAGTAGCTCCTGTACGAGTGTCAACTCGTCTCGTTTTTTTTTAGGTTGAAAACGACGGTCGGTCGAGTTAAATACAAATATCGCATGATTTGAATTTAACTCGACCTCCGGTACTATAATCGTGTACATGTACGATTATAATACCGTTGTCGGGATTTTATGAAAACTTTTACGTTAGAAAATTTGAATTAGCGACGGAATGCCTCCCTCTACGTCACGACATCGAAACTAACCCTTTCGGGTTATGTGATGTCGGTTTTCGTGTCAACGGGTTCCGCACAAATTAAAATGGGATCGAATGCGTTCAACTATGATTAGTCGCGATCACGTCACGCCCTTGAGTACATTGGGGCGGGGCTCCTCGAAAGGGCTCCACCTCCGTCGTTGCTCGTAAAGGGATTAGACGGATTTTAGGCGACAATTATAGTCAAACGAATCCGAAACCGAGTTTTTTGATACTAATATATATATACGCGGTATAGTAATGTTAGTAAAGCGAATAAAAAGGTTAGTATGAAAATGTAAAAGTTAGGATGTTAGAGTTAGTATGTTAGAATTACAATATTAATATAAGTATAATATTAACGATGCAAAAACATAAACAAAAGTAACAAAGATTGAAATGGGGTTTAGGACACCCTCAACATACATGCTTAGTAGGGACCTCGGAAATGGACTCGCGAATAGTGACGGGACTATGGAGTATCGAGGATGTATGTAAGTTATGGTGTATATGTGTGTGTGTGGATGAATTGTCGGTTTTCCGAGGGACAAGGGACTCGGTTTTTGATGTGTGTTTGCTTGGGGTTGTAGGGTAGAGAATGGGGCTGAAATTTGAAGTGAATGTAGGTAAAAGTGGATGGGTAAAAGTTGGTAAAAGTTGTGAAATGAGTGAGGGTCATGGGGTATTTATAGAGTTTACCCCACGACCTAGGGTCACTCGATCGAGTGGCCCTAGTGCACTAGGTCGAGTGCCCTAGAAAATGGGCCTGACCCGATTTTTGACGCTCCACTCGACCGAGTGGGTCAATCTACTCGATCGAGTGGGTTAGGTAAATCGAGACAATTTAGGAAAGGTTGACTTGGTTGATTTGGTTAATCTTTTTTGAATTTAGGATTGGGCGCCAGCTTCTAGAAGATGCATTTGGGCTGTTTTTGTGACGGGTTTGTCTTTGACCGGGTTTTGACCCGGTCGCCAAAAGACGGGATTTATTTTTGGTGTCGGTTTTGGCCCAAATTAGTCTTATTTTGCTCGGAACGACCCACTGGGCCTGAATTTGAGGTCTGTTTTGAGAGATTTGCACTCCGCTAAAAGTCCACGTCAGATATTATTGATTTCGGGTCCAAATCCGAGTATACTAAGTCACGTTTGCGTCCGATCATCATCGGGTGTTTGTCGGGAACTGCTATAGACACTAGCAGGCGAAATGCGGGTGTCTACAGAGCCCCCCCTCTGACTGAGGCTTGGACGAGGCGAAAGTCAGAGTAGCTACCAGGCCAATCGCAGATTACGACCTGGCAGCCTTCCGGTCGGGTCGTTTATAGTCCAGTAGACTAGCGTGAAGGGCTCGCCAGCCATAAGCAGAGGGTCATACCTATCCTGCCGGTGATAGCTCCGTGGGAAGTAAAACTTGCTTTTGGAGGTGTAGGAGTACCCGTATGCTGATACATCATGGCTTTGACCGTAGCATTCTGGGATAAATACTGGCTCACGTTGGGGAGTGAAGTAGTTGCGCGGGGCCTTGCTTCTGAAGTCTTGGGGTGTACCTGTATGCTGACACATGATAAATTGCATGTAACACATAGGCAAAACACCGACTCGTGCTGGGGAAAAAGTACTGGATTTTGAAAAAAGGTTGAAATTTTCGAAAAAATTCTTAGAATTTTAGGAATTTTTAGAAAAAATTTAGGAAAGCTCGGGACAACTAGATTCCTATTCTGAGTTGAAGTCAGGCCTGCACATGCTGGGGCCCAGATTGCTGAGGAGGCAGGGTTAGTTAAGTTACAGCCAGGCTTCCCTATTATAAATACAGGTCTCCCTGCTTCAGTTTACTATATCTCAGATCAAAACTCCTTTCTTCTCCTCAAAATCTCTCAGTCTTTCAAGAGAAATCAAGTTCCCGCCATGGGTATTGAGCATCTCACTTCAATGCTTTTTGCCTGGTCCCAGCACTTTCGGGACGAGGACAAGATTCAGCTGACCCAGATGGGGATTGTCAGCCTGTTTCCTCTTCGGCGTCTAGTGCCTGATTCACATTTCTTGGACGCCTGTTTGGCGTTTTGGGATACCACCCATCACGTCTTTGCGTTCCCGCGGGGAGAAATATGCCCTCTTCCCGAGGAGGTCGCAGCCATCGGGGGTTGGAGCTTTGTGGCTCGTCCTGCCATCCCTCCGTTCTACCTGGACCCGAGGAGGAGACTGAGGGATTTCCTGGGTCTGTCTCATGCTGAGACAGATCGAATGGTGCGGGGAGATACTGTTTCCCTCTTCGACTTGGCTGATAAGTTCATGAACAGCCAAGATGTAAGGGCTACGCCTTCCCACAGGCGTAGGGCCTTTGCATTCTGCATGCTGCACCGCTACGTCTTCGAGGGGTTGATGGATGCTGACTCCTGCGTGGGTCAAATTAGGCTGATGGGAGTGGTTGACCAGATGGAGACTGGTCATAGCCCTGCTTGGCTAGCCACTGGGGAACTCATCATGGGTCTGGATGCTAGGCGACTTGACCCAACCCGGCAACTGATGGGGAGCACCCTTATTTTGCAGGTATATGCCTTACAAATTTCAATCTTTCTTTTCTCTTTTTTTTGTGTTTCGCGATTTCTTGAGGTCCGTAAGTCACTCGATCGAGTGGGCCTATCACTCGATCGAGTGATGTCTGTAAAGTGCTTCTGCCGGTCTGTGGAGGGCTTACTCGATCGAGTCAGATGGTGTACTCGATCGAGTGTCACTCCTGACGAGCTTCTGATTGTTCTTAGGGAGCCCTACTCGATCGAGTCAGATGGTGTACTCGATCGAGTGGGCTGTAGCGGACCATTCCGTTACTCACGAATTCTGTATATACTTTTTTGCAGGTTTGGCTGTCGGAGCGCTTATCGCTCATAGAGCCTCCTCCGAGCGTTCCCAACTACCGTGGCAGCCAAATCAGTTCAAGAGGGCGCCGGATAAGCTCGAATCACCATATAAATCGAGCTTACTGGGACGACGAATTGGTGTTCCACGGTGGCCCATTGATTAGGTGGACGGTTGCTTGGTGGTTCCTTTCTAAGCTGACGGGATTGGCCAAGAGGGACCAAGCTCGTTACCTCGTGATCCTGTCCCTTGACTGGACAGTTCATATTTACCCGGACCGCATTCTGAGGCAGTTCGGTTCGTCTCAGCGCATTCCTGAGACTGAAGCCATTATTAGCGTCTCGCTCCAACTGACGGACGCTATGTGTGACACCTGGTTGCAGAGATGGTTTACTCGTCCTACATGGACTATTCCCAACCCTTGCCAATCCGCTTGGGTTTCTCGAGCCTACGAGAAGTGGACTTCTGAGGAGTCCGAGGAGGCTCGCAAAGCTCTGAAGGTCGATGAGGCCTTCGAATTGGTCCGTCGGGAGACGCCAAAGGACAATAGGGGATTCTTCGATGAGGGAGAGACCCCTGCTACCTTAGTCCGATTAGAATCGGGTCTTAAGTCACATACTAAGACTCGAGCTAAAGATCCCGGTGCTAGTGGCACGCGGGGGCGGCAAAGCCCCCAGACTGACTTGGAGCGGCGACTTGGGCCAAGGCTGGCGGCCCGGGACCGATTAGGTCCGCGTGACCGGCTCCCAGAGCCCGTGAGGGCCCGACTCGGGCCTATCGAGGTGGATGAGGACTCGAGTTCCAAGAAACGAGTTCGGGCTAAAGAGGTTCCTGTGGTGATTCGGGAACGCTCTCCTCCGCGTCGTCGTCAGTGGACGGTCAAGGAGGCCAAGGACAAGGGGAAGGGTAAGATGCCCTAAGTACCGAGTCCTTAGTTTTATTATTTAAATATTATTATTATTTTGTCGTGTTTTTTTTGTAATTTTTTTGAATTCCTGCACTTGCAATTTTCCCAAGTTTATTGGGGCTTTTTTGTGATAATTAATAGGGTTATTTTATGACAATAATACCAACTATAAGAGGTCTTCTTAGATTATTCTCAACTATACGTAATCTCGTTTTAATATGAACTATGCCTTCTTTAATCTCTCATTGATATAGGTGACCGGTTACCTGGAAAACTGGTTGCACCTTCTTCTTCAGTTTCGGCTATTGGTTAAATTTTTTTTGAATCTTTCCAAAATTCATCTTTCATTTTTTTTTCTGATTAGTATTATAGAAGTCATGAAAAAAATGCTTTAATTTTCTTGTTGTTTTGGCTTTCATGAACGATGACGGAACACTCAAGGACCCTCGAAAGTCACAACCAGTCACTATTACCGGTAATAGCAGGTCATAAATTTGTCCATAGCAAAATGAGATTAATGAAGGCATAGTTCATATTAAAACGAGATTACGTATAGTTGAGATTATTCTAAGAAGCACCCTTATAGTTGGTATTATTGTCATGAAATAACCCTAATTAATAAAAGGAAGTTTATTATTAAACCGTTCCTGTCTTTTCTCGATTGCATTGGTTGTGCCCTTTTGAGGGGCTGCCTACGTATCCGCAATTAGCAGAATCAAACCAAACGTAGTTCAAGCTTAGGAAAAAATTGCAATCTTGAATTGCACCAAGACTAATGGTTCAAGATGTTTTGCGACAGTAGAATAAATAATTCTAGCTCATTGACTTGCTTTTTGTAAAATAAACGATTTTGATAAAAATTGCTAATGACATTGAGAAATGGCTAAGGGTAGTAACGCTTCAGTTGGTCCAGGTTGGTTGGGTTGACGAACTCATTCCCGTCCAGGTCCGTCAGCATTACTGCTCCCCCTGATAGGATCTTTTTCACCAGGTATGGCCCAGCCCAGTTGGGTTTGAATTTTCCCCTTGGGTCCACTGGTAGTAGAGCTCGAACAGACTTAAGGACTAGATCCCCTTCTTTAATATTTCTGGGCCTTACTCGCTTGTTGAAGGCCCGTTGGATCCTCTTTTGGTAGGTTTGGATGTTGTTGAGAGCGCGGGACCGTCGTTCGTCTAGTAGAACCAACGAATCGTACCGTGCTCGAACCCAGTCAGCTTCGGGTACTTGGCTTTCTAGCAGAATTCTGAGGGACGGTACTTCTAACTCAACTGGTTGGACTGCTTCCATCCCATAGGTTAGGTAATATGGCGTTGCTCCGGTTGCGGTGCGAATTGATGTCCGGTACCCCCATAGGGCAAAAGGGATTTTGTCGGGCCAGTCCCGATAATTCTCAGCCATCTTTTTGAGTATGGTGACAATTGTTTTATTGGCCGCCTCTACTGCTCCATTCGTTTGGGGACGGTAGGGCGAGGACGTGTGCCTTTGAATTTTGTACTTAGTCAGCAGGGCTGCGGTCTCAGCTTGAAAGTGAGTTCCGTGATCACTGATAAATTCATGTGGGATTCCATACCGACATATTATCTTGTTTTGGATAAATTTGGCGACATGCTTGGCATTGAGGATGCGATATGATTCAGCTTCGACCCACTTGGTGAAGTAGTCGATAGCCACCAAGATGAAGCAATGTCCACCAGTACCGGAGGGATTCACCTTCCCGATTATGTCGATACCCCATGTCGAGAATGGCCAAGGCGACGTCATGGTATAGAGCAGAGATGATGGCATATGTTGCACATTGCCAAAGATTTGACAGTTATGGCAATGTTTGACATATAACTGGCAGTCGGCCTCCATGGTGTTCCAGTAATACCCGAGCCTCATGATTTTTCGGACCAACATGTGAGCATTCATATGTGGGCCGTTTTCACCATTATGCACTTCGGCCATTACTTTCTCGGCCTTATACTTGTCAACACAAAGGAGAAGAACCCCCTGCGCCGTCTTTTTGTATAGTTGTCCATCATCGGTACGGATGAACTGGCTGGCTAGCCTCCGTAAGGCTTTCTTGGCTCGACCCTCAGTACCGGGAGGGTATTCTCAATTTGTCAGGTATTTTAATATAGCCTGGTACCAAGGTTCGGGATCAGTTATCTCGATGTCTTCAATGTCATGGATGTATGCCGGCTCAGACCGTCTTTCGACACAAATTGGCATACTGGTCACGTGGTCGGGAATGTTCAGTAAAGGCGCCAATTTTGAGAGTGCATCTGCAAACTGATTTTCTTCCCGAGGCAGGTATATGTACTCTACCTTTTGGAATTGTTTCTCGAGATCCCTTACTCGTGCCTGGTAGGCCACGAGATTAGCATTTCGAGTCTTCCATTTTTGGAGTGCTTGGTTAATCACCAAGGATGAGTCGCCATGTACCCGGAGATTTGTGATCCCCAGGTTGGCGGCGGCTTGTAGCCCGTAAATGCATGCTTCGTACTCTGCTGCATTATTGGTAACATCAAAGTCCAGTTTGATGGAGACGGGAGTATGCTCACCTCTTGGTGAAATTAGGAGGATCCCGACTCCGAACCCTCGAAAATTAGATGCTCCGTCGAAGTATAAATCCCATGTTTCGGCATCGGTGTGGAAAATATCTTCGTCTGGGAAGGACCAAGTGTCGGTGTGTCCTTCCTCGGTTACCGGGATGTCAGCGAGGAATTCAGCTATGATTCGCCCCTTAATAGCTTTTAACGGTACAAACTTTAGGTCGAACTCTGCCAACATTAGAGTCCATCTTGAAATCCGGCCATTGAGAACGGGCTTTTCGAAGAGGTATTTGATCGGGTCCATCTTGGATAGAACATGGACCTCGTAGCTGAGCATATAGTGTCGGAGCTTCTTAGTGGCCCAGACGAGAGCCAAGCACGTCTTTTCGAGCATGGTATATTTGCACTCATACTCTAAAAACTTCTTGCTGATATAATAAATGGCTCGTTCTTCGGAGTCGACTGTCTGAGCCAGCATAGCCCCCATGGCTGTCTCGGTCGTTGTTAGGTATAACGACAGAGGCAAGCCGGGTTGAGGTGGCATCAAAACTGGTGGAGCAGACAGAATTTCCTTGATTTTGTCGAAAGCAGCTTGGCACTTGTCGTCCCATAGTATCAGTTCCCCTATTTTCAGTTTCTTGAAAATTGGTTCACACACCATGGTTAACTTGGAAATAAATCGACTAATGTACTGGACTTTCCCGAGAAACCCCCTTATTTCTTTTTCGGTTTTAGGAGCTTGCATCTCGGTTATGGCTTTGATTTTAGCTGGGTCGACCTCGATATCTCGTTGGCTAACGATATGACCCAGTAATTTGCCTGATGTTACCCCGAAACTGCACTTTTGAGGGTTTAGCCTCATGTTGTATTTGCGCAATCGGGTGAAAAATTTCCTTAGGGCGGTGATGTGACCATCCCGCTCTTTGGATTTGACGATCATGTCGTCTACATAGACCTCTACCTCTTTATGCATCATGTCATGTAGTAGAGTGGTAGCGGTCCTTTGGTATGTGGCTCCGACATTAATGAGGCCGAATGGCATGACGGTATAGCAGTAAGTACCCCAAGGTGTAGTGAAGGTAGTCTTACTCATGTCTTCTTCTGCCATCTTGATTTGATTATATCCGGCATACCCGTCCATGAATGACAGAAGGGCATGATCGGCCGTGTTATCCACCAGTATATCGATGTGTGGTAACGGAAAATCATCCTTCGGGCTCGCTTTGTTAAGATCCCGAAAATCTACGCATACCCGCACCTTACCGTCCTTTTTAGGAACCGGCACGATGTTTGCAACCCAGTCCGGATACTCGGACACTTGTATGAAGCCGGCTTTGAACTGTTTGTCGACTTCTTCTTTTACTTTGAGAGACCATTCGGGCCTCATTCGGCGAAGCTTTTGCTTGACCGGTTTGCACCCGTCTTTGATAGGTATACAGTGCTCGGCTATTTCCCGGTCTATCCCCGGCATGTCCTTGTAGGACCATGCGAAGACATCTTTGAATTCTTGGAGGATGTTTATGAACTGTTGTTTCTCCTCGGGATCTAAGGATAACCCTATCTTAAGTATCTGAGGCTCTAAGGTTGTTCCCACATTTATGGACTCGGTCTCTTCAATTACCGGATTCCGGGATTCCCTTTGCTCTAGTTGCTCAATCAGATGTGGAGGTAAGGGTACCTGTTCGTCGGATTTCTCAATGTCATAGCATAAAACATTTTTGAAAGCAGAATTTAAAAGAGACAAGTCGTAAGCAGAACGGTTGTTATTATTGATTGAAAACTTGGAAAACAGCTCAAAGAGAGCAGCCATCTGATCATTGGTCAGTGGCGGGATTGGTAAAGCACTCGGGACAGACCCCGAAGTGCTAGCAGCAGGAATGATAGAAGGGAGGGGGGTTACAGGAGTGACTCTAGCACCGACTTCTCTAGACTCGACCTCAGACTCTGACTCAGACTCCGACTCAGACACGGACTCAGACTCAGGCATGTCTCCCTCTCCGGCGACCAGCTTGTAGATCCTTCCTTGACTGTCAGTCCACTTGACAGTCTTTCTCCAGGCCCTTTTTCCCGTCTCGGAACCAACATCCGAGATTAGCTTGGTCGGGTCGAACCTGTTGCTGCGGAGGATCAGGTTGACCAGGTCTTCTTTTGGAGTCGGGGCTATAGTGTCTTCCCCGAAGAGCAGCCCCATCGCGGGCTCAGCATCATCAGCTCCATCAGACTGGATGAGGGCGAACACCTCATCCGGGATGTAGTTGCAGTCCCGGGCCAAGTGGGTCCCGAGGTGCGTAGCATTGGGTTGGTATAGCCCAACCTGGACAGCCCCGAATACGGGTGTGACAAAGTAGTCAGACAACTGTGGGCTGTAAGGGCTCAAGTGGATACCCTTCATGATGTTGCAGGCCTTTTCGATTCCAGCTCGGACAACGTTGTCCGGAGTGATGGCATAGCCAAGGCCGAAGTGGGAGTCTTCGTCCTTGAGGACCTCGATGATCTTCCCAGCTGGAAGGTCGGGTCGAGAGGTAGCCCCCGGAAGGTACCCTAAGTTCTGGAGCATCGTGTCAATGCTCGTGGTGAAGTAGGGCCTAAAGAGGTACTCTTCCTCGATCATCCCCACAAAGTCGAACCCCCAGAGGTCCGTGCGGCCCGTGGCGCTACAGCTAGCCACGGTCATTGGGGTTGCCTCTAAAGTAATAACACTGTCGAGTAGAGGCATCTTGATCTTACGGTGGAGGGTGGAGGACACGGCTTTCACCGCGTGAATCCACGGCCTTCCTAGGAGCAAGTTGAATGATGAGGTGACATCAATCACCTGGAATTCAAGCTTCTTTTCTATCGGGCCCGTGATGATGGTCAGCTTTATGGCCCCAGCTACCGACTTTGGAGTCCCATCAAAGGCTTGGATGGTTTGAGCGGTCGGGATGTAGTCAGCCTCGGTAATGCCGAGGGCTTTGGCGGTCCTTAGAGGAAGGACATTCACAGCTGACCCGTCATCGACTAGGGTCATCGGGAGGTATTTGCCCCGGCAAATCACCGTGATGTAAAGGGCCAGGTTGTGGGAGGCTCCGAACGGCGGCAGATCGGCTTCGGAAAAGGTGATCATCGGGCCTCCTTCTTTGGCCTTACCCTTTAGGTGGGGTAGGACCGTGGCTACCATTTCAGCAGGGGTAGCCAAAGAGTCGATCTTGACTTGATCGAGAGCCTTTGTAAGTGCTTCTCGATGTTCTTGAGAGCTAACAAGGAGTTGCCATATAGTGAGGTCAGCTCGGGTTCTCTTCAGTTGCTTCACAATGGCCGTTTCAGCGGTCGGCTCTTCAGGAGCGACTTCCATCCCGAGTGGATCGGTGATGGTTGTCGGGATAGGGATGTCCCTAGTGCTTGTGGCTAAATAGGGACGACCAAGGTTGTTGCTGGCTAGGACTCGAGTTTTGGCCTCTCGAATCGGTTCAGAGGTGATGGGAACGGTTTCCCCTTTGGCGAGGTAGATATCATCCTCGTCGTCAAACCAGATCCCGTTCACTTGCGGGATGAAGGGAGAGATAAGGTGAGAGCATTCAATCACCTCCCCGACAAAGATGGCATGGGAGCTGAAAGGGTTCTCCTTGTTGCTTGGCTTATCTCCGGGTAGCGGGATTTTACCGCTTTCAATCAGGTCCTGGATCAAGTGCTTCAGCTTCCAACACTTTTTGGTGTCATGCCCATTGCCTCGGTGGTATTGGCAATAGGCCTGAGCATTATAGTTCTTGGATCGCCGTTCGACCGGAATTTCAGGAGTTGGGCCTATCAGTTGGATTAGGCCTTTAGAGGACAGCCTTTGTAAGGCATAGGTATAGGTGGTACCTATATCCGTGAAGACCCGAGGTGGGGTGTTCTTCTTAGACGGGGCATCTAGTAGATTAACCGCGTCAAAAATGCTACGGGTTGCAGCTTGGGGCTTAGTGGTGGAGGAAGAAGCCCCTTGGTATCCTTTGCTAGCGGCCTTAGTGAGGCCTTCTAGTCTCAGATCGTCTTCGATCCTCATACCCATTTCAGTAAGGGTGGTGAAATTGGGTATGACAGCATATCGGAGGTGAACCCGGTAGGAAGGGAGGAGGTTCTTGACAAAAGCCTCCACCAAAGTCTTCTCATTGGGCTTATCAACCAGTTTCACGCTCTCGGCCCTCCAGCGTTGAAGGTATTTAGTAAAACCCTCCTTCGGCTCTTGGGCCATAACCTCCAGAGATCGCATTGTGGTTTGGATCTCGGTGTTGTCAGCATAGTTCCGAGCGAACTCGGTGGCCACATCATCCCATGTAGGGTATTTTTTCGGGTCTAGCCTATAGTACCAGGCCCGTGGGTGCTTCTCAAGAGATGCAGCAAAGAGATTCTTGAACATGGATGAATCCACTCTCTTGATGGCCATGAATTCCTTGAAGGCCCGTACATGTAGTAACGGGTCTTCAGTTCCCTCAAACATGGGCAAACCCGTAAGATTCAGGTTTGCGGGCAGCTTGTCACTCACCGTGGAGTACTCTCGGCTATTCTCCCGGTGGATATTGTTACTCCCAGTCAAATGGACTTGTTCTTCTAGTTGGCGCACTGCGCCGACTAGTTCAGTTATGGGCCCAGCAGTCTCGACATTAGGAGCCCTTTGCTCCACCGTAGCTAGGCGAGCAACAATGGCCACTTGGCCGGCCCTCATTTCGGTCAGTTGGGCTTCGATGTCAGTTTGCTTCGCGACCATGGCGTCCAAAGCGGTTTGCAGGCTGTTCAAAGTAGCCATCCTTCGAGCGTGTCTAGTTGCTGGCGGCCTGTCTGTAAGAACACCGCGTAATCAGAAACTGAACCCAGATCTTGGAAAAAGAAAGGAAAAGTACATCCCGAGCGACAGTAGGAATGAAGGCTAGAGACTCGAGAAAGACATCTAGACGGATGACTCGATGGGTGGTATAACTTCCTTAGGATTTTGGGTGGGCCTAATCCCGTTCGAAGGAAGGTCCACGTGAGACTTTTCCCCAGACTTTTGACTCGAGTGTATGGATGGACTTTCCTTTGTAGGGGTATGCCCTACGTGGGTCGGTCGTGCCTTGACGGATAAGGCGGACTCGGGGAAGGGGGGAAACTCGTGATATAGGATCAGCGGAGTTTCGACGCTATAGACCTTCGACATACTATGCAAAGACCCGACACACGGCTAGACGGTAGGCCCTATAATAAGGAAGGTTTACTAGGATAAATGGATGTTTGAAATTTGAATATTAAGTGGATGAATTTCCGAGAGTTCGAAAATTAAAAACGGAATTTTGAAAACCAAGATTAGAATTTTGAAAATTCAGAAAATCGAGATGGTGTTGGAAATTCGAGAATTGAAACGGGCAGCATGCCGACTAGAGAAAAAGGATATTTTGAGTCAAATCGTTTGATCCTAAATTTCGGCGGCATTCCGAATTTTTGAAAGTTGGGTATTTTGAAAAGACGGGCCCCGAAACGGACAGCATTTCGGGTTTTTGAAAACTTGGTATTTTGGAAAGATGCACTTTTCGAAATGACGGTTTTTTGAAAAAAATGACACGGAAACCAAGTAGCACGTAGTCAAACAAGCATTATAACGACGCTTATGTATGCTTTACACTAAGTCTCGGTCGGTCAAAGTAGGGTCTATACCAACAACGATAGCATTCTCACGAAACGGGACGGACTTCCTAGCCGATTTGGAACTAGGACCTGCCGTAAAACCCCGGTGAGTTCCGCCATCGAAGTCTTTAGTGCACCCATGTAGGAATGCACCGTGGTATAGTGGGACGTCGGTCACAAGTAACCGGCCCGGGCAAAATTTGGGTTATGCATGAATCCTTAAACTAATGCGCGCACACTAATATACGAACGATTTCTCTTCGAGTCTCACCCTAGGAACCCCGATGACATGTGGTACATCAGGTATCCCCAGCAGAGTCGCCAAATTGTGGACAGGACGTAGGTCCACCCCGACGCGGCCACGCGCGGGTTTGGGTAGGCGAATGAATCTCGTGGTGAGATTGTTCTCGGGTTTGAAATTTAAGTCAAAATGGAGTCGCCACCGAATTTTGTGGTTATTCAGAACCATACGAGCCCACTCTATGTCGTCATGGGCTATACACAAAGTAAGCCCATTTCGATTTCAGAGTTCATTGGGCTCGTCCCTTTGCATTGCAATACCGATACCGTATAAACCGGCTTTTGTATATAGAATGACTCTCGTGCGCCAAGGGTTTCGGACATCCGGAAACCAAAGGTTCTGAGTAAGGGGTGAGGGTACGTGTTGGGAAGCCCACTAAGGAGACCCAACCCCGCCTACACATGGCGGCCTCTACTAAGACATCGTTCGTGTTCGTGTGCGCGCGCTAGTAAAACGATTAAATGATATGCAAACAGCGTTTTCGGGCTAGCATAAGAACAGTATGTGAACTACGTCATTTAATGCATCTTGGTTGTGGTCGAAATGATTTAGCATGCGAGGTTCATTTATAAAGCGATAATAAGCAAGTAAATAAATAAAACTCGGAAATAAATAACGTACAAGTTACACGGGCGGAAATACAACCCGGCCAATACAAAAACAAACGGAATGATAGATAAAAAATATAGGGACGGACCCGTATGTAAACTTGACCGTGAAATGTGCAAATAGACTAACCCCGTTTAAATGCACATTATGTTGCACATCAAACGAAGGACGGAGATATAGGACCTAGGCGTGATGCTAGCCCGATCCTATGCCTCGATGCCTTGTCCCGACTTATCATGTCGAAAAATCGATCAAAGTCGCTAAGTTGTCGTGATGAACGTGAGTTTTGGAAAATGGATTCACGTGATTGGCTTTACACGTGTCGACTAGAAGTCGTAAAAAAGGACGAGGCTTAAATGTTGCATTTAAGCTCTCGGTTTTCTGGGTTACAGGGCGCACTCGGTCGAGTCATGGCCTGACTCGGTCGAGTAGCCCTTCGAAAAAGGTTCTGCCCAGAGTTATGGACGCAACTCGATCGAGTGGCCTACGCACTCGGTCGAGTAGCCCCTCGAAAAGGGTTCTGTCCAGTCTGATGGACGCTACTCGATCGAGTGGCCTATGCACTTGGTCGAGTAGCTCCTGTACGAGTGTCAACTCGTCTCGTTTTTTTTGAGGTTGAAAACGACGGTCGGTCGAGTTAAATACAAATATCGCATGATTTGAATTTAACTCGACCTCCGGTACTATAATCGTGTACATGTACGATTATAATACCGTTGTCGGGATTTTATGAAAACGTTTACGTTAGAAAATTTGAATTAGCGACGGAATGCCTCCCTCTACGTCACGACATCGAAACTAACCCTTTCGGGTTATGTGATGTCGGTTTTCGTGTCAACGGGTTTCGCACTAATTAAAATGGGATCGAATGCGTTCAACTATGATTAGTCGCGATCACGTCACGCCCTTGAGTACATTGGGGCGGGGCTCCTCGAAAGGGCTCCACCTCCGTCGTTGCTCGTAAAGGGATTAGACGGATTTTAGGCGACAATTATAGTCAAACGAATCCGAAACCGAGTTTTTTGATACTAATATATATATACGCGGTATAGTAATGTTAGTAAAGCGAATAAAAAGGTTAGTATGAAAATGTAAAAGTTAGGATGTTAGAGTTAGTATGTTAGAATTACGATATTAATATAAGTATAATATTAACGATGCATAAACATAAACAAAAGTAACAAAGATTGAAATGGGGTTTAGGACACCCTCAACATACATGCTTAGTAGGGACCTCGAAAAAGGACTCGCGAATAGTGACGGGACTATGGAGTATCGAGGATGTATGTAAGTTATGGTGTATATGTGTGTGTGTGTGGATGAATTGTCGGTTTTCCGAGGGACAAGGGACTCGGTTTTTGATGTGTGTTTGCTTGGGGTTGTAGGGTAGAGAATGTGGCTGAAATTTGAAGTGAATGTAGGTAAAAGTGGATGGGTAAAAGTTGGTAAAAGTTGTGAAATGAGTGAGGGTCATGGGGTATTTATAGAGTTTACCCCACGACCTAGGGTCACTCGATCGAGTGGCCCTAGTGCACTCGGTCGAGTGCCCTAGAAAATGGGCCTGACCCGATTTTTGACGCTCCACTCGACCGAGTGGGTCAATCCACTCGATCGAGTGGGTTAGGTAAATCGAGACAATTTAGGAAAGGTTGACTTGGTTGATTTGATTAATCTTTTTTGAATTTAGGATTGGGCGCCAGCTTCTAGAAGATGCATTTGGGCTGTTTTTGTGACGGGTTCGTCTTTGACCGGGTTTTGACCCGGTCGCCAAAAGACGGGATTTATTTTTGGTGTCGGTTTTGGCCCAAATTAGTCTTATTTTGCTCGGAACGACCCACTGGGCCTGAATTTGAGGTCTGTTTTGAGAGATTTGCACTCCGCTAGAAGTCCACGTCAGATATTATTGATTTCGGGTCCAAATCCGAGTATACTAAGTCACGTTTGCGTCCGATCATCATCGGGTGTTTGTCGGGAACTGCTATAGACACTAGCAGGCAAAATGCGGGTGTCTACACATGTCAACGATAAATTCTTGTAATTTTACGTTCCCAATTTCAATCGAATCTTGACTAATCTAATTAGTCTCATCGTCAACAAGGAAATTGAGGATTATAGTAGTGGGTCAATTTAGGGCAAAATTAAATTAAAAATAATCAATATCAGATCTTAATTAATTTTACGAGTCAATTTTAGAATTTAACCGTTTAAATTTGCAAATTAAACAAATCCTAAACAAAAACCACAATCACTACCAACGCATAATATTGACGGATATACAATTACTAGCCGCAAAAACAAGTTGATCAACTTAACAAGCACTAGGTTGGAGTGTGAGACAATGCAAAAGTAATCTTTTCCGTAGGACAGTGGCCTTATTTCTACTATTTTTTGGCAAAATTGTATTCTTAGAACAATAAGGCAACATCAAGTCAATATGTATATCTCACGTATAAAAGGAAAAATTGTGCCTTATCCAAGATTTAAAAATAACCGAGAACAATTCTTGCACACCGAAAGATATAATCAAATTAATACGCGGATTGAATCTCTCATAACCAATTATGAGCCATAGATTCACGTCGATCTGATTAATACTACGTAACAGAGGCTCTGATACCACTGTAGGGTTACAACCCTTAAACCCAATGACCTATTACGAGTATTAACCGAAAAGACAAAAGTAGAGGGATAACAATTATATCTTATTTGCAGCGGAACAACGTATTAATAAGAAGTATAATAAACCCAGAAATATATATAATCTTCACGGACAGAATAAATAATCTTCACGGATAGAATAAATAATTCCCACCGACGGAATAAAGCATTCTCACGGACAGAATAAAGCATTCTCACGGACAGAATAAAGCACCCCAAACGTGATGTCTCCTTTGGTATCCACACGGGTACAGAACTGCGACGTATATGCTAGTATAAAGGTACGTGTCACCTTCTCACAACTTCTCTATATATCTCTCTTATAACTCTTTATAAGACGAATATGCTATGAGTCAATACTCTTTTTTCCATATATTATGGTTCATCATATGAACCTTCTTATATAGGAGATGAGAAGGTAGAATTAGGTTATTACAATAACTCTAATTACCATAATTAGATTATTATTATAACTCTAATTATCTAACCCGACAACGCAGTTGGGTCCGTATTACTACTGACCCGATATATTTAATATATCGATATATATTAATAATATCTCATACACATTGTGAGTGACCCAATGGGTCCACTTAAGACTACCAGACATGTAACTCATTTACATGTCAATCCGACTTCGACCTCTAGCAAGGCATATCGGATACATAGACTTAAGCGGGTTAATCCGTAGGACAGTGGACATAACTCTTTCATAAAAGACATGTTTATTTTGAAGAGATCTGTTTTTATTTCAATAGATTTGTTTTTACTGCACGTCTATTTAATTATTTTTCATTGTTCATTTGACACCTACAAGTAAAGGATCCTTTATATATAATAAGAGCAGATTTTAGAGACTTCTGAAGTATGCCACATGGCAGGCCAGCAATTCCCATAGAGTGTTCATTTTTCAATTTTACATTTTTATTTGCATTTTAATTTTGTCATTGTAATGTCATTTTAGTATCACAACTGCAAAATTACAATTGACAAACTGAAACACAACATCCCACGTGACACACTATATGGAGCAGTTTAGCAGTTTCTCAAACACTGTACAATATAAAATACATTATCAGTGCAAAAGCTGTTCCAATTTCAGATTAACAAAAAGAACAGTTACAGCAAGCCATGGCTGAGAAAAAAATATCAAAACCCAACATACATGAAGCCAAAAAAAATTACAATTGCAACACTCGATGGATATCTATGTGATACATTAATAGAATGCCGAGTTGTACAAAAAAATGGAAGGGGAAAATACTAAACGCGGCCGTTGAAGATACCTTTGTTAACTTTTTACTACTCGATGAAGAGGTATGTAATGTTCTTATTATAGTTGTAATTATTTATCATCGTACATATCTTTTGATTATTTATTGTTTCAGTTTCTAAAAATTGGACAATCCGTGTTTAAGGGAAATATGGTGCAAGCAACAACAACTAGAACAAGTGTGCAATATTTTGATGAAAAAATCAAGGAAGGTCAATCGTACGAGTTCTCAAGATTTCGCACCATAATAAATAAAGGCCCGGATATTGCTACCGCAAATACATGCCGGATCATAATGACAGCTCAAACAAGTGTGCAAGAAATTGATCGCATAACAAATATTCTTCAAAGTGGGTTATCTCCACAATCGAAGAAATTAAGAACACCCACAAGGTAATTCATTTGACTTATATCTAATTTTTCTCCATATAACATACAAATACACTATACTTTAACCCAACAATAATACATGTAGGGGGGGTCGTTATGTGATTATGGGCATAATAACCAAAATTGATGACTCTTCAAAATGGTACCGTGAAATTTGCATGACATGTAAAACAAAAGTTGGTAAGAAAGATGATCAACTATGGTATTGTGGAAGAGAATATTGTCCAAGATATGAACAAGGAATGGAAGAATGCTTCACCAAGTAAGTGCGAGTTTTAGTAATATATTTGAATGTTACGGAGTACATTATGTTTAAATATCGCATTATTTGTTTCGTTTAATTTATATAAACAGATTTATATAACAATTGGTCCAAATAAGTGTTATAACATAAATTATGTGCACATAATAAATTAAGTTAAACAAATAATTTAATTGTTAATAAAAATAATTTAATTTAGCAAGTAAAAAAAAATTCAAAAAAATAATATAAGCACATTTTTCCTTAAGTCAAACTAAATTTATTATTATTATTTTTTTGGTGCATACATTTTGTATGTGAACATTTAACTACCTAATTTAAGACAAACAAACATATTGATTCAATTTAAATAAGAAAAAAAAAACTTAGCGTGCAAAAAATCTTGATGTGCTCATTTCTTGAGACACTAATTACAATATTTTTTTAAATACGTATGACCTACAATCAACAAAATATCTTACTAACACTTAGGACTTGCTGGATGTATGTCATTAATTAAATAATTATCATCAATTCACAAAATATAGATAATTAATTCTCAAATAATATGTTGACCGAATTATATAATGTTTTTACTAGATTCAAGGTAAAAAATTTTGCCGAAAATGAAAATGGAGAGAAGTTTAAGATCAAAATGTCGGATAGTTTGATCAAGTTGAAGGTTAAGAAAAATGCTGTTGAATGCATGGGAAATCCAAGCAAGGTACTATTTTTTTTAAAATAATGCATGACTAACATTTATATAAAATATAGAATGCAACAATGTCCTGCTAATTGTATGGAGTATTAACATATACTCCGTATATAATACATACAATTAATAAATCTAGGGTCCAAACAATACTCAATTGCAACAAAAGCTGCAAAATTTTCTAACGAAAGAGTATGTACTCAAGCTTCATGTGTCACAATGGTTTAATGTGGATCAAGGATCTACAACCTACAACGTTATCGACTTTTTGGAAGATGAGAACCACAAAATACAATGGAAGGAGAAAATCATGCAACATGTAAGTATCTAATACATGATCTCTTAATTAAGTCGTTTGATTAATAAGTATGGAGAATTGCTTAAAACTGAATTGCAGGAAAAAAAGCACAATTACAACAAGTCATTCGAAGAATAACATAGAACTGGTAAGTTAAGACATTTTACAACACGATTTTTTAAAGATGCTCCATTATTTTTAGTGGATAAACTATTAAACTAAATATAATAACTTTACCAAATATTTGACAACAGGTTGCCTTACCAGTTGGATATTCATCTTCATTAATTTCTTTTGAAGAGGATAAGAAAAATGAAATGCAAATGCCACAAAAAGATGATGTAACACCAACTAGCAAGACAACACACAAAAGAGGAATTGTTATATTAGAGGACTCGCCTACAAATCAAACAAGTTTTTCAGATATGGGGTCATCCTCAAAAGATAAAATGACAAAGAACTGAATGGAAGACTAACAAATAAATCAAATGCAGGCATGTTTATTATGCACTACAACTATGTCTCGAGTTGCTTTAAGACTTTTCTCAATTAGGATTTCTTTATGGAGTTTGTTTTAAAAGACTGTCGTTCAAAATGTTTGTTCTCTACCGTTCACGTTGACGAACAATTTTATATAAAGTACCATACGATATGTTTAATTAGTTTACATTTTCATTGCGTGACAACAATAGATACATCATAAGTAATACGATGATTAATTATAAAATACTTTGGCTATAGTTCGTAACTTCATGGTTAGAGTAAACAAAATTGTAATTTAATATGAACAATCACATGTCAACAAAATAAAACAGTGTTCTCAATATTTTTAGGCAAATCGGTATGCCATTCTTAGGTGTAAGTTGGACCTTAAATGTGATAGATTGAGGGAATGCTAACCTTACTAACAATAGTGATACAAACAATTTTTACAGCCCAAACAATCTTTACAATTGGGCCAAATATTTTCTACCATTCCAAAGTAAGATCAACTTCAGTCCATTACTCCATTCCAATGAAAATCCACTTGAATCAGGATCGTACAACCATATGAGATTAATTAGAAGCAAATGAATTTTAGTTAACAAGGTTTAAAAAAAATTAGAGAATGAGACGCAACATGCAACAAGCCGTTCCCTCACTATATTTCTTTTTTTTTTTTAAATTAAAAAACAAATAGTTGTAACTGACTCACTTCCTGAAGTGGTTGCAATGATATAGGTCCCCTAACATCAATTAAACTGCTACATACTTCCACTACCACAAAATAGGTACCTCAAACACTACTCAAACTGCCCAAAATGACCTAATAAAACAAATATTATCATCACCAAAATTAAACACCACACTATTCAGAAATTAAAAAAATGGGTACCATAGAAAATATTCCAATTTCAGAAATAACAAAAGGAATGAGGAACACTCAAATTAATGCAAGAGTAATAAGAATGTGGTTGCGGAAATCACATAAAGATCCAACGGAGGTTTTTCGACATCGAAATGATATTGGTGGATGAAAATGTAAGTTAAAAGCTTCTTTCACCAAGTTTAATTACTGTATTTGTTATGTCATAGATATTAAATTAATAAAATATAGCTGAATAAATATTACAATTTTTTTGTAGGGAGATAAAATTCAAGCAACCATTAACAAAAATCTCATCAAGTTATTTTATGAGCATCTTGAAAAAGAGGAAGTATACAAAATCAGAAAGTTTAGTACATCTCCAAATGTTGGTAACGAAATGGCAACAAACCATGAATGCCGAATTTGGCTAGAGTACAGTTCAAGGATATTTGCAACCAACAACCCTAGGGTGTTTCAGTTTACCACTTTCAACACCATTGTGCAAGGAATTGTTCCAAAGGGATTATATATAGGTAAATACGTTTTCATAAAAATATTTTTTACGTCCACTAATTTTAATCTTAAAATTATACTACCTCCGTCCCACTAAGATTGTCACATTTCATTAAAATACTCCTCACAAATAATAGGGAAATGGGACAATCATTTAGGGACGGAGGGAGTAGCAACTTAATGACTCCTATAAATGCAAATGTCATAGGGAAGCTAGAAGGAGTTAAACCTACTCAAATTTCCAAAAAGGGAATTTATTGGACAACATTGACTATGAAGAACACTGAGTAAGATTAACATATTTTCCCCATAAAATATAAAATCAAATTTACTATATGCATTAGTTAATAATATATTAATACACTCACTTTTCTTTTAGGGGAGAATACTTGCAATGTTCCATTTTCGGTCCATATGTGGATGAAGTGAGTCAAATTGCAACAAATTACAAAGACATCAACAAACCAACGATTGTCATGATGCACGCTTTAACAAATGAATGGAAAAGTATGTCCTTTAGAATATTAAGAAAATAACATTTACATCTAAATAAAGAGTGTATTGTGGTAGGGAAACTTATTTACTAACATTTACAAACAGATGAGTTTAGCGTTACTACCACAAGAGAAGACACCCATTTTGGTGGAACCAGACATTGATGCTGTTCATGAATTCAACAAAAAGTAAGTGTTATGTTTACCACAACATAAATATTTTATAATGATTAATTAGTTTGACAATGGATCGTTATTTTAGATTCAAAGAGTATTTATCTTTGTTTAGTATAACAAATATCTTAAATCCTCTTTAAGTATGCCCCAACAACATGGAAATCACATTGGAATGGAAGGCACAATTTCAAACGATAATGACATCTTAGATGGAGCAAAAATCAAAACATTATCAGAAATTAAGGCTACACAGACTGCTGGAACGTTTGTAACGGTCACACTTTTTTAAGAGTTAGACACAACACACTCATGGTACTATAATTCTTGCGCGGAATGTCGGTCAAAAATATATCAAAAGGAAGACGGATTATGGTACTGTGAAAAAGAAGCCAGTAATTGCAACCTAAAGGGTGTTGGAACGTCATCCCCTTTTCCAAGGTACTTAATAACATTTAATAATTATTATTATCATAATATTTGCAAAAAAAACTACGTATATTTCTAATGTAATTAACAACCATCATATTTCAAGTCAAATTTTACGTTTCCTACGAGAAGGGAAGTATGTGCGAATTTGTGTTGTGGGACAAAGTGATGAGTGACTTACTAGGAAAATCAGCTGCAACAGTTTTAGCAGAACAAGAGGTAACATGAAATAATAATAAACTACATTATTTGTTATAGAATGAAATTTTAATATTAAACTACATTATTTGTTATAGAATGAAATTAATATTTGTTATAGAATGAAAATATGCTTATGCATCACCTTAATCATAACATGACATCTGCACATGGTATGACGGAGACACTTTACCGCCAAAGGACCTAGCATCCTTTATCGAAAAGGAATATGTCGTCAAAGTAAGGGTCACACAAAAATATAACATTGCAAAGAACTCGCAAAGTTATGGTGTGATAGAATTGTCAAGTGATGAGAAAATTATCTCAAAGTGGAAACAAATGGCCAACAAGGAGGTTAGTTTTCAACAAAATTAATAGCCTATCAGTTTTTTATGATTTTCTAATACTTGATTCTTATAATGTTTAACAAAAAACTAGGAAAATTATTTTGAGTCAATGTCTGTTGATGAATCATACAAGAGTGAAGAATCTACGGGTTGATGAATCATACAAGAGTGAAGAATCTACGGTGGTAAGACAATCTAACATATAACATTGAAAACTAATTTTCGATTGACAAAATGCTACGTATAAAACATATTATTATAGGTTGAAAAGACTGAAGCGGTTTAAGAAGGACCATCCCACACATCATGCAATATGACTCCAAGTAAGCGATCAACCACCAACAACATTGAAGCATCAACAATGAAAGTGTTGAAGATTAAAAAGGAAAAGATTGACCAGATGTGATTGTCTAGCTTTGTTAAAGCCATTTCAGTGATTGACCGTCTAAATATTTTTTTTAAAGTTGTGTTGAGATCAGACTCTTTTCATGTTTTGTAATTTCTTTAGGTTGTGGTGGTATCAAACTCTTACGGATTTACTACTTCTGTATTTCACTTTTGTATTTCAATATTTACGATGACAATAGTCACTCTTATTTTAGGGAAGCAATCTCAGTAATATGTTATCCTACGGATTTGCTACTTAAAATTAATAAGATAACATCATAGAAAAGGAAAAATTAAAATTGATTGTTAATAAATAAACAATTATGAAATAACATTTTTCCGAGGATCACAATTCCGAAAACCTGATTGTTAATAGATAATTTCAAACACAAAAAATTTGACTTTCAATTCAGGAAGTACTGGAAAAACAGATTTATACTGTATAAAATATGACATATTTGCTATTCAATTAAGAATAATAAAGGTGTAAATAATAATTATACCGTATAATATTTCACATTTAAAATTTCTTACCATAATAATCCACAAACAAGTAAATTATTTTCAATTGTGGGCATCCAATCATCTCAATAGCATATTATCATGTTATTTCGTCCAATCATCTCAACAAAATTCCAAACTAATTGAGCCAAAAGTTTAAATCAGTATTATAGTTATCATGGAGAGCAGTTTATGAGGTAGTGGGAAGTTTAACACAATGACAGATGATTTAACTTCAACTCATAAAAACATCACAAGAAAAGAAAACAAGTATTCAAAAATGACAATAAAAGCTTAGAAAAAATCAAGACGACTAACAATGGTGAAAGGAAAGGAGTCAGATTCAACAAAAAAGACCACTAAACAGACAAGCCGCAATCAAAATAGTAAGTCTATTAACATTTACGGAGTATTATTTTTAGTTTAGATTTGCACTTCTTTATTTATTACTAAAAACTATCCAGAAAATAAACACAACTTCGTACATACAAACTTATCAGCCAAGTTTTATTCAAGGCAACTTACATGGAATTTGGGGAGAAAAAAATTTGAGTAGTTTATAGGGTAGAAATGTAGGACAAACTAAATTTTGTAATTGAAATTTATAGAAAACTGTAGTTAGATACTTTTAGAAACTCTTTAGCATTAGATTTACTTCAACCTTTTTTATTTAACTTTTTTCTTATGATTAATCATTCTTTAATTCTTCGGTAATCTTTCAATTCGCTTTTCAATTAATTGTTTGTTTATTCTTTTGCTTTCGATTATTGTCCTTTAATTATTCTTAGTTTATTATTGCTAATTACTTTCCATCATCTTAATATGTTTAGATTCGATTTAATTGTTAGTTGTTTGATTAGTTTTATTATGCGTAGGTAATTTCTCATCTAGGGTTAAGGGGATCTATGCATGTTAGGAGAGATTATAATTGATTGATTAATTGTTAATCGCATCAACTATTGCTTGATTATCGTATTAATTTTGATTGATTGTTTACTGCAGAAATCAATTAATTAGTATAGCAATTAGGCCTTTTCACCGACCGGGTTAAGAACTAATTAGGCCACGATAATTCGAGTAGACTCACTTAATGCTAGCGAGTAGCGACCGCAGGTTAAGTTTAGATCTAAAGGTTGTATTGTTGATCGCCTCCCAATCGGTTCGGTCGTTAACGAAGGACGGGGGATCAAACGATATTTATAAGACTCGAGTTCACACAAAAACAAACAATCAAGTATTCGTGGTAAGTCGAGGTCGGTCCACAGGGAACGGATGTGTTGACGGGTTTAAAGCGATGTGTTTGACATCTAGAGGGGGGGTTTCTAAGGGTCGAGTCTACGCTAGAGGAATCACTACGAGAATGGCTAGGGATAATTAATCTAGGAAAAGGCGTTGGGGAGAAGTCGGGAATCGGAACATGGAGTCTAAGAAGGTCGGGATCGAGTTTTTGTTGCAACATTGATAAAGGGAGAATGCCACCTTTCGGTTTCTTCACCCAACCCACCTAAAAACCCGCTTTCGTGGCGAAGAAGGGTAAGTCTCTAGTTGTGGTAATTTCTATCCCGAGTTTCCCCATATTGATAGAAACGAGTCAAGGTTGGTCTAGTTGGCCGGACTAAAACAACAATGACACAACAACCACAAGTAAGGTAAACCAACATGCAAGCAACCCACCAATACCCCTAAATTCAAATAATCCAAGTCTTCATCCCTAAACCCCCCAACAAGAAATCTACTCACTAATCATAATGGAAGAAAACAAAACATTAACTAAAGAAAAACTAACTACAACATGCATAATAACTAGATCTAAGGAAACTAACAACAATATGATGAGAAAACTATGATCTAACAATTACCTACTAAACTATGAAACTACCAAGATCTAACAAGTAAACTGAGGAATAATCTAGAACAACATGAATGGCTAGGCTTGTCGTGAGCCTCCAAATTACAATTTTTATCCACTTCTAACACAAACTAGTAGTTAGTGAAAGTAGGGGTCGAACCCACAAGGAAGATAATTATGTCTTTTTAAGTGTGTATAAATCTATATAAATTAGTAACCAATATGGGGGGGATTTTAAGGTGTTGATTCTAAATCTAATAAACTAATGAAATAAATTAACGAAATAAAATAAACTAATATAAATTAATGATGCAACAAATATGAGAAAAATACTTGGACCAAGCAATATCCACCATCAAGTTTAACGAATTGATCATTGACTCTTCTACTTTACAATTTATACTAGAATACTTTGCTATGAAGTTTAATCGACTTCCAATTCCACTTATTAATAGTTATAAGATATGAGAAGCATACTCAGGTAACCCTTACGATATTGTCAACTTAAATCAAGCGTCTAAATCGTATCAATATGTAGATTAAAACGATGGAATTTAGCAAAGATGAAGAATGATTACTCAAGCGGTATCACTTTATTTCATACAAGTTTAATCCTTATAACTCAACAACGATGAAAAGCATACAAATTGGTGAATTATATTTGCTACTCGGATATAATTAAACAAACAAAAGATTCATTTAACTATCTAGCAATGATTTATCAATAACAACAACTAGGTGATCAAACTAGAAGATGAATTAACAAACCAAGAATTATTATAAATTAAACTTGATATTCTAATAATAATGCAAAATAGAAACGAGTCTTACAATTCCTTAAACTTGAAAGGCTTCAATAACTTGTTCCAAGATGAAAACTTAGCCCTCCATACAAATGAACTACTCACAAAATAAACTAGAAAATGTATGTGTTTTTGAGAATTACAAATGATACTTGATGTTTTGGATGATGAATGTGATGGTGAACTTCTCCTCTTTATATAGTCATCCACGGAGCATCTTCATCAATGGCTCATAAAGACTCATAAAATGCCTCATAAAAATGATCATAATGAAGAAGAATAAAAGAGGTGAATAAAGAAGAAGAACAAAAGACTAGAGAAAGAATCCTATGCGAAAAAGAATCCAAGAAGGAATCCTATGCATAAATTTCTGCCGCTGGCAGCGGATTTTTGGAAATCCGCTGGCAAGAAATTCCGCTGGCAGCGGAATTTGGAAAATCTGCTGGCAGCGGATTTTAGAATTTCTCCACTTCTTCCTTCTACTTGGTCTGGGCTTCCACTTAACTTCGGGCTTGATTTGTCTTCACTTCCAAAGGATTGTTGACACTTTAACCCAATAAAAATTTCAATTACAACCCATATTACTTTTCACCCTTTAATCCACCTAATTACACATTTTATTATATTAACCCATCAATTACGACATGCACACAATAATCCGTCAAAACACACCCAAATCTACAAAATAGTCAACTAAGTGACCCTTATTAATCTCTACTAAACTAGACTAATTAAACATCCCCACGCTTAGACCTTTACTCGTCCTCGAGTAAATTAAATCAAAGTAATGATCCTCCACAAGGTCTATATAGCGAAGCGTAGGTGGGTTGATACAACCAACAACTACTCTCGACTCTCACACCCCCTCCTTATACCATCCCTCAAAATATATGGTCAAAGAAACAGAATAACCTATTCACCAAGACCACACTACAATTAATGCTCACTCACAACCAATCACAATATCCGACTACATAACAATATTCGACAAATAAAAGCATATGTAGTTGACATTCACTTATTACTCCATCTCTAAGATGATCCTAAACCCGAATCACCCTTCTAACCTCCTTATGACTCCCGAATCATGGAGAAATAGCAAAAATAGTAATCAAAATAATGATTTCTTTTTTCCCAATCCCTCATTTTGCCTAAACCGTCCGCCCTTGCGGGTTTTCGATCTAGCTTTTATTCCTCACTTCTACTCTCATGGCTCGCTTCTCGTTTCTTCTTTTTACCCGGAGCGCCCTTTCGGGTTTTCACTCCGTCCTCGGCCATATACCCATTTTTGCCTAGGCGCTCGCCCTTACGAGTTTTCACCTAGCCGGGGGTTTTTTTTTTCTTTTTTTTTTTTTTAAATTTTCAATTTTTTTTTTTTTTGAAATATGAAATTACATATATATACAAGTATATTCCACTCCCCACGCTTAATCTCCACATTGTCCTCAATGTGAGGAAAATTAAAGAAAAAGACATAGAAAATGAGAAGGAACATACCAAGCAATCAAGTGTGGGGGGAATCCCCGATGTCATCTTCCTTAGAGGTGGTAGCTTGCCCCTCAATCTCGCCAAGGATCTCGGACGATGGTGGTCGAGCGTCCGGGAACCGTGCTAAGAGAGCACGAGACAAAGTTCTCATCAAGTCTCTAGTCTCCAAAGTAGCGGCATGAGTTTCCTCCAACCGTCCACGCATGTCATGAATCATAGCATTGGTCGAGGCACACCAAGCATCTATCTTTGTAAACCAAGCTTCTCGATCCACTTCTAACTCATTATTCGCCCCCTCCAAAGCATCCACACTCTTATTCTTCTCACGACTCCTCCCTTCCTTCACCCTTGCTCCTTCTCCTTTTTCACGAACTTGACTATCCTCACCACTCTCATCTTCGTCACTCTCGACATCGTCATCACTTCCCTCTTCCTCCTCCTCCTCATCCTCATCAATGTCACGATCTCGGGGAACAAAGAAATCTTCCGAAACTTCACCATAGACCAAAGGATCATCCTCGGGTCTAGGTAGGTAATTGTAGATAAGAATCATGATTCTTCCCCCATCGATAATAATAAGACCCTTTTACTTTCATGCGAGGTCGTAACATCTTAGCGTGAATCAAACAAGGAATATCAAAGAGGTAATTATCAAGTAACGGATTCTCCCCCTCCGCCACCTCAATATTCAAGTAATTCATAATGAGAGTGACTAACCCACCACCATTTATAATCCCCCCATCCTTAGTACCCAAAGCTATGCTAGATGTAACAAAACGAGGAACCCAATCGGGAACACCTTCGCCATCCGGCATCATAGCCCTCAAGTAACCAAAATGAGAGTGGGGAAGCTTATTAGGCCCCCCCTTACAAAGGAATGAGTTGACAATCAAACGATGAGCAAGTCGAAGACATGGGTTAGGAATACTTGAACTCAACTCACCGGATTTACCACCCAAAAGCAACCCCGTAACCTCTTGCCACCAAATCCCCCTCTCTCTCACCCCCACATACTCCTTTTCACACATATCCCGAATACCAAAAGCTTCCCTCAACTTCTCATAAGTTAACTCACGAGCTTTACCATTCAATTTAAAGCTAATTGCGGGTACAAGCTTAGTGCTTTTTTTTAGAAATCGCTATGGTGGAAAAGAACTCAAGTGTATACCTCCGATAAGTATGAGCTCCCTTCTCCATAAATTCTTCTAAACCCACATTTTTCATTAGCTTGGTCATGACATCAAGCATCCCCAATTTCTAAAGAGTAGAACGACAAAGAAATCGAGTTCCCCACATCTCCTTCTTAGATAACCGATCCCAAATTGGGTCTTGAGCTTTAGTTAACCAAGATGGTTTGGTAACGGGAATATGTTTAGGATGGACGGGTTTGGGTTGAGCTTTTTTAGTGACGGTTTTGGATTTTTTTTTGGTGGTGGTGTAGAAACGGTAGTGGAGTAATTTTTTCTTTTAGCTCTCCCCATCTCTCAAGTAATGATCAACAAAATCCTCACTCACAATTCACTCAATTTTTTTTTCTTTTTTTTTTCTCACACTTCACAATTCACCAATTCAATCACTATTCACAATTCACTCACAATTCACCGATTCAATAATCACCCATATTTTCACACCATCACAACAAAAATATCAAAGACACAAAATGATTCAAATAATACAAGGAGGAGAAAGAAAACCAAAAATTGAGCAAGAATAAGAAAAATTCAAGCTACTAATCAATGGGTAAGAGGTAAAATTCAAAGAATCGAAAGATTAATATGAAAATTATACCTCGGGAAGATGAAAAAAAGTGAATGGATGGTCTCCTTGCATTAATTTGAATCGAAATTGACCCAATTGGTAAAAAAAAATCAAATTCGGATTTTGGAACCCGAGGGTAGAAAAAATCGTTTTTTTTTTTACTTTTTGGGTAAAATTATGTGTTAAAATGATAGGAATTGTAATGGGTGATGATAAATAAGTGATTTGGAATTGATTTGAGATAAATTTGAGTCAAATTGAATGAGTTTTGATGGGGTTTTGGGAGAGAGAAGTTGCAGTAATTTTTTTTTATTATTATAAAGAATAAAAGAGGAAGGTTTAGGATGAGAAGGAGGTACCTGTATAACGACACCACCAAGCAAACAAGCATCGACAGCATAGTAACACGAAAAACATCGAAACAGCAGCAACATTCTCCGGTACCAACAGCTGCCACGACAGCAGCAATAGACCAACGCCGACCACGTCAAAACAGCCGCAGCAGCCCCGACGACAACACAAGCAGCAGCCACAGCGTAAAACAGCCACTGCCAGCGGCCGGTTTCAGCCGCGCCCAGCGGCCGTCTCCGTCTCCCAGCGGCGTCAGGGGGGTCCTCCTGATCAGCCTCCGCCGGCAGCGGCTGTACTGTGCCGCTTCCAGCTGCCGTGAGTACTGTGTTGCGGCTGTGCTGTGCTGTACTGTCCTGTTCCAGCTTCCAGCGGCTCTATTGCTATTCGATTGTGGGTTGATTTGGTTTATTGTTGGTTGTCGGTTTTAGCTCCCGACAATCGATTGCTCTTTTTTTTTTTTTTTTAAATTCGAGTTATAAAATCGACTTACGTCGATTTCATATCCGAAACTTGTACCTACAAAATAGAAAAACAAAATTAATTAGAATTTTTTTTTTAAAAAATTATTCTAAAATAACGGGAAATAAATAAAAAGATGAAAAATTAAAGAAATAAAAGAAAAGAAAAGAAAAGACGGGTTGCTTCCCGACAAGCGCCTTAGTTAACGTCGTGGCTCGACATAAGGAGAACGGATTAATTCTTCACAATTTGGGTCGAAAAGACGGATTCCCTTGATCGCTTTCCTTAGATCACCGTCTATCTTCATCTACAAACCACCTTATAAAAAAACAACAAATGCATCAAATTGCAAAAACCGGGTTGCCTCCCGTAAGCGCTGGTTTAATGTCCCGCACGACGCTTATTCTTTAAAGAACATGTATGGGGTCACACAGCACTACCCCTTTTTATAAAGTAATCCATTTTATATTAAGATCGGAGCAAGTTAGTGCCCTTAAGAGACGGTCAAATAAGCTAGCAAAAGAGTTAGTGAAAACTCTATAAAAGGTTATAATAAGAAGATACCATACACCCCACATGAATATACAAGAATGTAGAATGTTATTATCCGTGTCTAAAAGATCTTCAAAAATAAATACGGATTCATGGTATGGGTCTTTAACCAACGGGGTCATCTCAAACAAGTTTTCCTTTTTCCCACTCCATACTAATGTGTCGTTCAAATCCCATAATATACAAGCCTCACCTGTGGGCGATGACAGATCAAATTAAAGTTCAACATGCGACAAAGTCAACAAAAGTGAGTCACTTACCTCTTCTTCATCATCAAGTTGAGCAACGTCATCATGGATAAGGGAAGTAGGATACTCATTTTCAATCACATCACTAGAAATCGACTCATGGCTTGGAGAAGTCTCGAAATATTGAGGAAGTTCAAGAAATAAAGTGTTTATCTCTAATTCTCGAGCGTCGATTACCAAAAGATCAACCATATCCCATTTTTCACTATGACTTAACTCAAGAAATCTACCCTCACATTTAACTTGCAAATCAATTTGAGTTGCTAGATTAAAGTTATGATAAATCTTTACCAAGAGTCTTTCATTGCTCATATGTAAATATGGACGTTTTAGTACATACTCCGTGAGCCTTTCAAAATAGTGATGTAGTAACTCATTATCAAGTTGGGGACACCACAAATTCATTTTAGATGACAAAGACGAGGACCCTTAATTAAAATAAATATTTACAAGAAACACACACACAAAAACAAATAATTGCCTTCCCCGGCAACGGCGCCAAAATTTGGCTAGGCTTGTCGTGAGCCTCCAAATTACAATTTTTATCCACTTCTAACACAAACTATTAGTTAGTAAAAGTAGGGGTCGAACCCACAAGGAAGATAATTATGTCGTTTTAAGTGTGTATAAATCTATATAAATTAGTAACCAATATGAGGGGATTTTAAGGTGTTGATTCTAAATCTAATAAACTAATGAAATAAATTAACGAAATAAAATAAACTAATATGAATGAATGATGCAACAAATATGAGAAAAATACTTGGACCAAGCAATATCCACCATCAAGTTTAACGAATTGATCATTGACTCTTCTACTTTACAATTTATACTAGAATACTTTGCTATGAAGTTTAATCGACTTCCAATTCCACTTATTAATAGTTATAAGATATGAGAAGCATACTCAGATAACCCTTACGATATTGTCAACTTAAATCAAGCGTCTAAATCGTATCAATATGTAGATTAAAACGATGGAATTTAGCAAAGATGAAGAATGATTACTCAAGTGGTATCACTTTATTTCATACAAGTTTAATCCTTATAACTCAACAACGATGAAAAGCCTACAAATTGGTGAATTATATTTGCTACTCGGATATAGTTAAACAAACAAAAGATTCATATAACTATCTAGCAATGATTTATCAATAACAACAACTAGGTGATCAAACTAGAAGATGAATTAACAAACCAAGAATTATTATAAATTAAACTTGATATTCTAATAATAATGCAAAATCGAAACGAGTCTTACAATTCCTTAAACTTGAAAGGCTTCAATAACTTGTTCCAAGATGAAAGCTTAGTCCTCCATACAAATGAACTACTCACAAAATAAACTAGAAAATGTATGTGTTTTTGAGAATTACAAATGATACTTGATGTTTTGGATGATGAATGTGATGGTGAACTTCTCCTCTTTATATAGTCATCCATGGATCATCTTCATCAATCGCTCATAAAGCCTCATAAAATGCCTCATAAAAATGATCATAATGAAGAAGAATAAAAGAGGTGAGTAAAGAAGAAGAACAAAAGACTAGAGAAAGAATCCTATGCGAAAAAGAATCCAAGAAGGAATCCTATATGCATAAATTTCTGCCGCTGGCAGCGGATTTTTGGAAATCCGCTGGCAAGAAATTCTGCTGGCAGCGGAATTTGGAAAATCTGCTGGCAGCGGATTTTAGAATTTCTCCACTTCTTCCTTCTACTTGGTCTGGGCTTCCACTTAACTTCGGGCTTGATTTGTCTTCACTTCCAAAGGATTGTTGACACTTTAACCCAATAAACATTTCAATTACAACCCATATTACTTTTCACCCTTTAATCCACCTAATTACACATTTTATTATATTAACCCATCAATTACGACATGCACACAATAATCCGTCAAAACACACCCAAATCTACAAAATAGTCAATAAACAAAGTCTAAAGAAACTAACAATACTAAGATGATATAAACAAGATAATAATGAGAAAACTAAATTAAATCAAAACTAGAGATAAGAGAGTGGAAGAGAAATGTACCAACTATGGAGATCTACAAGAAGTAAGAAGATTGCATTAATAAAGGTTGAATCTTTGATGGAGATAGTGAAGAAATTGTCACTAATTCTTCAATAAATCCACAAATCTTCAAATAAAACTTGAATAATCTTCTACAAACTTTTAATCTAGAGAATTGTTGATGTAAACTAAATAGATCTACTACTAATTACTATGTAAACTACTAGATTTTTAGAGAATTACTACTAGAATACTACTAGATTGTTCTACTAATGAATGTGTAACTACACTAATGGTGTGATAAGTGGGGGTTGCCTTGGGCAACAAACTAGGGTAATATATATATATATATATATATTAATCTCTTAATGGGTATTTAACCTAAAGCCCAAATCCAACTCTTGCTTCATTAGTGAGACAATCATCCTCTGCATTTTCATAGGGTGAAACTTCGCCCTGCGGTCTTGCGTGATAATTCCACCGGGTGAAATTTTCGCCCGGTGAGATTTTCTTCATTTTTGGCGTTTTCGGCACATCTTTCCATCGGGCGAAATTTCACACGGTGGGCGAAATTTCGCCCGGTTAGTTTCGCCCGGTGGGAAGTCTCGGAAAATCTTTGGGGAGGCGTTTTTACCGTCGGGTGAAATTTCGCCCGGTGGTGTCTCACCGGGTGAAATTTCGCCCGGTCATTTTGCTGGCCTCTTTTCTTGTCTCATTCTTCGTTAATTGATTGGATGGCTTTAAACTTTAAGTTGTGTGCTTTACTCTTTGGACGGTATTCCCTTCTCTTGTGCTCGTGGAAGCTCGATCGTGATTTCGGTGCCAAATCCTATCAAAATCGATAAAAAAAACTACCAAAAACACGTAAAACGCACAAGAGGGACGCTAATGCGAGATTTACTCAAAATATGGCGATAATCGCACTCAAGACTCGCAAAACGAGGGGAAAACGGGTCTAAATGAGGGGGAAAACGGTCTAAATTTAGCACACAACAATTCCCCCACACTAAACCGTTCCTCAGCCTCGAGCAAAGACCAAAAAAGAAATTACATACTACTACTACTAGCTAGACTATGCTAAGCCGATACGGGGCAATTAACGGGCCCGCTCCTTCCCTTCAACTCACATCGAAATACTCATGAGGTAAGGTACTTCCATGCAAGGCAAGTTGGGGCTTGCTCAAAATGGTGGATGCGACTAAACACAACAAAAACACATAACACGAAAGAATAGACGCATCCAAAGCAAAATTAAAACACCGAATCCCTCATCGAGACGGCGGGGAAGACACCAATTACTTACCTAAAACAACAATAAACTTCCAAGATAAATGACCCATGTAAATAAGGACCAAAGCCTAATACTATGACAGTTAAGCAATATAAATGTTGATAACTTAGCCTAGGTCCTCCTAGTCTTCTAAAGGGGTACGACGGGGCATATAATGGAGTGGAAAAAGTGAACCATGGATTTGTTCGACACTGTAAGCAGGTGCAATCCCGCTCTCTTTGGCTAAGCCAAGAGGGTCGTTCCAAAACTCGAATTTCCTAAATTAGTCCAAACAAAAAGGTGGAGTGTTTACGATTATTGGGGTGGATCGACTAATCACCGCTATCTTCCTACCTCGGGACTCGGTCCTCTAGTTGGCACTTCACGGGGATGAATCGATCAAAGGGTTTTTTTTTGAAGGAGATGTTTTTGATGATATGATTTCATTTGAAGCTCCTTTTCTCTCCTTGTTTTTCATATTTTTGTGCCCTTTTCTCTTGCTTTGGTTTGTCCTTTTTTGACTTTTTGGTTTTGATGTGGTTCATAACCAAGCTTGGAGGTTATTTTTGTGTAAACTTATTGTGGTGATGTATAGGTGGAGGAAAAATAGGTAATCGAGAACGCGCGCCATTCCCGGATAACCCACAAAAAGGTGGAAAGAATTTGGACTAAAGGTGCAATGGTCATTCGAGCAAGGTCACCTAGAAAACGGGATGCGGGAACCAAGGCCTAACTCCTCCATGGGTGGTCAAGGTGGTCAAATGCAAACCCCGAAGTAAACCTTTAGTAGAAAAGGTGGACTCAAGCTAAAGGATCAAGAAATTCATTGATTAAGAGTCATTCTACTGGATTAAGGTCCAAAATCTACAATGGGTTATGTAAACTCTTAATCAATGAATTTGTTGATCCTTTAGCTTGAGTCCACCTTTTCTACTAGAGGTTTTTTGTAATCGGATTTTCGAAAGTTTAGTCCTAGACATACTATACAAACAAAAAAGAAACACACGAAAAAGAAAAAAAAAAGAAAAAAAAAAAAAAAAACACAAGTAAGGTCATGTACTCCATACTCCATCAACATTAATGCACACAATCAACCACAACACCCAAAATGCTCAACTTCGAGAGCCTCCAATAGCAACAACCTAACTCCTCTACAAAGATAAAGAAGAAAGAAGGAAGGAAGTTACCAAGCGGAGTGCTTCCATATTCTCTTCAAAACATGCTATCCAGGTGGTGGTTACCTGTAAGAGTAGAAAACAAGACCATACACGAGACACGAAAATATAACGAGAAACAAGAAAGGAAAAGAAAAGGAAAGGGAAAATGTTTTTGATTTTTCGAGTTTTCAAATTTTTATGGATTTTGAAAAGATTTTTGAGAAAATAAAAGATAGTAGACTCCTCCCCCACACTAAAACTGTACATTGTCCTCAATGGACAAGTAGGGGAAGAACGAAAAAGACTAAAAAGAAGAATCTTTTTGGATTTTTCAAAATTTTTGAGAAAAGAAAAGAAAATGAAAAATAAAGAAAGCTATAAAATAGTGGCGGGCCTAGGTGTAATCACATCACCTAGACCCTAGCCAAGTGGCTAAGATAATAAAAATCAAAGAAAATAAAACGAATGGGTGAAAAATTGGGCGTAGGTGTAGTCACGTCACCTAGCCCGGATTAAGAAAAATTGAGAAAAGTTGATTAAAATTTGGATTTTTCAAAAAGGGTCAATGGCGTAATCACATCGCCTAAAGACCGGGAGGAAAACCAAGGCCGCGACGGCCGCAAAAATATCAATGGGATGGTGGGACAGCTAGCAAATTTGGCTCGAGATAAAACAATCACAATGATTATAATGATGGGACAAGGAACAAGGAACAATATCAATTCAAAGACATACAATTGTAGATGATTAGATACTCACCGACACAATCCACACAAATACCCTCAACACAAACAAACCATAATGTCTACCGACTCTTGTAGGGGTGTCTAATTCGAATAGTCATTTGACGCAAAAGAAGCTGTCGGAGTTCCCTCACCGACATACTCCCAAACTCCTATCTTCCCCGATTCGGTCAGTCGGAATTCATTGGGTCCTAGAGGTAGGTCCCAATTACGACAGTTATAAATATTGGTTCGGTTTCAGTTGGGGACTATTAAAGCACGGTCATGACTAATGGAGACGAGGCAATGGTCAGGTTCTTTAAAGATCCAGGTAGGGAAGTAGGCCTCGTCAAGCCAGACAAGGTTGTCATGTGGGATAAGATGGTCGGTCGCGTAACCCAAATTTCTTGTTATTAAAGTCACAAGACCACCACAGTCGACAGAGGGGCGTTGGGCAACTATGATTTGATGAAAGTGTAACGCCACGACAATAGGTAGGTCAAGGGGGTTAGGGTTACCGAGCAAAGAGTCACTAATTAATTGCAAGACACACACATTGAGGTTGATAATATTGTCGGTAGATGGCAAAAGACAGTGGGAGAGAATTTCAGCGAAATAACGGATGGCAGGGTTACGGATTTCGGCGGTAAAGCTAGAATTGGGTTCGTAATCACGTTGACCCGGCGCTATGCGCCTCCACAAGTCTCTCCTAGTCGCACTACTTTGCGAATCACTTAGGGGTCTACTTAGTCCGGTACCCGTTGAGGGCAAACATATAGCTAAGCTAAAGTCGAAAATATTCAAACAGTGATTTCTACCGAACAGTCTAAATTTAAAAGCTCTTGGTGTGGTCAGGTTATCGATGGTAAAGGTACCTAAGAACTCGTAAGTCAAGTCTTTATTTGTGCAAGGCACAAAATCAAGTAGCTTACTAGTACCAATCCTAAACGATAACTCTCTAATATCGTCCTCAATTCCTAAAAGTTCCGTTGTGAATGGACAAGGCCACCTTGTACTCTGAAAAGCTTTTTCAGAAAAGGTTTGAGCCAAGGGTGTATTAGGACAAGGTGAGAGTTTAGGCTTCGAAGGCTTACTAGAAGATGAACATTTAGGAGGTTTAGAAGTCGAAGCCATACCTCGTTTTCGCGCGGCTCGTTGGGCTCTTGTCTCCATAATAATAATTGCAAGAAAAATCCCGAAACTTTAGCTTTTCCTCTTCAAAAACCCAAGAATATAATCACCAAGTGGAAATGGAGTGCAGATTTGAATGTGATTGGGTATGGAAAGTGGTTTAATGTGTTTATGATGGGTGAAAATGTGAAGTGAATTGTGAGGTAAAAAGGGTGATATAAATAAGGGTGGTTGGGAGGGAAAGTAAAAGTTTTAAAGTTGGGGTAAAAATTTGGTGTAAAACTTTTTGGAGGGAAAATTATAGGTTGTAAATATGAAGGAGAGAATTGAAATTGTAGTGAGGAGGTATGTTTTAGGTGATCCATTCAAGCCCATGCCGCCGGGTGAAATTTCACCCGGTCAAGCACCACTGGGTGAAATTTCACCCGACGGACTTTTCGTCGTGAAAATCGGTTTCCGCCATTTTTTCCACCGGGTGAAATTTCACCCGGTCAAAATCTCACCGGGTGAAATTTCGCCCGGTGGTCTTTTCTTCGATTTCGACCATTCTGGCAACTTTCTGTAGGGCGAAGTTTCACCCGGTCGAGTCTCACCGGGCGAAATTTCGCTCGGCGGTCTTATTTTCTTCGTTTTTTCGCCTTACCATTTCGTGGCTCTTCCAATAGTCACCTAAGGATTCAAATATTGACTCGACTCACATTACATAATCAATATCTACCACAAACATGCTTGTGGTTTTCAATTTAGCTCCGTAACTTCTACAAAAGCGTGATCTTCATCCAAATTAAGTGCTCCATGGCGAAATCCAAGTTCAATCATTCTTCTCAAACTAACAAACTCAAAGAAATATAATACATATATACAAGGTGGTTGTTGAGGATACCACCAAACCTACTTCAATTTCGAGAGGGGGGGGGGGGGGGGGGGTTAAATATCGCTCCCCAATGGGAGCTCACCAAATTTCATAGTAGCAAAGGTCTCACGAACGTGACCGGGATGATAAATCTTCAAACGTTGTCCATTAACCATAAACTTCCCGGTTTTCGGGCTTGATATCTCTATTGATCCATATGGTTGCACCTTGGTCACTTCGAATGGACCCGACCATTTTGATTTCAACTTACCAGGAAAGAGCTTAAAGCGAGATTTGAAGAGTAATACCTTTTCACCAACGGAGAAGTCCTTACGAAGTATTCGAGAATCGTGCCATTGGCGAGTTCGTTGTTTGTAGATCTTTGAATTTTCATAGGCTTCAAGTCTTAGTTCTTCCAATTCTTGTAGTTGGAGAAGATGGTTATCTCCTATAACACTCTCATTGAAGTTTAGCTCTTTGATTGCCCATTTGGCTTTGTGTTCTAATTCCACCGGTAAATGACAAGCTTTGCCATACACAAGACGATAAGGAGTGGTTCCAATTGGTGCTTTGTAAGCCGTTCTTAATGCCCAAAGGGCGTCATTTAATTTCAATGACCAATCCTTTCGGTGTGTATTTACAACTTTCTCTAGAATTCCCTTGATTTGACGGTTAGAGATCTCAGCTTGCCCATTTGATTGAGGGTGGTAGGCTAGGGACATCTTGTGAGTGATACCATATTTCCTAAGAAGGTGTTCAAAGGTTTCTTTTCTAAAATGAGAGCCTCCATCACTAATTATGGCTCTAGGCATACCGAATCTTGGGAAAATTACATTCTTGAAAAGCTTAATTACAACCTTGGAGTCATTGGTGGGGGAAGCTACGGCCTCGATCCATTTTGAGACATAATCAACCGCGACTAGAATGTACTTGTTACCAAAAGAAGATGTGAACGAACCCACGAAATCAATGCCCCAAACATTGAACAATTCAATCTCCAAGATGGGTTGAAGGGGCATCTCATTTCTTCTTGTAATATTCTCACTTCTTTGGCAAGCATCGCATGTGAGAATGAAAGCTTGAATGTCCTTGAGCATTGAAGGCCACCAAAACCCGCTTTGAAGAACCATGGCAATTGTCTTTTGGTTGGCCAAGTGTCCACCATAAGATGTCGAGTGAAGGTGCTTCACGATATTATATCCTTCTTCGGCCATAACACATCGTCGGTAAACTCCATCTATACAACGGCGGAATAAATATGGTTCGTCCCAATAGTAGCGTCGGGCTTCATAACGTAGTTTCTCACTCTCTTGCTTGGAATAATCGTCCAGAATAAAGTGAGACACTAATAAATTGACGATATTGACATACCAAGGTGTAATAATATCAATGGCCGTCAAGGCCTCATCTCTCATACCTTCATTGATGTGGATACCATCTTCTTCATTGCTCTCTTTACTAACCGTTAGTCTACTAAGATGATCCGCTACCAAGTTCTCCGATCCGGCTTTGTCTTTAATCTCAATATCAAATTCTTGTAAAAGGAGGACCCACCGAAAGAGTCAGGACTTGGTCTCCTTCTTGGACATGATGTAACGAATCGCCGCATGATCGGTATGAATTATGACTTTGGAACCGGTAACATAATTTTGGAATTTCTCCATGGCGTAGACAACGGCAAGCATTTCTTTCTCGGTTGTTGTATACCTTGATTGGGCTTCATCTAAGGTCTTGCTCGCGTAGTATATCACATGTAGCTTCTTATCAACCCGTTGTCCTAGAACGGCACCAACGGCAAAATCGGATGCATCGCACATGATCTCAAATGGAAGATTTCAATCAGGAGCTTCGATAATCGTAGTAGTGGTGAGAGCGGTCTTTATCCTGCAAAAGGCCTCAAGGCACGAGTCATCAAAAACAAAAGGTGTATCTTTCATAAGCAAAGAAGTCAAAGGCTTAGCAATCTTGGAAAAGTCTTTAATAAATCGTCTATAAAAATTGGCGTGACCTAGAAAAATCCTCACCCCTTTGACATTTGTAGGTGGTGGCAAGTTCTCGATCACGGAGACTTTAGCCTAATCGACTTCGACTCCTCTATTAGAAACAATATGACCTAGGACAACAGCTTGTTCAACCATAAAGTGACACTTTTCCCAATTTAAAACAAGTCTATACTCTTCACATCGAGCTAACACATGATCTAGATTTTCAAGACAAGAATCAAAAAATGTACTATGGACACTAAAGTCATCCATAAAAACTTCCATAGATTTTTCAATAAAATCGGAAAAAATAGCCATCATACATCTTTGAAACGTTCCCGGCACATTGCATAGTCCGAATGGCATCCTTCTATAAGCATAGGTGCCATAGGGACATGTAAAAGTGGTTTTCTCTTGGTCATCGGGATGAATGAGAATTTGAAGAAATCCGGAATGACCATCAAGGAAACAAAAATAAGAATGATGCGCCAATCTTTCAAGCATTTGATCAATGAAGGGAAGGGGAAATGATCTTTTATGGTGGCCGTGTTCAATTTTCGATAGTCTATACACATGCGCCAACTGGTAATGGTCCTAGTAGAAATAGACTCACCCTTTTCTCTTTTGACAACCGTCATTCCTCCTTTTTTCGGCACAACTTGTACGGGGCTAACCCATTTACTTCCGGTTATTGGGTATATAATGTTAGCCTCATACAACTTGAGGACTTCCTTCATGACAACCTCTTTCATGGCGGGGTTCAACCTATGTTGACTCTCAACCGAAGGACGGTGGTCATCATCAAGGATGATCCTATGCATACAAACATTTGGACTTATGCCTTGGAGGTCGACAATGCTATACCCGATGGCCTTTTTGTGCTTTCTCAAAACAATCAAAAGTTTTTCTAATTGAGGCCCATCAAGGGTAGCATTGACGATAACGGGATAATTAGTTCCTTCAAGAAAAGCATATTTGAGGGAAGAGGGGAGTGGTTTAAGTTCAAGATTAGGAAGAGAAGATACCATACTCTTACCCACCGGTAGTGGTTCTACCTTTTCATCATGCAAACATTCTTCTTCAAGAGGTGGAGAGTCAAATGGTTCATCTTCTTGCTTATCATCATCTATCAAGCTATACTCAACCAAACTATCAATAACTTCAATGGAATGCATTTGTTCAATCATTGGTTGTTTAAGAGCTTGAGAAAGGGAAAACTCTACCGATTTGTTTCCTATGTTAAATGACAACTTTCCATTCTTAACATCAACTATAGCACCTCCGGTAGCCATAAAAGGTCGACCTAAAATAATGGGGGTAATAGTGTCTTCGGGCATATCCATGACAACAAAATCGGAGGGGATTAAAAACCTACCAACTTGAACGGGTACATCCTCAAGTATCCCAAGTGGGTACTTGACGGACCTATCCGCAAGTTGAATCGACATACTAGTGGGTCTCTTCTCCCCCACACTAAGTCTCTTGGCAATAGAATAAGGTAACAAACTAACACTAGCCCCAAGGTCGCATAAAGCTTGATTAACAACAACATTTCCAACCCGACAAGGGATTGAAAAACTACCGGGATCCTCTAGTTTCTTTGGCATTTGGTTCATAAGAATGGCACTACATTGTTCCGTGAGAGAGATACATTCTTTGTCCTCTATCGTTCTCTTTTTAATCAAGACATCTTTCAAAAATTTAGAATAGAGGGGCATTTGAGAAATTACCTCGGTGAAGGGTAAAGCTACCTCCACCTTCTTCAACATATCCACGAAACGGCTAAATTGGGCATTCTCCTTATGTGGCTTAGCTCGTTCGGGAAAAGGCAACGGTGGGACAAAAGCGGGAGGCGGTGGAACATTGGATTCTTCTTCTTCTTGGGCTAATCGTTGCGCCTCTTTTCTTTTTGCTTCTTCCGCTTCCATTTGCTCCTTCTTCTTTCTTTTGAGTTCTCTTTGCTCAATATCCGCATTTTGAAGAATATCAAACTCCGCTTGTATTCCCCGGTTTTGTTTGGGGGAAGTGCGCGATGTTGCTTGTGCTGCACTTGGTTGATTGACATGGGTTGGGGTGTTTTTAGTGTTCAAGTTCAAGTTTTTGTACGGGTCCTCAATTTCTTTGCCACCTCACAAAATGACGGCATTTGCTTGGTGTGGAGGGTCTCTTGGGTTTTGGGGTTGCCTGGGTAAACCATGGGGTGGATGAATTGGGGCGGCTAAGGCTTTTGTTACTTCTTGTGATTCCCAAACCTTTAGCCTTGCCTTGTATCTTGATGTTCATTCCATAGTTGCCGAACGGTTCTTTGCAAATCATTATAGTTTTCCCATGGGACTCCTCCTTGACCAAATTGAGAATTGTTTGGTTGGCCATAAGATTGAGAGGGTTGATTAAATGGTTGTTGATTGTAACCTTGATTTCCTTGAAAATTACCTTGGAACCCTTGATTGTATCCGTGGTTGAAATGATTACCATGTTGATTTTGGTGAATGTTGTAGTTGTTAGGAGCATGGAAGTTGCTACCTTATTGATTGAAGTTGCTCCTTTGGTGAGGAGGCATATATGGGGGCATCCTTGGAAGACCTTGGTTAAAGGGCCTTTGTTGACTTTGATTGAATTGCCTCATTTGACTCCCTTGGGCACGTGGCATCGAATTTTGAACATTTTGATTGCCATAAGAAAAGTTAGGATGGAATCTTGTGCCTGCATTGTAAGTATTGGAAAAGGGATCAAATTGAGGTCTTTGCCCATACACTTGTATAGCTTGGACTTCATTTGGCTCTTCAATATAAACTTCTTCATTAGGAATGCAAGAGCTAGAATCATGGCCATAATTGCCACAATGATCACATTGAACTTCCCATGTTAATTGCTTTGGAGGAGATGGTTGCCTTGGTGGAACACTCCCTTGAACTTAGTACATACCTCTAGTAGTAGGCTTTGAACTCATGACATCCATTCTCTTTTTCAATTCTTCAAGTTCCGTTTGAAATTTCAATTCATTAGAACTCTTAGATGAGTTCACTTCAACTTTCTTTCTAGAATCCCTCGATTGACCCATTCTTGAATCACTCCTTGTCATCTTCTCAATAAGACTTTTAGATGCCTCATCGGTGAGAGAAGAGAAGTCTCCTCCGGCGGCCGAATTGAGGTTTTCCTTGGTTCTCGATGAAAGGGTGTAATAAAATGTTTGGGTGGTTAGCCAATCGGGTATTCCATGGTGTGGACATTTGCACAATAGATCTCTAAATCTTTCCCAAGCCTCACTTAGGCTTTCAAATTCATCTTGTTTGAATGTTTGTATCTCCATGCGATATTGGTTAGTCTTTGACGGCGGGAAATATTTCTCCAAGAAGGCATTGGATAGTTGAGCCCATGTTGTAAAGGTATTAGCGGGATGACCTTGAAGCCATCTACGAGCTCCATCTCTCAAGGTCTTTGGAAATAATAAACGATGCAATTGGCATGAAGTTAATCCATTGAGACGGGTTCCTACTAATTTTTCTTTAAATGAAGCAATGTGCTCTTGAGCATCTTCTTGAGAAAAACCATGGAAATTATCTTGTTGAACCGCATTTGTCAAAGAAGCTTTCAATTCATAATTCTCGGGAATTTCTCCGAAATCGACATGAGAAGGTGTTTCTTCATGTGTGAGTTGGGAATGAGAGGCTAAGGTCGTCGTTGGTTGGATTGGTGGTGATGGTGGATTTGAATTTGGTTGATTTGGAGGGGATGGATTTTGATTTTGTGGTGGAGTTTTCGGTGATGGTGGTGATGGTGGTGAATTTTGTGGAGTGGAAGGTATGGAAGGTACACGAGGTGAAGGTGGTAGGATGGGATTAAGGTTAGGAGGTGATAATGAAGGATGTGGAATGATGGTGGTTGAGTTGTTTCCCCGAAAACGCAATGCTCTAAAAGTCCTTTCCGGCTCCGGATCGAACCACAAGGGCGATGACGTGTTCCTGGGCATAAAACTCAGTTAAACGGTGAGACTCCTAGCACCTCACGGTACTAGGGAAAAGAGAGAAGGGAAAAGAATCAAACACAACAACTAAAAACACATCAATTACTCGCCATTCCCCGGCAACGGCGCCACTTTGATCGCCTTCCAATCGGTTCGGTCCTTAACGAAGGACGGGGGATCAAACGATATTTATAAGACTCGAGATCACACAAAAACAAACAATCAAGTATTCGTGGTAAGTCGAGGTCGGTCCACAGGGAACGGATGTGTTGACGGGTTTAAAGCGATGTGTTTGACATCTAGAGAGGAGGTTTCTAAGGGTCGAGTCTATGGTCGAGTCTACGCTAGAGGAATCACTACGAGAATTGCTAGGGGTAATTAATCTAGGAAAAGGCGTTGGGGAGAAGTCGGGATTCGGAACATGGAATGTAAGAAGGTAGGGATCGAGTTTTTGTTGCAACATTGATAAAGGGAGAATGCCACCTTTCGGTTTCTTCACCCAACCCACCAAAAAACCCGCTTTCGCGGCGAAGAAGGGTAAGTCTCTAATTGTGGTAATTTCTACCTTGAGTTTCCCCATATTGATAGAAACGAGTCAAGGTCGGTCTAGTTGGCCGGACTAAAACAACAATGACACAACAACCATAAGTAAGGTAAACCAACATGCAAGCAACCCACCAATACCCCTAAATTCAAATAATCCAAGTCTTCATCCCTAAACCCCCCAACAAGAAATCTACTCACTAATCATAATGGAAGAAAACAAAACATTAACTAAGTAAAAACTAACTACAACATGCATAATAACTATATTTAAGGAAACTAACAACAATATGATGAGAAAACTATGATCTAACAATTACCCACTAAACTATGAAACTACGAAGATCTAACAAGTAAACTAAGGAATAATCTAGAACAACATGAACAAAGTCTAGAGAAACTAACAATACTAAGATGATCTAAACAAGATAATAATGAGAAAACTAAATTAAATCTAAACTAGAGATAAAAGAGTGGAAGAGAAATGTACCAACTATGGAGATCTACAAGAAGTAAGAAGATTGCATTAATAAAGGTTGAATCTTTGATGGAGATAGTGAAGAACTTGTCACTAATTCTTCAATAAACCCACAAATCTTCAAATAAAACTTGAATAATCTTCTACAAACTTGTAATCTAGAGAATTGTTGATGTAAACTAAATAGATCTACTACTAATTACTATGTAAACTACTAGATTTTTAGAGAATTACTACTAGAATACTACTAGATTGTTCTACTAATGGATGTGTAACTACACCAATGGTGTGATAAGTGGGGGTTGCCTTGGGCAACAAACTAGGTTAATATATATATATAGTAATCTCTTAATGGGTATTTAACCTATTAGTATTCTAGTAGTAACGGCAGAGCACGTTCCTGGAGGTGGTTGTTCAACATCTCCCCATCTATGCGTCGGACCAAGCCACGATTATTATTGAAAATTCTAGGCATACGCAAGGCCAAAGAAGAACACGACACTTCAAGTTCGAACCATTGTGGTTATTGAGCGACGAGTGCCACCAGGCAATAAAAGAGGCATGGGATACGAGTGGGAACCTGCCGATTGAGGAGAAAATTAAGTTATGCTTCGGACACCTCTCTTGCTGGGCCAACTTGACCTTTGGGGATCGAAAGAAGTGTATCCGGGACAAGGAGCGGGAATTGAAGGAGTGGCAACGTCGTGCTCCGTCAGTGGGCATGATCGCGGGGTGCCAGGAGACGATAACTGAAATCAATACATAGCGCCAACAAGGGGAAACATATAGGTATACTAGAACGAGGCAAAATGACCTTCGGGACGGGGATAAGAACACCTAGTATTTTCACCACAAGGCAACACAACGTAAGAAACGGAATATGATAAACGGGCTGGAAAACACGGAGGGCGAATGACAAGTGGAAAAACGGGAGGTCCAGGTAGGGGTGTTCAAAAAGTGACCCGGACCGGCAAACTCGACCGACCCGGACCGTACGGTCCTGTCCGCTCCGCGGGTCTCCAAAAACTTGGTTGTCGGTCCGCGGTCCGGTCTTGTCCACACTTTAAAAAAATAATCAAATTTTGTGTATTTTTCCGGTTCGGTCTTAAGAGGGTCCGGTCCGGGTTTCTTTGTTAACCGGTCCGGTTCGCGGGTTTGAATTTTTTGGGTTGTCGATCCGCAAGTCAATCCAGTCCAGGTTTGGACCGGTGAACATCTCTAGGTCCAGAAGGTAATCTTGTCTTATTTTGAAAATATCTTTGCTACGAAAGGCACGAATCAGGTCGATAGTGTGCTGGCTAATGTCCCAAGTGTCGTCACAACTGAGATGAATGAGCTCTTGACGTGACCTTTACTTTGATGAAGAAATTCTTAAGGCTCTCTTTGATATGTTGTAATCCCCTAGAAAATCTAACGTGATACAGTGGCGGAAATACTATAGAGTCGGGTTTAAAACACACTGTAACTCTGTTTTAATAAATTAAAAAGTTAAGTCAAACCATAGGCCATAAATAAAAATGGCCAAAAATTTGAAACAATCCATAAAAGGGTTTAAACAATCCATAATACAGTGATCTTATTAAAACAAGCAGGATCCACAACTGCTCATTAGCCTACACCTAGCGAAACACGTGTACCTGCCCTGTTCAAAACATAACAGCCACAATCAGTGAGGAGCAACGTCAACGTTCTCCCAGCCGTATAACATGATTTTAAAACTGTAATTACTATTATAGAAAAATAGTAAAAACAGAAAACGATAAAACATTATAATAAAAGAAACTTTCAGTGAAAAATAGTAATAATAATGATTTTTCCGGAGAAAACATAAAACATTTGCCAACCTGCAAATAAAAATTATATCGATAATAATAAAATATTCAAAATGACATTATGAATATAATTAGTGTAGACTCTAGACTTTCACTAGGAGAATACTAGAAACTAGCATCGAGAACTGTAGCCTTAACTCATAACAGACTCCAGTCTCTAACTAGGCAACCCAACTATAACAGGACTGCGTGCAGCGAGGTCCTCGTTTAAGTAGTGCACACCCCTCCTAGACAACAATTATGTCTAGTTCAGCTGACAGCGACTAACACGATGTGATATCTAGCTTAGGGTCAAAACATACACTCTCCTGGACGAAATTACGCCCAGTTCAACGACTAAATGTGCCCCAAATAGACACACCGGCTTTATAGTTGATGGCAAAAACGTACATCCCAGACTATATTACTCTAAACCCTACACTTGTCCTTATTCCATAACTCCAAAACAAATCCATTATCGATATTCAAAAGATATAATCATTATAAATAATATGAAGTTAAAAGGAATAATAGCATCATGAAAATAAAGGGAACTTTCTATTTTTAGAAACTTTACAAAAATAGCATTATATCAAATTATCGTAAATATTAGTTCATACTAATAAAACATTTTTAGTAAACGATATAGATTTATAAAACTAATACTTTTGGCCTTAACCTTATTAATTTCCAAAATAAGGTTATATGGGTTGATGAAATTATTGAAATACTATACAAGTGTTTATAAAATGATTATAAATGTCTTAAACATTTTAATACTACTTGTTTGGGGTACAAACACGGGTCCCCGGCTCGAGCGGTTCGGCTTTCCTCGGAATCCGGATGCAAGTCGTAGGCGATCCTACAAGTTGAACTCCGGTCCCAAGGGATTGCCCTCGGGGCAGAGCCTCCGACGCCCAAGTCATTATATTATGTATATTTATGTATAAGTCGTCTCATAGATGAGAGTGAGATAGTGGAGGGAGTAATAATAAATTTGCCTCCATTTTCCTCTCTACCAAAATGGGGTATTTATAGAGGAAGAGAGAGGTAGTGACATCGTCAGAGTGATGTCGACCGGGTGATGTCATGAAGAGTCTACTCCGAGTCGACTAGTGGCGACTCGTAAGGACGGTCAACCGGTACGAGGATCCGACCAACACGAGGTCCAGCCGGTACGAGGGTCCGACCGACACGGGGTCTGGCGGCATGGGGTCCGGTTGACACGGGGTCTAGCCGACCCGAGGTCCGGTCGAGCCCGGGTCTGGGTCCGATGCCTAGGGACGGCCCATATGCCTGGGGTCGGGCCTATACGTCTATCTAAGTCAGCCTACATGTCTCGGGGATTTATCCCCCATCAATTTGCCCTCAGCTGAGTCGGATACTAGTGTCCGGGTCTGGTGCCGAGTGTGGCCGACCTACGAGATGAATGGTGTACCCGACTTTACTTTGAGTAGTATCAAATGTTTAGGCTTATAAATCCGGTAGGAGCTGTCGAAGCTTTTTGCCCGGTTTTGGATGATCAATAATCGAGAATCGTTTCTTCAATTTGCTCAAATAAAGAGCTCGGCTCTGTGCGCAGGGGTAGCCAAAGGATACATGATGAATAACCTCTTCATAGACCAGAGCTGCTTGAGGTGTCCCGATCTTACTCGGAAGACGGTAATACTCAGAGGGACGTAACCTATGCCCTGTAAACAATATGATAAGTCGTGAAGGAAACGACTGATATAACTCAAAGGGACGTAACCCATGCCCGGTAAATAGTAATGGAAATAAGCCTGAAAAGGGTCATACCTTTACTTTTGATAAAAGCACTCAGAGGGACGTAACCCGTGCCCGGTAAATGATAATTGATCCCTGGAAGGGACAGACCGCGACTGATACAACTCGAAGGGACGTAACCTCTGCCCGGTGCTTGCCGCTGCTCTTTGTGCGGAGACACGCCAGAGGTCTCGGAGGCCGATGCCCCTGCGTTGTGCGAATGGGGTTGTTGGACGACATCGCCCACTCAAGGGCCGACGTCGTCGCCTACTTGGAGACCCTCGTCTATGGTTAAGACCTACAGACGGATTAGCTGATGGACTATGCCCCCATTCTATGGATAGAGGACCCTAGGCATTGCCGCCTAGAGCTATGGCATCCTGGTGGACTTGGGCTTATGCCCCCATACTATGGATGGGAGACCCTAGCCAGTTTGCCGCCTGGGGCTATGGCACACAGACGGTCTTGGGTTTATGCCCCCATACTATGGATGGGGGACCCTAGCCATTTTCCCACCTGGGGCTATGGCACCCGGAGGGTCTTGGGCTTATCCCCCATACTATGGATGGGGGACCCTAGCCAGTTTGCCGTCTGGGGCTATAGCACCCAGACAGTCTTAGGCATATCCCCCTCATACTATGGATGGGAGACTCTAGCCAATTTGTCGCCTAGGGATACGGCACCCAGACGGTCTTGGGCTTATGCCCCCATACTATGGATGGGGGACCCTAGCAAGTTTGCCGCCTGGGGATATGGGCCACTACTAGAAAAAACAAGACGGGCGACTGATAGCAGCTACCGTCATCTGTCGCAAAAAAAGACGCGCGACAGATAACAGTCGCTGAGAAGCAGTCGCACCTGGTAGTCGCTTGAAAAAAAAAGACGGGCGACAGATATCTGTCGCTAAAAAACTTGGGCGCCAGATATCTGTCGCTAAGCTTAGCGCCAGCTGCCAGATGCTAAATGGGACGCTTAGCGACAGATATCTGTCGCTAATGGGGATGGTTTAGGCGACAGATATCTATCGCTAATGGGTTCACTGATGGCGTTTGGGAGAGCTTGGGCGTCTAAATTAGCGACAATTATCAGTCGCTATTTGTTCCTTGTAGCGACAGATATCGGTCGCTAAGAGACCTGTATTTGGCCGTTTCAATTTGTTTCATTTCTAGCCAAAATTTGCAAACAGAAAAACGACCCAGCAATGACAAATACGTTCCAAACACCATGCCGTATCGGCCACATAATGTCGGCTTCACATTTCCATAATTGCCAACCAAGGTAACTAAAGTACTCATAAACTAAATTAAGAGTAATGTTACAAACTTTTTTCAATCAACATTCATAAACTACAAGCTATGTTTCTTAATCTACATGCTTAACTAATGGGAAAACTAGCCGAAGCGCCACTACCACCCCCGTTCAAGGGGTCTCTAGGGTCTCGGCGTTGTGGAATGGGGCCGGAGTTGCAGTTCTGCTACTGCATGCTCCTTAGGCGAGCTAGCTCTTCCAGTATTTGCATACTAACCTCATCCTGTCGCTAGATACGCTCATCCTGCGCCTTCACCTTCTCAGCCAAAGCAGCCCGTTCCGCCCTCTATTCTTGTAATTCTGACCTCATCTCAGCAATAACAGACGGTACATACTCCGTCGAGGTCAAATGCCCCCCCCCCCCCCCTTCCTGAGTGTTGGATGGTGTCTAGTATAGGGTGTGAGCGTTCTCCGTACCGTACACCGCTTCTTTGTGGTACCCTCGCACGACATTGAACCATGCCTCGTTCGGATCCCTACCTTCAGCGTCGTCCGTGGAAGTGGCCTCCATATATGCTTCCTAAAAGAAATTGATGTGATGATTAGGTGAGATTTCATTGACAAAGTCACAATCTAAAGAACAATGTAAAGAAGCCTTTTGTTAGAAACTCACCCAAATTGCGCCTTCCCTCTTCGAAATGAAGCCCTTCGACCGTTGCAGTCCACCTTGCTCTTTGTGTCAAGAAACAGCTGTGCAGCTTCAAGGAGTTCTCCTGTTTTCTTTTTTAACTGTTTACAGTACATGTAGATTTCTCATTAATATTTTTAATGAAAATACTAAATAAGAATCCAAAATAAAAATCGACTACGACCCACCGTAGTGGGTGGGCTCTGCTTCCGCCTTAGTGTCTCCTCCCCGCCTCTTATTTTTCTTTGCTTGAAGGGATCTCTTAACAAACTTGGGGTCGGAGCGGGCTTTGTGGAACTGTTCTAGTGTGGCACCTACAATTCATATGAAGAGATGAGTAAGCGAAGATATATAACTTTGTATTCAAGTACGAACACTAATTCAATAATCAAACCTCTAAGGCATTTTTCTGCCTTCCCCTCATTCGCCAGCTTGAACATGTTGTCCCTGTAACGATCAACTGCGATCTCCATGTATCGGTCACTTGCAGCCACCTCGAGGCTGGGATCACACCAATGTTTCAACTGTCAGATCGTTTGTCGTTAGTAAATTAGTAATTCGTAAACAGTACTAGGGAACTACTAATTAAAACCCAAAAAATTGTGCACCTTGAAATTGTTGAACCACTACCCTGTGGTGCCGAAACCTACACCAAAATATGAAATAAGATTGAAGTATAAAAGTATTTCACAACCTTAACTGGTTCACAATAATGAAGTTCCTAATATGATTTAAGTTTAGAAACCAATAATGAAGTTGCTAATATGATGTCTCACATCTAGCCCTACTGCTACCATTGGCAAATGTATGGAAATTGTAACCATTAACCGAATACCGGTTCCAAGTTCTAACCTTCCGCAAAGGACCTAATACTAGACTCCTAACCAAATCATCCAGGATATTCGCTGAAATTACATGATCCTTAAGCCAACTGGGGAACTGTTCCTCATGCTTATTCCAAACATCATCGGCATTTAAATGTGGATTAGCAGCTAGAAATTCAGTTACAAACTGCTTTTCATACAGCTCTAAAACTTCGCAGTTTGATAACAACTAAAGGTGAGCACGATTGTATTCCTTCTCATCTAACACCCTTCACCCCCCCCCCCCCCCCCAGCTAATGAAGATCCTTCACCTACCTTACTTTGAAAAAAGTTTGGTATGTTGGGTCAATCGTCTCAGGTGTTTCTAGGTTAAGATTCTTGGCTTTGGTGTTGACTTCTTTCTCGAAATACAGAGAACAGAAGTTGGCTATCTTCTCTATTAGGTAAGCATTACATATGGAGCCCTCAACCCTCGCCTTGTTGCCAAATTTTTTTTTCAAATGGATGAGAAATCTATAACAATCAAGCAATTATATTAATAATAGATTACAATATTGAACGTTAGTGTTTCATTAAGTATAAAATTCTCACCTCTCAAACGGGTACATCCATCTGTATTGGACCGGTCCTTCCACTTTAGCTTCGTAGGGCAAGTGGAACGGTAGATGCTCTATTGAGTTAAAGAAGGAGGGTGGGAAAATCATCTCAAGTTTGCACAGTATCTAAGGAATTTGATCCTCTAAACGAGTCATGTCGTCAATTGTAACTGTCGACGAACATAAATCTCGAAAAAACTGAGATAGCTCAGTAATAGGATTCCAAACACCTTGCGGTAGCAGTTGTTTCAACGCCACATGTAGTAACCGCTCCATGAAAATGTGGCAGTCGTGACTCTTCAAACCTTGCAACTTCAGGTTCTTAATGTCAACACACCGACTGAAATCGGAGGCGTACCCATCAGGGAACTTCAATTTCCCTAACCACTCTAACACAGCCTTTCTCTTAGCCTTATCAAGGCTAAACAAGGCCCTAGGCTTGGACCCATCCCGCTTGATATGCAATTTCGGACGGTCACAAATTTTCTTCAAATCTTTTAGGGATCCTACGATGTCACATGTCTTACCCTCTACATCTATGACGATGTGAATCAGTTGCTCAAAGAAGTTCTTCTCAATATGCATCACATCCAAATTATGTCGGAGTAATAAAGTACTCCAATATGGAAGGTCGAAGAAGATGCTTCTTTTAAACCAACTATTTTTTAATTTCTTAAGATCCTTGAACTCTTGATCGGTGCCGTCAATAGTAGATGGGAACTCTAAAATCACCTCCCATATCTCATCTCCCTGGAGACAAATAGGTGCCTCATCTAGCACCACCTCACCCTTTTTGAAAGCTTTCTTGTTTTTCCTATACGAATGACCCTCGGGTAGGAACGGTCTATGACAGTCAAACCAACTAATTTCGCTTGAATTTCTTAGGTAGAACGCTTTACTTTCACTCATGCAACAAGGACAAGCTTTTTGGCCCGCCGTAGACCAACCGCTCAACATACCATACGCAGGGAAATCGTTTATAGTCCACAAAAGCGATGCTCTAAGCTGGAAATTTTGTTTCAAAGACACATCATATGTCTCCACCCCTACTTCCCACAAATGTTTCAATTCCTCTATCACTGGTTGAAAATAAACATCCAAGTGATTTTTTGGATTTTTTGGACCGGGAACAATAAGAGAAAGGAAGATGAACGGTGGTTTCAGACACAGCCATGAAGGTAAGTTGTATGGTGTGACCATGACAGGCCAGCATGAGTACGACTTACCGAACTGACCGAAAGGGGCAAACCCATCGGTACACAACTCAAGTCTCACATTAAGGGGTTCCTCAACAAAATTAGGGTAAATCCTATCAAAGCGTTTCCACTCCTCCCCATCACTAGGATAACACATCTTCCCCTCTACACAGGTTTCTTCTTTATGCCACCTCATTTGTTCGGCAATGGTTTTGGTTGCATATAATTTTTGAAGCCTAGGGGCAATGGGAAAGTAAGTAAGTCGACTAAGTGGTATTGATATGGTTAAATTCGTATTACCAAATCAAGTTATCCTAATACTACTAACAAGAAGCTAGCGGTAAGTAGGGTATCGTATCCATAGGGAAATGGTCAAATTGTCTAATAGCTAAGATTCTAAATTGCTCGAAACAATTGGGTTGATTGATTAACTAAGACTAGAAATACGTAATCAAAATATGAATTAATCAATTAAAGGAAAATCTAGGGCTATTGGTTCATAATGAGTAGACAAATGATCATGCAAGAATAAGCGATAAACACACAAACATGCTAGTTGCCTATAAAACGTCCTCTCGGATCGAAATCAACCTAGGAAGATACTAACGGGCTCTCGCTACTTATTAGGCTTCCTACCGAATCACATGCGGGTCTAATCTCAACTCGGCTCTCGCACATGAACTGAAATTTCCCCTAATTCGATTAACAAGTTGTGGCCTTTAACAAATTAATCGTCTTTTAGAGCATGTAAACAAGGCACTAGCATATATATGGAATTCATCAAATATCCAACAAGAACGTTAATTCTACCCATCGATCCCCCTTGACCCTAGTAAAGGAATTAGCTACTCATAATTAAATTGACACAAAATAAACAATTGATAATGAAACGCATAATGATCGATATGGAAAAAGGAAAACTAATAAAATCAATACTAGAAATGAAAATAAACAATTAAGAACATAAAAGATGAATAAGTAATTTGAAACTAATTGAAATGACTACCGATTGGAAATTGTAGCAAGAACAATAGTAGATCTTCCAACTAGAGAATGAAAAGAGTAATATTATTCTAATACTAGGCTTAGGGTTCTTAGGAATGAAAAAAAGGTACGTTCAAAACTGATACAAAGCATCCCTATATAGCCAAAGAAAGAAGAAGCTGAAAAGACACTACAGCTATGTCGTCCCAAATCGGGATGAAGTCCATCCCGATTCAGGATTAAAGTCGTCCCAGAGGATGAAGGTCATCCCTATTCGGGACAGCTGAAAAATCCACTATTGCTCAATTTCTTCATTTTTGTCGTGAGTGAGGGGATAGGGACGACATCCATCCCTTGGGACGGACCTCGGGACCAACAAAAAGGACTTCTCTAATCTTCTAAACTTCATGATATGGTTCCAACTCGACTCGGGATCAATCCATGACATCCACGCAACCTCGGTAGCAACACCTAGCTTGTGTATAAATAATCACCGACCTCAATGTGAGCTACGATGAAAGGGAAAAGGCGTCCATATCGCCTATTTCCTACAAAACCAACAAAACACTACAAAACACACTAGAGGAGAAGATTAGTTCCCAAAACCGCTCCTAAGAGCGCATTTAACACGAAAAATACATGGGAAAAAGAGGATAAAAGCATATAAAATATTAACACATCAGGTATAGGTTTTTTATCCCTCGCAACACTCTTTCCCTTCCTACCCCTCAAAACAACATTCTCATCTACACTTTTGTATCTACCCTTACCACATCTCTTACATTCCTCAAATAGGACATCTTCCTTTCAAAAGAGCATGCATCCATCGGGACAAGCATCGATCTTTTGATGCGGAAGTTGAAGACCTTTAACTATTTTTTTTGGTATTGTAGAATATTTTCGTCATAATGTTGTCTTTTGGGATGACTTTCTCAAGCAACGCAGCAAAACCGTCTACGCGCCCAAACGGTAGGTTATACTCACATTTAAGGGTCACTACCATAGACGTGACTTCTAACAATCTCATATCACACCCTCCACATAACGGCTTCTCCGAAGCGTCTAACATATCAAAAAAACGCTTTCGCTCGTGGGTTGGCTCTTGTGGGGTTGGTTGGTCATCGTCATTAGTGTACATGCTCTCATCATTAAACATATTACATTCAACTATATCAACAATCATTCCACTCAATCTCCCCTCATTTTTTTCAACCTCAGATTCCTCAACAGGAGACGTCTCACCATGACAAATCCAACGATAATAATTTGGATAAAACCCATTTGAGATAATATGTTCCTTAATCAAAAAAAATCTCCAAGAATTTGAGGTTTTTACATTTCAAACAAGGACATCTAATTCTACCGTCTGATGCGTATTCGGGTTGGTTTTTAGCAAATTCCAGAAAACTATCAACTCCCTCTAAAAATTGCGTTGTGGGACATCGTCTCTTATCCAATCTTTCCTCATACATCCATTTTTGTTTAAATCTCTTCATTTTTTTATCTAAAAAAATTGAGACAATAACCAAATACAAATTATTTCCTCTAAAGTAATTTACTAATACATACACTACTCACATATTTTGTAAAATTCTCAATTCACCTAAACATAGTACTATTTGCACCTAATCCGTCTATAATTACATCACTAAATCGGCATAATTGAAACACATTAAAATAACCCAATTCATTCAAATACTCAACCATAAACCCTAAATTTATACTAACAATCTACCTATTTCAAATTGGGGAACCTATGGGCAATTAACATGCTAAATACACTAAATATTCCGACAAAAACAAGACTACACTAAAAAACTATCTAACCCAATAAATAATTTATTTAAATCAATAAATACAAAAATTAACAAATAATTAAAACTAAGTATAGATAAAAAAACATACTTTAATCAAGGAAAATGAGATAAAAAGGAAGGAATGAAGAGGAAAGGAGGAGGGGGGCGAGGTTAGAGAGAAGGGGGACGGAAATTAGAGAGAGAGAGAGAGAGTGAGTGAAATGAGAGTTGTGATCGGGGGAAGGGGGGTGCTGCGTAATTTTAAAAAATTTACTCGTCCTTAGCGACAGATATATGTCGCCCGGTAGTTTTATTTCTGTTGCTGAGGTTTGTTTTGCGACAAATATCTGTCGCTAACCTTCACACTTTAGCGACAGATATTTGTCGCCCGTGTTTATTTTAGCGACAAATATATGTCGCGCGTATTTCCTTTTAGCGACATATATCTGTCGCTATAGTGTATTTATTTTTTTCCATCCACTTCCCTCCTTTGTCTCTTCGTCTAGCGACGGATATCTGTCGCCCGAGTTTTTTTCGGTCGCTATAGGAGCGACTGACAGTTTTTGTCGCGCGTGTTTGGTAGCTAATGAGATTCTTTCTTGTAGTGCACCCAGACGAACTTTGGCTTATGCCCCCATACTATGGATGGGGGACCCTAGCCATTTTTTATGGGATATCCATTCTTTGTGCTAAGTCAATAGGGGCCCCCTTGATTGCCCCCTGCCCATTATCTGTGAGAGTAACAAATAGGTGATGGGTAGATATCGAGCTTTTTTGTTGCTCAAAATTTTTCACTTATCTTGCTCGGTTGATTAGGGTAGTCTGGCCGGCCATCGCTTCGGCCAGGTTTGCGCATGATCACGTCGAGGCCGAGATGATGATCTGAGATGATAGATCGAGTCAGTTCTAAGATGGGTTGACGATGGCGAGTTAAGACGCCGGACCCTGTGACAACGTGAAGATTGAGTGATGGTCCATTGGCCGAGGGCAGTCGTCGGCCATATGGAAATTTCGACCATGGCAACCTGGCGGCCAAGTTGGCTTGTCGGTCATGTTGGCACGTCGGTCATGTCGGCTTGTCGGCCTTACATGATGTGTCGACCGTGTCTACTTGTCGGCCAAGTTCACTGACCGGTCACTATAGTATGGTAGTATATTGACTCGTCGGCCATATTGATTAACAAAGATGGAACGAGGTTGACGTCAAATTAGTGAGTCGGGCGCATCGGAGGTCGGGATGATTGGACATGGCCGAGCAAGATTTTGACGCTGACATGGTCGGGCTGTTGATGATGTACACTGGCCGATGGCGGTGATGACGGGGCCGAGACGTCGATCTGGTCGTCAACTCGTCAAAGTTGTTGGTTCGTCTGTTGACCGGGACGACTCTTGGTTGGTGAGAGTGACGACGAGGCCGAGACGTTGATCGGGTCGTCAACTTGTTAAAGTTGTTGGTTCGTCTGTTGACCGGGACAACGCTTAGTCGGTGAGACTGACGATGAGGCCGAGACGTTGATCGGATCCTCAACTCGTCAAAGTTGTTGGTTCGTCCGTTGACCGGGACGACGCTTGCAATTGGTCGGTGAGAGTGACAACGAGGCCAAGACATTGATCGGGTCGTCAACTCGTAAAATTTGTTGGTTCGTCCGTTGCCCAGGACGATGCTTGGTCGCTGAGAGTGACGACGAGGCCGAGACGTTGATCGAGTCGTCAACTCGTCAAAGTTGTTGGTTCGTCCGTTGACCGGGACGACGCTTGGTTGGGGCTATCCCCGTTCTTCATCTCGTCACACTATCTTAGGTGGACGATTGTGTGAGGCTGGCTCAAATGGCCGACCCTTCGTCAACTTAGGCGGCTGACTAAAATGAGGCAACTCGTTACCAAGTTTCCGACACAATGGGGTTCTCGGACAATGTTTGTTGGTCATCGACTTAGCTTCCCCACTTTGCGCGTAGCTCTTAATTTTTATTATTATTTTTGTGGATCGTTCTTCAAGGTGGAATACTTGATCCAAAAAATTGAATTTTTTTTAAAGATTGATTTTTTATGGGTCGTTCTTCAAGACGGAATACTAGACCCGGAAAATTGAACTTTTTTGAGGTTGATTTTTTGTGGGTCGTTCTTCAAGACAGAATACTAGACCCGAGAAATTGAACTCTTAAGAGGTTGATTTTTGTGGGTAATTTGTGAGCACAACCGTTTTTGTGGAGGGTTAAAAAGTTGAGATAGTTTTTATGACTTTTTGTCCCCACCCTTCTAAATGGCTCGATCACTGCTCCATAGACCGACCATCTCTGCTTCGGTGGGTTTGGGCTCGTAAATTTAGTGGCCCGCCAATTCTTTCCAAGTCTTTGGTCTTCATGCAGATGATTCAAATGAACCCTTCTTTGAAAATTGCACATACCTACGTATGCGGCTTATGCTTTTTTTTATTTTATTTTATTATTATTTCTCGAATCTCCATGTGCTTTATGTCCACTAGCCCATTATTCATATTCTTCTGCCAGAATTTTGTATTGATGCACTCTTCTTTATTGACTTTGCTTTGAATGTCTTCCATGCACTCTTCTTCAAGGCCCACTTGTTATTCATTATGCCCACTTCTTGTGGTTCGTTCCTTCGTTCTCTCTCGAAATAATACAGCGACCGACTACATTTAACTGAATGAGACCAATTGCTTGCCAACATCGCATTCCAATTAATTAGGAGGCCGACTACGAGCCAAAGGGATGACGTGGTATCAAGGCCAAGACAAACTGAAGGACGGCGCTAAAGACGTTGGCCGGCCAAGCCGACTTTGGGCCAGGGTGAAAATGTCGGTGACTTCCCTCGCTGATGTTGAGACCACGGCGATCGACAAAGATGGCGTTGGAGTGAAGACCGACCGAGCCGACTTTGAGCCGAGGTGGAACAGACCTAGACTAGGTGCATGACCCTTCTTGTAATTCCATGCCATTAGCGAGAATAATTCTCTGGTCGGCAGACTGATTCGGGCTATGTGGTGGTCGGTGACTCTTGGAAGCCGTGCCCTTTTTTATGTAGGCCGGCTTAAGATGATGCTGACCGTAGCATAATCTAATGGATGGAGAGAGTGTCGGATCGTGTACGTCAAAGGTGATGGTCGTCTGACACAGGTCAAAGTTGGTTGAGACAACGGTGCCGTGATGGTCGTCTTCGGGGGTGGCACTCGGCGGTGGCCGATTTAAACAAGGGGTCTTCGGGGGAGGAGGTCATTTTTGTTGACAACGGCGCCAGGGACCGAGCTGTGGTTGGCTATCTCGGCCATGATGCACGCCGGCTGGCCAAGGCCGAGGAGGTGGCCGGCCCGGGTAACCTCTGATGAGCTGGTACGTTTTTGTGGCCAGCAGGGGATCTTTGCGGCGTGAGTCGGTATTGAGGTCACGATGGTGGTGGCCGGCATGGTCCGTCTTTGTTGATTAATGAAATTTTAGCTTTTTTTATAGAATGGCATATCTTCGCCATTAATAGAGGGGATATATCTCTTGACTTTGAGTCTTCATTTTTAGTGGACTTCTCGTGCTCTTCCCCTGGATTGACAGGGAGGCCTTTGTGGCGTCTTCTCTCCCCCTTCACACACACACGCACATATATATTTCTCTTCCATTTCATGCTTAATGGGACTTTAGCTTTGAGCAAAAACAATTGTTTTTGAACCCTTGTTTATTCACAGCTGCTGACAACAACAATTGTTTGGAAGTGGTTGGTTTTTGTTTTTGTTTTTGTGGATCGTTCTTCAAGACGGAATACTAGATCCAAGAAATTTATTTTTTGGGAGGTGGTTGGTTTTTTTGTGGGTCGTTCTTTAAGACGAAAAACTAGACCCGAAAAATTTGATTTTTTGAGAGTAGGTAACTTTTTTGTTCAAGTTCCCCACAGACGGCGCCAATTGTTTGGGGTACAAACACGGGTCCCCGGCTCGAGCGGTTCAGCTCTCCTCGGGATCCGGATGCGAGTCGTCGGCGGTCCTGCAAGGTGAACTCCGGTCCCAGGGGATTGCCCTCGGGGCGGAGCCTCCAACGCCCAAGTCAGTATATTATGTATATTTATGTATAAGTCGTCTCATAGAGGAGAGCGAGATAGTGGAGGGAGTAGTAATGAATTTGCCTCCCTTTTTCTCTCTACCAAAATGGGGTACTTATAGAGGAAGGGAGAGCTGGTGACATCGTCGGAGTGATGTCGCCCGGGTGATGTCGTCCGATGACATCATCTGGGTGATGTCATCACATGACATCGCTAGGGTGATGTCATGAGGAGTCTACTCTGAGTCGACTAGTGGCGACTCGTAAGGACGGTCAGCCGATACGAGGATCCGACCAACAGGGGGTCCGGCCGGTACGAGGGTCCGGCCGGTACGAGGGTCTGGCCGGTACGAGGGTCCGGCCGACCCGGGGTCTGGTCGGCACGGGGTCTAGCCGACCCGAAGTCCGGCCTATGCGGGGTTCGGCCGACCCGAGGTCCGATCGAGTCGGGGTCTGGGTCCGGTGCCTAGGGACGGCTCTTATGCCCGGGGCCGGGCCTATACGTCTATCTAAGTCGACCTACGTGTCTGGGGGATTTATCCCCATCACTACTAATTAGGGTGTTTTCAAAATTTATAAAACCAAAATTCCCTAATTATTAATAAATTCGACAAAACAAGCATAAATAAGATTTTACAGCAAATGTCAAAATAAATCATTTAACGTCTTTTAATTAACTAAACCATTAAACAAATTTAGAATATGATAAGGGGGTTATTTAACTCTTAAAGTTTCAGATTTCAATATTTTCAAAATTGCTGCAAAAATAATTCATTTAGCTGAAACGAAGCATTTTAACGATAAATCGTAATTTTGTCCAAAAATCAATACTATCATTAATAGGCTTCGATAAATAGTACATAAATTATGTAAAATAAATCAAATACATTTTTGGACATTCTGTCCAGAAATAAATTTTTCAACCTCTGTAAACTCGATTTTTAAAGGTTTTCTCATTAATCGTCTAATATCGACAGTAACAATTAATAAAAATAGTAATTATAAAACGATCTAAGTATTAATATCCAAAAATTATTAATAAATCTAAAAATTATGGTTTTCCAGAAACTATCATTTTTTCCAGATTTCCAAAATTCCAGATTTCACAAATTCCAATAAAACCGTCTTTTAAAACTCGTTTCCACAATTAACGATTCTCTTAATAACACGTGTTGTTCCTAATAATTTATTAAAGCACTAAAAATTATAAAAATACATTTTATCAAGAAATATCCGGAACATTTTTTTCCCAGATTCAAAACAAAATTAAAAATCGGAAATTAAAATGACAAACACGATTTTAACGATAAGCGATGATTTAAAGTGATTAATTAATTCACCCACTTAACATTTCCGAAAAATTATGAAAAAATTCAGAAAACTCTTTTTCACCAGAAAAATTATCCATGCCAAATTTCAGATTAAAATAAAATGTTTAAGCGTTATAAATAAAATTCGGTTTTTAATCAATTTTGTTCAAAAACGGTAATAATTCAATAAACGATATCTAAAATATCAGAAAAATAAAAAATTATCAAAAATCATCAAAACATCAGTTTCACAAAATATATTCATATTTTACAAGTTTAGGCCGAATATTACGATTTTACAAAATAATACGCCCTTCGATTTTTGTTTATCTTCCATGTTTCTTTATTGGGCTGAAACACATTTTCTACCCTATTTCTATTTTTGGCCATCAACATGTGGTCAAGAATTATTCTTACATTTTCTCTCTCATCCTTCTTCTCTTTTGAGCCACACATTTATACACCCTTATTTTTCACCCAAAAATCAAAGGGAAAGATAATTAAAAATCCGAGGGAGTATTACAATTTAATTGTTAATCTCGTAAAAGCGATAAAAATACTGAAACATGCAAATTCATGACTTTTAAAAAATTTCTAGAATATGAGACATACATATATTGTCAAAAATAAAATTATAATTATATACATGCAATTACACAAATAAAATCATGCAATACCGAGTAACATCAACGTTACCTTTAATCTAAGTCTGAGTCCACGATGTAATCGTCCGTTTCCAGGTCCTCCAAAAATATTACAAAAACACGACATCCATGGTATGAAAATACCATAAGATGGCTGGAAAATAAGATGTATAACGATTGAAAATAAAATCAATTAATACCTTAATGAAGGAGACGGAAAGAGGATCAAAATAAGAGAAAAATAGAAGACGAAAGGAGATGCTTGAACACAATTTTTAGAGCAAAAATGGATGTTGCGTGCCTTGGTTTTGACGTGGGTATTGAGAAGATTTGAAGAGAATTTGCTTGATTATTTTTGGGTGAATGCATGAACAACAAATGAAGGGTTTTCAAGCATAAATGGAGTATGGAATTTTGATTAAAAAAAATGTTACAAGAGCATGCTAGAACCAGCCAAGTGAAGTAGATATGGAGTATCAAGAGTTTGATGTTAATCACTAGCATAAATGGAGGAAAGGTAAAACATTTAAGACCAACATTTTATAAAATGAAAATCGTAAAATGTGTAAAAATGTGTGACCATATGTGACATGGTATGACCGGTCAATGAGAGTCCATTTTAGTTGTAGGTCTAAAATGGACTCTCTTTGACCGGTCATACCATGTCACATATGGTCACACATTTTTACACATTTTACGATTTTCATTTTATAAAATGTTGGTCTTAAATGTTTTACCTTTCCTCCATTTATGCTAGTAAAAATAAGAATCGTAAAATTATTAAAAGCATTTCAAAGCAATTTGAGCAAACCTCGCACTAGAAAATAACTAGTGTAGTGGCCCGTGAAAATTCACGGGTTGGGGCGATTTTTGTTGTTTACGTAAGGCCCTCTACTATTTTGGGGGAATTTATTTTAGTTTCATGTCATGTTGTGTTTTTCATTTTCACGATAAATACAAATTAATATCATCTTGACGAATGATCTGCTACGAGTGATAATTTTCAATTTTAATACTCCGTATATTATTAGTGGAATATTAAACTACAAAAGCTTAATTTGTGTGCTAACGATTTTTTTTGTGTAGTGGACAACATTTTCACTTTAGTTGTTGTGAGATTGTAGTAGCTTAAATTGATAGAGATCACTGTACAATCGAGTGGTTTTTTTCGAAAATTTGACAAATTACGTGAGCAAAAATTAGGCTTAACAATTATGTGAGCAAAAATATTACGTGAGCAAAAATATTATATTGACTACATTAGGCTTAACAATTACTAATTCATTTTAATAAAGCAAAAATTACTCGATATAACTTATTCAGTCTCAAATTACCGAAGGAAGTTTATATTGTTCAATAATCCGTATCGCCAAAAAGAAGCAAAATCATACAATTGTCGGACTAAAAAATTATTCCATAAGTCAAGACAACAAATTAGGGATATCATCTCCCTTCTTATCATCTCACTTCTTCTACCAACGCACTTAATCAATCAAAGTCACCACAAAATTCATCATGAAACCATCATCATCAACACAATGATTCTGGTAAATGGATTGAGTGTTTTTTTATTTAAAAGATTCAGTTCCATATCAAGTTAAGTTGTTGAGGGTATAGATTTATTTTCTAACTTGAGGCCATATTCTGTAAAATTAAAATATAATATCCGGTAAATATTAGTTTACCTTTCGATTAAAATTTTAGTATAAAAGAATTCAGACTGTTTCAAGTAACATAATTATTTGAAGATTATTATGAATACTATAATGATAAATGGATATATATATATATATATCCACATAATTTTGGTAGATGTATCTTAATATTTATAAATGAATATACATTCTGTATTAATGAAAATAAGTGGATTGAGTGTTTTTTTATTTAAAATATTCAGTTACATATCAAGTTAAGTTATTGGGGTTATAGATTTATTTTCTAACATCCTTCAAGTGGACAGAAATCTCAACTTCATACTCTGTAAAATAAAAATATAATATCCGGTAAATATATTAGTTTACTTTTTGGTTAAAATTTCAGTATAAAAGAATCCAGACTGTTTCAAGTAACATTATCAGAAGATATGTGTCAAATTAATTAGTGTTTTAAAGAATATATAAAAATTGATGGACAGAATAGCATCTGAAATAAACAGAATTTTTTTTTATGTTTGCAAATATTAAAGGATACGGTAATAGATGCATTAAGGATTCATATTTTGAATCAAGGATTAATTTAGCTGGTATAATGTCCAGGTAAATTCAGTGCGGAGACGGGATTGTGAGGAGGGATTGCCCAACCCAAACTGTGCAGCCCAAGAAGATTAATGCAACATATTATAACTTGATTAGGAGGATAACTTGATTAGGAAGATTTTGCGTAATTGCCTAAAATAGCTCTGGATTAACGTGGGTTGAGTATTTCAGAATGGAGACCAATGAGTTGCGCCACCTCAGCTGCCTTGGTCTCTGTTTTAATAAATAAAGGATAAAGGATTATTTAAACTTCGTAATAAAATCATTAAAGGCTAAATTTTTGTAAATAAAAACATTTCTTAGTTAGAAATATTATATAAATATGTTCGGACATTTCTACAAAAAAAAAAATAAGTAAAACAGGGGCTCAAAACGTTGGTTCGTTGAAAAGTATAATTCTCCGCGAATAAATAAATAGTTCGCGATAAAAATTTAAGTAAATGAATTTTTAGAAAAATAAAATGATTAAAATCCTTTGACGAAAATGAAACATGTTGACTCAAAAATAAAAAGATTTTCGAAGAATGAGGGAAACAAAAGGCAGAATTGACACTAAGTCATGACGGAGTCATAACGGAAAATATAAATCGCCAGAAAAATAGCGGGTGTTACATATGCACCCGAACAAAGCCTCGGTCGGATGGTATGCATGCTCTGTTTTTCCAAAAACATTGGGACATTGTAGGAAAGGATATTTGTGTGTTTGTGTGGCAATGGTGGTATGAGGGGCGTGACTTGGGGGCGATTAACAGGACCACGATTGTTTAGATCCAGAAATGTCGCGACCCTTGGAAGATCATGGAGTTCCGTCTGATTAGTCTCTGCAATGTCTTATACAAAATCATATCGAAAATGCTTGCTAACCGACTTAAATTATTCCTTAATACTATTGTGTCTGAGGATCAAACCGCTTTTACACCAGCCCCGCTTATCACAGATAACAAGATTATTGCTTTCAAGATTTTCTATGCCATGAAGCGGACTGGGGAGGGAAAGCATGGGGATGTTGCGCTTAAACTAGATATGAGTAAGGCGTATGACCGGGTCGAATGAGGTTTTCTCAGATCTATGATGGAAGCATTGGGGTTTGCGTCGAAGTGGATTAACCGCATTATGGACTGTATAACTACAGTCCAACATACCATTCTTGTGAACGGGGAGCGAACGAGGGAGATTAGGCCAAGTTGGGGACTCCGTCAAGGGTATCCGATATTACCTTATCTTTTTCTATTATGTGTAGATGCCTTTTCCTACCTGATTAAGAAGGTCGTTTCCGAGGGTCATATCCACGGAGTTCGTGTTTGTTGGGAGGCCCCGCAAATTTCGCACCTCTTCTTTGCCGATGACTTAATTATTTTTGCTAGAGCCACACTAGGAGAACGCTTGAAGATAGCTAACATTATTAGCCAATATGAACGAGCTTCGGGACAACAGATAAATTATGCCAAGACGGACGTGGTTTTTAGCAAATAAGTTCGGAGTCAAGTGAGAGCGAAGATCGTGACTCTGCTGGGAGTCCGTCATGTTGACCGACATGAGAAGTATCTAGGTATGCCCACAATAATTGGCCGCTCGAAGAAGCTATTTTTAAGTCTCCAGGACCGAATATGGAAGAAGGTGAAGGGTTAGAAGGAGGAATTGTTGTCAAAATCGGGAAAGGAAGTTCTTATCAAAGCGGTAGCTCAAGCAATTCCAACGTATTTAATGAGTTTTTTTGCTATTCCGGATGGGATATTAGACGAGATGCATAGGGTTATGGTCCGGCTTTGGTGGGGTTCTATGGAAAATAATCAAAAACTGCATTGGCTCGCGTGGGCCAAATTATGTAGACCAAAGACGGAAGGGGGCACGGGGTTTCGAGATCTACGGGTTTTTAATCAGACACTGCTTGCTAAACAAGCATGGCGGATGCTGGTAACTTCGAACTCACTCTTGGCCTGTGTGATGAAGGCTAGATAGTTCAAGCACTCTACAATTCTTAATGCATCTCGAGGCCATGACCCGAGTTTTTGTTGGAAGAGTATTTGGGAGGCGAAAGCCTTGCTCCTCGAGGACCTTTGATGGAGAGTGGGAAATAAGGAGTCTATTCGCATTTGGGATGATCAGTGGCTGCCTAGCTCTACGAGTTCACGCTACCCGATTCTTAACATTGAGGTGAGCCCAGATTTATTGGTGGCGGAACTCATTGATAAAGAACAAGGCACTTGGGACGAGTTTCGATTGTAGGAATTATTATGTCCGGCAGATGCTCGGACTATTTTGGAGCTTCCCTTATCAAAGAACGCGCTGGCAGATGAATTGTTTTGATGGCCAAAATCGGATGGAAGTTTCTCTTTTAAATCAGCCTACCGGTTGGGCTCGAATGGTTTCACGACACAAGAGGACCAGACTAGTGCCTCTCTGACTGGGGATGCTTGGAAACATATCTGGGGCCTTAACATTCCCCCAAAATTGGCTCACTTTGTGTGGTGGGCTTGTTCTAATACCCTCGGAGTTCGCCAACATCTCCATCGTAGGCATTGTATTGATGACCCGAGTTGTTCTTTGTGTGGGGAGGCTGAGGAATCGAGACCATGCACACCCTTTTAGAATGTTCTGAGACGAGAGGTGTGTGGGATGAGAGTGGTTTTGAGCATCTCCTCGCTGCTATGCCGAGGTCGAGCTGGGTGGCTGGTTTTGTTTGGGCGATACAGCAGCGAACTGGGGAAAAAATGGTCGTTTCTTGGCTATCGCGTGAGCAACCAAGAATGCCCGTATTTTTGAGGAGTCGCCGCGCCCGATTGTTGTTGCAGTCGTGGGTCTGTTGGCTCTGGTACGCGACTATGCCGACTACGCTAACCGTACGAGATTGGGACCACGTCAGGGGCAACAGGTTGGCTTACAAGTGTGGCAGGCTCCGAATGCAGACTGGGTTAAAGTCAATATAGATGCGGTGTGTTTCGAGGATGGAGAAGTCGGGTTGGGGGCTGTAGCTCGAGATAAGGATGGAACCATTGTGTGAGTGGGGTGTCAGCATGTTAGAGCGAGATAGGCCTCAGAGGTTGTAGAAGCCATGACTGCGTTGTTTAGAATGCAATTAGCTCAAAGAATGGCGGGTACAAAAATCCAACTAGGTACGTCACCCGTGAAATTCACGAGATTATCCGCTTAAAAATTGTGTGTGTTGGTTTTTGTAAATCATCCACCAAGTCTTTTGGTGAATGTATATATAGAGTAGTTGTCTGAAATTACATGTGGATCGATTTCGTATTTAACGGAATTGGACATAGTTGAAATGTAGCTTCGATTGCAATAATTGAATAATTAAAATAGTTCATAAAGTGGCTGGTTACAAGCAAAAGTTCAATTTATTTAAATAGTTCATTAACAATATTAAAGTTAACAATAAGTGTGGCGGTGTTCCTTTTTCTTTGCTGGTGCTTTGATAGTTGTCGGGCTTCTAGGGTGCTTTCCTCCATCTCTTTTGCTCCTGTGTCATGTTCAAATTTGTTAGTTGCGTTGTTTTTTTTTTGGTGCTAAAAGAAACTTTATTTACTTACTCGTCAAGTTCATACAATGCGTAGTTTTGGATCTGGGCGACCGTCAACTTAAAACTTCTATACCCTACGTGTCGCTGCTAGCGAGGTAATATGTCGTCCGACAAATTCTTCCAGTGGGTGAGCCACAGTTGCTTGGGATCTGACACTTCACATAATAATAAAGGTGTTAAAAACAATTGTCTTAGTTGGTGTCCCGTTGACCATGTAGCAGCTTCATTCAACGCTATATTCCACTCTTCATCTCCGTCTAGAAGGCCTAAAGCCTTACACGCAGACTTATATGTAGGGTGAACAACCCCATCAACAGTCCGAATGTCCGCAAAGCATTTTGCTCCTTTCACAGTGTTTAAGAGAAGACGCAAGTAGTAAGTTTCCCCGGAATTGGGATTATCAAAATACATTCGGCCTATCTTAAAGCCTTTCTTCCTTCTCGTCCATCTTTTGCTTTGTTCATTCTAGACCCATTTGGTTGAAAAATCAGCATATGTTAAAAGGCAAGCGTCTCGATGTTCCTTATTTGTCATAAACCATTCAGTTAGAGTAGTTTTGGCTTCACCCACTCGATCTAGGACTGTGTTTGGAGCCTCTAAGTCCTCAAAAATAATTGGTTGTTCGTCTTCCAAGTGATAACATAGGCGTTGCACAGGTGGGTTTTTATATTTTATCTCAAATGCAAACATTCTCTAACATGCTTCTGACGCGGAGACGTACCTACATTTAAAAATGCGTCAATCTCATCTATTGGTTTTTCAGGCTGGTTGCTATCAGTCTTGTCTCCTTTGTACCTCTTCAACTCTTGCTAGTGCCATGTCGGATCCCTTCGACATATATTTAAATAGGTATTTGATGGATCTATGATGTTTGTTCCACCATTCAACATTTAAGTGTGCCTGGTACTTCACTAATAGATCAATATTGTAGGGTACAATAAACCTATTATCAATCATGTGGCCGTTTTTTTCTCATGTTCTTTCATCTTCCCGCCGACGGTATTCTGGATATCCATCATCATTGACCGAAGTATGACTCGTGAACTATCTAGGGTAATACTTTGAGCATTTCCATCAACCATGCAAGGGGATTTGAAGTTCATTTCTCCACATGGTCCATGCACCATGTATTGCATCACAAAATCATATCCAATAGGGTCTTCATCTTTGTCCGATATTTCCGCACTTATTATATTGTCAATGTCGGCTGCATCTGGGAGCTTGTTCTCTGGGTGCAGAAATAAGCAAATATGGGCGTGCGGCAGTCCTCTCCTCTAGAATTCGATTGTGTAAATAACTGTCACGGAGTAATACAGTTTAATTAGAGAAGCGGTTTCAGTTGGGTAATAATGAAGGTATGAATCAAAGATAATATAATACCTGCTTGTATTTTACCAAAAAAAAACTCCTCTTTCGTAAGATCCTTCATCAACTCCTGTAATTTTATCTTGAAAACGCGTGCAAGAATGTCTGGCCGGTCTTCAGGTCGCTGGCCGGGAATAACGGCTAAAAATTCAGTGATCTCAGGCCACTTTGGGTTGCAGGTGAATGTGATAAACAAATCAAGTGGACCTGCCCATCGAAAAATTGCCAAACCATCTTGATAATGTTGGAACAAATTTCTATAGCAATTTGGAAAAGGAGGAGGAAGAATTATGCGTTGGCCTAAGGAAGCGGGGGTGTCTTCTCCGACGATAACGGCATCGACCAAACCACGAAGTGAGTATTTCCTTATTGATTTTTGGTTGAAACGAATGTAGTCTAGCCTTGTTTCTTCAACACAAGTGAACGCGTCAACCATGAATTGCTGTGTTAATCTTCCACATAAAGCACAAATACCGTCAATAAGCTCGCCATGCATTCTGCGCTCTTGAAACCTGTAAGCATAATATTCCCTCATCGTAATAGTTGTCCTCTTCTTTCTAGTCTTAGTTTCGGCGTCCACATGCATAATGTCTAACATATATCCGTCCTCTCCATAAGGAAGCATTATCGGGTATTGCATTGCCATAAAGGAAGGGTGCAACTCGGAAATTCTCTGCAAACGTCCACGCCGGTCATGGATAATAATATCTCTAGCACCCTTCTCAGTTTCTCCGTTACCAATAATAAGTCCGGCGATCTCATTTGTTGTTGACAAATTATATTGGCGAGCATCTCTACTTCGGCTAGCAACCAACCGTAGTTGAACAGGTTGTAGGGTGAAGGTTTCAAGTCGTTCTTTTGCCATCTTGCAAGCTTTCCATATGATAAGCGTTATTTATATACATATTTGGATCCCCTTAATTGTTAGTTTTATCTCGGTTTTCATGCTTAACTCGTTAATAATGATGCAATATGCTTTGAATGTCGATACTTCCGTATTTGTGTGTATTTTGTAGATTTGGACGCATTTGGAGCTAATAAGAGCATTACGGAATCGATAATTGAAGAATTCACATCTAAGCGTGGAATCGAAGGAAGAAGATGCGGAATATACGAAGAAACAAAGACCCAAGAAGGAAAAGACACAAAACGAGATGAGAGAATGATCGCCTACACAAGGGTCAACTTCAAACGTTTATATCTTGAGTTCTACAACTCCAATCAACGTGATTTTGGTGGAGTTGGAAAGCTCTTTCTCTTAGCATTCCAACGGTATATTACACGTCCAATTTGAACAAGTAACGAAGAAATGAAAGCCGTTTGAAGTCGAGCGCGCGATGCTGTGACCTACAGCGCTACTCGATCGAGTGCCCCTACTGCACTCGATCGAGTGCTACTTCGTGAAGCTCCTGCCCATATTTGGGTGTGTCACTCGATAGAGTGCCGTCAGGCACTCGATCGAGTGCACCCAATCCGGGCCACGCGTCATTCTTATTTCGACTTAGAATTTGGGCCTGCTTTTGAGTCCAACTGATACTCTTTATATATCAGTTGTCTGACTCTTGTTTGGGACATCTTTTATCTTTTCTTTTACCTTCTTCTACACACTTTTTATTATCTTAGTTTTCTTAGTCTAGTTTACTTTGCGAGATACATTGAACCTAGTTCTCCGTCTCAGATCTTGAATTCTCCGGTATTATTATTCTTAATTTTAATTTCAATTTCAGTTTCTACTTTAATTTCCGTCTTAATTTATTCTTTGTATTGTTTTATAGTGTAGATTTATTATTGCTTCCGTAGATTAATTCGTATCGTTTTCGTCATGTTTAATTGCAATTCGTCTTTTGTTAGTCCGATTATAATTAATATGCGTAGCTAGATTTCATCTAGGGTTTAAGGGGATCGATGCGTATTATTAGGGTGATAGTCAATTGACCTGTTTCTAATCGTATGAACTATTGCCTGAATATCGTTTAAACTCTGATTAATTGTTTGATGCATAATTCAATTAATTAGTATCGCAAATTAGGACTTTTCGCCGACCGGGTTAAGAACTAATTAGGCCACGATAGTTTGGGTAGACTGACTTAATGCTAGCGACCGCAGGTTAAGTTTAGATCTAAAGGTTGTAGTGTACCGACCGGACCTACACCTTAGGTAGTTCGATTATTGACCTGTTAGTTGACTCCCTGACCCGAGTAATATTCATTGTGAACCTGAGACCCTAGACTTTTTTTCCTTATTGATCTATTTATCAGTAATTAGTTATTAGTTTACCAAACCAACCAAAACTGTGACCTATAATCTAGAATCTAATTCTTAGGATAAATAATTGAATTCCCATCTCCTTGTGGTTCGACCCCTGACTTCGCTATCTACATTAGTTAGTGACCTTAGGGTATCTTTGATTAGGGATACGACTAACCCTGTCACCCTAATGGGGTATGTTTATAAACCATCTTTGAAAGACTCTCTACAATATCAACGTCAAGAGTCGTTCTCCCTTCACCATTTAATGATTTTAACCTGTTGGGGATCTCTTCCTCTGTTTCCGTAAAATACAATTGCATGAAGTGAGGCTGTTTTCCCTCTAACGGAAGAAATGACCCAATTTTGTGGTAATTTTGTCCTCCGAGTCGGTAACAATATGGACCGGAACCATTGTTGATGGCCTTGTCGACCTGACCAGTCATGGAGGTGAAGGCGAAAGATAAGTTGTAAGACCGGATCAGGGTGCGGAAATTAGTTGACCGCGACCCACCCATAGGTTTCAACAACTTCTTTAATAAGTCGGGGGGTCTTTTAATAAAGGCGGCCTCACTTTCCTTTTTTGACTACATATATTGAATTTAGTGCGGCCTTTGGTTGAAGCATCGTGAACCGATTCATCTTTCCAGACGACAACATGACAAAATTCACATTGCTCAGTTGGGCGTCCAAAACTCCAAGGCAGCACAAATTTTCCTGATGAAGGACACGTGTTCAAGCACGATATCAGTTGAAAAGGGGAACAAATTTTGTAATAGAATTAGCAGACTGTGTGCGTAGATATAAGGGGAAAAGCTACATGTGCCAAGGTGAATAAAGCGTACTTGCTAGGTGGTTAGTATTTGTCGAAGTATTAAGCACGGGACTGTCCATGTGGGTGGTGGTCGGCCCTGCTATTGAAGGAGTTCTGTTATTACACATGTAGTAAGATAATTTTGTGCACAGGGTAGTGGAAGACGAGAATGAAATTATACCTGTAATGTTGGGTTGGTTCTTTGTTCGGTTGGGTGTGGGCGCAGGCCGACGGTGGTAAGTAGCATTGGTCTGAACAACATGCATTTGCGCCCTCTTTTTCGATAACTGCACTCCCCTTCGTCAGTCCTCGCAGGCCTCTTTTGGTGGTTCATTTCTATGTCGGGAGCATATGTTCTATTTGTGTGGTCAAGATGCGTGGAATGGTCGGGCGAGGCCACAAGCTGCATCGGAGAGTCGGTGTATTGGTGTCTATTCAAGCGTATTATTTGAGCAAGTAAATTCGAGTCTGGAACCTCTATTCCCTTTGACAATGGAGTGCGGTCCATGCTTCTTACTAATTATCGTATTTCCGAGGGGCTAGAAGATGCACATCCGCCAGGGTACAATCCCTAAACCTGAAGTAGAAGTGTTGAGGCACGATAATAGTAGTACGTTAAGATCTGCAAACTAAAAAGGGATCCCGTAAATTCAAAACTCAATAACATTAGAAGCAGGTGCAGACCGAGCAGCAGTTCGCTATGTGGGTTGTAGCTCGAGATACTTTTGTGAAGTATAACTGAAGAGATCAGAATAGCATAGCTTCATTTGTATTGATAATAATCTAATCTAATATCTAATATTTGTATTAAGATGAGTTAAAATATTTGTATTAAAATAGTAATAAAATAGCGACAACAGAGTTAACTAATCACGATTTTTGACATGGGAGAAATTAATTTTGGGTTTGTTATTCGTGACACATATACGTATATAACGTGGTATATAGAGCCAAAAAAATGCAACATTGAACAGTGATAGACGTACATACATGCAAATTTCACGGGACACTTTAAAGTCGAGATGATGTTGCTAATCTCAAAAGTTGATGATGGTTGCCAACAATGATGTGCTTAAAGTTGTAATTAGAGGAGACAATAGTTACCTAGGAGAAATGAATCATCTTTGTTGTAAAGTATTTGTCATTCCTTATCAATGAATATTAAGTTTGTATTGATTGTTATAACAAATAATAAAATATGGCCAAACGAAAAGGTTTCGATCAATTAATAATAAAATTAATAAGGAATCTAATAAAAATTAGTCCTTACAAATTAATATAACATACTAATAACATAACAAATTAGTCCTTACGGAGTATCAGATATAAGTTGTAGAAAAATCTATGATAAAAAAAATTAAGCGATAATAAAGGTATTACGGAGTAATAAAATGAATCATATTTGTCGAGAAGTCAAAAAAACAAAGTTAAGAAATGGATTAACTTAAACGCAATGAAATTTGAAATCTTTCATTCTCTACGAATGAATATTAATCTTCTATTTGATTATTATAATAATTAGTCAATTAAATAAGGGTAACCGAAAAGGTGTGAATCGAATGCTCATATAATTAACTCCAAATTTAATAAATAGAATACTTAACATCACATATAATCATACAACAAATTATTAAATAAAAGTAAAGTAATAACGTAACACATTGAAAATGCAATGGAAAGTATTTGTCATTCCTTATCAATGAATATTAAGTTTGTATTGGTTGTTAAAACAAATAATAAAATAAGGGCGAACGAAAAGGTTTCGATCAATTAATAATAAAATTAATAAGGAATCTATAAAAGTATAACTTAATACCACATACTAATAACATAACAAATTAGTACGTACAGAGTATTAGATATAAGTTGTAGAAAAATTTGTGATTAAAAAAATTTAAGCGATAATAAATGTATTATGGAGTAATAAAATGAACCATATTTGTTGAGAAGTCAAAAAACAAAGTTAAGAAATGAATTAACTTAAACGCAATGAAATTTGAAATCTTTCATTCTTTACGAATGAATATTAATCTTCTATTTGATTATTATAATAATTAATTAATTAAATAAGGGTAACCGAAAAGGTTTGGATCGAATGCTCATATAATTAACTCCAAATTTAATAAATAGAATATTTAACATCACATATAATAATATAACAAATTATTAAATAAAAGTAAAGCAATAATGTAACATATTGGAAATGCAATGGAAAGTATTTGTCATTTCTTATCAATGAATATTAAGTTTGTATTGGTTGTTATAACAAATAATAAAATAAGGGCAAACGAAAAGGTTTCAGTCAATTAGTAATACAATTAATAAGGAATCTAATAAAAACATAAATTAACAACATATACTAATAACATAACAAATAAGTTCGTACGGAGTATTAGATATAAGTTGTAGAAAATCTGTAATTAGAAAATCGTAAGCGATAATAAATGTATTACAGAGTAACAAAATGAATCATATTTGTGGGAAAGTAAAAAAACAAAGGTAAAAAATGGATTAACTTAAAAGTAATGAAATTTGAAATCTTCCATTCTTTACGAATGAATATTAATTTTCTATTTGATTATTATAACAATTAATTAATTAAATAAGGGTAACCGAAAAGGTTTGGATCAAGTGCTTATATAATTAACTACAAATTTAATAAATAGAATACTTAACATCACATATAATAATTAAAAATTCGGTACTATATTATTAAAAATATTTAGTACTATATTATTGCAAATTATTCAGTACTATATTATTCAGTACTATATTATTGCAAATTATTAAAAATTTAGTACTATATATAACCAATTACCAAGGCCAATCGAGAAGTTTGCGACGCTCACTAATGTGATTATCTATAAGTTTAATAATAAAGCGAAAACTTTATAACATATCTATAACTATGAAAAACCAATACATATATATAAGCAACAAATAAAATGTAATAAGAATAAATTAGAGCCGAATGCAAGAAATTATAAAAACACAAACAGTTATAACTTCTTCTTAATCATATTTTGTAAATTTCTTCAAGTTTGAATATAAATAAAAGTACACTCTTATGAACACAAAATCCATGATATTTAAAGTTAACTTGAAATATATTTATATAAATAATCAATTAAAATAAAATTATTATACCTGAAAAATGAGAAATTTCAGACTTGATTATTGGTTTTGCATAAGTTCACTAAACAAAAACAAATGCAAAAAGATTAAATTAACACTAAAATTAGAATCAACGAAGAACAATTATACAACTGAAGATAATATTTTAAAAATAGAACGAAAACATATCTATAATTATGAAAAAACAATACATATATAAGTAACAAAACAAAATGCAATAAGAATAAATTAGAGCCGAATGCAAGAAATTGAAAAACAAAAACAGTTGTAACTTCTTCTTAATCATATTTTGTAAATTTCTTCAAGTTTAAATATAAATAAAATTACACTCTTATGAACACAAAATTCATGATATTTAAAGTTAACTTGAAATATATCTATATAAACAATCAATTATAATAAAATTATTATACCTGAAAAGTGAGAAATTCCAGACTTGATTATTGGCTTCGCATAAGTTCACTAAACATAAAGAAATGCAAAAAGATAAAATTTGCACTAAAATTAGAATCAACGAAAATCAATTATACAACTGAAGAGAATATTTCAAAAATAGAACGGAAAATTTTTAATATGAAAAAATTTGTCATTATATAAAGCCAAAACTTGATGACACATATATATATGGGGGAAACATTTAATAAGACTAAATTGACAAAAGGGAAGAAATTATAAATAATAATAATAATAATAATAAGGGAGTTCGGAAGTTCGCTATGTCGCAGGATGCTGGAGCGCGTGCCGCAGTTCACATTTTCACTAGAATTAGTTTTGCTATCGCTAAGGGAGTGGGGGCCCAGATAGTATCTCGGCTCCCCTCTAACTTCTTGTAATTTGTTCTGGTGTTTAATGCAAGTTCCGTTTTTTTTTTTTAAAAAAAAAAATAATAATAATAATAATAATAATAATAATAATAATAATAATAATATTATTATTATTATTATTAATAATACAATAATAATTCACAAGCGAAGTGAGAGAAACTCTTTCTCTCTCTAGATTTTCCCTCTCTTTTTTGCGATTCTGTTACGTGACTTCTCTGCTTCGCGTTCATGGCTTCCCAGCCTGTGAAGCGTGGACCAGGCCGGCCTCCGAAGAAGACACATCACTCTCTGCCTCCTAACCCGAATTTGGAGTCTGGGGAGAAAGAATTGCAGGATTCTGAGGAATCTCAGAGTTCTTTGCGAAAAGCTACGATAAATGACGTGATTCTTGAAGCAATGAATTCTGCTGGTATTAATCCTCCTCCCTCTAAACCTTTGGAAGTTAATGAAATTGTTGTTGAAACTGTGAACTCATCTCAGACTGAATTTGCTAAACCCCCTGTTTCGGGTTCAAAGAATTGGTTGAAAATGGCATCTAATAATAAACAAATTGGTATGAACTTAACATTCATGGAAGAGGTTGTTGAGAGTTCTGAAATTGCTATAGACTTGTGTGATTTTGAGGATGAATTAAAAATCTGGGAATTTACGCTCATGGGAAATGTTATAGGTTCAAAACCCTCGTTGCAGCAAATTAAGAAATTTGTTGGGGAAAAGTGGGGTTCATTAGCCTCTCCTATTGTCCAATACTTTAAGCGAGGGTGATTTGCTTTTCGATTTGATTCAAAGGAAGCTATGGATCGGGTTTTAGGAGGGGGGCCTTGGCATTTGGGTATTTACACCCTAGTGCTAAAAGAATGGACTCCAGATTTTTCTGCCATAATGGATCGAGTAGCTACATTTCCAATCTGGGTCTTATTCCCAGATTTAGATCCTTTTCTCTGGTCAGATGTGGTGTTGAGTAAAATTGCCAGCAAAGTGGGCAAACCTATTTGTGCGGATTTGGCTACTACCTCTAAGTCTAAACTGGCCTTCGCCAGAGTCTTGATTGAAGCAGATATCTCTAAACCTCTCCCTGAGGAGGTAATAATAAGGACTCCATTTGATGATCACTCAATTCAGAAGGTGAAATATGAGTGGATCCCTTATTACTGTAAAGGTTGTGGGAAGTTAGGCCATACCATTTAGAAATGCAAATGGGAAAAGCAAAAGACTACTGTAAAACCTGCAGATGCTATCACTAATGCAGATTCAGACACTAAAGTGATGGATAAGACTGTGGAGTCATCATTAGATGTGTCTAATTCTCTCGAGCTAGGTGGTACCTCAGAGTTTCTGGAGGTGGATGAGTACCCGGATAGGAAGATTGGGTCTTCTATCCCTGGGGGAAAACCCTCCATGAAAACTTTTGTAAAGCACTCAGAATGCTCATTGGGGCAGGCTGATACTTTCCAGCCTGTTACTAAACGAAATTCTTCTGCATTAAAGCAGATTCCGGAGAAAAAGAAGGAGCCAATGCCCCTCAGGAACAAATTTGAGATTTTTCTTGATGAGACTGAATGGATGAATACTGGTGAAGGACTAGGTGGTACCACAGGGCAGTTGGAGAAGGATGAGTACCTGGATAGGGAGACTGAGTCAGCTATCCCAGATGGAAAACCCTCCAATAATGCTTCTGTAATGCACTCATTAGGTCCTAAGGAGAGGATGTCCAATCCAATTGGGGATGGTAGGAATATTCCACCCAATATTTGCCCCAATGAAGATTGCATCCTGGAATGAGAGAATTTATCTCCTCTCATAGTCTTGATATCTTGGTTATTTGAAACTAGAGTGAAGCAGAAAAAAGCTGATCATATTGTGAATAAACACTACTACAATTCTAGCCTACCATGACGCTTATAAGATGACGGTTACACACGGAACCGTCCTCTAGGTACATTTGGTATTTGGCGGGAATTTTTTTTATCAATTATGACGGTTTTGGTGAAAAAGTGAGATCTTATGTACAACAAAGAGGACGGTTGGTCAAACAAAATGACATCTATTACTTAAGAAATCGGTTTGGAAGGAGAAGCGACCTCTATGATAGACAAAGAGGTCGTTTGATTCTTTAAAGTGACATAAATGAAAATAATAATATTTTATTTCGCATTCTCTAACCTTCCCTAATCTATGTAAAGTTGAATTTCAGTCATATTATCAAAAACCTAAACCCCCTCATTTCACTTCACCTTCCCCGTCATCTTCTACTTCCGTAACTCCGTTCGCGCTTGCCTTCGCCGCACGCCCGTCGACCTTCGTTCACCATCCCTGGTACGTCGTTAGTTGAAGATTCATTTACCCTTCATCGTATGTCTTCGATTCATCTCGTTATTTGATCTGGATTGTTGTTCGATTTGATTTTTATATCGTGTTTACTGACTGAATTAAGGGGTTAGCTGGAATTTCCCTTATTGAATTACTCTTTGCTCTTCACATTTGAATTCAATTGACTTCATTATTTGATTAGGGTTCTTGTTTGATTTGATTTTTATATCGAGTTTAGTGATTGAATTAGTGATAGCTGAAATTTCTGTTTTTTTTTGGGTTGGCTTATTGAATTACTGTTTGTTCTTCCAATTTGAATTCAATTTACTTCATTATTCGATCCAGGTTGTTGTTTGATTCGATTTTCATATCGAGTTTAGCGACTGAATTAGAAGAGATCTAGTTTTTTTTGTTGCAGGTTTTGAAAAAATGGAGTACAGGATAGGAGAGCGGTGTGTTTTCTGTGACGAGGATCTTGCAGTTGCATCGACAGATGATAACAATGAGACAGAATTCTCGACGCTTCCTGTCGACGCAAAAGAAAGACATTTGGAGACATGATTGATCTGGAACGACTTTTATAGTTAGTGACTCGACAAGATTAGTGTTACGGTATTTTTTCAGATATATAAATGTATAGTGATATCTCTTTAAGTCTTAACTGACTACATGATTGCGCCGCCTCCCTTCCTTTTGGAACGTGGAATTGCATTCTCATTAGTATATAGATTACTTGTACATTTTGTAAGCAATGCTCACAAGCTATATTTTTTTATTCTAGGTGTCCGAAGTGCGTGGAATTGAAGCTACCTCGTCAAGGTGCTGCATTCTGGTAATTTTTGTATGCTGATATTGTTTCTTGATGAAGTTCAAACTTATGTGTGTAAGCTTAGGGTTAGCTCTCTTATTAGTTTTCTTCTTTGAGTCCCCTTTACCAAGTGCTATTTTGATTCTAAAGTTGGTTTTTTGGGATGGTGAGTGAATTTTACTCTTAGTCTCTGTTCGGTTTTAGATAGAGCTCTTCCTTTAATTCTTTGGTTCTTACTTCTGAATTGTGATGAGATAAAATGAAATGGCATTTTCTAAACCGATTACATTTTTGGTGATTGTGAAACAGTAGCCATTAGATACCATTTTTTATTCAACATTTGTCATGAGTCACTAAAAAATAACTTGTCCATGTATGTCGACACTTTGAATTAGGATAAGATAGCCTTCATAAAAGACTTTTGATTGTAGGTCTGAGATAATATATATACATATTACCAAAAAAAACTTATGATTAGTGAACTACTCCAGTGAACACTTGATCTAAATGACTTTTATGAATAATATCCTATAATTTACACATAACTAAATGATATTGTGAAGTCCATCTTCTGCTAGTAGTCTTATTTATAAATCATATGGAGAATAATCAAGGAATCCAAGATTTTTTTTGCTGGTTTTTGTTAGTGGATAACTTATGTTACTGTTTTATTCATTCTCAAATATTGTTTTTTCTTTGTTGAAGTTTATCTTTGTTGATTTTATATATCAATACATAACATTTTTTTGCTTGCACTTGAGTTGAATTAGTAATCATAGACATTATATCATTGACATTATAGTGAGACTTAATCTTGAAATAAGGGTTTTTGCTTTGGTCTCGGTTGGTATGTAGTACAATATCTTGCCTTCTAATTCCACTCGTCGAAGACTTTCATTAAAATCTCTCGTGTCCATAATGCTTATGGATTCTTGTGCCCGGAGACATTGTCTCAATTTGCAAGTGTTCAGGATGAAAACACTCGTTCAGATTATATTCTTAACTCGTTCAGATTATTTTCATGGTACTATTGGTTATGTATATGTTTTTGCATATAATGATTGGACATATTATAAATTAACTATATTTTGGATTTGTAGAGAACATTGGATGTTAGCGTGTATCAAACCCATCGAAAAGTGTCCATCCTTTAAGTTAAGGAAGCTAGTGAGGACACTAGTTTGGTATATTGGTGCGATCCTTCTGCATATCCGGAGCCTCGTCCCTTTTTTGTTTTGACTTTAACCATGTAAATTAAGCTCACTCAGTGAATACGTGATTTTTTTGTTATAATTATACTTAGTATGCATTTTAGTAAGGATTTCTAAGGAAATTGGAGTATTTGGTTTTAGATGTAGCCATGCACGAAATAGATTTTCACTTTCTTAGCGTGGGGAGGCAGTGATATTAATTTTGAGCTCTTTACAAGGCATATTTTAACGATAATAATTTCTGTTTTGAATTATCTTTATAATACAGGGCATTTACTAAAAGAAACTCTTTGAATTCAGTTGCTGGGGTTGAGGCAAGAACCCTTAAGTGGCATATTATCAAGGTATTCGTCTAGTATTCATACTTTATTGTCTTAAAAAATTACCTACTTGTGTCCCAAAGATTGTCATATCAAATACAAATCTATGTAGCCCAACGTCATTGTTTGTATTCTATATGGAGCGGTGTTGGTGGTAGACGTCAGTATCTTAGGTTTGGGAGCAGTTCCTATAATATTGATACTTGCGCGTTGCTGATCCATGAAAAATCCAAAAACGCTTATCACCAAATCGAATCATACTCAGAGAGTTTGGTGTTGTGTAATGGTTGAAGGATATGGATTGACTTGGTTAGCATTCACTCATTTGTGAAGACTATGCAATTACAAGTTGCTATTATGATGTATTTTGGTTTGTTTATGCAAGAATATGTATTTTGTTTGTAAATATTGATGTTCTTGCAACCTTCATGTGTATGACGTTTCTTTTGTCGAATTCTTACTCTTTGTAATATATTGTAGTTGATGGAATCCGTCCTACTGTTTGTAATATATGGAATCGCAGTTTCTTTAGTAGCGTTATTTGTCGAAATGCAATGTTGGGTTCTTTTAGATTGTAGAATGTATTGGAAACAAAATATGTAACAAGGTTGGGGTTTAGCTGTTTTGTCATACACACGGTACATATTTTCTTTTACAAAGATGGCAATTTTAAAAAAATGGAGCTACTTTAGAAGGTCAACAAATATCACGGTTGGTAGAAGAAAGCGTGTTTTGCCAAGAATAACAACAATGACGGTCATGTATTTGAACTGTGATCTCAGAAGATTAACAAAGATGACGGTTGGTAGAAATAAGCGTCCTCTGCAAAGAATAACAACAATGACGGTCATGTATACCAACCGTGCTGTGCAAGGATAACAACAATGACGGTCATGTAGCCTAACCGTGCTCTGGAAGAATAACAACAATGACGGTTTGACTTGCTTTAAACCGTGATTGATTATCAACGATCACGGTGACCTATATGACGGTTACTATCTTCTTTTAGGACGGTTTTCAACCGTAATGTTTTGTATGTTTTGTAGTAGTGAAAGGACTTGGATCTTGGCATCTAGTGAATAACTATGACTGTCATAATAATGGAAGAATTTGGCTTCTTAATAATCCTACTACTACTTCTTTCTCTCTTCTTAATAAATCTGCCCAGCATATTACGGGGGTGGTACGTCACTTTCTTTCTAACAAACTCTTTCAGTTTTCAGCAATTTATGCTTTTAATGAGGGCCAGAAAAGAAAGCAACTCTGGCAAGATCTATGCTCTGATTCTGTGGATGCTCCTTGGCTTATCATGGGAGATTTCAACATTGTCAGAGCCCCTGAGGAAAAACTAGGTCCTAATCCTCCAGATCTTCAAGATATGTGGGATTTTAATGATTGTATTTTCAAATGCAAGCTTGATGACATGGCCAGCTCGGGTAGTAGGCTCACTTGGACAAATAAACAGGAGGTTGACACCAGAGTTTGGTCAAAGCTTGATAGGGTTTTGATAAATCCTGATTGGGTTAAGTCTTTTCCCCAATCTGCTGCTAATGTTTGTGAACCTGGTATCTCAGATCATTCACCTATCCTGGTTCAGATTTTTCAGGAGACTAAGCCTAAAAGGCGCTTTAGTTTTCTAAATAGCTGGATTGCCCATCCAGATTACAACTGTATGGTGAAGCAAGCTTGGGAGAGTTACTCATCAGGTGCTCCTATTTTTAGGTTGTTCCATAAGCTAAAAGCTGTTAAAAAGGCTCTTATGAGTCTTCATTCTCAACACTTTACTGATATTTCTAGTAAGGTCAAAGATGCTAAGAAAAGCCTTATAGATTGTCAAAATAGCTTAAAGAGCCAGCCATTTTCTACTGCTCTTTTATCTCAAGAAAAATCACTATTGGACTCCTATTGCTTCTTAAAGAAAGCTGAGCTTAATATGCTTTATCAACGGGCAAAAGTGAAGCATCTTCAACAAGCAGACTGCTCATCCAAATATTTTTTTGCAAAAATTGCTGAGAGGAAACATCATCAAATGATTGGATCTATTAATGATCACAATGGAATTTTGAGAGAGGGAGTTAAGGAGGTCTCTAATGCATTCCAAAGCTACTACAATTCTTTGTTGGGACAAAATAAGCCTTTGGTTGGTTTTTTTCCTCCCAATTCTAAGTCGCATTATGAGAAGATGGATAAATTGGCTGATCCTGTGCAACTTGATGAAATCAAAACTGCTCTATTTTCCATGGACTCAAATAGCAGTCCGGGGATAGATGGTTTTTCAGCAGGTTTTTTCAAAGCATCTTGGCAGATTGTAGGAAAAGATTTATGTAAGGCTGTCCTAAGTTTCTTCAAGTCCAACAATATGCCTAAGCAAGCCAATTCTACTGTTGTCTCTCTTATTCCTAAGAAAAAGAATGCTACTTCTGTTCTGGACTACAGGCCCATATCTTGCTGCACTGTTTTCTACAAGGTTGTTTCCAAAATTTTAGCTAATAGATTGAAAGCTACTTTGCCTTCTATCATTGGTGGTGAACAAGCTGCCTTTATAAAAGATAGAAACATTTTCGATAACATCTTACTTTCTCAAGCTCTTGTAAAGGGTTATAGCAGGAAATTCCTAACCCCTAGATGCTTAATTAAGGTTGATATTAGAAAGGCTTTTGATTCTCTCCAATGGGGGTTTATTAATCAAATGCTTCTTCATTTTGGTTATCCTAATACTTTCATTCAGTGGGTCATGGGTTGTATATCCAGCCCTTGGTACTCTTTTAAGCTCAATGGGGAAATTTCAGGTTATCTTCAAGGTAAAAGTGGTATTAGACAAGGTGATCCTTTGTCTCCTTACCTCTTTGTTATGAGCATGGAAGTTCTGTCTCAGTCGTTAAGGGTGATTTGCCAAGAAGATCAGGTTTCTTTCCACCCTAAATGTTGTAAGCTTAACCTTACTCATCTAGTTTTTGCTGACGACCTCATGATCTTCACTAGAGGTGATGTTCCATCAGTTGATGCAGTTAAAGTGGCTCTACATAAATTTGCTGAGCTTTCTGGTCTTTATGCCAATACTGAGAAAACCTGCATTTATTTTGGAGGAGTCACTGATGCTGTACAAAAGGCAATTATGGATAACTTAGGATTCTCCAAAGGGACTTTTCCTTTCAGATATTTAGGCATCCCTCTATCTGAAACTAGAATTACAGTGGCTATGTTTGATGCTTTGATATTGAAGATTCAACATCATGTGAATCACTGGTCTACTAGCCTCTTGTCTCATGCTGGTAAAGCCCAGTTAATTAATTCTGTAATATTTGAAATTGAGAATTTCTGGTGTTCAAGTGTTTTGATCCCCAAGGCTGTGAGTAAAAGAGTTAACAAGATTTGTAAAGACTTCTTTTGGGGGATAAAAGAGACAGACAGGAAGCTAGTTTTCAAAAAATGGAAGGAGATTTGTTCTCCTTGGAGCGCTGGTGGATTTAACATCAAAGATATAGAGGCTTGGAATGCTGCTCTTATCTCAAAGTGGGTTTGGCAGCTCGCTGGAGAAGGGAATAGCATTTGGAGGCAATGGTGTCAAGTGTATGCTTGGAAGAATGAGAATGTTTGGACAGCTTCATCTAAGGAGCATTTTTCATCAGGTCTTAAGGGCATTCTTCATGTGAGAGATAAACTGATTCAGAATGCTGGTTCTGTTCCTGCAGCACAAATCAGTATTAATAACTGTGTAGGTTCCAAGTTCAAGGTCTCAAAGGCTTATGTTCTCTTTAAAGAGAAGCGATATTTTCCTTGGACGAAAGCAATTAGTAGTTCCTGTATAATTCCTAGCCATAGAATAACAATTTCCATGGCAGCTCAAGGGCAATTAGCCACTGTGGACCAGTTCTGTAAAAGGGGTTTTCATATGGTTAATAGGTGCATCTTATGTACTGCAAATCAGGAAACTAATAAGCACTTGTTTCTCAAGTGTCCCTTTTCTCAGCAGATTTGGATAGCTATCAAGGATTGGATGGACATATCTCTATCATTTCAGTCTTTAAAGGATATCTTGAATTGGATTTCTTCTCCTCAAAAGAGAAAGCATTGGAAAAATCCGTTGTTACAGGCAAGCATTGCAGCAGTGATCCATAATATCTGGAGAGAAAGAAACAAGAGAGTGTTTGCAGACAAGTATGCTACAGTGGAGACAGTTATTTCTCGAATTAAATTTCAAATTAAATCTCGCTTTGTTGATGATTGTAATCCTAAATATGATAGGATTAGAAGCCGGATTGTGTTGCTAGCTTAAGGTCTTATTAGTGGTTAGTTCTTTTTGCATTGAATTGTAATTTCACTCGATATGAATGAAATGATGATATTTCTTGCAACAAAAAAAAATTAAATAATAATAATAATAATAATATCTCTCTCTCTTTTCTCTCTCTAGGAGACGATTCTCCCGTCGACTTAATGATCCCGTCGGCGCCGAGGGGTAGGGGGAGGGGCCGACCACGGAAAAACTTCCGATCTGATGGTAATTCACAGGAGAGTTTGAAAGATACCAATTCAGAGACTTCACAAGAAGAGTTTACGACGATGGAGGGTCAAGATACGGGAAAACAGGGACCAAATGTTATTAATGATCTTATCGACCTAGCTCTACAATCAGTGATAAAGTTAGGTAGCAGTGCGGGTAAGAAATCTCAGGAAAACAGTAATGACAAAAAGAAGGAGGAACTGGGGAAACCCAGTGAAGCGATGAACAAGGAGGATCGGGGGAAACCTAGTGAAGCGATGAACAAGGAGGAAGTACCGCTGACTCAGGGGAAGGTGGAATCATCCTGGGCTGGTCGTGTTGCCTCTGCAAAACAAGGTATGGGTCTCTATTTTGATGAGTATTCTGCTGAAGCGGATGAAATTACTATTGAAATTAAGGATTATAAAGAAGAACTCAAACGATGGCAATTCACTCTCATGGGACATGTTATTGGGGCTAGACCTTCTTTGAAGCAAATGGTGGAGTTTGTAACAAAGAATTGGAGCCATGTTTCATCACCTGGAGTTCAGTATTTCAAGAAAGGTTGGTTTTCTTTTCGATTTGGGAGTAAGGAGTCTATGAATGAGGTGCTTAGGGGTGGACCATGGCAGGTTGGCATTCACTCTCTGATTTTGAAACAGTGGAGCCCTTCCTTCTCTACTGAGATGGAACGAATCTCCATGGTTCCAACATGAATTCTTTTCCCAGACCTAGACCCTTATCTTTGGACTGAATCAGTGCTCAGTAAGATTGCAAGTAAGATCGGGAAACCAATGTTTGCTGATTTGACTACTACATATAAGGAGCGCTTGTCATTTGCTCGAATAATGGTGGAGGTAGATGTCTCACAGGATTTGCCGGATTTTGTCACCATAAACATCCCTTTTTTGGGCAAATCGGTGCAGAGAATTACTTATGAATGGCTTCCATACTACTGCCATACTTGTTGTAAACTGGGGCATTTAAAAAATACTTGTAAGCTGGAGAAAAAGAAGTCTGAGGGAGTGAAGAAGCAAACTCAGAGATTTACTCCTGTTAAAAAGGTTGATAGAGGTATAGGTGATAGCATCCCAGATCCCAATCAGATAGATAAGGGTGAAGGACAGCTAGCTGAGGCTAAGTCCCTACATTCATCAGATGGATTAGGGAGGGATAATGAGGATACTCTGGACCCTGACTCGAACCTACTGGACAGATCAAAGGAAGACTATATAGTTCCAGACCCTAGTCTGCAACATCTGAACTCAGGCTCAGATGGATTAGGGAGAAATGAAGATGGGTTTTTTTCTGTACAAAAGCGTATTGGAGGTTCTACTCCCTCTAACAGATCTTCACTAAACTTAAGTAAAGGAGTTAAGTTGGAGTTGATGAAGTCTAATAGGTATGAACTACTTCAGCAGAATGATACCGAAGATTTGGATGAGGCAGAAGAAGAATTGGAGGGAGATTTCGGTCCAATAGTGAAAGATATCCCACCCCCACCTAATATTTAATGCAAATTGTTACATGGAATATTAGGGGAGGAAATGAGGAAATAAAGCAACACGCTGTCCTTTCTCTAATAAGGAATAGAGGTATTGATGTCTTGGGGTTATTAGAAACTCGAATAAAGGAAAAGAAAGCTTCTCTTATCATTAAGAATAAATTTAAAGCATACAAGGTTGCTGCTAATTATAATTCACACTACAACGGGCGAATCTGGCTGATTTGGAATCCAAGCACTGTTCGAGTAACTATTCTTGAGACTCATGCTCAGTTTATCCATAGCCATGTGCACCACTTTGCTACTGGTCTGGAGGCTTACATGACTGCAGTTTATGGCAAAAATGATGGTACGGAGAGAAAGGAACTTTGGCAAGCAATTAGTTCTTTTAAAGGAGTTCAGGAAGGATGGATTGTTATCGGTGACTTCAACATAGTTCAAAATCAACAGGAGAAGATTGGAGGCTCCCCCCCTGATATGAAAGATATGGATGATTTTAATGAATGCTTATTGGAGGCGGGATTGCAGGAGATTATAGGACAAGGTCAGGAATTCACCTGGACTAATAAACAACAACCGGAAGATAGGGTTTGGTCACGTCTTGATAGAGCATTGGTTAATAGAGGATGGATGCAATCATTTCCTCTCTCTTTTGCGACCTATTTAAGCCCAAACATTTCAGATCACTCGCCAGTCTGTGTTACTGTAATGTCGGCTGATAAGAAGGCTTATAATTTTAGTTTCTTGAACTGTTGGACTAAATGTCCACAGTATCAGGCTGTAGTTACTTCTGCTTGGGATTATCCTACGATGGGAACTGCAGGGTTTAATTTGTTTTCCAAACTCAAGAGGGTCAAGAAGGCGTTAAGGAAGATGCATAAGGATAATTTCACTCACCTCAGTAGAAGAATTTCTGAAACTAAAGCTGATTTAGATGATTGCCAAAAGCGTCTTTTGCATCATCCTTTCTCTGTTGACTATGCAAAGGAAGAGGTGGAATTACTAAAGACCTATAAAGCATTACAGGATGCGGAGCATAGTATTCTAAGACAAAGAGCAAAGATGGACAACATTATGAAAGGGGACGAGTCAACTAAGTACTTTCATGCGAGAATCAGGGAGAGAAGATGCCAACAAATTATAGGCTCTATTCAGGATAATAAGGGAAGGCTTAGAGAGGGACTGTTAGATGTGGCTACTGGTTTTATAGAATACTATACTGAGCTGCTTGGTACATCTCAAAAGGTTCAATCACTTTCTGATATTGTCATTAAGGGACCCAAGGTCTTAACAGAAGAATGGGATTCTATGATTAGGCTTCCCACTGAAGATGAAGTTAGGAAGGTTGTTTTTTGCATTGGTGAGGATAGAAGCCCTGGACCTGACGGGTTCTCTTCTGCCTTCTTCAAAAGCTCGTGGAATATTATTAAAGAAGACTTCTACTCAGCTATCATAGAATTTTTCCGGAAAAAGAAGATAATCAAGCAAGCCAACTCAACTTCTATTACTCTTATTCCAAAAAAGGATATTTGTCAATCGGTATTTGATTACAGACCAATCTCTTGCTGTAGTATTTTTTATAAAACCATCAGCAAGCTACTTTCTCTGCGTATCCAACAAACACTTCAATATTTGGTTGGTTTCGAGCAAGCTGCTTTTATCAAAGGACGGAGTATTCATGAAAACATTGTGTTATCTCAAACTTTGGTGAAAAATTATGGAAGGAAATACTTAACCCCACGATGTCTGATGAAAATAGATCTCAAAAAAGCATTCGATTCCATTCAATGGGACTTCATTGGTACCCTTCTCAAAGAGCTTAACTTCCCTCCACTATTTATTGATTGGGTAATGGCATGTATTACAGGCTCTTGGTTTACCTTAAAATTAATGGAGCAAATCATGGGTTCTTTAAGGGAAGAAGTGGTCTTCGTCAAGGATGCCCGCTCTCCCCCTATCTGTTTGTATTGAGCATGGAAGTGCTTTCTAGGCATCTCAGAAATATCAACCAGCAACCTCATGTCTCTTATCACCCGAAATGTTGTCAACTTAGGCTTAATCACATGGTGTTCGCGGATGATCTGATGATCTTTACTAGAGGTGATAGTCCCTCTGTGGTAGCAGCTATGAGAGCGTTGGAGACGTTTGCCTCAGAATCTGGTCTGCAGGCAAATAAAGATAAAACTCATATTTTCTTTGGAGGAGTTAGCACGGAGATTAAAGACCTTATTATGAGCGAAACTGGGTTTGGACAAGGAGAATTCCCTTGTCGATACCTAGGCTTACCTCTTCATTCCGTGAATAATAGGCTGGAACAGTATCAGGTACTTCTCAATAGGATTCAGACTAAGATTGTTTGCTGGTCTTCTACCCATCTGACCTATGCTGGCAGGCTCCAATTAATTACCTCCGTAATTTTTGGTCTTACTAATTACTGGTGCTCTAATGCAATCTTTCCTGCTAATGTCATGAAACGAATAGACCAACTTTGCTTAAGGTTTTTTTGGACAGGAAACTACAATAAGGTGAGAATGGTTTTCAAAAAATGGTCAAGCATTTGCCTACCTTGGGCAGAAGGAGGACTGAATGTTAAATGTTTAAAAACGTGGAACAAGGCTCAAATATCTCACTGGCTCTGGAAAATTCTAAGCAACAACACTGGTCTTTGGAGAGACTGGCATCAGAGGTATATGCTCCGTAATCAAGACATTTAGACTATTAAGACGAAGGAGACACATACATCCACTTGGAAAAGTGTTCTCAGAATCAGAGACGAGATTCTTCAGGTGAGTGGAAGCATTGCTGCTGCTACTAACCTTGTACTTAGCTGGACTAGCATTAACTCCTTTAATATAGGGGCTGCTTATGAATGGTTTAGACAGAAAGAGCAGATGACTAGATGGATGGTCCGATTTAAAGGCAAAGGAATCATTCCTAAACACAGAATTATCCTAACTCTAGCTGGGCAGAAAGCTCTTGCTACGCAAGATAGATTGCAAGCTAGAGGTTTTCACATGGCAAGTAGATGTGAGTTATGTCAACAAGGGTACGAGTCTGCCAAGCATTTATTCTTTGGTTGCTTATATTCGAGGCAGGTTTGGCAACATCTGTTAAACTGGATGCAAATCACTGGAAGAGGTTGGAATTTAGACAAAGAGTTGAACTGGTGCACTGCTCGTCAAAGGAAACATCACTGGAAGAACCAATGGTTCAGGAGTACTATAGCTGCTGCTGTTTATTGGATTTGGATGGAGCGCAATGCAAGAATTTTTTCTAATATTAGAACTTCCATTGACAATCTAGTAAGTCGTATCAAGTTTGAGGTTGGAACCAGACTTCGTGTTCAAGGAATTGATCTATCATTGAAGCAATTGTTGAATTGTACTACAGTATGTTGAGGATTTACCTTTCGGTTTATCTTTCGTGATGCTTGACCCATACATCTTTTTGAATTCTGGATACTACGGAACAACCGGTCATCCAGAATTCGGAACCGAAATTGGGACCTATGGATACAACGGAACAACCGGTCATCCAGGTTCAGGGGTGAGATCTGAGCTCAGGGTACTACGGAACAATCGGTCACCCTGAGTTCCAATAACTCTATGATAGTGGGCTTGGCTGAGGTGGAAATCTTGAGTTAGAAGGGGAGAACCAGAGTACAACGGAACATCCGGTCACTCTTTTCCACAGGAGGTTCTCTCTTTCTCTTGGGTGGTGTGAACATATGCTAAAACAGTAGGCAGAAGCAGCAACTAGTAGCGAAGACTCAGTCTGTTTCTTTTATTAGTTAATTGATGTATATTCTTATAGGATGGAGGTCGAAATAGAGGAGTAACACATAGCATATTTAGTGGATATATCTTTTGTAAGAGCTTAGTCTCATTTTTTTAATAATATGAGGCATACTTTCTTGCAAAAAAAAATAAAAAATAAAAAATAAAAAATAATAATAATAATAATAATAATAATGTTTGATTCATCAATAAAATTCAAAAAAAATAATAATAATAATAATAATAACAATAATAATAATAATAATAATAACAACAACAATATAAACTCTGTCCTTTCTCTCTTTAGGGAAGCTCTCTCTAGCGATCGCCATTAACGAACATGACAAGTTTAGTGACAACAGGAAGAGGAAGGGGAAGGCCTCGGAAAATAATACAGAATGAAGCGTAAACTCAAGAAGCGTCCATTGATACTGAAATTCACAACAACCGCTCATCAATGGAGGAGAAAACAGAAACCCGAAGCAAAGAAAATTCGGGAATTTCGAATATCAACGACCAGATTCAGCGTGCGTTCCAATCTGCTTCAGGATCGAAAACTAAGGAGAACTCCAAGAAGTCTGGGATTGAAAGTGAAGTAGTCCTAAATGCCGCAGGAGAAGAACCTGGTAATCAGATTGCGAAGGAAATTGCAGAGGATTCCATTCCTGTAATTCTTACGGAGAAACCGGAATTGAAATCTTGGTTGCATAAGGCTAAGGAGACCAAGGTAGGGATGGGACTCTTTTATGACGAAAGTAGTGCCAATTCAATGGAAATTGACATTGATGCTGAAGAGTTTGAGGACGAACTAAAGCTATGGAAGTACACACTTATGGGAAACATTCTTGGAGCCAAACCATCTCTTAAGCAACTAACCGACTTTGTTGCCAAGACATGGAGCCATGTTAGGCAACCAGTGGTCCAATATTTCAAACGGGGTTGGTTTTCATTCCGATTTGGATCCCAAGAAGACATGGATACAATCCTTAGGGAGGCCCATGGAGGTTAGGGAACCATACGATCGTTCTGAAAGTATGGAGCCCTTCTTCTCACAGGAAATGGATCGAACATCTATTGTTCCTGCCTGGGTCATCCTACCAGACTCAGACCCCTTCATGTGGACAACTCCAATTTTAAGCAAAATAGCGAGCAAAGTGGGGAATCCCATGTTTGCAGATAGTGCAACTACATTAAAGGAGAAGAATTCTTTTGCCAGGATAATGATTGAGGTTGATGTCTCGAAAGAACTTCCTAATACTGTCACCATTAATACTCCATACTGTGAAAAATCAGTGCAACGCATTGATTATGAATGGTTGTCGTTCTACTGTGTGGGGTGTGGCAAATTAGGCCATCTACAGGGTAGTTGCAAATGGGATTGAAAGAAAGTCACTTCTAGAAATGGAATGGTGCGTAAAGTTACTCACTATACGCCAAAGAAGAAAGAATCTCCAGGGATAGGTGGTACCTCAGTGGTGAACAATGGTGTCGAGACGAAGCCTGACCCAGTAGTTCACCCAATTGTAATGCACTCAGGACCCCTGGAGGTTGAGCACCATGGAGGCTTACTTGCTGGCTCAGGACCCCACGTGCTAGGCGTGGATGCAACGGGTGAACTTGAGAAGGACAGTAAGGAGGTGGGCTCTGGATGCGTGGAACTAGGCCATCATCCTCCTACTGATTTGATTCCTGGGTTTGTTTCCGTGGCTAAGCGCTCAGGATGCAGTGGGTTAGGCTCAAAGGCGAAGGGATCCATCAGAAAGCTCGAGAAGTCGGGATCAAGGGTGGATGATGGGGAAGAACTAACTCTCCTTCACACACCTAATAGATTTGCTATCTTACAGCAGGAAACTGGGGTTGAGGTAGAAGATTCAGAAATAAAGGTTGAGGGTGATATGATCCCTAATGAGGAACATGTTCCGCCTAACAAAACTCAATGAAAATTGCAAGTTGGAATGTTAGAGGGGGGAATGAGATTGTTAAACAAAAGGAGGTATTGAGGTTAATTAAAATTAACAGGATCGATGTATTAGGGCTTTTAGAAACAAGAGTTAAAGAGCATAGCAGCCAGAAAATTATTAGAACTATGTTCAAGGGATATGATGTGAGATGTAACTATGAATGTCATTATAATGGCCGCATTTGGTTAATTTGGAACCCTGGCACCACGAGGGTCAATATTATCCAAGTACATGAGCAATTTATACATGGTAAAGTCCAGAATTATGCTAATGGGAAGGAGTTTTTTTATGACAATAGTATATGGAAGGAATAAGGGTAATGACAGATCTGCACTTTGGGAGGGGATTAAGGGAATCAGCAACAATGTTCAGAGCTGGGTTGTGTTAGGTGACTTTAACATAGTAAGGAACGAACAAGAAAAGATTGGAGGCATGCTGCCTGATAAGGGAGATATGAATGATTTCAATAACTGCATTTTGGACAGTGATCTAGATGAAATGATAGGACAAGGATGTGAATATACATGGACTAATAAGCAGGAACCAATATCTCGAGTTTGGTCTAAATTGGACAGAGTTTTAATTAATGAGGGGTGGGCAACATCCTTTCCTGATTCTCATGCTTGCTTCCTGGAGTCAGGTATATCGGATCACTCCCCTATTTTGATTTCTCTATCACTAGATGCAAAAATAAAGGCTAGCTTTAGCTTCCTTAACTGCTGGATTAAGCATCCTCAGTACTTTTCGATTGTAAAAGCTGCTTGGAGAAAGAAAGTAAATGGGACTGCAGAGTTCAAACTATTCAAAAAACTTAAGAATGTTAGAAATGCACTAAAAATCTTCACTTTCTCAATTATACATGCCTTGATAAGCGAATTAATGAGGTGAGTAAGGAATTGGAGGAATGTCGAATTGCACTTCAAAGAGACCCTTTTTCGCTGGAACAAATTAGAAGGGAGCAAGAATTGTTGGACAAATATAGAGAACTTAGACAAGCTGAACTTAGCATTCTGCAGCAGAGGTCTAAGATGGATAATCTAGCCTATGGGGATGAATCTACCTCTTACTTTCATGCACGAATTAAGGAGAGAAGAAAGCAGCAAGTGATTGGTAGTATAATGGACAACAATGGCAGTCTAAGGGAAGGATTACAAGAGGTTGCTCAGGGGTTTCAAGATTACTATGGAAAGCTTCTAGATGAATCTCATTCCACCACTGCTCTTAACACTGACTCTATGGACACGGGGAAATTAGTAAATGAAACATGTTGGGAGCAGCTACTTAACATACCTATAGAGGATGAAATCAGGAGTGTTCTGTTTGCCATAGGGTCGGATAGAAGTCCGGGGCCAGACGGGTTTTCATCAGAATTTTTCAAATCATCATGGCATATTATCAAAGAGGATTATTGTGCTGTAATTCGGTATAAGATTTCAGACCTATTTCATGTTGTTCAGTATTCTATAAGTCGGTGAGCAAACTTCTGACGAGTAGACTCAAAGTAGTAATGCAAGACTTGATAGGACCTGAGCAGGCAACCTTTGTTCAGGAGAGGAGCATTCAGGAAAACATTGCTTTGTCGCAATCCCTTATCAAGAGCTATGGGAGAAAATATATTACTCCTAGATGTTTGATGAAGATAGACCTTCGAAAGGCCTTTGATTCCTTGCAATGGAGCTTCCTTGAGCAAATGATGAAGGCATTTAAGTTTCCAAATCAGTTCATAAATTGGGTTATGCAATGTATTAGAGGATCTTGGTTCTCTATTAAAGTATGTAAATGGAGAGACTCATGGGTTTTTTAAAGGGGGAAGTGGGGTTAGGCAAGGGGACCCCTTGTCGCCCTACCTTTTTGTACTTAGTATGGAGGTCCTGTCAAGAAGGCTGAGGCAAATTGTACTACAACCAATGATCTTCTATCACCCTAAGTGTTGTAAACTCAAACTAAATCATCTTGTGTTCGCCGATGATCTGATGATCTTTACAAGAGGAGATAACCCATCTGTGCAAGCTGCAGTTGATGCTTTAGAAAGATTTGCACCGGAGTCAAGCTTGCAAGCTAATAAAGATAAAACGAGCATCTTCTTTGGAGGGGTAACTGATTCAGTCAGGAATTAATTCTGAGGGGAACAGGGTTTCAGCAAGGTTCCTTTCCATGTCGTTACCTTGGTTTACCTCTTAACTCTACCAGCAATAAGATGGAGCAATATGGAGCACTCATAAGTAAGATACAACACAACATTCTCAGCTGGTCTTCAAAATTACTCACATATGCATGTAGAGTTCAACTTTTGAATTCGGTAGTGTTTGGTCTGACCAGTTATTGGAGCGCTAATACGCTCTTCCCAATTAATGTAGCTAAAAGAATTAATCAAATTTGTAAGGACTACTTTTGGAATGGAAGTAGGGAAGGCCACCGTATGGTTTATAAAGGCTGGAAGAGCATCAGTGTGCCTTGGCAGGAAGGAGGGTTCGATATTAAAAACTTGGTGTCATGGAATAGAGCCTTAATGGGTCACTGGCTTTGGAAAATTTTAAATGATAAGAAGGGGAATTGGGCTAGATGGCAACAGAATTATATCCTTGGTGCTGAAAGTATATGGAAAATTCAGAAGAAGGAAAGACATACATCCACATTCAAAAGCATCCTCCAAGTTAGGGATGAGATCCTTAATAGGACTGGAGGAGAGGAGGAAGCAAGACTGTTATGCAATAGCTGGAGTAAGGAAGGCAAATTCAAGGTTGGACTGACATATGACTGGTTTAGAGAGAAGCACCCTAAAATTCCTTGGATGGCCAGAATGAAAGGGGTGTTCTTGGTCCCGAAACACAGATTCATATTAGCAATGGCAGGTTAAAGCAATCTAGCTACAACAGATAATATGCAAAGAAGAGGGATGTATATGGTTAATAGATGCGTCTTGTGTAAACATGAAAGTGAAACCCATCAGCACTTGTTCTTCTTGTGTTCGCTTTGGAGACTGATTTGGCAGCATCTATTGAATTGGATGCAAATTACAGGGAGAGGCTACGATTTGGCTACTGAATTGCAGTGGGGAACGAGCAGGAAAGTCCAGAAGCATTGGAAGAATGCTTGGTTTAATGCAAGCATAGCTGCAGCAGTTTACAGTATTTGGCAAGAGAGGAATAGCAGACTATGGCAACACAGCACGATCATATAAAAGTATTGTAGGGCAGATAAAATTTGAAGTATTCACAAGGCTTAATAGCAGGAAAATAGACTTAGCTCGGCAACAACTATTACAGTAGAGGGTTTGATTCGTTGAGTCTTTGTAAACTCTAGGGGATATATCTTTTGTAAGAAACCTGTTTCTTTTCTATTAAAAAGGGGCATAATCTTTCTTGCAAAAAAATAATAACAATATAAATAAAGGGTTGTTTAAGCATTTAATATCTGCCACATGGTAAAAAATTAAATACTCAAATAACTCTTTTAACTTTTTATATATATAGATTGGAAAACGATTCTCTTATTGGTTAGTGCTCTTCATGATATACGTCGGGTTTCTGAGTCTTTCGTTTCCTTCTCCCGTAGTCATACGAAACGGGAAGGTAATACGGTTGCTCACTTAGTAGCGAGACTTTGTCATTCTATGGGTGATGAAATTGTACCGAACTCTTATTTTCCACAAATCATTTTGGACTTAGTGGCAATTGATCTAATAGAAATTTGCACCCGATTTTCAAAAAAAAAAAAAACGTCCAACACAAGGGATGGAGAGGAGCCGAAAGGTATCCAACGTCATTCCTACTACCGGTTATTACTCCATCTAACATCAATCGCGACTCCACACTCCCTTATCTTCTTGGAAGCCATGAGCAGCAGCAGCAGCAGCAGCTTATTCGTATCAAGTAGTAGTAGCTTGTTGAATGTCGGGGGGCTTTATCCAAGATGGAAGCGCTACTGCTTCACAACTCCCGCACTTACATGCCCTCCCCCACCTTCCCGCCGCCATCGCCGTCGCCCATCCCTCATTTGCATGGCTGTACTGCTTTTCCCCCTTTCCTTTCCTTTCCTTTCCTTTCTAATAATTTAACGATTTCTTCATTGTTTCCAGGAGCCGTATCTGATTACCAAATTGGAATCTGCTGAGAAGACCTGGAAAGAATTATCCGTATGAATTTCATCTCATTTCATTATCTATTACCCACTTTTACTGAGTTTTTGTTGGTGTCTTCTCTAACAACAACGAATTAGCTTAAGTACATTCCCTAAACCCTGAAACTGAAGCATACTTACAATTGGCAGGCATCTGGACCTTTAAATTCAACAATTTTCTCCACATTTCTTGATACTTAATTAAACCCAAGAATAAATTTTGACTGGAAAGTCAGTTTGGAGTTAAGAGAATTGGATTTTACTACTCGTACATGGTTAAGGACTTCTCACTATAGCAGCTTGCTAGATTAGTTCGCTGTATATGCTTTTGTATTTAAATTCAAAATTCCCGAGACAGGTGAAGCTTGCTGACCCGGATGTTATCTCAAATCCCAGTGAATACCAAAAGCTTGCTCAGTATATGTCAGAACTTGATGTGGTATGCACGGTTCTATAATTTAAATGTTATTCCGTACTTGTTAAAAACTTAATCCTAGTTCATGTCTGAAATCTTTTTCTCTTATAAACAAATATTCAGGTCATCACAACATTTGGAAATTTTAAGGAGTGTGAGAAGCAATTAGAAGAGGCCAAAGGTATTTCCTTTCCAGATCTTCAAATTTGATATGAACTTCCAATGTCACAGATTGCTAAAACTCGTTTGTTTTGCCAGTATTAACCAAGGAGGAGGGCATTGATGAAGATATGGCACAAATGATTGCAAGTGAAGTTGAGACTTTGACCAAACAACTCCAAGAGCTTGAGGAGAAGCTAAAGGTATGCCCCTCTACGGCTTTACACCAATCCTCAACTTCCAACAGGGTTGGAAATGTCTTCTGTTTTTGTATATTTCCTTCCCTTTCTTAGCAGTTTTTAAAGGCTAAAGCTATTGTTGATTCTCTTCAAAATCATTTAACATATATTTTGCCTTACTTCTTTGAAATACTTTATTTCTAACTATTTGAACTGTGAACAGTTGCTGCTTCTTCCGGCTGATCCTCTTAATGATCGGAATATAATGCTCGAAGGTAAAATATAAAATTTTCAAGGGTGTGCTCTTTTCAACTAAGTTTTACCTATTTTTGTATGTTTAGACAAGTACGATGACGAGGCTATCACAACCTTGTAAAAGTACAATTTGAGTGAAGCTAATTAACAATAAGATTACCAAGTTAATTAACAATTAGATTATCAATTTAATTAACGACTTAATTAACAATTATCAATTTATTTCAATTAACAAATTAATTTATTAACAAATTATTTGTAAGTTAAGTAATAAAAATCAAAAATAATTTACAAAAATAAAGTAAATGAGATTAAGTTAGAAAATGCAAACAAAGGGTGGATAATTCCGGAGATAGCTATCGAATAACGATATTCGATAGAATATACCACCTCCATTTTTTTGATTTCTTCTAACTTCTCTATTATATGGGTGAAGTATTTTAATGAAGTGAGAAGAAAATAAGAAAATGGAGGGAGTAATTAATCTATTGTGTGATTCATTTTCAGTACGAGCTGGAACAGGGGGAGATGAAGCTGGAATATGGGCTGGTGATCTTGTAGGTACATCTCTTTTCTCCTATGATGTGTCTACTTCTGTTTCTTGGTTTGAAGATATGTGCACTTAGGCTGGACAGAAAGCATGTTGCTTCATGTAGTGTATCATTAATATCACCTATGTGAGTAGTTCGAAGGGATCTTTTGGGAAATATATCTAAAAATATATTACTAAACTGTGTTGGACACGCCAGATTCCAGATGTGTCCCGTGTCCGACATGACACGTGGTACACACGACTACACGACACGACACGTGGTAGACACGACACTGACATCCACAGGAGAGGGAGAGAAATAAAAAGATGACCCACTTGGGCGTAATTGATGGGTAAGTGTTGGCCATAAAAGCAACAAAAAATGTCGCTAATCTTCACGTGAATTTTATCTCTTCTTTGTCCATTTTTAAAAGTTTTAAATTTATAGTTTCAATCTTGCATAACTTTTGTAAAGAGCGATTTGTCAAGTCGTGTCCACTTTGTTCGTCAAGAGTCAAGACACTCCATAAAAGTATATTAGCTTCATAAATTTATGAAGTGACTTGTTGTTGCAGTCAACGAGTTTGCAAATATTTATGTATTATAGGTGCACATGTATGAAAAATACAGTGAACGGAATTCATGGAAGTTTACGCCAATATCATTCTCAGAGGTAAACATTTTTTTCAGTCTGAATTTTGATTAGTCATTGTATACAATGACAAAGTCCTGTTATGGTAAAGGCTGAAAAAGGTGGATACAAGACATTTGTGATGGAGATAAAAGGAAATCGAGTGTATAGCAAATTGAAATACGAGTCTGGTGTGCATCGTGTTCAACGAGTTCCTCTGACAGAAACCCAAGGCCGTGTGCACACGTCAACTGCAACTGTGGCTATCATGCCTGAGGTATGTTTCTTTTGATCTAAATTTTGAGTCAGCTATCTTGAACTACTGCAAACTCCTACTCTATATTTCTGGTCTTTAGATAAATGTAAATTAAAGAAGCTTTATCAAGCAGATCTTTATTTGATATATTTGACCACTTATAAAAAGTTCTCTTGGAAAAATGTGGAGAAACCAATGACATAGAAAGCACCTAAAGCTTCTGCTTATCGTCTATCATGATACCAACCTTTCCTTCATGCTAACTTTTTTTTTTCTTCCCTTCCACTTTCTTCCTATTTTTCCTTAAGGTTTTCCACCACTTGCCCTCCAGTATCACTTTTTTCGCCATATTTCTTTTTCTCCCCTTTTTTGTGTCTAGTTTTTCTTGGGGGTTGTTAAATCATTCCTATCATTTACTAATATCATACACGGTTATTCCAACTTTGCCCCTCTCACTTGTACCCTTTGCGGCTCTACCATTCAATTTTACAGGGAAAACTGGAAAAGGAAACAGTGACATGAACGAACCACCAGCCCCCAAAAATGTGAATGAATTAAAAAATCATTTAAAGCTCGGTATTGCAATTATTGAATAAATAATACAAATATACAATACAATTACTTAAAAAGAATTAAAATAAATAAAAGTAAACCCAAAGCCACGCCCAGCCCCCTCCCCCAGCCCACCACCTGATCAGGACGCCCCCGTCGTCGGCCTACTATAACAACCCGGTCCAACCACTCGCCAACCACCTACATCACCACCCAACACCCAACATACACCAACTGACCACCACCCGCCATCTCAGCCTACCAACAACCACCCCACACCCAACCCCATAAGAAGTTCCCTGTTTGTTCTTTAAAAATGTGAATCGTCTATATCTCTTTTTTATGATTCTCTCTTTCCAGGCTGATGAAGTTGACGTTGTTATTGATCCGAAAGATATTGAACTTACTACAGCAAGATCGGGAGGCGCTGGAGGTATCATTGGATGTACTTTTATCTGTAATATAATCAGGTCATAACACTATTGGATATGGTTGATAATATCTGCCATGATACAAAGCTTAGCCAAAGTATCAAGGTTTTGAAGCTATCACGACCATATTTTGAGCCCATAATCACCACATTATCTAGCAGTCTCAGGCCGAGATTTAATGCTATGCCATCAGTTTTTGATTTTCAGCGCATTCTTTTTCTTTTTCTGTTAATCTAATATTATCTATTATCTTAGCATTGGGTGTATTCATGCAATTATGTTATTCTTCAGGTCAGAATGTCAACAAAGTGGAAACAGCTGTGGATCTTTTCCACAAGCCTACAGGAATTCGTATTTTCTGTACAGAAGAAAGGACACAACTTCGAAATAAAAGTCGTGCTCTTCAATTACTGCGTGCGAAATTGTATGTGATTGACTTTTAGATCTGGTTATGTTTAGTATACTTTTTTACTCTAGAAGTGCTTCCTTTTGAAGGATAATTTGTTGCACTTGGTCCTGTTCTTTCTAACCTTTTTAGTGCAATTCTTCAATTAAGTTCAGCCCCACCATTCAATTCAATTCAGTTCAATCCCACCGGACTTTGGGTCCTATTTCAACTCATTTTGGAAAGGAAACAGGTTCTTACAACTGGGACCTGAGATCACTTCTCTCCTACCTCATGCCCCAATAATTCTTCTGGTTGAGGAGATCAGAAAAGTCAGGAGCTTAGTTGTGTGTTCTAGTTGTGTTTTTGCTTCTTGAAGCTGACTGCTTTTAGAACCCAAACAAACAATTTTTTTTAGTACTGTAGGTTTTATTTTGGTGGCTAAGATCTCTACAACATCAGCTCCAAAATACTCTCAGGCTCTACTTCTGGTGCTACTTTCAAATGGTTGATAATAATTAACACATACGGAGTACAACATAAAAGTAAAACAAAAGCGACATAATTGGATGGAAGAAAACTTGACATTGATAATCTAGATACGATACATTCCTCATGGGGAAATAAAGAAGAAAGAGGGAGTTTATAAGAGGAACAAATTACAAAAAAAGAGGACGGGGGTTTGAACCCCCGCGAATCCCCAAAACCCACTAGTATTAACCACTGAGCAACTATCACTTTACTAGCTTTTGTGGTGCGCTTACAATATTCGTGAACTGTTTTTTTTTGGATAGTTTGTTTTCAAGAACCTAAGGGTGCGGTCTTGAGGTGCCATGTGCATCCCTAGGTCCGTCCCTTGTTGTATGGGAGAGAGTATATTATTGTCTCGGTGATTTGCAGGTATGAAATGAAAGTTCGTGAGCAGCAAGAACAGATAAGGAATGAGCGGAAATCACAGGTTTGATGTCCAAACCATATCTGAATTATCTTTTACTAAAATGTAGTAAGGCGGAATAATGTTTACTACTCGTATATAAGATCATTTTACTTGGTTGCTAGTAGAGGTGACAAATGGGTAAATTAAGTCTTGTCATTTCGGATCTACCATACATTTCGGGCAGGTTTGAGTCATTTGTGGACATTTTTGCATTGGTTTCATGTCAATTTCAGATGTTTTGTTGTTGAGTCCATTTTCGGGTATGGTCATATTGGGCCGGTTTGTTTTTGGGTCATTGTTAAACCACTTTAATTAGTAGTAGTATTAATTTGACTAACAAGTAACAAAAATATACTCCATATTACATAATTAAATATTTATTACTCCATATAGAGCATTCTAACCAATGAATTTTTTATTTTGATGGATGTGATATTAAGGACTTAATACTAGTCATCTCGGGTCATACTAGGTCACTTTAGAGTTTAGACCCATTTCAAATCGGTTGGTTTTGGGCTGGTCACCTTGGGCCGGGTCAACTTTTGGTCAATCAAGGTTTGCGTTAGTTCAATTCAATTTTGGGTCATATTTAGATGAGACAATTTCAGGTCTCAAGTAGCCTTATTGGGCCACGTCATCTGTGCCACGTCTAGTTGCAAGACGTCCTGCTTTGAATGATAATACCATTCTTTCCACAGATATGGTAGTGTCTGATCTTTGGTTCACGACAAAATTTCCTTCTGTTTTTCGTGTCTTAAATACTATATAAGAGAGAAGAGACCGTGATTTCTTAGTCCAGGCTGAAATTTTAGGAGCCGTATAAATTTGGTCCGTTCTTAAAACTATTCTACAAACAGTTAACTTGCAATTATCGTGGCTGTTTAAGCCTAAAACCCAAGTTTTTCATTAGCTTGTTACTGTCTTTTTGTATTGTGATTCCCATGAGATGGGAGGATAGAGTATTGAGCATGTAGGTAGGTGCTCCATGGTTCACTATTACTGGAGGGCAGAGGAAATCTTTTTTATGTGCTACTCTGCTGTTTGGCTTTTAGAAGGGGCATGTGATGTGTGTGGTTTGCACCATGTGGTTTAGTCCGATTTTGGTTTTGGTAAGACCATGACAGTGGCAAGGCTAGATTAACTGAGACAACACCAGTCTGTTATACGGAGTATTTGTTTTGTTCTATTTTAAAAAAATGGAGAAATTACTTGGCTGTTGATCTAGGCACTCAGAGATAAAAAGGACATGTCTGAATATATATTACGGAGTATGTCCTAAGATTAATGGTGGTAATTTAGTGGGATGATGCATTTGCACGGGTCAACCAGCTGCTTTCATTATGCCGTTGTTTAGATTTCTCATGTGCTGTTGCATATGCTAGGTTGGTACTGGTGCTCGGTCTGAAAAGATCAGGACATACAATTACAAGGTTGGTTGACAATCACTCGATCTTTCCTATGTAATTTCTTCCTCCAGTATTAAATATTTCATTGTTGTCATGATAAGAATTTGCGGAAACGATTTAATGACAGTATTGATTTGTGTGAGTTTAGGTAAAATAAACCAAGAGAGAACACAAACAGACAAAAACAACAAGGATATTTGCTTAAGATATACCTATATCTCGAACAATGGGGTGCTAGTTCCTAAAGTCCTAAAGACCTATTTAGTAAATAATGTGAGTTGAAGTACTCAGCTCGAAAGATTGGTGACCAAATTCATCTATTTGTATTGCTTTATTTCTTGACTGAATTGAATTAATTATAATGAATACAATCTAGGCTATTTATAGCTAGATAATACGTACTCCGTAGTACTTAGCTAATTACCAGAAGAAGGGGAATTAAACTCACACCTGTTTCAACACAAATTACACACGTAATAGTATTATTAAACCCCTAATTACACTCATACATAAAAATGGGTAATATTATCATAATTCTACTAGAAACAATAATGAAACCCTGGCTAGAATTAGGTTATTACAAAGCAACAATAATTAGGAAAGTTAGTCTCAAGCAAAATAAATAGGAAAGTAGTTGACAAAATCCACACGCCTCCGGCCTCCTTGTCTTTTCACGCGTGCCTTGCGTTTGCTTGCTTTTCAAGTAACGTTTTGTTTTCTTAAAATTGCTAGGAGTCCAACACCTTCACTTGACTTTGAACCGATCTTACTTTTCTTCCCGTGTAAATTTCGACAGCTCAATTTAAAACTATTATATCTCCTTCATACTTAACTAAATCAAGCGTACGACCACTTGTTGAAAAGATGAGATCTTGTACTTTCTTCTCCAACCACGTTTTTCATGTATCAGCTCGTCCAATGCGTCCATTGATGAAATAGCATCATGTCAAAAAAATAATCTTAGAGGAAAGTAGAATTCCAATTTAAGGCTTACTCAAGCACTGTTTCATGGCCCTTGTGTTCCCTACAAGAGCAATTTTCAATTCCTATATCTAACCATTGATAGCCGATTTTACTCACAATAGATGACTTTTTGCCAACTTTGGATAACATAGTTCACAATGTAATTTTTTCTTGCATACCAGCTAAATAGTGATGGTTGATATGAATCTTTCTTTCAGGACAATAGAGTGACGGACCACAGGTTGAAGATGAATTTTGAGCTTACTTCCTTCCTGAATGGGGATATAGAGACAGCTGTCCAGGTGCCTTTCTTGATTAAACTTTCACATCTCATTTCTTATCATACCGTGTTACTAAGAGTAAATTCAGCTTACAGTAACAGTCTAACTATAAGCTCTAATATCATCTGGAAATTTTTAGTCGGTGTTTAATTGATATGAATTTTTGGCAACGTAAGAAGCATAACCTCCTAAACATTCAAAACACGATCATCCAAATCCCCCAATTTTTTTCTTAGGTCTATTGAGAACACTAGATTTCGTAGTTATTAGAATGTAGAAACTCTGTTATTGTAATGAATAACTTGTCTTATTCAATAGGGATGAAACTCAAATACAATCATTTTTTCAATGTTTTGTTTAATTTTTAGGGTTATTTCACATAAATAATCTCAACTATGAGCGGTCTCAAAATAATCTAGACTTCATTTAATCTCATAACAAGCCCTATTATTGACACCCATTTCTCATAATGTACTTGCTCAATTTCTGACCTGTTATTCTAGGCTACAAACTAGTTACGAGTAAAAGAGACTTTGATAAATTATTAAAAACACATTTCAAGCACCAGCACGCACTTCATGTCTTCACCATCAATCCATCATCAAGCAATTACCACCATTTAAAATTAAATAACCACAACTCCACTTCCATGATCAATCTCAAAATCCATCCCACAAATTCAACCCAATTTTAGAACCACCAAAATTGACCGATCCGACTCAATTTCCGAGCACAAATGGAGCAACTTGTTCCTTCAATGGACCACCAGGGCGCACCACGAACCACCAACAATCACGGTGGAACTCTGTTAGCCACCAGTGGTTCTCACACCGGCTAGATGGCAGAAATTGGTGCCTGGTGATTTTTTTCGTGAAGGAGTGAGCTCTCCAGTGTGGCGACGGTGGTCTAATTTGGACTGATGGGCGGTGGATGAATTGGAGGTTGTAATGGATATGGTGGAGGGAGCGTGTTGATTTCTGGGCTGCTTCAATGGCTGCCTGTGAGGATGGAGTTTTTTTTTTTTTGGGTAATTACTACAGTAGTTAAATTATTTTTGATTTTTTTTAATTGTAAGTGACCTGCTGAACAAGTATTAGGTTACCGGATCTATTATGAGTAGATAGAGTTAAAAGTATGACTTATTCTGAGATTACATAAAATTGAAATTACTATAAGAAGATGGTCCATAGTTTGGATTATTTACGTGAAATAACCCTACTTTTTATCTTCTTAACATTCTAATTATCCAACATTTCTTCAAAAATACCTTATTCTAAATGATTCACAATACAAATCAATCTTAAGCAATTAATTTACATCCTACAACAACAAATCATTTTGAGGCTTTGTTTTTTAGCATCTTCCCTGTGCTTCAACACGATTGAACAACCTTCAATTGCACGGCTTTGGAAGAACATCGAACATATCTCACCTAACAGAAAACAACAAAACCTCACTGAAAGAAACAAAAACAAAAAAGAGGGTGTAAGTTGAAAGTAAAACCATGCCACTAATCAAATACATAACCAACTATTAGTATTGGAATAACTGTAACAATACTATAAAATAACTAGATATTTCAGCGAAATAAAAGCATACTCCATCAGAATAGAGTAATAACTACACAAAATTGAAAAACAATAATCACATTGGAATAACTAAAACAACATAATAAAATAATTGGTTATTTCAGAAAAATAATAATGTACCAAAAACAAAATATTCTTGCTCAGAAACACTGTAATATGTAGTTATTTCAACGCTCATATTCAAGTATTTCACTGTTCATATTCAAGTATTCCGATATTGCAACTCATATTGGGACTCACGGAACTCTAAAATATAGGGGGAGTGGATTCACGATATCCCTACACTTTTGTATTACGGAGTACTATAACATAAGAACGTCAGCAGGTTAAAGAATAATCATTCGCTCAAAGTTTAGATAATGTGATTTAATTTATTTTTTTTTTCATTTTCCTTTCGTGCAGTCTTGCTCAACGTTGGAACAGAAAGAGCTGCTGGAAGCACTTGCCGAATCAGTAAATATACCAGCTAGATAACTGTTCGGCTTTGAGCACAATTCTTCTATAGTAGGATTGGTGATACTTGAATGTAAAAGGTGAAATTGTTGCTAATTTTTCTAGATTGGGGATCATTTTTGATGGCATTATTTCATAGCATGTATGGCAATTGACAATTAATGAGTGTCCACATAGATCTACATTATCGTGCATCTCCACACTGAACTTTAAAACTTTTCTAAATCTGTCATTCTTCTAGCTGTGGATATCTATATGTTGTGGTTGGTTGTGCTGTGAGTGTGTTGGGTAGGTTGAGGTGTAACTGAACTGAGCGGTGGCTGAAGATACAACTGCGGTCGAGTGGTGGAATTGGTGCTTGTGGCGAATTGTGGTCAGTCTAATGGTAGACTTTGGTGGATTGAGAATGGACCTCTTCTGGATTATTGTTCCCGTCTCCTCTCCTAATCGATACAAGTATTTGCTCCAAAATCAGCCTACGCTTTGAAGCAATGGGTGCATTGCTCATGGCAAGCTCATTAGAGAATTCAAATGTGCGCTTGTCCCAGGGAGATTGATTAGCGACAATATCACGAAAACTTCCATACATTTAAAAAAGCAACGCATGGAACTACGGGCAAGGTGACTTTGATATTGGATTTTAGTAAGGTTTTTTTCATGGGATTAATACAACTATTGTCTAACTTAGAATAATCTTAACTACATTTAATCTCAAATAAATCAAATTTTTGATATCTTGTTTCTTAACATCCTGGTTGACCGGCTACTTGGTTCGTATGTATCACTTTCCAAAATTTTTGACATCAATCATTCACTGTTACCATTGGTCAACATTCACCATTTCAACCACTAATCAACCTTATTGACCACATATCGACAACCCTCTTTTAATCGGAGTATTGTATCCCGTAACATCAATGCAATGGCCATTTTTATTGTTTAGGCCCGGCTCGAACCTGTATTGAGCCGTTCCAGGATCACCTCTAGTTTAAAAATAAGATTATTAAATATATATCATACCCTTTAAAAAAACGGAGTTACTCTTCGCAGTACGCATTTTACTTGACGCAGTACTTTTTATCCATATTTTTCCATTTGCATACCCTTATCAGAAAACAAACCTAATTTCATTCTTCTCCCACCCTCTCTACCCTAACCCTAAAAATCATTTTTTTTCAATTATCATTGAATACCTCCAAATCTAACTACCCATTCATTCAATTTATTAAATTTAATTGATCATGGATACGATTTTGATTGAAGAAAAGGTATCAATCATTAATCATTAATTATCATTAATTATTGAAATTAGGGTTCAAAGTTCAAAGTTCAATTATGGTTCAAAGTTTAATTATCAGTTTTGTTTCAAAGTTCAAAATAATCGATTTTTTTGTTTATTGCTATTGAAATTAGTTCTTGCAAACACTATACTTTCAACTTTTTTTGGTTTAGAAACTCAATTTTTGGATTTAATACTTTAATATTGGGTATTAAATTAGAAATATGCAATCAGATAGTGTAGTACGGTTATGAACTGAGTATATACTGAATGTTAGAAAGCAAATTTCGGTAGTCTTGAAGGGTTGCTTTTTCATTGTTTTGTACGGAGACTTGTGTACTGTGATTTTTTTCTTCTTATTTCTGTACTGCGTCAAAATTGAAAAAAAAACATGTTTATTTCGTGATAAAAAAAACTTAATGTGTTGATAAAGTTAAAAAAATACTTTTTATCAAAGATTAAAGTAAATGTATTGCATGAAATTTTAAAATAAAAGTACCGCAAAAAATGTATTGCGTAAAAGTGAAAAAAATAAATGTACTGCGTAAAAGTAAAAAAAATAAGGTACTGCGTTAAGTAAAGTAGATATGGAGAATAGAAAAACAAAAGAGAGGAAAACCAAAAAGGATGAATTTGAGGGAATGATGAATGTGAGGGAGGAGAAGTGAGAGGGGCAAAATCGAAAAAGCGGTACTGCGTCGAGTAAAATGCGTACTGCGAAGAGCAACCCCCTTTAAAAAAAACTATAATTTTCAATCCCTTAAAAAAATAAATAACATGAATCAAGTTCCAACCTCATAAACTCTCATTTGATTCATGATTCCAACCCCATAACTTTTTTGCGAATCAAACATCCCCGACAATTTTGAAGCTTTCTTGAACTAACTTTCATGGTGATTGTTCCTCATTTTGAGAGAGATAGGAAAAAAAAAAAAGTAAAGTATGAGATGAAATGATGGATAATGTATAAAATCTACATAAAAATAATAGGAGTAAAAATGAACGAAAATTATTAAAAATTGGATTGCCTATTAACTCCTCTATAGATAAATTCTTTTTTTTGATGAGCATATCCGTCACAAGTGACGGTTTAAATAATAGTAGTAGCCATTTGGGTAGATTAAGACAAACTATTTATTACTCCCCATAGGTTTGTCTTATTTTTTTTTGAACGAGAAGAATAATATTTCATTAATAGAACGCCAAACGATAGTTACAACGACAATCAAATCTAATAAAAACCAAAGAAAGTAATTTCTCTTATAAACTAAGCATCTCAAGACATGATCTGACAACTCGGCATGACCTCGTATTGCTATCTTCTTGCAACTTTTGTTGAGGGGATCCTTTTGATTCAGAATTAGAGAAAACTTACCTCCTATCGGTCTCAAAGTGATAGTACAATTTTTTTTTAGCGAAAAGATCATTTCATCAATATAAAGTCATACGATATCTACAAATTATATCGAAATTGAACGAATACAATACTATGAAATTTGAGTAAAATAAATTCTCATTAAAACAAATATCTCTCACTATGATTTTGATCACCGCTTCTGCACATACTCTTTCACATATCACTGTTTAATAATACAGCATTTCACAAGAGGTCTTCGGATCTTCCAAAGTTTTGAAGAGAATCGATTTCATCTAACTTGATAGATTGTAGCCGCCAATCTGATATAATTTGAGATACCATATAAAGAAACTCTCCAAAAGGAGAGAACAATTATAGTATTATAACTATAATATTAATACTGTTACGATACTAAAACTATATAATCAATCAATATATATATATATATATAGAGAGAGAGAGAGAGAGTAAGGCTCTTATTAGTCCTTCTCTATATATGAGTCCATGAGTCCTCATCTCATCCATTGGATGAGATGAGGATGGATGGACAAGATGCGTTGCATTAAAAAAAGAAAGAAAAAAAAAAGAAGATTTACGTTCCTAAAATAACTCACAAGAATTTAGGAAACAATAACTTCAGATTCATTCACGCTCATTCATCGATTTTGAACTCGAAATTCTGCTACAATGGATTCAATGACCGCATCATCGTCTTCAACGGTTGATATGCAACTAATCGAGTATAACAATGGTGAGTTTCAGTGTTTCATTCACGTTTTTATTCGTTTTTTCTTCATGGATTTCAATAGTCATATGGCTTTCAATTTGCGTTTTCATATCAATGTTTTATCGCGTCGAATTGCGTTTTTTTTACGTCGATCTTCATGTTTATAGTGCTTTCATTGTCATTCCGTATCACAGTTCGTATCAATTTGCGTTGTTTTGATGTCATTGCGTTTTGATATCACAGTTTCGTATCAATGGTATTTTGATATCTCTATCTCTTTAGATTACAGGTCTTTATGCTTTTTATTATGATTTTCCCTGATATCCATTGATTCTATTTTTTTGATTTCAGTTAACGCAGATTTGTCGTTGAAGTAACATGCCTTCTGAGTTAAAGTAACACTTCATTGCAATTACAGTAACACAAATGAACGTTCAGGAAAAGGGTTTTTTGATATGCTAGAGTAACGTATTGTACACGTTAGGGTAACACCACTTATGAATTACAGTAACACATTATTTGCATTGATGTAATGTTGTTTGATGATATGCAGAAACGTCATTTAAGTAACATACCTTCTGAGTTACAGTAACACTTAATTGCAATTACAGTAACACACTGAACGTTTAGAAAAAAGGGTTTGATGATGATGATGTTAAAGTAACATAGTGTAATAGTTAGAGTAACACAACTTATGAATTGATATAACCGTCAATTTTAATGTTGATATTGCTTTCATTGTTATTTCATTCATCATAGTTTCCTATCAATGGTTAGTTGCTCTATCGATCTTTATAGATTACAGGGTTTTATGTTTCTTATTTAGGTTTTTCATAATATACACTGATACTATTGTTTTGTTTTATATTAACGCAGAAACGTCATTGAAGTAACATACCTCCTGAGTTACAGTAACGTAAGCTTCACTGATATTATTGTTTTGTTTTTTGTTGAAGCAGACACGGCACTAAAGCTTCATTGATACAGACTTCTAAGGGCAAAAGACAAGAGAAATGTGAAAAGCTTGTGCGAATTAATTTTCATGTTGAAAAGCTTGTGCGGATTAATTCGGGAGTTCAGGTTGCAGAGATAGTCCGTTTCTTGGGGGGGTTGGCAAAACACAGGAACTGGATTTTGTACACATTTTTTTACACATGCGCTGTGCTACGTTGCAATTAACTATATATATTTATTTAATACATGTGTATTTGGTTAGAGCAACATCTCATGTCTATTGGAGTAACACCATTCGTTAGTTACAGTAACAGACATAATGCATGAAGGTAACTGAGGACAGCAACGTTGTTTAAACAATTCATTACCAAAGTAATTGAGGATAACTTGGATTAGAACCATTCATTACCAAAATAACAACATTCACTTTTTAAAGAATCATATATAATGCGTCATTGATAATAACATTGTTTAACTATGAGACAAAGAATAACATCATTAATGACTTAGAGTAACATCATTTGTTCATTAAAGTAACAGTTATAATGCGTCAATGTAACACAATGATTATGAGACCACATTTGTATATTGGGTAAACTTCATTCATTCTCATAGTAACACCGGTCGTTAATTAGAGTGACAGGAACAATTAGTCAGGGTAACAGAGTTTAACAGCGTTGTTCCATTGGTGTAATCAAAATACTAATGTACATAACAAGTTTCGAAAACGATACAAAGCATTATTCGTAATTAGAAAAAGATGACATAATTCGTTAGACACGTTATTTTTTCGACCCTTTGTTGGCTTGCTCTTGGGACCATCGATGATCTTTTGCCTAGTGTCCACATACTTATCCACGTTATCCAACAACCGCGATCGCACCTTGATTTGTCTCCTCCTTTTGCCATCTGAAAAGTACAATAATTATGTACAACTATTGTTACAGTTTAATCTGGTATATAAAATTAAAGTACAACTGATACGAGTGAAAGAAATACCATATGTAAAGCTGATACGCGTTAAAGTAACACAAAGAAAGTGTTAGAGTAACATAGAGTGCAAATTAGAGTAACACGTCTACACAGTTAAATGTACCAGATTACTAGCATTCAAAGTAACGCAAAGATGGGAGTAAAAGTAACATGTCTTGTACATTACAGTAACACATGGTCGTCTTTAAAATAACATCATACATGTGTAACACTAACTGAACAACCCCTTACAGTAACACCTCAAGTTTATTACAGTAACTCATAAGAGCATTAGAGTAACATTCAATATATGTTAGACTAAGTATGAAGAGTAGAAGCATAGTAGAAGCATAATATGAAGTAGGTGAATTCAATTAAACTCTATAGATTCATACCCAGATACCGCAACAATCTTTAGTGAAACCAATTAATTATAGGGCACAAACGCAGCAAAGTAAATCAATCAATAATTAGCGAGAAAATTAATGAAATCAGATACGACAATCGAGTATTAATCGAGTTACCTTGTATTATGCCGCCTGAAGATTATCTTTGCTGAAGTTAGAGAATTGCTTCAATGTAGCCTTGCTTGAGTTGAAGACAGGAGGATGCGCGGGTGTGTTTTGAAAAGAAACAGAAGTCGAGCGATTGTGTTTGGGATGATGAAGGTGAAGGGTTTCAGTTAGGATGTGAATGAAAAAATTGAATGTGAGGAAAAAATTGAATGTGAGGAAGTAACGTGTATTGGTTGGAGATAATTAAGGGAGGAGAGAGGATTTGATTTTATTTTTACCAAAATATGTTATTTATTGCCTTAATTACTGGAATCAATCACCACCATCCATCCCACTCTAGATCAATGGTTGTAGATAGGACTCATGGACTCAAAAAAAATAAAAGGACTCACTTGATCCTTCCTCTATATATATATATTAAGGCTCTTATGAGTCCTTCTCCATATATGAGTCCCTAAGTTCTCATCTCATCCATTGAATGAGATGAGGATGGATGGACAAGATTCAATCTAATCTTTGCATTAAAAAAATAAAAATAAAGTAAGATACTGCATCCTAAAATAACTTCCATAATTTTAGGAAACAATAATATCACATTCATTCATTATTCCTTCATTCCTTCATTCACGTTCATCAAACCTAAAAAAAAACGCTTCCAATATCACGCTCATTCATTCATTCAATCTGTGATCAACAACCCGTTACTATGGATTCAATGATCGCGACATCTTCATCAACAATTGATAAGCAATTCGTGAAGCACAAAAAAGGTGAATTCCGATATTGCGTCAATTGTATTCATGTTTTGCGTCAATTGTATTCATTTTATTCATCATATTTTCATATCAATGGTTCATTGCTCTCGTGTTAGTATAGATTCCAGATTATTGTGTTTATTATTTAGGTTTTTCATAATATTCACGGATTATTGTTTAGGTTTTTTATAATCTTCATCCATAATTATGCTTTCATTGTCATGGAAGTCATTAAGATGTTCCATTTGATTAGATTTTACGTTTATAGTATGGAAACTGCAAATTATTAAAGATCCGATCATTATATGATTTTTTCGTACAAACATATATATGAAGTTATTGTAATGCACAAAATATGTTACTTTAATATAGACCATCTGTTATTTTAATGTCTAACCCCTGTGTATAGACATCTTCTGTTAATTGAATCTCGTGTTACTTTAATGCACTTCATCTATTACTTTAGTTCTTGTCATCTGTTACTGTAATGCATTGGAGTAACAAATGATTTAGAATAACGAGTCATCATCATTAGAATGAATAACATACCTAATGTATTACAGTAACACGTTTGAAGCATTGGAGTAACATGTCATCGAATTTAGTTATTAATGTTTTGGTTAGAATACCATCATATTTCAAGTTCTGATTGTTTGTTTGTCGTCACGTTTATTAGCATGGTTCTTGTTTTGTAGTAGACGCAAAAGCACAGGAATGATGCAGGGATGTGGGTGAGAGTTTCACTTCATACATAGAGTAGATCTTCAAAGATGTAGATGAAAAGAAGAAGAAGAAGAAGAAGAAGAAGAAGAATCATTAGGAAATGACATGTAAGTCATCGTCTGACGATGAAGAAGAAGAATCAGGAGAAGAAGAAGAAGAAGAGGATGAAGAAGATGAAGCACAATTCTGAGTAGGACAATATATTGTTAGAGTAACATACATTATTCGTTAGAGTAACATACATTATTCGTTAGAGTAACATATTGAATAAGTTACAATAACACAGTTTATGAGTTTGATTGATTTTCCAATATCTAGTCCTTAGAGTAACATCCTTTATTGGAGTAAAATGAGTTAGAATAACACACATTATGCGTTAGAGTAACATACTTAATGAGTTGCAGTAACACAATTTATAGTATAATTTGATTTCCAATATCCAGTTCTTAGAATAACATGTGTGAAACATTGAAATTATAATGAAGTTTTATAATTTTTGTTTTGGAGTATCCTTAATAGAAACATACATTATTCTTTTGGTTGATTGGAAGTCCTGTTTTTGCAAAAGACTATTATGCAACGTAACAAATTTTATGAGTTAAATTAACACAGTTCATGAATTAGAATAACACATCGTATGAGTTAGAGTAACAGTTTTTGCAAAAGACTATTATACAACGTAACAGATTTTCTGAGTTAAAGTAACACATTTCATGAATTAAAGTAACGCATTGTATGAGTTAAAGTAACACATTTCATGAATTAAAGTAACGCATTGTATGAGTTAAAGTAACATAGTTTATGGGTTATGACAATAATATAGTAACATACATACAATTACAGTAGTAAAATGATGATTTTTTGGTGAAGATGAAAAAAACTTAATTTTGAAGAAACTTGTGTGAGAGAAAGATCAGGCACTTAAAAGATTGACAGGAGAGAGAGAAGATTTGCATTGAAATAATTAAGGAAGAGAGAGAAATGATATATTTACCAAAATTTGTTAGTTATTTCCTTATTTCACCTCAAGCAATCACAACCATCCATCTTCCACTTGATCAATGGTCCAAGATTGGACTCACGGACTCAATGTATATAGAAGGACTCACTTGATCCTTACTCTATATATATATATATATATATATATATATATATATATATATATATATATATATATATATATTTTAGGTTTTTTTCGAGCGATCTCATTGGTCCGTTTCTTCAGACCTCAAATTAGGAAAGTATCATAAATAATAAAAACAATCAATTAGAGAATCTTTTGATTATTACAATATATATTTAATTTATTATATTAATGTGATATGTTACAATTCTGACGTGAAAACCTTTAGAGTTCATTTTTTTAAAACATTATCGTAAAATAAATTATAAAAATGAAATAATTAGATTCGTGTTAAAAAAATGCTTTCATTAGAGTATAAATTTCATATCATTTGTTTCACATTATGTGATAAATTTATAACACATAACAGTTTTAAAATTATCCCACATCGACAAATTAAAATATGATAATGAAATTCTATATTATAAATAAAGAGTAATAATTCGTTCTTCGATATCTACCAAAAGTCTTTTGAATCTCAAAAAGAATTTCTAAGACTATAAACTTAAGTAATTATCTTACATCGAGATGATGAAATTTTATATTATAAATAAGAGTAATCATTCGTTTTAAATATCGACCAAGATCGAAAAATTATGATGGGGTGATGGAATTATATATTATAAATATGAGTAATCATTCGGTTTTAAATATCTACTAAAAATTTTTTGATATATAAGACTGCAAATTTAAAATCATCCCATATTTACAAAATTATAGTGAGTTGATGAAATTCTATATTATCAATAAGACGATTAAATTTGGAGAAATGATTTTGTAAATAAGACTGCAAACTTTTTTTATGATAAGTTGATTAATTCTATATTATAAATAAGACAAATCATTCGTTCTTAAATATCAATAAAAAAATATTTAACTCTGTTAATAAGACTACAAAGTTAAATAAAAATAATCTCACATAAGATGATGAAACTTTATAGTATAAATACGACTAATCATTCGTTCTTAAATATCAATAAATTTTTTTATGTCTTAATCTCTTAATAAGACTACAAACTTAACTAAAATAATCTCACATCGAAAAATTATAATAAGGTGAGACTTAAGTAAAATTATCCCACATCCGAAAAATTATATAGTTTTATCAAACAAAAATCTTTTGAGTCTTAAAAATGTTCTTGAGACTATACACAAAAGACTAATTATAATTTTTTCCTCCCACATTGAAAAATAATGATGAAGTTATGAATTTCTACTAAATAAGAGTAATCATTGTTTTTAAATATCAACCAATAATATTTTGAGTTTAGAAAAGTCTTAATAAGACTACAAAATTAAAATTATCCCACATTGAAACAATTAAAATAAAGTACGGTGATGATTCTATATTATAAATAAAACTACAAATTTTACTTAAATTATCCCACATCGATAAATTATAATATGGTTATGGTTCTATATTATAAATAAGACTAATTATTTGTTCATATCAATCAAAATCTTTTGAGTCTTCAAAAAACTCTTAAGACCATAATAAGAGGATGAAATTCTATGGTGATGAAATTCTATATCATAAACAATACTAATCATTCATCCTTAGATGTCAATTAAAAAACTTTTAGTTTAAAAAAAGCTATTAATAAAACTACAAATAAATTTAAATTAAAATTATCACATATCGAAAAACTTTTAGTCTTAAAAAAAGCTATTAATAAAACTACAAATAAAGTTAAATTAAAATTATCACATATCGAAAAATTATAATGAGGTGATATAATTCTACGTAATCTTACTTTCTTAGATACTCCGTATTAACCAACAATCTTTTGAACTTAAAAAAATGTATAATTAAAGTATATAGTTAATGTATAATTATCCCGCATCGAAATTACGATGGTGTGATGAAATTCTATGTATTATAAATAAGAGTAAGAGTAATCATGCATCCATCTATAAATAAAAGTTCTTAATTAGACTACATTATCTAAACTTAAATAAACTTAATTAAAATTATCCCACATCGAAAAATTATAATAAAAGATGATCAAATTCGATTATATAAATAAAGAGTAATCGTCTATCATCTAACATAGATATAAAAACAAACTCTTTTAAGTCTTCAAAATAGCTCTTAAAATTATAAACTTAATTAAAAAAATTATTTGCATGTATTCTTTTGAGTTTTAGAATAAGCTCTTAAGACTATAAACTTAGTTGAAATTAAGTTTGATTACTAATATCATGCGATTATCTTATTTATTATAATGATATAGATTGATCAAGTTTCTTATTTAACGAATATACATCATCAATGTAATTAAGCCAATTAATCCGAAGTCAACTAACCCGTGCAACGCACGGGCTTTAATCTAGTATATATATATTTTAGAATTTTTTCGAGCGATCTCATTGGTCCGTTCCATCAAACATCAAATTAGGAAAATATCATAAGTAAATAAAAAATCAATTAGAGAATCTTTTAATTGTTATAATATATATTTAATTTATTATATTAATATGATGTTTTACAATTCTAAGGTAAAAACCTTTTAAGTTCATTTTTTAAAAACATTATCGTAAAATAAATTATAAAAATGAAATATTTAGATTCGTGGTAAAAAATGCTTTCATTAGAGTATAAATTTTATATTATTTGTTTCACGTTATGTGATGAATCTATTATATAATATCACAGTTGTAAAACTATCCCACATCGACAAATTATAATATGATGATGAAATTCTATATTATAAATATGAGTAATCATTTGTTCTTTGCTATCTACCAAAAGTCTTTTAAATCTCAAAAAGAGTTTTTTAGACTATAAACCTTAGTAATTATCCTACATGGAAAAATTATAATTTTATATTATAAATAAGAGTAATCATTCGGTGTTAAATATCGACCAAGAAAAACGTTTAAATTATCCCACATCGAAAAATTATGATGGGGTGATGAAATTTTATATTATAAATAATAGTAATCATTCAGTTTTAAATATTGACAAAACAACTTTTGAGTCTTAAAAAAACAACTTTTGAGTCTTAAAAAACTTTTAAATTATAGTGAGGTGATGAAATTCTATACTTCGTATTATAATCAAGAGTAATGTATGATGTATTTTTTTTAATTTTAAAAAGAGCTCTTAACACTATAAACTTAAATAAATTATCCCACATCAAAAAGTTATGATAAATTGATAAATTCAATAAATAAGACTAATCATTCGTTCTTAAATATCAATAAAAAAACATTTAAGTCTTAAAAAGTCTCTTAATAAGACTACAAACCTAAGAGTAATAATTCGGTTTTAAATATCGCCAAAAAAACATTTGAGTATTAAAAAAACTTTTAATATATAAGACTATAAACTTAAACTCATCTCACATTGAAAAATTATAGTGATGTGATGAACTTTTATATTATAATCAAGAGTAATGTCAGAGTATCATGTATTTTTTTTCTTTTTAAAAAGAGCTTTTAAGACTATAAGGTTAAGTAATTATCTCACATCGAAAAATTATTACGAGGTGATGACTATCATGTGTTCTTAAATATCAATCAAAAAAACTTTTACGTCTTAAAAAATCTCTTAATAAGACTGCAAACTTAAGTAAAATAATCTCACATCGAAAGAGTATAATAAGGTGATGAAACTTTATATTATAAATAAGATAATTCCGTGCTCTTAGATATTAACAAAAAATCTAATGAGTCTTAAAAATATATTAGTTCATAAACTTAAGTAAAATTATCCCACATTCGAAAAATTATAAAGTTTCATCAAACAAAAATCTTTTGAGTTTTAAAAAATTTCTTAAGAATATACACTTAAGTAAAAAATGATAACAAGGTGATGAAATTTTATATTGTAAATCAGACTAATAATAATTCTTCCTTAGACATCAAATCAACTTTAAGTATTATGAATTTCTACCAAATAAGAATAATTATTGTTTTTAAATACCAACCAACAATATTTTGAGTTTAAAAAAGGTCTTAATAAGACTACAAACTTAAAATTATCCGACATTGAAACAAGTAAAATAAGGTACGGTGATGATTCTGTATTATAAATAAGACTACAAATTTTAGTTAAATTGTCCCACATCGACGAATTATAATAAGGTGATGAATTTCTACATTATAAATAAGACTAATTATTTGTTAGACTATATACTTAATAAAGTATCGCACATCGAAAAATTATACTCCCTCTCTTTGGAGTTTTAATTTTTTTTTTGAGATTATAATAAGACGATGGAATTCTATTATAAATAAAAGTAACAATTTCTCTAAATTATGATGAGATGAGGAAATTCTATATTACAAACAATTATCACATTTCGAAAAATTATAATGAGGTGATAGAATTCTACGTAACCAACAATCTTTTGAGACTTAAAAAATAGTTCCTAAGACTAAGATTATATAGTTAAAGTTGGAATTCTATATATTATAAATAAGAGTAATTATTCCTCTATAAATAAAAGTTCTGAATTAGACTATATCTAAACTTAAAAAAACTTAAGTAAAATTATCCCACATCGAAAATTTTTTATTATATAAATAAAACTAATCATTCATCAAAAACATATACTCCAATATGATGATCAAATTCGATTATATAAATAAAAACTAATCGTCTATCCTTTAACTTAGATATAAAAACAAACTATTTTAAGTCTTAAAAATAGCTCTTAAAACTATAAACTTAATTATATAAACTATACCACATCGAAAAAATATGATGAGGTGATGGAATTTTATATCATAAATGAGTATCTTTTGGTTTTAAATATCAACCAACAATCTTTTGAGTTTTAAAAAGCTTTTAAAAAGATTACAAACCTTAAAAAGACTACAAATCTAAAATTATCTCACATTGAAAAAATTAAAATAAGGTGATGATTTTATATTATAAATAAGAGTAATCGTGCGTTTTTCTGGGTCTTAAAAGCGGATCTTAAAACTATAAACCTTGAGTAATTATCCTATATCGAAAATTTATGATGGGGCGATAGAATCTTATATTATAAATAAGATTAATCTTTCGTTTTTAGATATCAATCAAAAAATTCATTCGTTCTTAGATATCAATCAAAAAAACTTTTGAGTCTTAAAAAATCTCTTAATAAGACAACGAACGTAAAATTATTTTCACATCGAAAAATTATAATAAGTTTATGAAATTTTATATTATAATTAAGAGTTGTCATGTATTATTTTGAGTTCTAAAATGAGCTCTTAAGACTATAAACTCAGCTGAAATTAAGTTTAATTACTAATATCACGTGATCATCTTATTTATTGTAATGACATAGTTTTATTAAGTTTCTTATTTAACGAATGTACATCATCAATGTAATTAAGCCAACTAACCCGTGCAGCGCACGGACTTTAATCTAGTTAATTAAAATTGGAGGACTTACCACCAATAATGGTGGAAGCCCAAGGGTTTTTTTTCTTCCTTGGAGCCTAGGATTTTTAGGGAGGGGGAAGAAGAGAGATAGATAATCTAACGATTTATATTTAAACACGTATGTGATAGTATAATGTGATAGTATAGTACCCCTGTGGACATGACGTAGGTCCGGGTAGGCGAATGAATCTCGTGGCGAGATTGTTCTCGTGTTCGAAATTTAAGTCAAAATGGAGTCGCCACCGAATTTTGTGGTTATTCGAAACCATACGAGCCCACTCTATGTCGTCATGGGCTTTACACAAAGTGAGCCCACTTCGATTTCAGAGTTTATTGGGCTCGTCCCTTTGCATTGCAACACCGATACCGTATAAACCGGCTTTCGTGTATAGAATGACTCTCGTGCGCCAAGGGTTTCGGACATCCGGAAACCAAAGGTTCTGAGTAAGGGGTGAGGGTACGTGTTGGGAAGCCCACTAAGGACACCCAACCCCGCCCGCACATGGCGGCCTCTACTAAGACATCGTTCGTGTTCGTGTGCGCGCGCTAGTAAAACGATTAAATGATATGCAAACGGCGTTTTCGGGCTAAGCATGTGAGTTATTGGTTAACTACGTCATTTAATGCATCTTGATTCACGTCAAAGTGATTTAGCATGTGATGTTCATTTAAGGCAATAAATGGCAAACATCAAGAATAGAAAACTCGTAAATAAATTACAAATTACACGGGCGGAATACAACCCGGAATTCACAATACAACGAGCAATAAAATAGAATAATTGAATTAAAAGCAGCAAATGTTAACTAGAAACGGACCCGTATATAATAAATATAAACTAGACCGTAAGTTGTGCAAATAGACGAACTTTAATTAATTACGCATTATATTGCATATTAATCAAAGGACGGAGGTTCGAGACCTAGGTGTGGTGCTAACCCGATCTCGAGCCTCGATGCCTTGTCCCGACTTATCACCTCGAGGAATGGAGTCTAAATTAATTATATGACGGATACGACTAAAGAGTCGTCGACATAAAATTAATAGCGCGAGACCGTCGATCAAAATCGTTTTAGGTGTCGTGATATGCATGAGTTTTGAAAATAGGAGAGTCACGTGATAGTCTTTACACGTGATGACTAATGTCGATAAAAGGACGAGGCTTGAAAGTGTGTGTCAAGGCCCTCGGTTTTCTGGGTTACAGGACCCACTCGGTCGAGTCATAGTCTGACTCGGTCGAGTGTGTCCTCAAAAAAGTTTCTGCCCAGTGATATGGACGCTACTCGATCGAGTGGCCTATGCACTCGGTCGAGTAACCCCTCGAAAAGGGTTCTGTCCAGTGTTATGGACGCTACTCGATCGAGTGGCCTATGTACTCGGTCGAGTAGCCCCTGTACGAGTATCAACTCGTTCATTTTTTGGGGTTGAAAACGACGGTCGGTCGAGTTAAATACAAATATCGCATAATTTGAATTTAACTCGACCTCCGGTGCTATAATCGTGTATATGTACGATTATAATACCGTTGTCGGGATTTTATGAAAACGTTTACGTTAGAAAATTTGAATTAATGACGGAATTGCATCCCTCTACGTCACGACATCGAAACTAACCCTTTCGGGTTATGTGATGTCGGTTTTCGTGTCAACGGGTTCCACACTAATTAAAATGGGATTGAATACGTTCAACTACGATTAGTCGCGATCACGTCACGCCCTTGAGTACATTGGGGCGGGGCTCCTCGAAAGGGCTCCACCTCCGTCGTTGCTCGTAAAGGGATTAGACGGACTTTAGGCGACAATTATAGTCAAACGCATCCGAAACCGAGATTTAAATACTAGTATGTATATATACACGGTATAATAATGTTAGATGTTAGAATACGGAATTAAAGTGTTAGTATACAAAAATGAAAGTTAGTGTTAGAATACATAAATAAAATGTTAGTATGCACAAAATTAAGGGTTAGTGTTAGTGGTTAGTAATAATAATAATAATAATAATATTACATATACATATATAATCGAAAAAGAGAAAGGAGATGTCGGGATTGAAATACACCCTCAACCTACATGCTTAATGGCCTCGGAAACGAACTCGTAGTAGCGGCGTGTGCGCGGGAGTGTCGAGATATGTAGGGTGAGTTAGGGTGTGTTTGGTTAGGGAGAGGATGCTCTCGGGTCTTTGACGAGTTTTGATCTCGGGTTTTGAATGTGTATGTGTTGATTGTGTATAAATGAATGTGTATGAATGTGGAAGATTGAAAGGTGGAAATGTGTAGAGATTGATAAGTTGGCTGAATGTGTAGACTAAGAATGCATGGAAAAAGCTTCCTGAAATGAATGGGGTTAAGGGGGTATTTATAGGAGAAACCCCACGACCTAGGGTCACTCGATCGAGTGCCCTAGTGCACTCGGTCGAGTGCCTTCAGAAATGAATCTGGTCCGGTTTTTGACGCTCCACTCGACCGAGTGGGTCAATCCACTCGATCGAGTGGATCAAGCAAATCGAGCTATTTTAGGAAAGAATTGATATTGTTGTTTTGATTGATTTTATTTGAATTTAGACTTGGCGCCAGCTTCTAGAAGATGCACTTAGGCTGGTTTTTGTGACGGGTTCGTCTTTGACCGGGTTTTGACCCGGTCGCCAAAAGACGGGATTTATTTTTGGTGTCGGTTTTGGCCCAAATTAGTCTCATTTTGCTCGGAACGACCCACTGGGCCTGGATTTGAGGTCTGTTTTGAGAGATTTGCACTCCGCTAAATGCCCACGTCGGATACTATTGATTTCGAGTCCGTATTCGAGCATATTAAGTCACGTTTACGTCCGATCATCATCGGGTGTTTGTCGGGAACTGCTATAGACACTAGCAGGCAAAATGCGGGTGTCTACAACCCCTCTAATTATAAATCCATTATTTATTCATAGAAAATGTATACTCCGTATTTTATTCAAATGGAGCAATTCCAAAGAATAAGAGGGAATATCATCTAACCCGTCACCAATTTATGACGAATATATCTGTACAAGTAAATTTGGCAAATAAGTCAACCGGGTCGGGTTTGGATCAAGTCACTTTTGGATTATAGAATTTGGGTTGACTTCGGATCAGGTCGGATTATTTTGGAGTCGAGTCATTTTCAATTTGCTATTTTCATATTTTTTTCAGGGATATCGACTCGTTTCCCGTAATAATAATCAAGTCAATTTTGGATTAGGCTAAATCAGTTTGGATTACAAATCAACCTCGAATATTCGGATGTCGAATCGAATTCGGATGAGCTTATTGGGGTCGGGTAGCACCTACCAACTCTATTGGGGGTTATAATGTTATGGAAAGTGTTTCACCCACTAGCCACTAATTTAACAACTCATGTGTCAGTAGACAGTAGTAGACCGTAGTCCGCATTAATTTCACTCTTTAGCTTCTCAAGTAGTCAAGTCCCCTCCCTCTTCTTCTTCTTCTTCTTCTTCTTCTTCTTCGGGTCTTCTTCTTCTGAAATGATTCCCACACATTTGGCTACAGCTGTGAGCTTCAAGGTCTGTATGCTTTACTCTTTTATAGGAGTACTACAATAACAGTTGAGTAGAGTAGCAGCAGCAGTAAATTTATGTGAAAGGGACAAGTAACATGATACAGTACTTTTATTGTAAGAAGATGAAATTGAAATGGGTGTTTTGTTACTTTGATTTTTGTAGGAGGTTTGTTTGTGATTTGTGATAATGGAACAACATCAAATCTCAATGCTCTTATTCTTCCTCTTCCTGCCATTTTACCTCTCTTTCTCTTCCTCTTCTCACCATGTAAGTAGTAACATAATTATTGCTTCTTGCTATATTTCTTGCCTCCTTTGGCAAGTTGATTTATAGAGTAGATAGATAATAGGGGGAACCCGTCCCCCTAAAAGCTGAGTACCTGATGTTAAGTATTAGGGGAACCAGAAACCCATATGAGTACCTGATGCAGTGCTGATACCATGTGCAATTCACCATAACATCGGGTTTTTTAATTGGTGTTCAGATTTTGAGCCTGCATGGCCGGCGCTTGGTGGCTTCAAATAAATCAGGTGGGAAACATTACCTGATTTTGTTATGGGATTAATCCAAAAAGTTGCATATATATGCCCCATTAAATCAAATACATCATCACCAGGGTAACTCACAATGCATCCTCGTATACAGAAGTCTTAAGAGTTGTTTTTAAGAACTGTCAAGTCTGAGCCGATCATGCCAGCATTGCCCGGCATTAGGCAAACTACAGTGTGGGACATCATAGTGAAAACAGTGTTCATGGCTTAGGGCATCATAATGGAAACTGTTTGTCTGTGTGTTGTTGATTTCTTTCATGGACTGGTTGATTTGCACCTCAGATGTTTACCTTCCTCAATAGTCATGTTCAAATAGTACTACGACTAATCATAAAAGGCAACATAAGAGATAGGTTGACGTGTATCTGATATCATTTAACACCTTATTTGGGTGGAGATATTTGGAAGGAAAAGTGACGGCCGAAGAGGTTCAAATTGGACGGAGGGAAAACATCATTGCATTGCCCCCTTAATGTATATTATCTGTATGTATTGAGGTTGCATAACCTGTCATGTTTTTAGAATAGGATATGATTGTTTCATTTGATCTCATTTCTCTATGTGTGCTTTATTTATCGAAACCATCAGTACAGTTATGTATATTTGTCCCCTCCCACTCTCTCATCCTGTTTATTGTCGTTGCAGTACATTGCCAATCTAACTGGATTCTCAGTGTTAACAAGACTAAATGCTTTCGGTATATAGAAAAGCGCAAAGCATGGGATGATGCAGAGATGTACTGTAGAGATCATGGCGGACACTTGGCTTCCCTATCATCTGTTCAAGAATTGATTTTTTTAAACCAAAATCTGTGCCAAAAGAATGTTAGTGGGTGCTGGATTGGAGGGCGAACAAACTTTACCAATGGTCAAAGTTGGACGTGGTCTGACAGTAAATCTCAGCACAATGATTCTCTTTTTCCTAAGGTGGATTTTGGATTCAAATGCAACGTCTCGTGCTACAAAAATGCAAGCAATTCATGTACACTGTTGAGTTATGGAGGTGCCTCCATCAAGGTGGAAGGATGCGACAAGACTCACACTTTTGTTTGCATGGTTGATATAGGTATGTTGTCACTTCACAACATTATTGTTATAACACTTATAACCCTTGCATATTGTGTTTGATTTTTGGTAATTAAAATCACTTTAATGTTTACCCCGTTTTACTTTGGTTCGTCTGCCTTTGTCGATAATGCTTACAATTGTTAAACTAAGGTAACTGTTTTCTTGCAGAGAACAAATGCTATGGAGGACAATGCCATCACATATATATAATAATCCTGGCAGCTATTAGTGGTGTTATTCTTTGTACCACATTGGGTTTTGTGGTTTGGCTACTTGTTTACAAACGGAGTAAGAAGAATAAGAGGTCCCGTAAGCAGTCTAATCAAGCATCTTCAGCTTTAGTCTCGCCATCCTGGAATGTCTTCACGATTGAGGAGCTCAGATCTATATCAAAGAATTTCAGCGAAGGAAATCGTCTTCCGGGAGATGCAAAAACAGGGGGTACATACAGTGGCATCTTACCTGATGGGTCAAAAGTGGCTATAAAGAGGTTGAAAAGGTCGAACTACAAAAGGAAGAAAGAGTTTTATTCTGAAGTCAGTAGAGTTGCCAGGCTTCGTCACCCAAGCGTGGTAGCAGTTAAAGGATGTTGCTATAGCCACGGCGATCGCTATATTGTCTATGAATTTATCGTGAATGGCCCTCTGGATAGATGGCTGCACCATGTTCCAAGGGGTGGTAGGTGCTTAAATTGGCCTATGCGAATTAAAATTGCCACAACCCTTGCTCAAGGAATTGCGTAAGTATATACTCCCTAATTGTCTTTGGTTCTTAGTCTTGTTTATTTCTTCCTCCTATCCTTTGAAGTTGTCTCTCTTGCGTTTGGCACTAGTATTTTGGTGACCAAGTGGGGTAGACGATAATCAAGGCCTCAAGGGTAAAATAAGAGTAATGATGGTTTAATTGGGTGGGTCATGAGATAGTGAGATATACTCCTATGTGGTAGTTTTATTGAAACTGGGAGATAAAAAAAACAATTTACATCCAAGTATTGTCAAATCTAGATATTGAGCAAATCCGTTGAATTGACAAGAAAGGGAAATGGAGTCTAGAGCATAGGAGAGAGTATGACTTCTTATTTACATGTATTTTACTAGCATACACAACATTTCTGGTTTTATGCCTCTCATCTGCCATTCAATTTTCCACCAATACCGCGCTCTCTCTCTCTCTGGAGCACATCCCCCCTCCACTAAGTTGCCTACTCCTTCCCGGCTCATCCATGCTCACCGTCATCCCAATTTCCCATCCACTCCCCTTCCCTCACCACCCTTGGACACCACCTCCACCCCCATCCGTTACCTATCCATGCGTGACCCATTTCCCTATTGACCACTCATTCGCCCGTGTTGACCGAAAACTCTTACCTTACTCTGCCGTCCCCACTCCTCCCACCCCCACTCTCCCTTCCTTTATTGCCCATTGTTGTCCCACTCTCTTCCCCTCCCACCCGATAACCTCCACCACAGGTCTCCCTTGTCACCCCTCCTTCCAACGCCCCTGTCACCCCTTCAATGACTGTCATTGCACACTCCTCCCCCACAATGACTGTCATTGCAGCCGCCCTCATTCACCACCTTTTCCCCATGACAGCCTTCCCACCACGCGCCCTCTCCTACCACATCCCCTCCCCACCTTATAAGAAAAACCCCAAGGGCTTGCTTGGGATAATGATAATTACTGCGGGGTAAAAAAATGAATTAGAAAATGGAGGGTAGTGATGGTAGGTGAAGATGAAGAAAAAGTGGGAAATGTGGCCTTTTTAGGAGGATATAGTTACCTACCTTTCCAAGTAATTCATTACCCTCATATGGGAATAATAGTCCCTCGATCACCTTCCCTTTACACCTTAAACTACCATCACTCTCCATTTTCTTCTCATTTCAAGCTCCATTACCTTCTAATAATTACCCCAATACCAAACGATCCCTAATTGAAGAACATATCAATTAATTCAATCAAAACACAAATTTATGTACTTTATTTAACAAACAGAACAGTTACTGGTTTTGTAAGAGAATCTAGATGCATAATTTAACCTTTTTGGAAACAGTTCGACCAATTTTGTGATGGAGAGAGAATAAAGAATTGAGATTTTTTTTTCTTATTTGGGAAGGGTACTGTATGAAAATATTTTGAAAAATGGGTATGGTTTAGTAATACCCATGGATGAAAGAGCAATTCCGTGGTTCATGGATCATGAACAATCTAATTAGTGTTAAGACAGAGTAGCATTAAATCTATTGGACCTTGTGTTGATTGTTTTTTCCTTCCTATGCAAACTAGATGACTAGTTTCTATTGAAGTAGCCATGTAATTCTATATTAAAAGCGTTTTAATTTTTTTTTTTATAAAAATAGAGCTTGGATATCTTTTATATCCACAAAGTAGTCACGTCCATCTCTACGTAACAAGTCAATGCACTGCTTCACCATATTTGCATGTTAATTGTAAGAACATAGCGCTAGACCCTGTAATACTGTCTCTGTCGGTGAGTCTAAGTATCATAGCTTGGAACAGCCGATCAAACCAGGAAGCTACCTTCACACAAAGTGATCTAACTTTAAATATTTGGCCTTAAACATGACAGCATCCATGAATAGTGTTTACTACTGTATTTATTGACACTGAAAAAAATGACGAGATGCCCTTTAACCCACAGAAAGATCGCAAATTGTAAAATGAACAGATAAAAGAATCTTATAGTTTCATTATCCCTGTTCTTCAATTTTAAGTGCTTTCATCCAATCTGGTTTTCAGCCTGAAGCTATTTAGCTTGTGGTTTAATCATTTGTCTGTCCTGAGACGTAAAGTTTGCAGCTGCATGCATTTATGCATTTAGATTGAAACGTTAGGAGGCCATTGGATAAAAAATTGTGGGTGATATTCAGAAGATTGAACGATGACGGCTATAAAAATTAACTGCACATACAATGTTCATTATGGGTCTGAACAACCTTCTTATTGTTAACACGCCTATCAATAACCACATACCGTGCCATTTGTGACCTTTGAGAGCGTTGGGGTATTGTTTATTTATTTTTTGTTGATCATTACTGTGTATTGGTCTTGTAAACTAAGTAGTAAGACTCATTTGCAAACGTTATACTCCTATTACAGTTTTCTACATGACAAGGTGAAACCACAAGTGGTACATCGAGATATCCGTGCAAGCAATGTGCTGCTTGACGAAGAATTCAGGGCCCATCTAAAGGGCGTTGGCCATGCAAAATTTGTCCCGTGGGAAGTTATGAAGGAGAGGAACGTAATGGCTGGTGGAACCAACGGATACCTTGCTCCAGAGTTTGTGTACCAAAACGAGCTTACAACAAAAAGCGATGTGTACAGTTTTGGAGTCCTATTGCTTGAGATAGTGAGCGGACGTCGCCCAGCTCAAGCCATTGATTCCGTCTGCTGGCAAAGCATATTTGAGTGGGCCACTCCCCTTGTGCAGTCGCACCGATACCCTGAGCTGCTAGACCCTGTCATGTCTAGCTTGTATTCCGAGATTCCTGAGGCCGGGGTCATTCAGAAAGTTGTCGATCTTGTATATGCTTGTACTCAACACGTTCCTTCTATGAGACCTCGCATGTCTCATGTCGTCCATCAGCTTCAGCAATTGGCCCCATAAACATCTACTTCTGTCCTGTACTCATTCCTTTAAAAATGGGGGCATCTATCATGTTTTGCTACCGGATCAAGATTATATAGTAGTATTATATTTAGTTTCCTCAAAAACTCCAAAACAAAAAACTAAATTATTGGATCAGTTAACCCGGAACAGTATTAGTGACTTTTTGACCGGCTACATTAGCTAACTTAACTCATTTTTAATCGATCAGGTGAATTAACCGCCAAAAGTAATTGGGTGAAGATGAAAACGAAGGAGGAGAAAGACATTAATGTAAGATGAAGATTAAGTACTCCATACACGGACAATAATGAAGAGAGATGAAATATGAAATTAAATAAAAAAATATGGAAGTTGAACGGGTTCAATAGGTAACAAGTCACCGATACTGTTCTGAGTTAACTAGTCCAATATATGTATTTTTCTCAGATTAAATGAAATTTGTATTATTCTGAAAAAATGCTCTATAATTGTACTATTTTCGTTAAATAACCAAAAAATTTACTCCATATATAAAGTTCTAGCGTAGGACTAAACTTAGTGACGTAATGTAGTTCCGGAGGTTCTCTTCATTACCTTAAATCTTCGTAATTACTTTTTCCTAACGAGATTTTACTCCATCCTAACGAATTTTTCTAAAATTTTCCCGTTTTACCCCTTTCATAAATCTTTAACTTTTACACATGATTCAATAAACTCTCTTTTTCCAACTTAATCAATAACGCTCCCGAACTAGATTATGATTATAATTCAATTATCAATGACATCGATTATGCTTATAATTCAATTATCGATGACATCGATGAAATCACAAAATACGGATAACAAAAATACAGTAACAATTTAACAAATTAATGAAAAAATATAATTAAAAAACACAAAAAAAATAAAACCTACGCACACCCCATCTTTCCCATCCCGCCGACCCTCACCCACCCCCGTGACCCACCATCACATCCACCCCAACCACCCACCCACAACCCAGACCCAGCCGGACACCCACCGTGCAGACCGACCCCAGCCACCCGGACCACCCTCACCCACCGACCCAACACCCAGATCGACCCCAACCATCCCCACCACCTTCACCCACCGACCCAACACCAGTTAGGACCGGGCCGAAGCATCCACCGACCCCAACCACGTAGTCACCAGACTCACCACCCCCGACCCCAGTCATCCCTCCACCTTCGATCCCGGACAGTTTCAATGTTCGTGGTGGTTCATGAGAGGTTGGATTTTGAAAATTTTGTTTAGGGAGTTAAACAAAAAAAGTAACTTTAAAATGTGATAAAATGAGAAAGGTAAAGTAATAAAATGTCGTTAGAATTGAGTAAATGTTTGTTAGGAAAAAACACGACCCAATCTTCGTAATTAGAAGCAACGGAATTGCTAAATACACGTATTTTACTACGTTGTACACATTTTGCCATTAATTTTTTCGTGTTTGCCCCTCCTCTCCAAAAAAAAAAAAACTCTCTCTTGTGTCTTCCCCTAAATCTAAACCATCTATGCGAAACCTTAAAATTACAAATATCAATTTGAATATGGCACAATTAATTTTTCTGTTTAATCATCTTGCTAATTTCTTATTTGCAATTGAATTAGGTTATACCCAGAATCTCAATTGCAATTCTTACGGTTTACAATCCCTTTTCATCCATTTATTTTCATTTACTACTGCAACTTGTAAAATCTATGGAGCAAGTCAATTTCATTCATTTGCTATCAAACATAATCTTTACTCTAATGGTAGTTTTTTTGTCAACATATGGCTGAAAAATTTCTTCAAGACATTGAATAAATGTTGGAAAATCTTTTGAAAAGTTGAGGGTGATTGAATGCATTAACGGCTAATTAAAAATTCATGGCAGACAAAGGTTGGTGGTTAGCGTGGGAGAACGGGAAGTCAGGTTGATGGCAGGCGAACAGAGATGGGTATGGTAGGGTGGTTGACGACTTAGAATCAGGGAAAGTGACGGGTTGCCGGAGATGGTGTGCCAGAGTTGCCGACGAGGGAGGTGGGGTAAGAGAGGGTGGTCAGCATATGAAAGGGGTGGGGGAATTTTATTTCCTCTCAAATGGAACGGGGGAGAGGGAAACATGGGAGGGGCAATCACGGAATATGCGTGTACAATTTAGTAATTTTCGTGTATGATTTAGCACGTTCCATTTGTAATGCACATGCTAAATTATATCCAAATTTTTTCTAATTCATATTCACATTTTCAAAACTATCTGCATCATTTTTTCTTCAATCAATTCATCACCACAATCTTTTTGTCCTCTTTCTCTCTTTTTTCCTCTTTCTCTCTTTTCGTCAATTTGTTCACCACTATAATCTCTATTTTCCTCAATAAATTCACCACCACAATCTATAATTTTCCTTTCTCTTTTTTCTTCCATCAATTCATTAGCTATCGACGCCGGTTGTAACTCTAATCATCATTTCCACCACTTTACCTCAACCATCACCCTAATTAGGGCTTTGTTAGAAAAGAAAAACAAAATCAATAATATACTAACATTCAATCCAATAATTATATTAAAAAGTGAAATCATTAATAAAAATAATAAACCCAATTATCGCAATTGCAAATAATTATCCGTAACTCTAAAGTTACGTAAGAATATAGTTAGGGCTTAATTAGAAGTGATAATTAAGCCTCATTACTATATTCAATTGTGAAATTGAACCCTTAGGTTTCAATTGCTGATCCGAAAATAATAAGTATCTAATTAATTATTTAGAGAAATCATTAGTATGAATTTTCAATAGTTAATCGTTTTCCATATTTACGAATATATTTGCAATAAGTATCATTATTTTGTAATCGTTTTTTTTTTTTTTTAATTTCTAATTTGAATTGTATTATTATTTTGTAGTTAGATTTTTATTACGAAGTATAAGTATCGAATTAATTCTACAATTTTTCTCTCGTATATATTACACGAGGAATAAATAAATTTTCCCAAATTAAAAAAACATTTAATACGGAGTACTAATCGTTTTTCCCAAAAAAAATCTTGAAAAAATAATAAGATTAATCATCTTTTTTAAAAAAAGGGGGAAATGGTTAAAAAAAGTGAAAAATATGTGGTGGCCGAAGTGGTGAGTCGGAGTGGTCGCCGACGTAGTAGGCTGATGGAGGGAGATGAAGCTTGAGAACTTCTCTCAAAACCTCTCTAAAAAAGTAAAATGAGAAGATGAAATGAGAGAGGTAAAATTGTACTTCATCCGTTTCATTGATTTCTTTCACCTTAAAAGTGACACATTTTAAGAGAAAATAATAAAATATGTAAAAGTAGAGAGTAGGTAAAGTAAGTGGGCCACCTAGGTAAGAGAGAAAGTTGATAGTGAAAAAAGAAAGTGGAAGAAATCAAAGAAATGGTTGAAAAGAAAAATGTGGAAGATATCAATAAAATAAAGGGAGTAATTATCCCTTATTATATAAAGCAGGAGCAAATACTCTTCCCACATTGCGCCACGTGGGATGCGGAGTAGGACGTCTTATGTGGATCCAACGTGGCAGTTGATTTGGCGTACGTGGCAGATGTTTTGGGTGGATTGATGTATTTGGTGATTGAATAATTGATAAATTGATAATTGATAGCAGTTAACTTCCCAAGGTCATGGGTAGTTACCAATTGCAACTCCAACTCCATCTCCTCTCATTTCTCTTTCCTTCTTCTATCTTCTACCTCCGAACTCCTATCTCATCTCCATTTTTTTTCCTCAGTTTACGTTCGAGATCATCATCATCATCAGTTTTCAATGTCTTTCCAATACGAGCCTATTTTAATATCCGATATCACGGAATCATCGCAGTTCGTGCAAATAACGGCGAGAGTGATGCGTAAATGGTTACGAACAAGCAGAAAACCCGACAACGACGCATCCCAAATTGGGAAAAAAACCTTTCATCCATGGTGTTGAACTAATTTTGGTTGACAGTAGTGTAAGTGCAATAGCATCAGTTACAGTACTCCACTAATTTCACTTATAGTAGACCGTGCATGTACAACAAAGTAATTTTTTTCTATTTATTGTGTAAGGTTCTACAATACAGGCAAGCGTGAAACAGAGATTGGTGAAGCAATTCAACAATGGTTTCAAGGAGGGAAACATTTACAACATATGTAAATTCTCAGTTTCATCTAACATGGGAAATGAGCGGGCAACAACACACAAGTGTCGTATTTGGATTGAATTCAGCACGAAGGTGATAACAATGCATCCCGACCCAAACATTCCAAAATGTGTGTACAACTTCATAGAGTACGAAGATATTGTGGCGGAGAACATTTCTAATAATGAATATATAGGTATTGTTTTCTGTTTCAATTACGTTGATTGTGTCTGTATATTACGACACTACTAATACTGTTACTGAGTAACCACATACTTTTCAGACGTTATTGGGAAATTTGTAGCCTACAATCCCGGTCTCACATCAGCAAAATGGTTTAATTGGACCAAAATTATGCTCGAAAATTCAAGGTAAACTCATTAACTGACTAGAGGTAGACGCATCACATCCTTTAATTTTTGGTCCCTAATCTAATGTGCATTATTTTGCAGGGGAAAGCAAATTTCATGCTCGATCTTTGGACACTGTGTCTCCGATATCATCTCAATTGTCACCGATTACATGGAGTTGGACAGACCTATAATGGTGCTCCGTCATGTTAAACGCAATGAATGGAATGGTACGTTTCCCCACCTAAACTAAGTGTGAACAACAATTTTTGTTGGTTTTAAGGATAGTTTTCGGTGGGTCTATCTTACACTTTCTTAAAACCAGTGTCAACCCACCGTCACTTATGGGCTGAAAGAACCGCTGCGTTTCTCTCAGATAGTAATCATACTCACCAACATTTAGGGGGCTGCACATCATATGAAAAAAATCAAAAGGCCCAAGTAGTCGCTTCAATTAGATTACGAAAAATTTAGATTTCCGTAACTCTAAGAGCATCTTACATTGGACCTTGGTCATTCCAATGGATGGCTCGCGCCCTAATTGTTGTTGTCATGTGTTGTTTGTTGATAACGCTCATCATTGAGAAACGTTCAACTTACCGTTCTCCTCGGTGTCCGTCTTTCTAACATCTTATTATTATGGTTGACCCACCACATGAAACTACAATGAGTAGAAGGGTGGTACCCAATATGCACGAGGTAGTAGGCTGCATCATTTCTTTAGCTTTCCTGTCGACCAAAAAAATGAAGTCATATTAATATATTTCACACCAATGTAGTGCTTTCGACTCAAACGCGCTAAATAGGTCCAAAATTTAATCCAGAATGTTACCAGTGAAATGTTTTAAAACGGACTGCCGTGCAATTTCTGAACAGCAGTAATAGTATCCAGATATTACCTGTCAACACAAAAAATTGAAGCGACATTAATATATTTCAGACCAATGTACTACTTACAATTCATCCATGCTAAATAAGTGCAAGAGTAAAGCCATAATACTAGCGGTGAAATGTTTTAGAACGAAGGGACCTGCAGTTTTTGAAATGTAGTAACAATAGGCAAATGTTGCTGTTTTTCTGCTTGACAACATTGTCTTTCATCAAATGTGCAGACCAAGTTGGAATTACAACAAGAGATGCTACGAGGATCGCAGCTAATCCAAAGATTGTTGAGGTCAAAACTTTCTTGCAAAGGTAAGTTCAGATTGATTACCACGGCTTTCTCTACTCTTCCATATTCCAAGCTTGACTTTCTCTACCTTTACCTTACCAATATTTGCAGTTTCCCAAAAGTCGATGGTCCCGACCGGTGGAAAGTTGGAGTGCCTGTATCGAACACCGTCACAAACATCCTCACAGGATCTAATGCCATGGCCTTAAGGAGATAAAAGACAGTACATTGGTATGTTAGTAGCATGCATAATATCAATGATAATTAAGGCAACAAGTACACTACACTTTCCATCTGAATTTTTGGTCTACTATGTAGGCTGACATGTTTGTGACTCTTGCAGTTATATTTGAAATGGACACATCAAGTGAATGGAGCAACTATTCGTGCGGAGGGTGCCGATCTAAGTTGTCGAGTAGGGAAGATGATAATTGGTATTGCGGGAAACTGAAATGCAACCTTTTCGACATGCCTGTGCAGGATCTGAAACTTAGGTAACTCTTTGCACCTACTGTTACACTACGTAGGCAAAGTGAGCATGTTCGGTGCATTTTGTGATGAAATCCACAGGTACCAAGTCAAGTTCCACGTCTTCGATGATGACTGCGAGTTTGAAAAATTTATCATTTGGGACGAAGATATGACGAGGCTACTAGGGAAGACAGCGCAGCAGCTACTCAATGAGACGATGGTATATGATTAGCCACCACTCCAAGCTACAATTAACAGTTTTGTCAATTACATTTGCTACATAACAGTCGTTCCTCTCAGGATCAAGCCCTACAGGACTGCCCCCCCCTATATTCTGCACCATTATTGAAAAAGAGTATCTGTTTAAGATAAGGGTCACAAAGCTGTACAACATTGAACAACAGTCAAAATGTTATGGAGTCGTGGATATCAGTGAGGACAAATTGCTGAAGCTAGAGTGGAGGACGGTAGTCAAGGGGACAACGGTAATGGTTCTATTTCCTATGAATTACTGAACATTTTACTTGCTAAAAGATGCAGCCTCATTACTGTATGTAACTTGGACAATGCCCTCTCAACAGGCCGAAGACAACATGCTTCAAGATGCGGGTGAAAGTTCAGCGTTGCCCATTCAAGCAACCACAACAAACATAGCTAACAAGGTATGACAATTGAATTTTTTTTGTTGTGACAGTTTTACCCCTCATGCTGCCTTTTTTGTGGTATACTGACCTGTACTTAAATATAGGGAAAAGGTGTGGACACGACTTCACAGGCATGTTCGAACTCACAGAGTGCTTTAGAGGATAAGCAAAGCACATCAGCAGCATCTTCATCTGAAAAAAACACTGTTAGTAACCATACAAGCAAGATAACGGACCCGGTTGGTCAAATAAGTGAGAAAGAGTGTTTGGCGACGGATCCAGAGAGTGTTGGTATCAATGACGGCGGGGAAAACAGCGGTGTACATGCCAAAAGGAGAAAGTCTCACCTCAAAAAAACCCGTCACTTGATTAATATGCTGCTATCTCTCGAGACCAGCTGTGGTTACGTGCTAGATGAAATGACCATGAACCATGCATCCCATTTTTAAGGATAGTATTATTTGCTTTTATGTTAGACTTTGCTTAAAGGTTAGTTTCCCACATTTAACGGTATACTGCAGAACTTTGAATCAGCCTTATGGCAATCCAGTCTCACCCCAACGACACTTTTGGGCTGAATTAACCTATGCGTTCCTCTCAGGCATTAATCATAATCACCAGCAGTTAGGGGCCTGCACATCTTACGACAACAACTCAAAGGCACAAGCAGTCGCTACAATTAGATGGCAGAAAAGTTAGATTTCTGTCAGTCTAAGAGCATCTTACGTTGAACCTTGGTTGTTATTTTGGATGGCGCACACCATAATTGTTGTGCTCATGTGTTGTTTGTAGTCAATGCTCATCATTGAGGAACGTGCAACTTACCGTCCTTCTCAATATCCACCTTACTCAATATTCAAGTTTATCTGCAACCGCTGCACAGCTTATCTGTGGACACTGCACAACTTACCTGTCCACCATAAAGATTGGGTCAATAACATATTCCATGTCAGTGTATTAATCATGGTTCACTAACGATATTTGAGTCCAGAAGTGAGCCCAAATATTCACCATGCACCTTAACAGGCCAGTAGTAAGCCCATATTTAATTGTACATATTTAATTGTAGTTTATCAACTACGTTAAAATCTTTGATGCAGGTGGTTATGGGCAGTATCCTAAATTGTCTCCAACTGCTTAAAGCCTACAATCACTCACGATGCAATCTTGAAGCCTACAATCCAGTACATGAGTTAAATTCAACTACTATGTTCACACTCCCTACAGTGTGAATGCTATCAAATAAAAACAACAAATAATCAAATAGTAATCCATAGTAAATTTAAATAGTCAAATGGAAAGCCATAAAAACAGCAAGCAATCAACACAGTGTGAATGCTATCAAATACTCCCTCCCATTTACTGGAATCCTACCATTTGATTAACATATACCTCACATATATTCAATCTTTGGTAGGTTTCCAGTGAATGGGAGGTAGTAAAAAACAACAAATAATCAAATTGTAATCTATACTAAATTTAAATAGTCAAGCAATAATAAAATAATCAATTGGATGAATCGTAGCAGGTATTAAAAAATAGCAAATAATCCGTACAGTGTGAAAGCTAACAAATAAAAAAAAGCAAATAATCAAATAGTAATCCATAGTAAATTAAATAGTCAAATAATAATCAAATAATTAGATGGATAATCGTAGCAGCCATAAAATAAGGGATTAAAAAACAGCCATATTAGAGTTACTCACTGGGTATATATATAAGGGACATATACATGCATATATTCCAGAGTATCATTCTTGAAGGTGCATAAAGTACACAAACAAGTATAATGAATCCAACAAAATTAATCTCCACGGATTACGTAGAGGGAAGGATTCTTCAAGTTTGGTCTGGGAAAAGAATCGACTGCAATCAGGGAAAAACAGAGATTCATTCTAAAGAGCTGCTGTTGGTTGACAGTAAGGTGACTATATGTTAATTATTCTTCATTTAATATGCGCGGCATGCTTATTTTATTTTATTATATGGCTAACTTGATAAAATTCAGGGTTGTGTAGTCCAATGTACTATCCACAAACATCTCCTAGATTTGTTTAGGGGTATGTTCAGTGAAGGCAAATGTTACAAAATATCCAACATCCACTGTGGTGATAACATCGGATTTGAGGTCGCCACATCTCATTGTTGGAAAGTGTCATTTGACACGAAAACAGTGGTGGAGGAAATAATGTCAACATTTCCATTTTATGGTTTCAACTTTATCTGTGTGAAGGATATTCTTGAAAGCGATTTACGAGGACGAGAACTTATAGGTTACTCTCTTTGTTGCCACTAAAGTATTTACAAGATTTCTCACACATTTAACACATTCTTTATATCTCACAAATGTAATTTCTGATGCTGTTGATGTGATCACCAGACTTCATTGCAGAAATTGTGGAGTACAGAGTTTGTTCGAGGAGCGCGTACCGTGCGTGTACTTGGAATTGTTGGACATAAAGTATGTGAATGTTTATTTTGGTGGAGTCAATAAAGGACTTTAATATTGATTTCAGTGTTAAGATGTACTCAGTTAAAGTTCCATACTTTATTTTGTTGCATGAATGTTAAGCTCACAGTCTATGTTTATGTATATTTGTATTACCTTCTATAAGTGGAGAGAAAACAAGGGTGTGGCTGTGAGGTGATTTTATCAGCCAGTTGGCAGAAGTTGCAACTGAAGAGGGTTACCGCTTGCGAAGACCGATATTGGTTTTGCAGTGTGTGGCATTCAAGTTTTCAAGTAAGTAAATATGTAATTATGATAGTAAGTATATAGCATGTTTACAATTTTTGTCGACAGGATTTGATTTAGATTTTCTAATAGACTTAATTACTTTCACGACAGACGACGATGTGCTTGGGAACATTGTCCTGGAAGCAACAAGCGCAACAAAGTTACACTTGGACCCAAACATTCCTGAAGTTAGGAATTTTGATCGCACAAGTGGTGAGAGGGAGATCTATCGAGTGAAATGGAATACACCGGGTGTTGATGGCAATGTCTCGGATTAGTCAATATGTTTTTGTTCTGCTGTCAGTTTTTAAGCCAATTATCTTGGTTCATATCAGCTCTGTTAAATTCATTTTCTTTCTTTGTGGTATCATTGTTGTTTTCTATTTAAGACGTTGTCCGCTTCCTGTTATTTGATTGGAGTTTTTTGATTTGCAAAACTTCAATTTGTTTCAATCTTTATTTGTTCATATTTTGTTGGATTTAGATACGCATAGCCTCTCAGATATAGGTTTTTTAAATAAATAATATCCACAAAGTAAGCTGTAGACACCCGCATTTTGACTGCCAGGTGTCTATGGTAGTTTCCAAAAAACACCCGATGATGATGATCGGACGCTAACGTCTTTCTACGCGCTCGGATATGGGCTCAAAACCATTCGTTGTTGGCTAAAGCACTTATGGAGTACAAATCTCACAAAACTGACCTCAAATTCAGGCCCAGCGGACCGTTCCGAGTCAAACCAGACTAATTTGGGCCAAAACCGACACCGAAAATAAAACCGACTTTCTAGCGATGGGGTCAACCCTGGTCAAAGTCGTTTCTGAGACATACAAAACAGCCCCTCACAACATCAAAAGTCCAAGTCAAACACAAACCCATCAAAAACCCATGTCACGGTCCAAAACAATGGACCCGCGCGACCCAGCTGGGCCACTCGATCGAGTGCCCCACCCACTCGATCGAGTGGGCCCTTTTTCAGGCCCGACTGCAGGCACGCTGAGCCACTCGACCGAGTCAGCTGGTTACTCGGTCGAGTAACCCTAACCGGGGTCCTTGGCTTTGCCTATATAAGCAACCCCATGCACACACTTCAACACACTTTTGACAACCCTAATTCAACCCTAATTCTACCCTAAACCACACTACGCTTGCAAACCCTAAACCTAGCTTTAGGAGACAAAACCTAAACCACCACAACTCAACCTCCATAGACCTGGAAACTCCCGTGTTAAAGCCACGACTACGAGTCCTATCCGAGACAAGAACATGTAGGTTGAGGGTGCAAAACCCTATTCTTCCCTTCTTCTCTTCCTCTCGTCATCTTTCTCCTTCTATCCTTTTTGTTTTTTATTTTTTTATTTTATTTATTTATTTATTTAATTATCGCATCTGTAATATCGATAATATAATTAGTATAAGACATTAAAATACTTGTCGATTTGTGTCGGGTATGAGGGATGTCGGAATAAGGAAACCCGAATATACAAGTGTACCGCACACAGCGTTGCCGGTCGCTTATTCCGACACCCCAATTACTTGATTATTGAGACAAGTTAACTTAAACAATAATCTTCGTCTCGTTCGCGTTATTATTATTAGTCACATATCGCATTAATTTCAAAACCTTTTTTTCAAATCGAACATCTTTTAACAAGGGTCGAAACCCGTTGATGCGGATCCGGCATCACATAATCCCTAGGGATTCATTACGATGTCGGAAAAGCCGAGGGGATCAAGTCTTTCAATTCTAGCATGATGTCAAACTCTTAGATTCGATGCTAATTTCGTAATTAGACGTCGAATCTATCGATCTAGTCAAATAAGTTAACTAGCGTGATCTCTATTGATGCTAAAAATAATTGTCATACAATTCGTTAGAATTGCGACATTATTAAACGCGGAGGAAATCCACTCATATCGCGATAGTTAATTTAAGACGACTTAAAGCAATTTTCTTTTATTTTTCCTTTAAGTATTCTATATCGATTCAATAATCGAATATGGGATACGACGAGTATCAAATTTAGAATCGAGTACAAATAACATAATATTCGTACCCCAATTTGACAAAATCATCAAAATCAAAAGCAATTTCGAAATCGACAATAAATTGCAAACGAACCTGGTTCGTACAGGTGCCACTCGACCGAGTGCCTATGCCACTCGATCGAGTGACATCACAAAAACCGGAACAGAATGTCTTTTCGACCTCCACTCGGTCGAGTCTCACAGTGTCTCGATCGAGTGGCAACGTACTCGGTCGAGTTGGTCAATAACTCGATCGAGTAGGGTCCCAAAATCTGGACAGAACGCTTTTCAGAGGTCCACTCGGTCGAGTCCCTCAATGACTCGGTCGAGTGACACCTTTATCACGTCAACCGTGAGCCCTACACCGTTTTCGAGTCTCGTTAACTGTTTTTTATGACTTACGTCAACATGTGCCAAGTCCATCACGTGAAGCATCACTCTTTCAAACCATGCATCATCTTATCTACATCTTTCCATATCTTTGCAAACCGTTAATACCGTTACTAACCCGTCCTTTTGTTGATTTATTGCGTTTATTTTATTGTACTAAAATGAAACCACATGCTAAAATACAACTTTGACGTTAAGATTTTAGTTGCATTAAATTGACGTAGAAACCCTTTCAATTTCATGCACATGCTTAGGGAAAACAATGTTTGCATAAGCATTTTTCACCGTCTAACTAACGCGCGTATTAGAAAGTCACTCGGTATCTTAGTAGAGGCCGCCAATGTGCGGGCGGGGTTGGGTGTCCTTTGTGGGCTTCCCAACACGTACCCTCACCCCTTACTCAGAACCTCGGTTTCCGGATGCCCGAAACCGTTGGCGCACGAGAGTCATTCAATACACGATATCGGATAATGTCGGTATCGGTATCAAATGCAGAGGGACGAGCCCAATAAACTCTGACATCGGGAATGAGCCGTATTTTGTATATGGCCCACTACGATATAGAGTGGGTTCGAACGGGCCCGAACTCCCACAAAGTTCGGTGGCGACTCCACTTCGATTTAAATTTCCATTCGATCCGTTTTCATATGGAGATTCATTTGCCTCCCCAAACCCGCGCGTGGCCGCGTCGGGGTGGACCTATGTCATGTCCACATAAGCATGAAGAGAGTAATTGGATTTTCAAAATAAAATGACCATTTCAAAGGGATTCAAGTCTTTTAATGAAAGATTAATAAGAGGGGAGTACAGCTGCTAGATTATATTTGATTAAAATAGGAAAAGAATAACTAAATTGTTTTGATGGTAGTGAAAATCAGTGGAAGTTTGACTTGGAAAACTTTGCTGCCAGATTACGTTTGAAAGCTCATTTTAAGATTGAACTAAAACAACTATAATGTCAAAAAGTCTGTTGAAAATATTAAAGTCACAAGTGTAAAATGAATCATGCTTTTATTTGTATGACACAATACTTAGCTTCTTAAAAAAATCTCTGTATGTTCCAACGTTTTTTCAATGTCTATATTTCAATGAAATAATGTCACGAAAAAAAACAGATGCATATTTTTGAATACAGCAGCTTCAGATTATATATCAAATGTATTCTTGAATAAAATAAGAATATATGAAGAAAGGAGAGGTGTATTTTGTGAGTAAAATAGTGATGACCCGAAGAGGGTACACGTTAAGTAAAAAATCCATTAAAAGAATAGACGTGTATCCTTTCAGCTAAAAAAATGAGGGCTGCCATGTTGAAGAAATATTTATAGAGAACACCAGATTGAAAATATAGGGCTGTCGACTTTTTTTTTTTTTTTTTTTTTTTTTTTTTTTTTTTAAATTAACAGATTCAATAGGTAGAGGTTGAATGTGTAGAATAAAACTTTTTTCAAGTCAAGGCTGAATCCACGGTTTATTGTTCTTGATTTATATTATCTGAAAGTTTGTGATACTTTTTTTTTTCCTAATTTATATTATTTCATATATGATTGCTGTTACAAATTACAATTCAGCCAATTTATGTTAATATGTAAACAAAATCAAGTATGCATGTCATATGATGAACTATTAAATGCCATAGAATTCATGTAATATAAATGGAGTGAATCAAAGTTTGTTATTAGTTCTGGAATAAATGATACTCCCTCCGATTTTTATCTATCTTCCCCTTTGGTTTTGGGGAAGAAAATAAGGGTGTAGAAATGTGTGGTTCAAAATAAAAGAAGGAAGAGAGAGAAATGTAAGGGTGATTCTAGACCACATGTTGATAACCCAAAATAGAAATAGGGAAGAAAAGGTGTTTCAGCCCAATAAAGAAATAGGGAAGATAGATAAAAATCGGAGGGAGTATGAATTTACAGCTGCCTAATATGAAGATGGGAAAAAAAGCAGGTCTACGGGTTATTTAATACATGAACATAATTGAAAATAAGTTCAATTTAAAGCGTACAATGCCTATATCAAATTAATATGTGGAGTTTACCTAATATATGTTTATATATTTAATATGTTTATACAATTTGACTGTAGTCCATGAAATTTATTGTGTTCGAACCATGTACTTTTATTCAATTCGTGTTTTCACGTTAGTTATTGATGACATGTGACGTTTATATTGTCAATACAAAATAGTTCAGGAACACGAAACATTGCAGGAATAAATCAAGAATAGTTTACGTAATTGGAGACATGTAAAATATAGTTGGGGAAAGAAGTCTTAACTTATAGCCACTGCCCACTTCTCCATGAACACCAATGTTTGTTAATAGGCACTTCCTCCACCAAAGGCATTATCACCATGATCCTCCACCAAAATAGTTAAACAACTTTGAATTAGAATGCATATAAATATTGGTTTCCAAGGCTGTTTGCTAAAGCATCAAGGCAACAAGTAAAAAAAAGAAAAAGAAATCACAATTGCTGATTAAAAGAGGGCAGTCATCAGCTAGCACGAAAATGAATTCTAAGAGAATCCAATGTCCAATTATTCTTTCAAGCATTTCAGAATTAACTGAAGTTACCAAGGCAAGAATATTTTTTTTGTTGGTGCTACTTCTTTTATTCATTATACTGACCATTCATCTATGATTTCATGTTTTTTTCCCAAAATATAGGCCGGTAACTATTCAATTATTGCCACGATTAAAGAAATTGACACAAGGAAGCCATGGTATCGCAACAAATGCAGGAGATGCACAAACGGTAGAGCTGGACAGAAAAAGGATAATTTGTGGTATTGGTCAAAGCACTATTGTTATGGTTCCGAGTGTGGGTCAACTGAGAGGAATATAATGTATGTGACTTCATTGCATGTACTTATTCTGTCTATAATCATAACAATACATTTCAGTTTTAATTGTTTTCTTTGAAAATAGTTTCAAGGTTAAATTCCTCATTGAAGATCAAAATGGCGACAAAGTTACTATTCTTGCAAGAGACAATGAAGTAGAAGATCAAATTGGATTACCAGCTGCTGATTGTTTAGGATTGGTAAGAGAGGTATGCACCACTAAAGTGAAAACAATATGTGACCACAAAAGTTGTTTCATATGTTATAGCATGTAATATTGGGTGAACTTTTAATTGGGTATTATTCATTATAGGTCAATTCAAAGGAGATCCCATCTACATTAAAGGCACTCCTCGATAAGGAGTTCATTATTGATTTAGAGGTTTCAAGGCACTGGAATGTCTACATGGGTTCAAAGCGTTACAATGTCATGCGTTTATGTGACAATCAAGAAGAGATACGCAGCAGGAAAGATATCTACGCACATAAGGTCTCACATTGATTATTATTTTGTCACACTAATGTGTTATGATGCATATGCAATGGTATTCTAATTTTATTATCATAAAAATTCAGGAATCAAGTAACATTAGTACATCAGCATCAGCATCAACATCAACCTTATCGACAGATATGGAGTTGGTAAATATTTTTTTTGTATAATTCGTAAAAAATCAACAATATGATGAAGAAGCTTAAATTAGTTTCAAATACTCATGCATCGTTAATTGAGTGCAGAAAGTTATACCTCTTGGTTATTCAAAAGGGGATCTGCCCGGCTCAAGTTCAACGGATCCACTCGATGCTGAAGTTACACCCATGAGCAAGGTCCAACGTAAAAGGGATCTCTCCGCAATTGAAGGTTCATGTGAGGAAAAAACAGGTGGGTTAGATGGTGAATCAGCAACCAAGCATGTCGAGAAATGTCCAAAGAAGTAAAACAGTTAGTAGTAGTCTTCCACGTGATAAAGTATTTAGTAGGTCATTATGTTTAAGTATGAGTCTATTTCAGTTTAAGCTACTTTCTGTTCAAGTTGTTTGTCATTTAAGTTGTTTCCCATTTAAGGTGTTTCCCATTTTAGTTATTTTGCATGTATTGTGTTAAAGATTTAATGTTATGTGGACTACTTTTATATTTACAAGTTGGTTGTTGCAGTCTGTTACTGATTTAAAATCAATTCAGGCAAGAGATGCATTGTCATAAGTTAAAGACATTTTTTTTGTACAGCAGTCGACGCATAAAAGTAAAGATAAACCAGTAACCATAATGCAAAGGGTAATTGTAAGGAACACAGTAATACTTAAATTAGAACCAAGACCAAAGGAAAGTGTGTGGAAAGAACATGCAATCATTTTGTAACACCCATATAAAGTTCCTGTTTGCACCATTCACTCATTTTTCACTGTCAAATTACAATCATTTCCAAGATTCATTAAGGTTTAAAATAAAAAAAAGAAATATTGTAAAATTAGAATTTTAGTTACTTAAGTGCAAGGGAATTCTAGGAATCTACCATTGTTAAGCTGAGAATGGACAACACATATGCAACAAGTTCAAGCACAAAGCAAACAAGGAGAAGGGGCAAACGAAGCAGAGGTCATAGTAAGTGTTTAAGGAAGAATTAGTTTACTGTTGTTCAATTGTGTATATGTTGATTTCATAAAGATTAGGAGTATGTTACAGTAATGAATGATAAATGATGAATGAGAAGAAAGAAGCAGAGGTGATCCGGCTCAGATTCAGAAGAGAAAGGAAAACGAGCAATCCATTTTTTTTTGAAAAGGGAAAAAAGAGTATATAAACCGGTTCGCAACCTCGCCTGAACCGGTCTGACCCTGCCTTGAACCGGTCTGACATGACCTGAACCGGTCCTGACCTGACCTGAACCGGGTCTGACCTTACCTGAACCGGTCTGACATGACCTGAACCGGTCCTGATCTGACCTGAACCGGTCCTGACCTGACCTGACCTGAACCGGGCATGACCTGACCTGAACCGGGCCTGACCTGACCTGAACCGGGTCTGACCTGAACTGGATCTGACTTGACCTGCACCGGGTTTGACTTGCCCTGGATCGGGCCTGACCTGACGCCAACCGGTCTTAAACGACCTGGACCGACTTCAACCCGAACTGAACCGAGTCTACCCTGACCTGAACCGGGTCTAACCTGACCTGAAGTGGGTCATGACTAGGACTGAGTTGGACTTTAGTTGTTTAAGGGTTCACTTCTACATGGGTTTGGTCAGAAAGAGTTTAGATTTTTCATGGGCTTAATTCTTTGGGCTTGAAAAATTTAAAAGATCCAGCCCAGTAACTTTGACTACCACTAGGACTGACTTGGACTTTAGTTGTTTGAAGGTTCACTTCTACGTGGGTTTGGTCAATAAGAAAGAGTTTAGATTTTTTCTGGGTTTAATTGTTTGGGCTCGAAAAAATTAAAAGATCCAGCCCAGTAACTTTGACTACCATCATAGAATCGGATTAACTTCATATTACGATAATTAATCAACTAATAGTGCTTATGTCATTAATCAAATTAATGTTAAATAAAAAATTATTCTCAGTAAACAACACATGTTTATAGTATGTATATTAGGTTAATTTGAATGGTAAAATCTGGGAAAAAACATATTGCTTGCTAATTAATCAGAAACTAAGAAGTTAGACCCAAATATGCAATTTATTTACTGTTGACTGAAGTTATAGATCTCATATACATGCAATATTTTTTTCAAAAAAAAAAACAAGATCTACGACTCCTAATCTTTCGCCAATTACTATGAAAACAGAGTATCAATGTAAATTAAGTCAATATTAAAACAGATCAAACATTCATATTATTTCGGAATATATCATGTTAGTTCATAAAAAATTTACAATCGTCGTTCTAATTTTCATATAAGACATTTTTACTAACACATGCAGTAATTTCTCTCAGAACAGATCTAGATATCATATACACGCAGTCATTTTTTTGAAAATAAATAGATCTAAAATTCGTATTCTTTCGGAAAATATCATGTTAACAGCATATTTATGTGCATAAAAAAAAATTGTAGTTCCAATTTTCGTGTACCATGTTTTACACTAACACATGCAGTAAAATCATCCAGAACAGATCTACATATGTGTTCAATCATGTGAAAAAACAATAAAAAAATTAAAATGCAGACTCGAAGGAAGGGGATTGTGAAGAAAATATATACCCAGTTCTGATTCCATGAAAATCCATTGACCGTGTAGTATTATCGCGTTCCCAAATACGAGATCTGTCGAAATAGCGCCGGAATTTGTTTCATGTCGGATCTTGCAACTTCAGTTGAACCAATCCCTATAATTAAACAACCCGGAACGAAATGCTCTTCTTTTGCCAGTGTTGAAGGATCGTAGGTATAATATGCCAGATTGATGGCTGAAATTAGGAAAAGTTGAACCAGATTACGATTTTTGGGGGTAAATGTCAAGAATGTTCGAGATAAATGTCGGAAAGAGGGGGAGGGGTAGGTAGAGAGAGACGCGGAAATGGAGGATGAACTAGGGTTTGGTGTAATGAAATGAGGTTGGGTTGAATTAAAATGGGGGGAGGGTTGGGTTGAATTGAAATGGGGGAGGGTTGGGTTGAATTGGGCTACTGCATAAAAATGGGGTTGGACTAAAAATGGGGAGGGTGTTGTGTAAGGGTTGTTCATGTGGGCTCACATGAATGAGCCCTGTGATTAAATTGGGGAGAGAATAGGCCGTTTTATCAGTCCATTAACGTATATTTGTGTGGGCTAATGTTAGGTTCGGAGAGTGAAGCTACCGAATGAAAATGCAATTCGTTTTTTTATTGCACATCGGATTTCAATGGTCAAAATAATTGGCGAGAGTAATATATGAGAACATTTTCCGATAATTTAATTGTTCATCGTACTGTCAAGCAACTTATCTTTTACTATTGATACAATTTAAAAAAAAAAATCCGTTTGTTGCAGCCACTGAAAATAACATGGATCAGATGAGCTAAGTTGTAGACACCCGCATTTTTACTGTCAGGTGTCTATGGTAGTTTCCAAAAAACACCCGATGATGATCGGACGCTAACGTGTTTCTACGCGCTCGGATGTGGGCTCAAAACCATTAGTTGTTGGCTTAAGCACCTATGGAGTACAAATCTCACAAAACTTACCTCAAATCCAGGCCCAGTGGACTGTTTCGAGTCAAACAAGACTAATTTGGGCCAAAACCGACACCGGATATAAAATTGACTTTTTGCGATTGGGTCAACCCCGGTCAAAGTTGTTTCCGAGATATACAAAACAGCCATTCAAACATTCAAAAGTCTAACTCAAAAATAAAACCCATCAAATGTTCAGTCCACGGTCCGAAGCAACGGACCCGCGCGACCCAGCTGAGCCACTCGATCGGGTGCTCAGCCCACTCGATCGAGTGGGCCCTCAATTGAGCCCGACTGCTGACGCCTGGGCCACTCGACCGAGTCCGGGGGCTACTCGGTCGAGTAACCCTAGAGGGGGTACATAGGTAATGCCTATATAAACATCCCATGCAACACAACTTTTACACACATTGATTAAAACCCTAATTCTACCCTAATCAAGCCCTAATTCTACAATACTCAAACCCTAAACCTAGCTTTAGGAATCGAAACCATACCACCATAACTTAGCCTACATACTCGAAACTCCTGTGCAAGCCGCCGCTACGAGTCCCGTCCGAGCATAAGAAACATGTAGGTTGAGGGTGCCAATTCCCGCTTTTCTCTTTTCTCCTTTTCTTTTTCTCGCGTCATGTCGCCTATCATCGTCGTAGTTGTCTCGTTTTTTTATTCGCGTCCTAATATCGATAATATTAACTAGTATAAAATATTAAAGTATTCGTCGATTCGTGTCGAGCATGAGTGATGGTGGGATAAGGAAACCCGAATATACAAGTGTACTACACACAGTGTTGCCGGTCGCTTATCTCATCACCCCGATTGCTTGATTGTTGATACGGATTAACATCAACTTTAATTTTCTTTTTTTATCATCGTTATCGCAAATTTCATCAATTCTAAAACATATTTTCCAAAAACATACTTTTTTATAAGGGTCGAAACCCGTTGATGCGGATCCGACATCAAACAATTCTAGTTAATTTAATTGTGATGTCGGGATGCGGAGGGAATCAAGTCTTTCAATTCTAGCATAACGTCAAACTCTTAGATTCGATGCTAATTCCATAATTAGACGTCGAATCTAACGATCTAGTCACAAGAATTAATTAACGCGATTTCTATTGATGCTAAAATAATTGTCATACAATTCGTTAGAATTCTGACATTATTAAACGCGGAGGAAATCCACTCATATCGCGATAGTTAATTTAAGACGACTTAAAGCAATTTTCTTTTATTTTTACTCTAGTACTTCATATCGATTCAATAATCGAATATGGGATACAACGAGTATTCAAATTTTGAATCGAGTATAAATTCCATAATATTTATGCCCAATTCATCAAATCATCAAAATTAAAAGCAATTTCGAAATCGATAACAAAATCGCAAACGAACCTGGTTCGTACAGATGCCACTCGACCGAGTGCCTAGGCCACTCAATCGAGTGACATCACAAAAACGAGACAGAACCCTTCCATGGCAACCACTCGGTCGAGTTTCGCCATAACTCGATCAAGTGGTCGCGTACTCGACCGAGTTCCCTCGTAACTCGGCCGAGTATCGTCACAAAATCTGGGCAGACCCTTATTCGGAGGTCCACTCGGTCGAGTCCCTCAATGACTCGGTCGAGTGGCACCTTTATCACGTCAACCGTGAGCCCTACACCGTTTTCGAGTCTCGTTAACCGTTTTTTATGACTTAAGTCAACACGTGTCTAACTAATCACATGGAATATCACCTTTTCAAAACTTTACATCATCTTATCTACATTATTCAATAATTCGCAAAACGTTATTATCGTTTTACCGTTACTAACCGTTTATCACTTCTCTTGTTGATTTATTGTTTATTTTAGGCTAATTTGTCAATAACTACCTATTAAATCCAAAGTTTTACAATTTACTACCTATTAAAACAAACTTCGAAATTTACTACCTAATATAAAGTATTTTGTTACGAATTGCTACCTTAGAACAATTATGAGTAGAAAATCAAACATTTTAAATTATTGTCACAAAAATTTATCAAAATATTCCCTTTATACCCTTACTCCATTAATTCTATCTTTTATCTCGTTCACTTCCTACAATTTTTCTTCTCTGCATTCATTATGCGTTCATCTTCATTTACGTTTCCAATAGTCCGACCCTAACTAAATACACGAATTTGACTAGTAAACTAAATTGAAGGGACTTGAACAGAACTGACTCGAATGTTTATCGTAAAATACAAAATTTTGTCCCTAAATTCTTTGAAAATAAAACACCCAAAAATGATCTGCCTGAAAATGCTCCGACCAAAAACCGAACTTATAGTATATGATGTATCAAATTTGTGTGTCAATTTGAACGAGGAGAAAAGAAGATAGTTTGAGAAATTGTCATATGGGAGATGATCAGTTGATATTGCTTGCTGCTGCGAGTGATTGAAAGTTTGGCATAATTTTGGGTAATTTAGGGTAAATAATTAGTAAGGGTATTCTAGTCCTTCTACTATTTTTCTTTGTGAGAGTTATTTGTAAATACTATTATTTGTAAGTCAAAAGTTTATACAAGGTAATAAATTTTGAAGTTTTTTTATTAGGTAGTAATTTGTAAAATTTTATATTTAATAGGTAGTTATTGACAAATTAGCCTTTATTTTATTTTACTAAAATGAACCCACATGCTAAAATACAACTTTGACGTTAAGATTTTAGTTGCATTAAATCGACATAGAAACCCTTTCAATTTCTCACCTGCTTAGGGAAAATACTGTTTGCATAACATTTTCCCGTTCAACTAACGCGCGTAATAGAAAGTCACTCGATATCTTAGTAGAGGCCGCCAATGTGCGGGCGGGGTTGAGTGTCCTTTGTGGGCTTCCCAACACGTACCCTCACCCCTTACTCAGAACCTCGGTTTCCGGATGCCCGAAACCGTTGGCGCACGAGAGTCATTCAATACACGGTATCCGATAATGTCGGTGTCGGTATCAAATGCAAAGGGACGAGCCCAATAAACTCTGACATTGGAAATGGGCCGTATTTTGTATACGGCCCACTACGACATAGAGTGGGTTCGAATGGGCCCGAACTCCCACAAAGTTCGGTGGCGACTCCACTTCGATTTAAATTTCAATTCGATCCATTCTCATATGGAGATTCATTCGCCTCCCCAAACCCGCGCGTGGCCGCGTCGGGGTGGACCTATGTCATGTCCACAATTTGGCGACTCCGCTGGGGATTAAATGATGCGTGACTTACCATCGGCATCCTCAGGGTGAGACTCGAATAGAAATCGTTTGACTAGTACAATACGCGTTTTAGTTTTACGGTTCATGCATAACCCCATATTTTCCCGGGCCGGTACTGACGACCGACGTCTCACTATACCGTTGATGTACTTCAATATGGATATGTCAAAAGGTGTCCATAGTCGATTCGAGTGGGTTTCGCGGCATGTTCTAAGCTCAACTCGACTTAAAAAGTCCGTCCCGATCAACGTCTAGATTATGTAGACTGGTATAGACCCTCTGTAGACCGACTGAGACTTAGTGTAAAGCATACATGACATCGTTATAATGCTTTCCTGACTACATGCTACTTGGTTTCCGTGTCGTTTTCAAAAAACCGTCAACTTTTCAAAAAATACATCTTCTTTCAAGATATTCAATTTCAAAACTCGGGTCGCATGCCGAATTGAGGACTTATGATTTTACTCAAAATAGCCTATTTTTAGCCGGTATGCTGCCCATTTCAAAACATGAAATTATTTTCGAACTTTCAAAACTTGTGGCCCGATGCACTTTCTGACTTTCTCGAAAAATCGGGCCCTTCCCCGAGCTTGCTCGGATTTTTTCAAAAAAACAATCCATTTTCAAAACCTTCCTCTTCTTAGGACTTCCCGTATTTAGTAGTGTCAGGTCGTGTCATAAGTCGTTGAGGTCTTTAGCGTCGAAACTCCGTCGATCCTACATCGCGGGTTTCTTCCCCATCCCAGTCCGCCTTATTAGACAAAGGCAAGGCCCACCTACGTAGGACATACTCCTACAAAGGAGGGCCCGTCTACACAATCGAGTCCAAAGTCTGGGGATGTCTCACGTGGACCTTTCTTCGAACAGGACTAGGCCCACCCGCCGAATCCTAAAGAAGGCCCACCTTTCACAAGTCACCCGTCTAGGTGTCTTTTCTGAGTCATATCCCTTTTCAGTCTTGTTCGGGATGTACTTTCTATTCCGGGATTCGGGCTAGTTTCTGATTACGCGGTGTTCTTACAGACAGGCCACCCGAAACCAGATATCAACGCAAAATAGACGCATTGAAGGATGCCCTAGAGAAGATCGAAGCCCAATTGACTGCCATCCAGACTGATCAAACGGCACTTGCCACTCGTGTGGGCGCAATGGAGAAGGGAATTCCTCCTCCTAGGTCTGAGCCCACTGGGCCCGTAGCTGAACTAGTCAGCGCTGTTCGCAGGCTCGAGGAACAGGTCCACCTGTCAACAAACAACTCGATCCACACTGAAATTGCTCGTTCCTATTCGCCTTTGAATGACGAGCTACCTGCTAACCTCAGCCTTACGGGAATTCCAATGTTTGAGGGTACCGAAGACCCGGTCCACCACATCCGGGCATTCAAAGATTTTATGGCGGTAAAGGGGGTGAAGTCCACCATGTTTACGCACTTGTTCCCTTCCTCCCTCGAGAAGCATCCTAAGGCCTGGTACTACAGGCTTGATTCCAAGAAATATAAAACTTGGGATGATGTGGCGATTAAATTTGCTCGGAATTACGCTGATAATACCGAGATCCAGACTACAATGCGTACTCTAGAAGTGATGGACCAAGAGCCCAAAGAAGGGTTCACCAAATATCTGTAGAGATGGCGGGCCGAGAGTGTTAAGCTGGTCGATAAGCCCAGCGAGAAAGTGCTAGTGGAGGCGTTTGTGAAGAACCTCCTCCCTTCTTACCGGGTCCATCTCCGGTATGCTGTCATCCCTAATTTTGCTACCTTTACTGAAATGGGTACAAGGATCGAGGATGACTTACGGTTAGAGAGCCTGACTAAGGCCTCTACCAAGGGCTATCAAGGGGCAAGCTCATCTGCGAGCAAGCCCACACCTGCAGCCGCAACTCGCAGCATCTTCGACGAGGTAAATCTGCTTGACACCTCATCAAAAAAGAATACACCAAATCGGGTATTCACAGATATTGGGACTACCTATACTTATGCCTTACAGAGGTATATCTTCAAAGGGCCCGATCCAACCGATAGGCCCAACTCCAGAAGTTCTAGTAGAGAAGAGGCCCAAAAGTTATAACGCCCAAGCCTACTGCCAGTATCATCGAGGTAACGGGCATGATACTGAAAAATGCTGGAGACTGAAGCATCTGATCCAGGACCTGATCGAGAGCGGGAAGATCCCGTTGCCCAGAGACAAGCCGAGCAACAAAGAAAACCCGTTCAGTGCCCATGCAATATTCACCGGTGAGGTAATCTTCTACTCACACTTTATCTCCCCTCATGTCCCACAAATCAATGGGGTATGGTTCGATGACGAGGATGATGTTTACCTAGCCAAAGGGGAAGCTGTCCCCATCACCCTTGAAGAGGTCCGGAAGGCTAAGTCCAAAGCCTTAGCCACTAACCACCTCGCCACCGCCGGGCGCCCTGCTCCCGCAACCATCACTGAACCTACCAGGACGGATCCTACCCTCGAAGAACCAAGCAGTGACACGGCTCTGGTCCAACAATTGAAAAGGGTTCGAGCTGATCTAACCATATGGCAACTACTGGTTAGCTCGCAAGCACATCGAGAAGCACTGACTAAAGCTCTCGATGAAATCAAGGTCGACTCACAGGTTACCCCCACTGAAATGGTAGCCACTATTATGCCCTATCTCAAGGGCAAGTCCAAGGAAGAAGGCCCGCTTATAACCTTCTCTGAGTCTGATCTACCGGCGTTCGGGCCCAATCATAATCTGGCCCTTTACATCACGGTCATTTGCCGAGGGAAGTACCTCCCAATGACCCTTATCGACGATGGGTCCGCTGTGAATGTCCTTCCTCTAAGGACCGCTAAGGCCCTCGGTAGACCTGGCAAAGTAAACCCGAACCCGAAAAATCGACCGAAAATACCTGAATTGAAACTGACCGAACACCCGATAGGATTAACTTGGAATAATACCCGAAACTCGATTTAATCCGAATCGAACCGAATTTGTACAGAATTTAATATAACCGAATAATACCCGAACCCGAATATAACCGAACCGATAATAACCAAACCGATTGACCTGATAAATAAATACTTATTTTTTTCATAAAAACACCCAAATTTTGAATTTTTCTTCATTGATTCTTATTTATTAATGGTTTTATAAATTATTACCTACAATTTGAAAGTGTAACAAACACAAAATCAAATTATTTATTTTTTAACTCAAGAAATTTATGACCCGAGACTCACCTGACCTGCTATTGACCCAACCCGAACCGTACCCGACTCGAAATAACATAAACCGATAAAAAGTGGCTAACCGAAATGAACCCGATCGAAATCGAACTGAAGCTGAAATTTATGCTCACCCGATTAAGATCAAATCGATTTAACCCGATCCGAAATCGAATCGAATGACCCGTTTGCCAGGTCTAGCCCTCGGTATCACAGATGCCGACTATCTCCCAACGGCGCAAACTATCCAGGCTTTTGACGGAAGCCCAAAACCGGTGGCCGGGGCCGTTAAACTAACAATAATAACGGGCCCAATTTAAAAAGAACTGGAGTTTCAGGTGATCGACGTCACCTCATCCTTTAACTTACTACTAGGAAGGCCTTGGAGCCATGCGGTCAAGGCCGTATCCTCTACTCTCCACCGGAAAGTTAAGATGCCACTTCGGGACGACATCATCACTCTAGAAGCAACCCCCATCACCGTAGCAAGCTGTAATGCTACGGGCCGTGGCCGGTCCGACCCACGATGATTTGACTTCGTGGGCATGATCGATGAGGAATATCTCTTCAGGCCTTACTTCACCACTAGCATCGATATGATGCTACAAAATTTGGGCTATCTACCGGGAGCTACCTCAAGGCCAAATCTTCCAGCTGGGAAGATTATTGAGGTCCTTAACGATGGTGAGTCACAGTTTGGATTGGGGTATGCTATAACCCCGGAAAACGTGGTCCGGACCGGTATTCACAAAGGCACCAACATCCTCAAGGGTACTTACATAGGCCCTTATAGCCCGAAGTTAACTGATTACTTCGTCACTCCAGTTTTCGGAGCTATTCAGGTGGGCCTCTACCAACCCACCATCACATATCCCGAGACCAAAACGGCTCGGGAATGCAATTTCATCCCCGATGATATATTCACCCTTGTTCAAGCCGAGTCCAAGGAAGGGGAAAACAACTCCGAGCCCGTGCTGGGGCTCCTATTCGGAGAGGACAAGGCCGTCCCCGCTCCAAAAGATGATTTGGTCAATCTGATCCTCCGCAGCGATCGGTTTGACCCAACCAAGCTAATCACCGAAGTCGGTGCAGACACCGGGAAAAGGGCCTGGAGGAAAACCATCAAGTGGACGGACAGCCAAGGACGGACCTACAAGCTGACCACCGGCGAGGGAGACATGCCGGATACCGAGTCAGAGTCAGAGTCAGAGTCGAAGTCTGAGTCCGAGTCTAGAGGGTCTGGTGCTAGAGTCGAGTCTGTAACCCCTCTTCCCTTAGCCACTTCCACCGAGGTCTCGGGGCCTGTCCCAAGACCTCTCCCTATCCCGCCACTGACCAACAATCAGATGGCCGCTCTTTTCGAGCTTTTCACAAAATTTACCATTAATAATAATAACGAAAACCGTTCTGCTTACGACTTGTCTTATTTCCAAAACTTTCTCAATTTCAAAGATTTTATATGCAATAACATTGAGAAACCCGACGAACAGGTACCTCTACCTCCGCATCTGATTGAGCAGCTCGAACAAAGGGAGTCCCGAGATCCGGTAATTGAAGAAACCGAGTCCATCAATGTGGGAACCACTTTAGAGCCCCAGATGCTCAAGTTGGGCCTATCCTTAGATCCAGAGGAGAGAAAACAATTCACAGACCTCCTCCAAGAGTTCAAAGACGTTTTCGCATGGTCCTACAAGGACATGCCGGGAATAGATCGGGAAATAGCTGAACACCGAATACCCATCAAAGATGGGTGCAAACCGGTAAAACAGAAACTCCGAAGAATGAGGCCCGAATGGTCCCTCAAAGTTAAAGAAGAAGTCGACAAGAAATTCAAAGCGGGCTTTATACAAGTGTCTGAATATCCAGACTGGGTCGCAAACATCGTGCCAGTACCCAAGAAGGACGGCAAGGTGCAGGTATGTGTAGATTTCCGGGACCTTAACAAGGCTAGCCCAAAAGATGATTTTCCGTTACCACACATCGACATACTGGTGGATAACACGGCCGATCATGCTCTTTTATCATTCATGGACGGGTATGCCGGATACAATCAAATTAAAATGGCAGAAGAAGATATGAGTAAGACCACATTCATTACACCTTGGGGTACTTACTGTTACACTGTTATGCCATTTGGGCTCATCAATGCCGGGGCCACTTATCAGCGGACCGCCACTACTTTATTACATGACATGATGCATAAGAAAGTGGAGGTTTATGTGGACGACATGATTGTCAAGTCCAACGACCGAAGTGGGCACATTGCAGCTCTAAGAAAATTCTTTACCCGACTACGCAAATACAACATGAGGCTAAACCCTCAAAAATGCAGTTTTGGGGTGACATCTGGCAAATTACTGGGCCATGTCGTTAGCCAATGCGGCATCGAGGTCGACCCAGCTAAAATCAAAGCCATCACCGAGGTGCAACCACCCAAGACCGAAAAAGAAATAAGGGGGTTTCTCGGGAAAGTCCAATACATCAGCCGATTCATTTCAAAATTAACCATGGTATGTGAGCTCGTTTTCAAAAAACTGAAGATCGGAGAACGAATACTATGGGACGATAAATGTCAAACGTCTTTTGACAAAATCAAGGAGATCCTGTCTGCACCGCCGGTATTAATGCCACCTCAACCCGGTTTGCCTTTGTCGTTATACCTAACAACGACCGAGACAGCCATGGGGGCTATGCTGGCCCAGACAGTCGATTCAGAAGAGCGGGCTATTTACTACATCAGTAAAAAGTTCTTAGAGTACGAATGCAAGTACACAATGCTCGAGAAAACGTGCCTAGCTTTGGTTTGGGCCACTAAAAAGCTCCGACATTACATGCTTAGCCACGAGGTACATGTATTATCCAAAATGGATCCAATCAAGTACCTGTTCGAGAAGCCCATCCTCAACGGCAGAATGTCCAGATGGACTTTAATGTTATCTGAGTTGACCTCAAATTTATACCATTAAAAGCCATCAAAGGCTGGGTAGTAGCCAAGTTCCTCGCCGATAGCCCAATATCTGAAGAGGGCCACACCGATACTTGGGCCTTTTCCGATGAAGACATATTCCATACCAATACCGAAACATGGGACTTGTATTTTGACGGAGCATCCAACTTCCGGGGATTTGGGGTCGAAATTCTGTTAATCTCACCACGAAGGGAACACACCCCATTATCCATCAAATTGGACTTTGACGTGACCAACAATGCAGCCGAGTACGAAGCATGCATTCACGGGTTGCAAGCCGCCGCTGATTTAGGGGTAACAAAACTCCGGGTCCATGGTGACTCATCGTTGGTCATCAATCAAGCGCTCCAAAAATGAAAATCTCGGAACGCCAATCTCGTGGCTTACCAAGCACGGGTAAGGGTTTTAGAGAAACAATTCCAGAAAATCAATTCGCAGAAGGTAGAGTATATCTACCTGCCCCGGGAAGAAAATCAATTCGCAGATGCACTTTCCAAATTAGCATCCCTGCTAAACATACCAGACCATCTAACTAGCATGCCAATCTGCGTCGAAAGGCGGTCCGAGCCGGCGTATGTACACGGCATCCAGGACATCGAGCTAACCGACCCAGAACCTTGGTATCAAGCCGTCCTAATCTACTTGGCAACGAGAGAGTACCCCCGGGAACCGAAAACCGGGCCAAGAAAGCCCTGCGAAGATTGGCAACCCAATTTGTTTGCACGAATGACGGGCAGTTATACAAAAAGACGGCACAGGGGGCTCTCCTCCTCTGTATCGACAAAGTACAGGCCGAAAAGGTTATGTCTGAGGTGCACGATGGTGAAAATGGCCCGCATATGAACGCCCATATGTTAGCCCGCAAAATCATGAGGCTCGGGTATTACTGGAACACCATGGAAACAGACTGTCAATTATACGTCAAACACTGCCATAATTGTCAGATTTTTGCTAATGTACAGCATATGCAATCTTCCCTATTATATATACCATGACATCACCATGGCCATTTTTGACATGGGGTATTGATATAATTGGAAAGGTGCACCCTTCCGGGACGGGAGGTCATTGCTTCATTCTGGTGGCCATCGACTACTTCACCAAATGGGTCGAAGCTGAGTCATACCGTGTCTTGAACGCCAAGCACGTGGCCAAATTTATCCAATATAAGATCATATGCCGATACGGGATCCCACATGAGTTCATCAGTGATCACGGGACCCACTTTCAAGCTGAAACCGCTGCGTTACTAGCGAAATGCAAAATTCAAAGGCATACATCTTCACCCTACCGTCCCCAAACAAATAGAGCAGTAGAGGCGGCTAATAAAACAATTGTCACCATACTTAAGAAGATGACTGAGAGTTATCGGGACTGGCCCGACAAAATACCTTTTGCCTTATGGGGGTATCGGACGTCGATTCGTACCGCGACCGGAGCAACTCCATATTATTTGACGTATGGAATGGAAGCAGTCCAGCCGGTTGAGTTAGAAGTGCCATCCCTCCGGATTTTACTTGAAAGCCAAGTACCGGAAGCAGATTGGGTCCAAGCCCGATACGATTCGCTAGTTCTTTTGGACGAACGGCGGTCCCGGGCCCTCAACAATATCCAAATATATCAAAAGAGGATCCAACAGGCTTTCAACAAAAGGGTTAGGCCCCGAAACATCAAAGAGAGGGATTTAGTCCTAAAATCGGTTCGTGCCTTACTACCGGTTGATCCAAGAGGGAAATTCAAACCCAATTGGGCAGGGCCATACTTAGTCAAGAAGGTCCTATCAGGAGAAGCGGTGATGCTGACAGATTTGGACGGGAACAAATTCGTCAACCCAACCAACTTGGACCAGCTGAAGAGCTACTACCCTTAAACCCCCATCTCAATGTCATTTGCAAAAATTTATAAAAATTTGTCTTTTTATAAAATTCTCAAAAAATTATAGACAAGTCAATAAGTTAGAATTAATTATTCTACTGTCGCACATCTTGAACTAATAGTCTTGATGTATTTCGAAAATTGCAAAAAAATCAAATCGTGTTTGAACTACGTTTGGTTTGATTCCGCTAATTGTGGATACGTAGGCAACCCTTCAAAAGGGTACAACCACTGCAATAAACGAAAAGACGGGAACGGTATTCATTAATACGTCTTTATTAAAAATCGACAAACTCGGGAATTAAAAGAAAAAACGCCAAAACGGCATACACAAAAAAAAATCATCACCAAAAAATAGTAATAATATCTAAATAATAAAACAAAGGAGGCTAATATCCCGGCATCTTGCCCTTTCCTTTGTCCTTTGGGTCGCGTGGAGCCCGGGGTCGACGGGGCGGGGGCGAGCGTTCCTGAATCACAAGAGGAACCTCTTTAGCTCGAAGCCGTTTCTTTGACAACGGGTCTTCTGCCACAGTCTTTGGCCCATACGAGCCCGTACGTGCTCGGGTAGCCTATCCCGTGGGCCAAGTCGGTCCTGCACGACTAGTTTTGGGCCCAGTCTCCTCTCCAAGTTAGTCTGGGGGCTCACTTTCCCCCAAGCACCCTTAGCACTAGACCCTTCAGCTTGAGTCTTGGTCTTCTTCTTTTGGCCTGACATTAATCGGACCATAGTAGCCGGGGTGTCACCTTCATCAAAGAATCCCCTGTTGTCTTTAGCTTGCTCCCTTCGCAGCAGGTCGAAAGCTTCATCAACCTTCAGAGCAGCTCGGGCTTTGGCATCACCTGCTTTAGTCCACTTTACATATGAATCTGAAACCCAGGTCGAGTGGCGAGATTTGGGAACGGGCCAAGTATGCCGGGTGTACCACCTTTGCATCCAGGTGTCACACATCACATCAGTCAGTTGGCTAGGGTCACTCACAACTGCTTCAACTTCGGGGATTCGTTGGGTCCATCCATACTGCCTTAGTATGCGATCCGGGTAGAGATGAACCGTCTGCCTGAAAGATAGTATTAGCTGATAGCGGGCTCTGTCCCTCGGGTCCTAGCCAGTCCAAAGGTAGATGAGCCACCATGGTACTACCCATCGAATTATTGGGCCACTATGAAAAGACAACACCTCGTCCCAATAATTTCGCGTAATCTGACGAGAAAAGTCAATGGCCCGTCTCCTCGTCATCACCTGGTTATGACGGTAGTTGCTCGCATCAAGAGGAGGATCTATCACTGATAGCCTCTCATATAGCCAAATCTGAAAAAGGAAACAAAACATGAATTCTCGAGATGAAATAGGCGTCCGCCTAAGGGCACTCGGTCGAGTGCCTGAGACACTCGATCGAGTGACACCTCTGAACACGAACAAGGGGCTTTTTACGAGGGCACTTGATCGAGTGCCAGGGTGACTCGATCAAGTGTCCACTGTAGCAGAAAAGTCGCGAAAAAAAAATCAAAAAAATCAAGAAATTGGAAAAATAAAAATTCAAAGTAACATACTTGCAGCAAACGGGTACTTTCGGTGAGACGGACCGACGAATCCCTCTTGCGATTATCTAGACCTTGGATAATTTCACCCGTGATCAGCCAAGCCGGGCTGTACTCCGTCTCCATCAAATCAACCACGGTTAGGAGGTGGGCGTTACCCATACAAGACAATAAATCCATGTGACCCTCAAAGGCATAAACATGGAGCATGCAGAAGGAAAAAGCCCTACGGCTGTTAGCCGGTTTGACCCGGACAACGAGAGGATTCATAAATTTCTCAGCCAAGTCGATCAGAGAAATATTATCACCCTCCATCATACGGGATACCTCGTTTTGGGAAAGCCCTAAAAATTCTCGAAGCTTCCTCCTCGGGTCATAAATTGAATACGGGATGGCAGGACGAAGTATCGGATTCCACCCTTCTATAGCATCGATCTCCTCGGGCAAGAGACAAACTTTTCCTCGAGGAAAGGCAAAGACATGATATATGTCATCCCGGTAAGACAAGCAGGCATCAAGAAAGTAGCGATCAACCTGCATCTGGCGAAACGAGTACAATTGAGTAATACCCGTCTGGTTAAGAGCCACCCTATCAGCATCCCTAAAACGTCGGGACCATTCCTGTAGCATCACAGTCAACCTGTCGATTCCCATGACTATTTTCTTGAGAGGAATAAGAAGACTTTCTTTTGAGAAGAGAGGAATTGTGGAAGTGATTATGAGGAAATCAAGGAACAAGGGAGGGGTATTTATAGTATTAATTCTATAGCCCTCTTTCCATATCACAATAGTTTCCTAATCCTAAACGGGATCAAACCACAAGCCTAGTCTCGATACTAGCACGGAAATAATCATCCCGAACTTTCCTAATTTTCTTTAGGAGTCAAAATTTCAAAAAAATTCCAAATTTCAAAATTTCAAACATTTCGAAACTTTCAAAAATTCAAAAAATTCAAAAAATCATTTTCCCCAGCGCGAGTCATTTTACTACCTACGTGTTGCATGCAAATTTTATGTGACTTATATAAGTACGACTCAAACAGGGACAGACAACCCACTGCATCTCCCCAGCGGAAGGCCCTAGGTGGCATTTTCCCCGGAATAGCACGGGATGAGCCTACATACAGGCGCACCCAGGACTTATGCGACAAGTCCAATTCCCCACGGAGTTATCGTCATTAGCTCAGGTATGACTTCTAACTTATGGCTGGCGAGCCCTTCACGCGAGTCTAATGGACTATAAACGACCCGATCGGAAGTCTGCCAGGTTTCAATCCTCGATTAGCCTGGTAGCGACTCTGACTTTCGCCTTGTCCAAGTCTCAGTCAGAGTGGGGACTCTTTAGACACCCGCATTTTAACTGCCAGGTGTCTATGGTAGTTTCCAAAAAACACCCGATGATGATCGGATGCTAACGTGTTTCTACGCGCTCGGATGTGGGCTCAAAACCATTAGTTGTTGGCTTAAACACCTATGGAGTACAAATCTCACAAAATTGACCTCAAATCCAGGCCCAGTGGACCGTTCCGAGTCAAACAAGACTAATTTGGGCCAAAACCGACACCGGAAATAAAACCGACTTTTTTGCAATTGGGTCAACCCTGGTCAAAGTTGTTTTCGAGATATACAAAACAGCCATTCAAACATTCAAAAGTCCAACTCAAAAATAAAACCCATCAAATGTCCAGTCCACGGTCCGAAGCAACGGACCCGCGCGACCCAGTTGAGCCACTCGATCGAGTGCTCAGCCCACTCGATCGAGTGCTCAGCCCACTCGATCGAGTGCTCAGCCCACTCGATCGAGTGGGCCCTCAATTGAGCCCGGCTGTTGACGCCTGGGCCACTCGACCGAGTCCGGGGGCTACTCGGTCGAGTAACCCTAGACGGGGTACATAGGCAATGCCTATATAAACACCCCATGCAACACAACTTTTACAAACATTGATTAGAACCCTAATTCTACCCTAATCAAGCCCTAATTCTACAATACTGAAACCCTAAACCTAGCTTTAGGAATCGAAACCATACCACCACAACTTAGCCTACATACTCGAAACTCCCGTGCAAGCCGCCGCTACGAGTCCCGTCCGAGCATAAGAAACATGTAGGTGGAGGGTGCCAATTCCCGCTTTTCTCTTTTCTCCTTTTCTTTTTCTCGCGTCGTGTCGCCTATCATCGTCGTAGTTGTCTCGTTTTTTTTATTCGCGTCCTAATATCGATAATATTAACTAGTATAAAACATTAAAGTATTCATCGATTCGTGTCGAGCATGAGTGATGGTGGGATAAGGAAACCCGAATATACAAGTGTACTGCACACAGCGTTGCCGGTCGCTTATCCCATCACCCCGATTGCTTGATTGTTGAGACGGATTAACATCAACTTTAATTTTCTTTTTTTATCATCGTTATCGCAAATTTCATCAATTCTAAAACCTATTTTCCAAAAACATACTTTTTTATAAGGGTCGAAACCCGTTGATGCGGATCCGACATCAAACAATTCGCAAGAATTAATTGTGATGTCGGGATACGGAGGGAATCAAGTCTTTCAATTCTAGCATAACGTCAAACTCTTAGATTCGATGCTAATTCCATAATTAGACGTCGAATCTAACGATCTAGTCACATGAATTAATTAACGCGATTTCTATTGATGCGAAAATAATTGTCATACAATTCGTTAGAATTCTGACATTATTAAACGCGGAGGAAATCCACTCATATCGCGATAGTTAATTTAAGACGACTTAAAGCAATTTTCTTTTATTTTTACTCTAGTACTCCATATCGATTCAATAATCGAATATGGGATACAACGAGTATTCAAATTTAGAATCGAGTATAAATTCCATAATATTTATGCCCAATTCATCAAATCATCAAAATTAAAAGCAATTTCGAAATCGATAACAAAATCGCAAACGAACCTGGTTCGTACAGATGCCACTCGACCGAGTGCCTAGGCCACTCGATCGAGTGACATCACAAAAACGAGACAGAACCCTTCCACGGCAACCACTCGGTCGAGTTTCGCCATAACTCGATCAAGTGGCCGCGTACTCGACCGAGTTCCCTCGTAACTCGACCGAGTATCGTCACGAAATATGGGCAGACCCTTATTCGAAGGTCCACTCGGCCGAGTCCCTCAATGACTCGGTCGAGTGGCACCTTTATCACGTCAACCGTGAGCCCTACACCGTTTTCGAGTCTCGTTAACCGTTTTTTATGACTTAAGTCAACACGTGTCTAATTAATCACGTGGAATATCACCTTTTCAAAAACTTTACATCATCTTATCTACATCATTCAATAATTCGCAAACCGTTATTATCGTTTTACCGTTACTAACCGTTTGTCACTTCTCTTGTTGATTTATTGTTTATTTTATTTTACTAAAATGAACCCACATGCTACAATACAACTTTGACGTTAAGATTTTAGTTGCATTAAATAGACATAGAAACCCTTTCAATTTCTCACCTGCTTAGGGAAAATACTGTTTGCATAACATTTTCCCGTTCAACTAACGCGCGTAATAGAAAGTCACTCGATATCTTAGTAGAGGCCGCCAATGTGCGGGCGGGGTTGGGTGTCCTTTGTGGGCTTCCCAACACGTACCCTCACCCCTTACTCAGAACCTCGGTTTCCGGATGCCCGAAACCGTTGGCGCACGAGAGTCATTCAATACACGGTATCCGATAATGTTGGTGTTGGTATCAAATGCAAAGGGATGAGCCCAATAAACTCTGACATTGGAAATGGGCCGCATTTTGTATACGGCCCACTACGACATAGAGTGGGTTCGAACGGGTCCGAATTCCCACAAAGTTCGGTGACGACTCCACTTCGATTTAAATTTCGATCAATTCGATCCATTCTCATATGGAGATTCATTCGCCTCCCCAAACCCGCGCGTGGCCGCGTCGGGGTGGACCTATGTCATGTCCACACAAGTAAACGTACCTGAGCAAAATGTGTCAACCCTTTGTGCTTCATTGGCCAATATTACCAACGGTATCCCTTTCTTATGTTTCCATTTGTGTTTTACTCATGTTATTGTATAAACATGCATGCAATTGGTTATATATGTGATTACATTTATATATATATATGTATGTATGTATATGTATGTGTGTGCATATATATATATAGATTTAGGTTCATGTGAGAACCACCCCTTCAATGAGAACTGTGAGAACTATAATATGAGCCATTGGATCATAGTGTTCAATCTCATTCGTTGGATCCTTCAAAATTCTTCAATCAAATTAACGCATCACAATTGTTTCAGCCTTCAACCCGTAACTCCTTCTCTTTCTACAACATTCTTCGACCCATAATCCTTTAATCCATAAATTCTTCAATCGACCATTGAGTCCGATTCTTCAATCCATCAATTTTTCAATCGGCTTTTCTTCAATCCATTAATTCATCACAATTGGGTATTGAACCCCAATAACCTAAGTAATTTTAATTTTTTTTAATTCATCATTTTATGATTAACTTATTCAATTAAATTCATTAATTCATTACAATAATAACAGTATTATCGTCGGCAAATATAATTGCAATAATCTCAGCAATGGTGTGTTATCGTTTTTTTTTCAAATTTCCTGATTGATTTAAGAGTTCATCTAAAATATTGTCTTTTAATTTCCTTTTGTACGGATTTTATATGAAATACAAACACTTCTTCTTCCAGCCCTACTCGATTTAATCTTCTTTTTAAATTGTGGTGTACCCTATTTCAATTTTAGCGTACCCTTTTAATTTTTCTATTTTAACGTACCCTTTTTCACTATTAGCGTACCCTTTTTCTATTTTAGCGTACTCTTTTTCAATTTCAATTTTAATTTTAGTATACCATTTTTAAATTTTACCGTACCATTTTTCACTTTTAGTGTACCTTTTTTTCTATTTTAACGTACCTTTTTTCAATTTCAATTTTACCGTACCCTTTTTCACTTTTAGCGTACCCTTTTTCAATTTCAATTTTAGTGTATCATTTTTAAATTTTAGCGTATACTTTTTAAATTTTAGCGTACCATTTTTCACTTTTAGCGTACCTTTTTTTCAATTTTAACTTACCATTTTTCAATTTCAATTTTAGCGTACCCTTTTTAAATTTCAATTTTAGCGTACCCTTTTTTCACTTTCAACGTACCCTTTTTAAATTGTAATGTGACTACAACTACTACACAAACATTAGTAAACAGATTTGATCCAATCCAATCCAACCCAATTCGACTCAACCCGAACCCAATCCGGTTTACCGGTCAATGATTACTACAATACTACTCACTCGAGCAGAAAGTACACAAACAACAAGTTCCAATAAAGCCTGCCAATAAAAACCAATCCCTTAAACCCTTCATCCTCAATTCTCACCGCCTAACACTAAAAGTCTAAAACCTCGAAAGTTGCGCATCAATGGCGGAAAATTGCTCTGTGCAATGTGGGGCATGGGGGATTGAATTAATTGGTCATTGTTTATGCTTTACAAGAAATGCAATTTCATTAGGTTTAGGTATAGTAAGTGTCGCAAGTTGGGGCGTCACTGAAATTCCTCAAATTGTTACTAATTTTAGGAGTAAATCTACTGATGGTAGTAGTTGAGAAAGAGAAGAAAGAGAGAGAAAGAAACGGATTTGGTTTATTTTGTTAAAGGAGTAGGGGTTCTAAACAGTTCTCACAGTTCTCATTGAGAGATAGGTTCTCACCCGATCTCAACTCTCTCTCTCTCTCTCTCTCTCTATATATATATATATATATAGAGTCAAGATCCGGTGAGAACCTATAGTATAATGAGAACCGTGAGAACTTCTCTTAACCATTAGATCTTAAAAGATCCAACGACATACATTAATTGAAATTCATCCCCACTGCTCCTTCCCTTCCTCCACTCAACTTCATTCAAACAAATAAAAATCATGAAATCAATTCTCCAATTTCACAAATGAAATTCAATTCTTCAGTGGAGACAACAACTAAATCAATTCTCCAATTTCACAAATAAAATTCAATTCTTCGATGGAGACAACAACTACTCCGTATAATTTCAACCGGAATCGACCCAGAAAACCGTTTTCTGTTTCCATCCAACATTAATTTCTGAATACCCAATAAATTCCCAATATGCACTTGGTCTCAGAATATAGTCATAGTGAGTAGTGGCCATCAGAACCTTCACCAAGTGAAGACAATGAGGTATACAACCTCAATTTAATACCATATATAGAAAGCAAAATCCCGAGCCAAGATGATATGTTACCATGAGAAATCAAAGAAATTAATCAGATGATCCGATCAACAATACAGGCAAGAATCTAAGAAGACCGGTGAGGAAGTGCGATTTTGAGGCTACACAAAAAATAAACTAAAAAAATCTTTAATCTTTGTTTTGATCGAGTCTACACAACGAATAAGAAATTACTGGATGGGTGAAATTTCTGGGTTTACTGGGCAAGTCTTCAATTTTTGGGTTTACTGGATTGTTGTTGTTGTTGATGATGATGATGAATTGATGATCTGATGTGATTAATGATGAGGATGACTGATTTGTTTGGTTGTACTGTATTTAGGTGGTAAAACGAGGGGTAGATTAATAAAGGGTATTCTCATTGTTACAGAATGTATTCACTTAAAATTAAAAAATGGTACACCAAAATGGGTACGCTAAAATTGAGAAGGGGTACACCAAAATTAAAAAATGTTCGCTAAAATTCAAAAGTGAGGGTACGCTAAAATTGAATTGAAAAAGGGTACGTTAAAATAGAAAAAGGGTACGCTAAAATTGAAATTGAAAAAAAAGTACGCTAAAAGTGAAAAAGGGTACGCTAAAATTTGAAAAGGGTACGCTAAAATTGAAATTGAAAAAAGGGTACGCTGAAATTTAAAAAGGGTACGCTAAAATTGAAAAAGGGTACGACAAATTTAAGAAAGGGTACGCTAAAATTGAAAAGGGAATTAAAAGAGGGTACGACAATGGTATGCTAAAATTGAAAAATGGTACGCTAAAATTGAAAAAGAAAATTAAATCGAGTAGGGCTTGAAGAAGAAGTGTTGTATTCCATATAAAATCCGTACAAAAGGAAATTAAAGAACAATAGTTTAGATGAACTCCTAAGTCAATGAGGAAATTTGGAAAAAAAAAACGATAGCTAGGATTATTGCAATTATATTTGCCGACGATAATACTGTTACTATTGTAATGAAATAATGATTTTAATCGAATAAGTTAACTCATAAAATAATTAATTTTTTTAAAAAAAATCAAAAGTTACTTAGGTTACTGGGGTCCCAATTGTGATGAATTGATGGATTGAAGAAAAGTCGATTAAAAAATTGATGGATTGAAAATTGGATTCAATAGTCGATTGAAGAATTATGGATTAAAGGATTACGGGTCGAAGAATTTTGTAGAAGGAGAAGGAGATACGACCTTACGAGTTGAAGGCTCAAGCAATTGTGATTAATTGATAGGATTGAAGAATTTTGAAGGATCCAACGAATGAGATTGAACACTATGATCTAATGGCTCATATTATAGTTCTCACGGTTCTCATTGAAGGAGTGGTTCTCACATGAACCTAAATCTATATATATATACACTCATGTACATGTTACATTTTTTTTATATAAATATATAAATATATAAATATTTGTAGATGTATGTACATACATTCACACACACACATGTGTGTGTGTGTGTGTGTATATATATATATATATATATATATATATATATATATATATATATATATTTCTTACATATTTTATCGCGACATAATTGGGCCTTGCGACTCTGGACTTCTTAACTATGTATAACCTATGTTGCATGTAGATTCTCGAGTACAGCGTTCTCCAGTGTTGGCTTCTTCGTCTAATATTGGCTCTTCCCGTCAGGGCTTCACACCTAATTCATATATTCCAACTCCATTGTCTGCACTCACATTTGAACCACCTGTACTCACACCGGCCCAACAAGCTACTAAACTAAAAAGAGCTAGGAGGCATTTATTAAATGCGCAGAAGACGTTGTCTAAGCGGTCACTCATTACAGATGTCAATGGTACTCTTACATCTCCTTCATTTGCCAGCACTAAGTATTATTTTTTCGGTTCTTTATCAAAATCCACTTCGAATTGCCTACACAACCTTGCCTCATATTTTTGTCTCCTTTTTAATTAGTTTCGCATTTGCAATTGTGTTTTTTTCCACACTATACAACATTAGGTGCCCGTACATCTACCACGCCTACCCTAAGTAACACAACAGACGTACACTCATCTTCGGAGGAAGTAGCGGTTGTACTATCTCCTTCTCATCCCCATTTTGAGGTTGGGTCAAGCAGTGCTACGTTGCCAATTATCCCATTCTCCAATGAAGGTCAGAGTATACATTGTATCTAACAACCTAATTAATTTATTTAAATATTGTCAGTCATGTGATTGGTGTTTACATATTATATATATTGGCGTAGAAGTAAGAACTTACCTACTCTCTATCTTGACAACCCACAGTATCTACAAAATATTTGGATATTGGCGATCCAGAATATACATGTGGAATGTGTGGAGCGCTAATGTGGTATGAGGAAAGAATTGGTAAAGATCGTGGCACGACTAAACCAAGATTTTCTTTATGCTGCTCGGACGGAAAAGTAACGCTACCGTATTTAACTGAGCCTCCTGAATTGTTGAAGTCACTTCTACTTCGTGAGCATCGGCTTAGCGCTACGTTCATTACGAATATTCGGAAATACAATTGCGGTTGGGCATGGTCATCTCTTGGTGGCATTATCGATAAAACAGTCAATTACGGACGTGGACCATACACTTTTAGAATGGGTGGTCAAAATGTACATCGCATTGGTAGTTTGTTGCCTCCTGACGAATCAATTCCTAAGTTTTGCCAATTATACATTTATGATACAGAGGATGAGGTGAACAATAGAATCAGTGCGTTATGGTATTGACCTCAACTTCTGTTATAGCCCTACGTACATTTTAATATTACCTGATTGGTTGATTATTCTATTGTTATGTTAAGAGAGTAGTCACCTATTTGACCTGTGCACATTGGCACGTCTTTTTTTTCATAGTTCTGGCACCGGTCGTGGATTCAATCAAGAACTTATGTACTTACTTTTTTGTTAAAATCAAGACGATCCAAGGGCGTGTCAAAACCAAGTCATTGGTTGAATTTCCGATTGCGATTGTGATTCAAAGGTTACACTCGAGCGAGGTAGTTTGAGGGTTAATCGGTTTTGATTATTCATCTCAGCAGCACGGTTCTAGTAACACTATTTGGTGTGAATATTTTTTTGAAAAAAAAAATATATTAAGTTTTTTATATATAGAAAAAACAAGTTGGAAATTTTCTCGTTGGAAAATTCATACGAGGAAAGTGGGATTTTTGATTCGTCATTGCCTCCTATTTTCGATGAATATGAAGATGACAAATCAGATTCAAAGGAGCATAAACTTGTTCCAATGAATCAAATTTCAAGATTAATAAAGAGTTGCCTCCATATTTTGTTGATGACGAGTGCGCCGAACTGAAGACAATTCTCTTTACTTACGAAAATTACGACTTTCGTATATGCAACCTAACATAAGTCTTTTTTTGAGGTTTGATTTTGTAAAAGAAAGGGATATTTACTCGACCTAGACCTATAGGACGAATAATAGTGAGAAAAATTAAGACCTATTAATTGTTGCTCGAGTCAATATTTGATACGTGTAGACACCCACATTTTGACCGCCAGGTGTCTATAGCAGTTTCCAAAGAACACCCAATGATGATCAGACGTAAACATGACTTAATACGCTCGATTTTGGAATCGGAATCAATAGTAATTGGCGCGAGCTTTTAACAGAGTAAAAATCTCACCAAACCGACCTCAAATCTAGGCCCAGTGGGTCGTTTCCAGTCAAATGACACTAATTTGGGTCAAAACCGAGACTGAGGGAAAAACCGTCTTTTAGCGACCGGGTCAAACCCCGGTCAAAGGCATTTCCGAGACATAAAATCTGTCGCGAAGCATCCGAGAATCCAAATTAAAGTCAGATTCCTCACAAAAATCAGCTACAAAAACATTAAACAATTCCGTAAGAGATAAAGTTTTATCTTTTAGAGAGCCATATCACCCGTCCAGCTCCACTCGATCAAGTGGATTAGCTCACTCGGTCGAGTGGGCTCATAAAAAATAGTCAGATTCGAGGTTAGACCAGGCACTCGATCGAGTGGCCTCCTTTTTCAGTCAAAACCGGGAGTTTCTTCCTCCTTAAGCAAACTTCTCTTATCCAAACACAAAATCCCACTTCCTCCCAACCGGTTGCTTTCTTCCTGGACAAGCAATATGTTTCCTATCCAAACCGGGTCGTGTCGACACAAAATCCAAGCAATATGCTTTCTTCCTTTGTCGTGTCGACACGCGACACGCCGGAGATCCAACGTGTCAGAGTAACACAACCTTAGGTTAGGTAAAGAGTGAAATTAAACCCTTTAATCAAAATCTTATGAGAAATTGAGTATTTCATCCTACAAAATACTCTAAATAATAACCTAATGTTAGATTTAATCTGACCCAAGACTGAAACTTCATACTAAATTAATCGGTAATAAACTGTAATGAGCTGTAGCGGAAGCGTACCTGATAATACAGATAAAACATAACTTACTTCATGACGGTCTTCTGGATTAGGTCTTCTAGTAGACACACAAACCATATGGATCTCTCTACTGATGGAGGACGGAGAGATTAGGTTATTGTGTGCTACCAGGAACCATAACCCTGGTGGCTATATATATCCTAAGTCTAATGCGTCCATCGAACACTAGAAAACCTAATGAGTATGTACACTTGTGGATAATAGTCTGACCCATACTTTTTAAGACGTATATATGCCCGTAAATAACACACCGTAGTCGATCACATTATATTTGGGCTTAACTTTAATAGATAGGGTATAAATACAATTATTATCCGAATAAATAATTTGTCCACGTATATTGTATTTGGGCCCATAATTCTGACACTTAATACCTAGATAGACGCATCAGAGAAAACAATTTTATTTTCCGAAAAATCTTAACTTAATGAAATAAATAAATAAATGATTTTAAAAATTTATACTAATAATTATATTGGTTTTTTAAAATTGTTGCAAAACATAGAGAAAGCTTCAATTTTTCATAAAAAATTACAAAACTGAATTTTATCTTCAATAATGAGTTTTCGTTGATCTTAAAGTTTTTACTGTCTTTTAAAATATCTTTGCCAGTGGTTTGCAAAAATTAAAGATTTACTAAAGAAAACAAATCTAGTACGAAGTAATATACTTTGAAGTTTTAGGTCTACAAAAAAGTTTATCAAGTAGTTACATTTTTTTTCGTATTATGTCAAAAGTATATAAAAACAAATCAAAAGTGTAGAAAATAAAAACCAAAATATATTGAGTTTATAATATTTCATAAGTGTAAAAATTCAAATTTTTTAAGATTGATTAATTTTTCCTGCAAAAAAATTGAATTTATAGTTATAAATATATACTGAGTATTTAGTATTTATTTATTTACATTTTTAGATTGATATTTGTATTTTGTAGTGTGATATATTCAATTTCTTACTAGTGTACTAACCCGTGAAAATTCACGGGATTGAGCACTTTCATTGTCATTAGAAAATTTCGAAGATAATTAATAAGCAGTATAACATAAAGAAATTATTGCCTGGTACATTTGTGAAATTATTGAATAGAGGAGTAGTGTAATAATACCCGTGAAAATTGACGGGGTTGAAAATGTTTTTTGCATCAAAAAGGCAAATCACAATCCATATGAGGATGAACGGAAAGAAGATATTGGTTGAAAATAATGTAAACGAAATGAATATTGACGTAGGCGATTGTTACAATTTGTTCATTATCGAAGTCAAAGAACCCACGTGAGTATGTAGATTTTCCTCAATTTCTTAGTGTATGACAAATGTAGAAGATATCGTAAGTATAACGACATATGACGTCGAAATGAGTACTGATTATTGGATTGTGTACGTTCATGTTTTGTACGTTCATAACATTTGTTTTGGTTTCTTAGTTTATTATGAATGTCTACGTGAGTATGTGTACCATTATATTAACACGAAATTGTAACTCACTTGCTAACTATGGAGTACTAATTTCTGTAAAAGTTATACTAAGATAACTTTACACAAATTTATTTTAATTGTTACAAACATTATTAAGTAAAATAAAATGAAAGGAATAATTTGGCCGGACTCGAGTTGAGCTCGAATCTCTCCTCGACTTTCATATTTAAAACTCACAATGATTTGAGCGGATTTCAAGCCAAATCACCCTTGACAAAATCACATTTTTTTAATTCTATAGTGACTCGAATACAAAACACAAACTTAGAGCAAGTTTATGACGACAAATTTAATCCGATCGATCAGTGAGTAAAGGAGCCTGAAAGCAATCCAATTTTACACCCCTCACCCGCTACACTTGATTATACGTGATCGAACTCGAAACCGATTTCATGCCCACTAAGAATATGTTCTTCATAAAATAAAATGACCAATTAATCATATATAATCTATACTTTTCCATGATTTGACAAATTGCTTACAATTAATAATTTCATGATTTTATTTTTTATGAAATTTTCTGAAAAATAATACTCCGTACTTATTATCTCTAAAACTTTGTGTAATACTTAATTGTTGATGGCTGATATAGAACATTATCTCTAAAACTTGTATAGTACTTAAATTGTAATTTATCTCATAATAAGAAAGTTTAATAAGAAATTAATTCTCTAATTAATAAACTAACGATTACTAATTACTTGTCCATGCGAATTTGCCGTAGAATCAAATATTGATGAAGGACAATTTTTTTGCGTTAAATAAAATGTTACTGTAATACATATAAAATACTATGTATTATATTAGAGAAAGTACTAACAAAGAATTATCAATTTTAATATTTAAATTACAAAAATAATTAAAAATGATTTTTTGGAAAATTCTTTTGTATGTACCAATATATTTTATAAAAATAAAATGAATATTCGTAATACTTATATACTATTGAGATAAGAATTAATAAAAAAAAGAATAATAATTTCCCTACGATAAAAATTAATATTTATATACTTTACAAAATGAATAATATTTACTCCGTATATATTATGAAATTAATTAAAAAAACATGAATGACTCGAGCAAGTGAAGACTGTCAACTTGTAGTATGTTTATACAATTTTGACGATGAAAATGTAAGATAACAAATCATTTTTGAGTCAATTAGAAGCAACTCAACTCAACACCATCAATATTTAATTATGTTGTGTAGACCATATTGTGTATAACAATAGTCAAGCCCGTATTGTGTAGCCCATTTCGTTGATGGATGCTTTCATGGGAAGAATTGCCATAATTAGATTGATTTAATGAGAGTTGAGTATTTTGAAATAATCATCAAAGACATGTGTCACCTCACCTGTCTTGGTGCCTGTTTTAATAAACAAATAAAAGATGAGATTATGATGATGAGTTAAATTTCAAATTATGTCTGACCTATGGGGCCTAATCACTCCAATTGAAACTTAAGGGGTTTAATTTCACAATTGAATATAGTCTAAGGGCTTAATTACTACTTTCACGACTAACTAGTAAGACAACATCCGTAAGTGTTACTCGTAGTAAAAAGTGGTGTTATTAATAAAAACAACAAATTTATTTGTCTAATGTGAAAATTATGATCCATAATCATAAAGTTATCGAAAAATTTAGTTAGTTTTGAGGGGATGAGAAAAGAAGAAATTTGTTTGAGGAAGAGAGGATTATTTTAAGAGGAAGGGTAGAAGGAAAAAACAATGAACAGTTGGGTATGAACAGTAAAACATTGATATGATTTAACAAATACGGAGTACATTTTTAATAGTCACTACAAATGTATTCGAATCTAGCGAGAAAAGTAGGTCTAATTTAAAACTTATTAAGTTCAAAAATAGAAAAATAAATAATAAGAAAACTAATCAAACTAATACGAGTAATTAATTTTAAAAACCACGCCAATTAGAAACAAAACACAACAACATTAGAGCCTTAGTGCCAAAATGATTTGTAGTCGACTAACATGAATCATATTTCAAAACTGTCAAGTTGTCTCAAATAAGAACATTCACCAAATGAAATGGAAAAAAGAAGAAGATATTTGAGTATGTGAGTAATGATGAGTCTAATTGAATCATTTGTATTTTTAGTTGTTTTGAAAAGTGCATCGAAGTCACTTTAAGAATGCATGGATTCATTTCTCTAGTGTATAAGAGCAACAAATGGTAATGGTGAGATTGTTAGTTTCTGCATCTTGACTTTTAATATTATAGATTCATTAACTATATAGATAATCTCCTTATCATATAAAGTAGGACTTTGATAATATTATTTATTAGGGTTGTATTTAAGCAACTAAATGAAAGGTTCATAACCCTCTAATTAGACTCCTCTAATTAGTTACTAAATTACTTGTTAATTTAGTATATAAAGATCTAGTTACATGCATGACATAAAATGACAAAAACTAGATACAAGAAGAGATTTTCTTACATAAACAAAGAGGAAATAATGGGCACAATAAGAAAACTTCTTTTCTTATTTTTCTTGAGCTTATATTAGTATGGATGATCCTTCAAAATCTTGAATCTCCAAAGTAGAAGATCTCCTTCTAGTTGCACCAAAATTCAACCCAAATAATCACTATTATTATTAACTAGATAATAGTAGTGATGAACCTATACTAATATTATGAATATTACTACTTTAGTAATAAAGATGAATATTAGTATGAGAGTGTTTTGGAGAAGAGGTAAAGCAAAAACTAATGAATGAATGGAGTTGAAAAGAGAACAAAATGTTTCCTTATATCAACCCCAAAAAACCGGCCACCCTTATATTAGGGAAGACCAATTGCATTATTTTATTTGCATGCATAAGGTCTAGGGTCTAGTGTAATAATTACTATCATTCATGCATGCACATAAATAAGAACAACCATTATTGCCCTTATTTTCCTAGTGTGCCATATACATTTACATAAAATGGGTCCATTTTATTTTTGTCATTTGTCATACAAATGCTTATGTGTGACATGATCAATTATCTCATATAATTGATCACATCAAATAAATAATATACTCTTAACTCTTTAAGTAGTACATTACTATTATATCTATATATAATAGGTCCCATAATAATAATTACTTAGCTAAATTTACAACTTCTTGTAAATATTAATGGCTAATTATCACTACCCATGAAAGCATACAAAACCTCAACTAATTTAGTAATTAACGTTTAAATACTAAACTAGGTCTTATTTAATCGTATTAATAAGACGTGAAATTTATTCAGTCAATTATCGTATAATAGACTAATAAACTTAATCTGACTGAGTTCTAAAATCTATCTCCAATAAATAACTCTCATTACAAAGCATATATCAAATATATACGCAAGGAACTGATTAACTATATCAAATACAAATAATTAGTTTTCTATTTGGGTCTCATCCTATAGGTGTGACCGAAAAGGGATCAGTTGATCACTGCCGTCTTACGACAATAACGTCTAACTCTAGTCAGCTGAGCGTTATCGATTTACGTTAATCAACTGACGTGGAGTATCGATGTACTAATTATCCCAAGTATATTCCGTCCATGAGATTTAATATATCAATGCACTATTGTGGAGGACACTTGTTCCAACAATCTCCCACTTGTCCGATACAAGTTGTGCATGTAGCCACTATATTGCGGAGGACTCCTACCCCATCAATATCCCTCACTTGTCTACACAAGTTGTGTGCTACCGATTCTCTTGTCTCTTTGATGTCACATCCTCCCACTCATCACAAGGTGTCTTTCAGGTCGCACTTGTGATTTAATTATAATTAGAGTGGTTTTCTCGATCTGGAGAATAACTGTCTGACCGGAAAATCTACCATAGATCTATTTCCGAGCGTGGCCACGCATTTCCAGTTACTTCTCTTCGAGTGGCCCAAGGATGTTTGTACCCAACGTGGGTGGACAATTCCTGTTGACCCATCTTATACTGTATCATGCAGATCACCATGACCCAGAAGATGTCCATCAGCGTCCTTTCACGGTACGACCTAGGACACCAACCAAAGCCAATTGGAAACTGCACCGACTCAGATAAATGGTCGCCAGTCTAAAGAATCGACTCATAGGAATAAAATAGAAATCCCCGCCACGACCAGGCCTCAACTATTTTGATAAGGGACTCTATTGTGGTCACTGCCCGGCAGAGTGACAATCAGTCTGCCTAAGTAAATGACCAGTCATCTCCATGACCCCATGGTCTTGAACTAACCATCGATCAACTTACAATCTTGTCACTCCGAGTCGTCACCTCATTAAGTGACAAGGGGCAAAAATACCATGTTCAAATGTTCACTTGAATAGGGTTCAAGATTGTCTCACAGTCCATTCGAATGAACAAAGTATAAGTTTTAGTCAAACTAAATTAAAGAGTTCATATTGAAACTCGAACAATGAATGCTATTATCAGAAATGTAAAAATTGCTACAATATCCAATTATTACATCTTAGATAACTTAAAGAAAATCTGGGACTTTCCTCAATCCCATTGCGACAACATGACCATCATGTTTAGCCTTTGAAAGAGGCTTGGTTAAAGGATCAGCGATGTTCTCGTCTGTCCCAACCTTGCATATATCGATTTCCTTCCTTTCCTCGAGATCTCTTATCACGTGGTATTTCCTAAGTACATGTCTAGACTTATTGCTAGACTTGGGCTCTTTTGCTTGAAAATGGCCCCGCTGTATCATAATATATGGTGATAGGATCTTCGACGGAGTGGACTACTCCTAGTCCTTCCAAAAACTGACGAATCCAAACAGCTTTCTTTGCAGCTTCCGAAGCCGCGATGTACTCAGCTTCTGTTGTAGAATCCACGGTGACACTTTGCTTGGAGCTCTTCCAACTAATGGCTTCTCCATTCAACATATAAACATAGCCGGATTAGGACTTCAAATCATCCCGATCGGATTGGAAACTGGCATCCGTGTAACCTCTTACACGTAACTCAGTATCCCCTCCAAACACTATGAACGAATCCTTGGTCCTTCGCAAGTACTTAAGGATGTTCTTTACTGCTGTCCAGTGAATTTCACCTGGATTGGCTTGATAACGACTCGTCATGCTCAAAGCATACGAAACATCGGGACGAGTGCACGTCATGGCATACATGATTGATCCAACAGCGGAAGCATATGGGATCAACTTCATGCGTTCAATCTCTTCGGGTGTGGAAGGACACTGTGACTTGCACAAAATGGTACCTTGACTCATGGGAAGAAAGCCTCTCTTAAAGTCTTTCATTTTGAATCTATCAAGAATCTTATCTATATAAGCTTCTTGACTTAATACCAACGTCCTTTTGGACCTATCTCTATGGATCCGAATACCCAAAATGCATTGTGCATTTCCCAAATCATTCATTTGGAAGTGTTTTCCTAGCCACTCCTTTACGGAAGCAAGCATCGGAACGTCATTCCCGATAAGAAGTATGTCATCCACATACAAGACAAGAAAGGTTACCTTACTCCCACTAAACTTCATGTACAAACAAGGTTCCTCGACACTTCGAATAAATCCATACTGTTTGATAACATGATCAAAGCGATGATTCCAACTTCTGGACGCTTGCTTAAGACCATAAATGGATCTCTTAAGCTTGCATACCTTCCTAGGATTAGATGTATCTACAAAACCTTCTGGTTGTGTCATATACACTTCCTCTTCTAGAATCCCATTCAAGAAGGCGGTTTTGACATCCATTTGCCAAATCTCATAATCATGAAATGCGGCAATCGCTAGGATAATCCTTATGGAGCGAAGCATTGCGACTGGAGCAAAGGTTTCGTCATAGTGAAGACCATGAACTTGAGTAAAACCCTTTGCCACCAATCTGGCTTTGTAGACATCTTTATGTCCATCTATGCCATTCTTGATCTTAAAGATCCACTTACACTGAAGAGGTCTCACCTTTTCAGGTAAATTAACCAAATCCCACACTTGGTTTTCGTGCATAGAGTCCATTTCGGATCGCATGGCTTCAAGCCATTGCATGGAATCACGACTAGATATGAAGGCTTTGTAGGTTGTAGGTTTGTCACTTTCACAAAGTAACATGTCCAACGCATCTTCCTCGACAATACCAAGGTATCGATCAGGAGGATGACTAACCCTCGTGGATTTCATAGGTTCAAAGGGAACATCAACCGTGTCCGAGGAGGAGGGAACACTTTCCTCCACTTCATTTTCGGTTTGTGGCTCTTGGACTTCATCAAGTTCAAATTTTCTCCCACTCTGTCTTCTAGAAATGAAGTCATTTTCTAGAAAGACAGCGTCACGAGCCACAAACACTATGTTTTCGTGATGATTGTAGAAGTAATAACCTTGTGTTTCCTTTGGATACCCTACAAACAGACATTTGTCGGATCTTGGTGCGAGTTTGTTGTCAGACTTGTTCTGAACATATGCCTCACAACCCCATATTCTCATAAACAACAAATAAGGAACCCTTCCCTTTCATATCTCATATGGTGTCTTATTGGCTGCTTTAGTCGGGCTTCGATTTAGTGAAAATATTGCGGACAATATGGCAAAACCCCAAAATGAATCAGGAAGCTCAGTGAGACTCATCATGGACCGAACCATATCTAATAAAGTTCGGTTTCTCCTTTCGGCCACACCATTCAATTGTGGTGTGCTAGGAGGAGTTCGTTGTGATACTATGCCACAATCTTTTAGGTGTGAATCAAATTCATTATTTAGGTATTCACCACCACGATCGGATCGTAGTACTTTAATCTTTTTATCCAATTGGTTCTCTACTTCACTTTGAAACTCTTTGAACTTTTCAAAAGCATCGCTCTTGTGCCTCATTAAGTAGACATACCCATATCTACTTAAGTCGTCGGTAAAAGTAATGAAGTAGTTGTAATCACCCCTAGCGGTGATAGTCATTGGGTCACACACATCGGTATGTATAAGGCCCAATACGTCACTTGCTCGTGTTCCTTTACTTGAGAAAGAAGCACGAGTCATCTTGCCCAAAAGGCAAGACTCACATGTGCCATAAGATTCGTAATCAAACGGTTTGAGAAGTTTCGTTGAAACAAGTCTCTTTATGCGTCGTTCGTTTATGTGTCCTAAACGACAATGCCAAAGGTAGGTTTGATTAGGTTCACCCGTTTTGAGCTTCTTGTTTTCTACATGATATATATCATTAACACTATCTAGAACATAAATACCTCCGATAGGCGTAGCTTTACCATAAACCATGTCATTAAATGAAAAAGTACAACAATTGTCCTTAATCATAAAGGAAAAACCTTCCATATCAAGTACGGAAATGGAGATAATGTTCTTAGTTAAAGTTGGTACGAAATAACAATTATTCAAATACAACTCAAAACCACTAGCTAGAGTGAGTACATAAGTGCCTACGGATATAGCGGCTACTCTAGCTCCATTTCCCATGCGTAGGTCCACATCACCCTTGGCTAGTGCTCGCACGTCCCTCAGCCCCTGTAAATGATTACAAAGGTGAGAACCACATCCGGTATCTAATACCCAAGTGGAAGTGCAAGTATAGTTAATGTCTATCTTATAGAGAGAAGTGAGGACAATACCTGACGGAGTCTCACTCTCGTCTTTCTTGTTCTTCAAATCTTTCAAATATTTGGGACAATTGCGCTTCCAATGTCCCTTGCCATTACAATAATAGCAATCGACGTCGGCATGTTTGTTAACCTTAGCCTTAGGTTTGCTATTCTCAACAGCTTTCCCTTTGTTCTTGTCTTTTCCTTGTCTCTTGAATTTGGTCTTACCCTTGTTTTTACCCTTTTGAACCCCAAGATTGAGATTCTTCATTTTCATGGAGAGCATGTCTCTCTTCTCACTCCCACTAGCCTCCATGTCCCTCTCCGCTTGGTTGAGGAGTGCATGAAGCTCTTGGAAACTCTTATCCATGCCATGCATATTGTAGTTCACCCTAATTTGGGAGAACTTGGAGGGGAGTGAGTGAAGAATGCGACCTATCGCAAGCTTCTTGGGAATGCTATACCCTAGACGCTCTAGAGTGTCAATATGCTCAATCATCTTGAGCACATGGGGACCAACTTTTTGACCCTTTTCTAGCTTACCCTCGAAGAATTTCATCATAGCTTCATATTGACGGATGTCGGGTGATTGAGAAAAAGCCGTCGTAACCCTTGAGAATATCTCATATGCATTAAGGGTAATATATTGAAGCTTGAGTTTTGCAGACATTGACCATATCAAGACATTCTTGATATCTTTAGATATCTTCAAAGACTCCTCATAGGCGGTCCTTTGTGCCGCGGTGGCTCTAGGACCGGGTTCATTGGGTGGTGGCTCGTTCAAGTAACGAATGACGTTGTCGGACAACGCAGCACCTTTTATGGTTGGCTCCCACTCGATGAAATTACTTCCATCGTCTTTCAAGATACATTTGTCCATAACGGACCTAAGCCAAGAATCCTTTCCGAGTTGAATGGTTGCATTGGTAGCCATAGCGAATTATAAATACTACAACAAAATTTAGGAAATATTAACATCCATTGTTATATAATTTACTTGTAAAACAATTTTAACAAGTCACTCATATAATGACCCCTCACAAAATTATATAAGTGATTCCGAGACCCGCATTTAGATAAGAACTAACATCGCATGCAATCCTTATGTAAAAACGGTAAGTCATTACTCAACCAATTCTACTCTAGAACTCTCGGTTGACGGATTTCAACCAAATCCATTTCCTAGCCCCGAAATAACTTTTATCTCGTTGAGTCCAACCCAATCTTGGCATTTGATCTTATCACCCTACTTACCCAAGGTAAGAAGGGGTCCACGTTGTGGTTGCTCTAATGAACAAGGGGTTCATAGGTGCTTTAATTGGTAAGGCTATATCTCAATTGTTACTATGCATGTGAGAGGTCTTGTCAATATTAAGTTACTAATCACTTATAAGTGAACTAAGTTGGTGATTACGTAAATTGGTGAATTGACAATCGAAAAATAAAATGCATGATTGGCGATTTTGGCATGAGCGAATATAAAGCAAGTATCAAACAAAATAAATCCTAGTATGACCATCTAGCTAATCTAATTAACTAGACTATTACAAAATCGGAAACCAACTCCTTGGTCCCTGGCCTCTTCAAAGGAACACTTCCAAAAGGCACCGTCTTTTGTCCACCGTCTTGGGTAATCACCGTCTTCATAATAATTAATTACAAATGATACAAATGAATACATAGCATTCCTATTATACATTTGTATAAATAAAACTATTAATTATTACAAACGGGCGATACGAGATCGCAATTAATTACAACCAAATCGATATTTCCTTACATTACGGGTAATACCGATTAAAATACTAGGCCATACTAGGTACAATCTTGCAAAATAATCAATAAAATGACATTCATTCATTCAACAACATTAAAATAAATAAAATGCTGTAAAAATCATGCCAAAATCGCCCTATAATATATCAAGTTCATCCTAACTCGGTTTTTATGGAATTTATCGATTTTTAACCATTAAAAATCATTAATCAACACTTAATTCTCATATAAGCTCAAACTAATTTTTCCAAACCAATTTGGAATTTCAAGAATTAGTCTCTACTAATTTGAAAGATAAAAAATTAGTTTGAATTGATTTAATTTGCTAATTTAATCGGTAAATGGTCAATTTTATGAAATAAATTCAAATTAAATCATAAAACACCCAAAAATAAAATTAAAAATTTTTGTACATTCTGGAACATTTCCAAGAACTCAAAAAAAAAAAAAAAAATTTGTCCACAAAAATTCCGAATAAATTTGGAACAAATAAATGCATGTTTATCAATTTTTATCCAATAAAAAACAATAAACATCCCAAAAGGACAAAATAAATTTCAAAAATTTACAAATATGTCCTTAAACATATGATGAAATGTACAAAAAAATATCATGCCCAAAAACGACATGCAACTATTTTTAGTTAACTTTTAACATCAAATAGGCATAAAAACTCGGTTTTTAAGGCATAAATGATTATAAATTAGCAAATTAATTCCAAAAATTACCAAACTCGACCACAACCATTTTGAAGTCATTAGGTATGCATGTACCCTAAAATTTCGTGTGAAACAAATTTTTACACATAATTTTCGGTTTTTACAAAGTTATCATATAACCCGAAAAATTGTCAAAAATTGACATGCATGCAACAACAAAGCTCTGATACTACTTGAAAGGTTCATAACCCTCTAATTAGACTCCTCTAATTAGTTACTAAATTACTTGTTAATTTAATATATAAAGATCTAGTTACATGCATGACATAAAATGACAAAAACTAGATACAAGAATATATTTTCTTACATAAACAAAGAGGAAATAATGGGCACAATAAGAAAACTTCTTTTCTTATTTTTCTTGAGCTTATATTAGTATGGATGATCCTTCAAAATCTTGAATCTCCAAAGTAGAAGATCTACTTCTAGTTGCACCAAAATTCAACCCAAATAATCACTATTATTATTAACTAGATAATAGTAGTGATGAACCTATACTAATATTATGAATATTACTACTTTAGTAATAAAGATGAATATTAGTATGAGAGTGTTTTGGAGAAGAGGTAAAGCAAAAACTAATGAATGAATGGAGTTGAAAAGAGAACAAAATGTTTCCTTATATCAACCCCAAAAAACCGGCCACCCTTATATTAGGGAAGACCAATTGCATTATTTTATTTGCATGCATAAGGTCTAGGGTCTAGTGTAATAATTACTATCATTCATGCATGCACATAAATAAGAACAACCATTATTGCCCTTATTTTCCTAGTGTGCCATATACATTTACATAAAATGGGTCCATTTTATTTTTGTCATTTGTCATACAAATGCTTATGTGTGACATGATCAATTATCTCATATAATTGATCACATCAAATAAATAATATACTCTTAACTCTTTAAGTAGTACATTACTATTATATCTATATATAATAGGTCCCATAATAATAATTACTTAGCTAAATTTACAACTTCTTGTAAATATTAATGGCTAATTATCACTACCCATGAAAGCATACAAAACCTCAACTAATTTAGTAATTAACGTTTAAATACTAAACTAGGTCTTATTTAATCGTATTAATAAGACGTGAAATTTATTCAGTCAATTATCGTATAATAGACTAATAAACTTAATCTGACTGAGTTCTAAACTCTATCTCCAATAAATAACTCTCATTACAAAGCATATATCAAATATATACGCAAGGAACTGATTAACTGTATCAAATACAAATAATTAGTTTTCTATTTGGGTTTCATCCTATAGGTGTGACCGAAAAGGGATCAGTTGATCACCGCCGTCTTACGACAATAACGTAAGTGTTATCGATTTACGTTAATCAATTTACGTTAATCTTCATATTTAGTAAAAACATAGAGATTTAAACCCAAATTACACACACACACATATGAACTTATCATGTTCTAATTAATATATGAACATAGCGATAAACTCAAAAGCAGAAGCAAAATAATAAGATCTAGAAATAACCTCCAGTCATTGGTATAAGGATTTATAGACACCCACATTTGAGTGCTTGTATCTATAGTAGTCTCCAACAAAACACCCGAGATGATCGGACGTAAATATGCTTTAATACGCTCGAATACGGACTCAGAATCAATAGTATATGACGTGGGCACTTAGCGGAGTACAAATCTCTCAAAACCGACCTCAAATTCAGGCCCAGTGGGTTGTTTCCAGTAAAATAAGACTAATTTGAGCCAAAACTGTCACCGGAAATAAAACCATCTTTTTGTGACCGAGTCAAAACCCGGTCAAAGTCGAAACCCGAGATGAAACCAGCCATGCATGCGTCCAAATACAAAGTCAAAAGCAAACAAAACGAACTAAGTCAACAAAATCAAGGTCAAAAATTCAATCGTGACTTTCCTATTTTCCCTCTACCTTACTAAGCACACTCAATCGAGTGCCACGAGCCCACTCGATCGAGGGCACCCACAAAAACAAACCAGACACCTTTTTTTGAGCCACTCGATCGAGTGCACTTAGGGCCACTCGATCAAGTGACTCCTAGACGGGGCATCCTCTATAAATACACCCCCATTTGCAACCTTTAACATTCATTCATTCACCACCTTTTCAATCACAAGAACCCCTACACAATACAACACATATCAACCTTTTGCAACCCTACAATCATCCATCATTTCACACATACACACACAAGCAAATCCCAAGACCGAGCCTCCCGACAACCGAGAACTGTCTCTACATCCCATACACACCCTAACTCATCGCGCATATCTCGACGCTCCCGCGCCTAAGCCGTTACTAGACGAGCCCGTGTTCCGAGACTAAAGCATGTAGGTTGAGGGTGTAAAGCAAAACCCCGTAATCTCTTTTTTCCTTCTTCCTCTTCGATTTTTTTATGCATATACTAATTATTACTAAAACATAAAAATTACGAAACGGGTCATCTCAAGGACGAGATGTCACCCGTATAGAGGGCACTCGATCGAGTGCCTAAAAGCCACTCGTTCGACTGACCCCCTCAAAAAGAGGCAGAGGGTCCTCACGAAGGGCACTCGATCGAGTCCCTTCCATGGCTCGATCGAGTGACCTCCATTGTGCTACAACGTGAGCCTCCTAATAATATAAGCCTCATCAAATCTTTTTTTACGACTTTTAGTCATCACGTGTTAATCCAATCACGTGCCCCCCTTTTCGAAATCATGCATCGCATTATTATTCTAACCGTCTCACTTATTTAAATGTTCGTTGTATTGTAATTCCGGGTTGTATTTCCGCCCGTGTAATTTGTATTTATTTACGAGCTTTTATTTTCGATGTTTGCATTTATCGCATTTAAATGAACATCGCATGCTAATTCAACTTCGACAATAATCTAAGATGCATTAAAATGACGTAGTTCAAATATATCTCACATGTTTAGCTAAAACGCTGTTTGCATTTCATTTTACCGAATTACTAGCGCGCATATTAAAAAACCGATCGATATCTTAGTAGTGGCCGCTACGAGCGGGCGGGGTTGAGTGTCCTTTGTCGGCTTCCCAACACGTACCCTCACCCCTTACTTAGAACCTCGGTTTCTGGATGTCCGAAACCATTGGCGCACGAGAGTCATTCGATACACGATACCCGATAACTCGACGTCGGTATCGTAATGCAAAGGGACGAACCCCACGAAATCTAGTATCAAAGTGGGCCGTGCTTTGTGCATGGACCGCCCAAGTATAGAGTGAGTTCGAACGGGCCCTAACTCCCACAAAGTTCGGTGGCAACTCCTATTTCGATTTAAATTTCAATCCGAGAACTATCTCACACGGGAATCATATCGCCGTCCAAACCCGTGCTTGGCCGCGTCGGGGTGAACCTATGTCATGTCCACAGGATTCCAGAACAGCTTTATGAACAACCCGATTTTTCCGTCCCGAAACCATCGATCGTTTTTCTTTAATATCGGTTCTAAACCCTTTCTTCTCAGATTTAGATGATGTATTATGAATAGAGAATATGAATTTAGTGACCATGAATGATGTTGTATTTATACTAATCTTTCCATCAATGATAAGTTTACAACTAGATAGAGTTTATGTATAGTGGTTAATGGAATATAGTAGTAGGAGATAAGAGATAAAGATAGGGTTTATAGTAGTCACAACCAAATGAACCACACTTTAGTAACTTTAAACTGTTTGATCAGTTATTAAGTCTATCATAAAGTCAAACATTCTCCCACTTGGTCCATTTAAACGAGAAACAACATATACGATTCATAGTGACTAATCCTCTTATTTAAAACGAGAATTAACCTTCCATGTATCATAATATACTCGGTCTTTTACCACTCTCAACTTAATGAATAAATAATATATTTACTCTAGGTCAAAACAAATGATATTTTTCAATAAATAAAGGTAACAGAATATGTACGTGTATAAACGAAAATGAGATAATATCCAACAGAAAGAAAGGTTCAAAACAACATAATAAACGTATCACATTTCGGGACCAAGTCCCATACTTGCTACATGACCCTTGAATATCTTAATTTGCATGCCTTTAGTCAAGGGATCGACAATCGTAAGATCAGTGCTAATGTGTTCAAAGACCACTCTCTTTTCTTTAACACGTTCTTTAACGACTCGAAACTTAATGTCGATGTGCTTACTTGCACTTGCACTTTTAATATTCTTAGCCATAAAGACAGTAGATGCATTATCGCAATACATTTGTAGTGGCCGACTAAAAGAGCCAACAACTCTAAGACCAGATATGAAGCCTTTCAGCCATACACCATGTGAGGTAGCCTCAAAACAAGTAATGAACTCGGCCTCCATAGAAGAAGTGGCTATCAATGTCTGTTTGGCACTCGTCCAAGAAATATCCCCGTCAGCTAGCATAAACACATATCCTGAGGTGGATTATTTTAGTGAATCAATGCAGCCAGTGTGGTCTGAATCGGAATACCCTACCACTTCAAGACGCTCAGTTCGTCTATACATAAGCATGTAATCCTTAGTACCCTAAAGGTATCTTAACACTTTCTTTGCAGCTTTCCAGTGATCGATTCCTGGGTTACTTTGATATCTGCCTAATATTCCAACAACATATACAATGTCAGGTCTGGTACAGACCTGAGCATACATAATGCTACCAACTGCTGACGCATAAGGAATATTTTTCATTTGTTCCCTCTAAATGTCATTCTTAGGACACTAGTCCAAACTGAATGGTCACCTTTCACAATGGGTGCTACACTTGGTGAACAATCTTTCATTCTGAACCTTTCAAGTACTTTGTTGATATAAGCCTCCTGAGACAAGCCTAAAATGCCCGGGGATATTTCTCTATGGATCTTAATGCCAATGACATAAGATGTCTTGCCCATATCTTTCATATCAAAGTTACTTGAAAGAAATTGTTTCACCTCATATAGAAATCCCTTATCATTGGTTGCTAGCAAAATATCATCCACATACAACACAAGGAAACAAATCTTACTCCCACTGACCTTAAGGTATATACACTAATCCATGTTGTTTTCTTCGAAACATAATGAAGAAATTACTTCATGGAACTTCTTATACCATTGTCGCGAAGCTTGTTTCAAACCCTATATAGACTTATTTGGCTTACAAACCAAATGCTCACCATCACTATGGAAGAATCCTTCAGGTTGTTTCATCTAAACCTCTTCTTCTAGATCTCCATTGAGAAATGTCGTTTTCATATCCGTCTGATGCAACTCAAAATCAAAATGAGCTACTAATGTCATGACAACTCGGAGAAAATCTTTCTTTGATACAAGAGAGAAAGTCTTTGTGTAATCGATTCCTTCCCTTTGATTGAATTTTTTAGCAACGAGTCTTGCCTTATGCCTCTCGATGTTTTCGAGCGAGTCTTTCTTTGTCTTAAAGACCCACTTACATCCAATGGTTTTTACACCATCAGGCAACTCGACGAGATCCCAGACTCTATAGATGCCATAGAATTCATCTCATCTTTCATAACATTTGATAAGCAAATCATATACCTATAAAAATAACCGACTACGGTCCAACTAAAATTATAGCTAGGGAAGTCAGGATCGATTCCTCAGTGAGACAAATAAATCTATTTGTAATTAAAGTCTATCTAAGTAACCAATCGGGGGGGGGGGGGTTATATTTTTAACTAATCTAACAGTAGTGAGGGGAAGAGAATTAGGGTGAATTTATAAGGAGAGAAAACTAGGATTGTCGGTTTACCATGAATTTCCTATGGTCATGGTCTAGATCACAGAAATATCGCGAATATTGGTCTAAATGGAATTGAAAAGGTCATTCCGGTCCGCTATTCACCCTAGCATGCGTCTAAAGGCGTCCGATCTTATTAGGGCACACTAATGTATTGCAGCAGGTCTAACTTTCACCAAAATTCCTTATAACTCTAATTTTTCACTAAAGTGTGGCCCATTTGCTAAGGTGGTGAAAAATGAGGGTTTGAGAAGAGTTCCAGAAAAAGGGTCCTCAAATGATGTGCAAAGCGGGGGTATATATAGAGTTTACCCCCGTCTAGGGTCACTCGATCGAGTGCCCCTTAGCGAACTCGATTGACTGCTCCACTGAAAGGTTCCCTGGACGTTTTTTGGGGGGTCACTCGATTGAGTGGTCCTTAGGCACTTGATCGAGTTCCCTTAGACGGGTGAACAATTTGAGGGAAGTTTGGATTTGCTTTGACTTTTTGATTTTGTTTGTTTTTGACATGGTTCATTTAGTATTTAGACGCAGCGTGAGTCTGGTTTCGTTTTCGGGTTTCGACTTTGACCGGATTTTGACTCGATCACAAAAGACGGTTTTACCCCCGGTGATGTTTTTAGCTCAAAATAGCTTTATTTTATTGAGAACGATCCACTGAGTCTGAATTTGAGGTCAGTTTTGAGAGATTTGTACTCCAATAAGTGCCCACGTCGGATACTATTGATTCCGAGTCCCGTATTAGAGCGTATTAATGCATGTTAACGTCTGATCATCATCAGGTGTTTTGTTGGAGACTGCTATAGACACAAATAGTCAAAATGCGGGTGTCTACAGAGCCTCCACTCTGACTTAGGCTTGGACAAGGCGAAAATCAGAGTAGCTAACAGGCCAATCGAGGATTACGACCTGACAGCCTATCGGTCGGGTTGTTTATAGTCCATTAGACTCGCGTGAAGGGCTCGCTAGCCATAAGATAGAAATCATCCCTAAGTTAATAATGATAGCTTCGTTGGGAGTTGGACTTGCTTTCGAAGTCCCGGATGTACCTGTATGCAAACACATAATATTCTGAATGTAGCATTTAGGTGAGACACCAAATCGTTTCCGCTGGGGAGAAAAAAATTTGATATTTTGAATTTTTTTGAAAACTTTATGGAGGAGCAATGCTCGAGATGACTTGATTTCTATATCGGTTTTGAAGGAGCTGCGATTGGATCGAGCCTGCGCGCGCAGGCATGTGGGCTAAGGTTGAGGTGCCCAGGGTTTGTATGTATATATACACGATCCTCCTGCTTCACTTTTGCATCTCACACTTCATATTCACAAAAATTACTCAAACTCTTTGAGAAAAAAGATTCGAATATTTGCTATGGGTATTGAGAATTTAACCGCACTGCTTCAGGCATGGTCCCGAAGCTTCAGGGACGAGGAGAAGATTAAGCTAAATCAGATGAGAATTTCTTCTTTATTCCCGCTGCAGCGTCTTAAGATAGATTCACACTTCCTAGACGCTTGCTTATCTTTCTGGGACACGACGCATCATGTATTCGTGTTCTCTCGGGGGGAAGTATGTCCTCTTTCGGAAGAAACAACTGCTGTGGGCGGTTGGTGTCCCCCTGCCCGTCCTGCTATTCCTCCATTTTATCCTGACGCGAGGAGGAAGTTGAGGGAAATTTTGGGTTTGTCTCATGCTTAGGCAGACCGGATGGTGCTGGGGAATTCTGTTTTCTTGTTTGACCTGGCTGAAAAGTTCATGAATGCAAAGGACGTGAGAATTATTGCTTCTCACAGTCGTATGGCCTTTGCTTTTTGCATGCTTCTTCGGCACACCTTTGAGGGGCGAATGGAAACTGACTCCTGCATGGGCCAGATTCGGCTGCTTGGTGTAGTAGACCAGATGGAGACATGTCATAGCCCAGCTTGGCTGATAACCAGGGAGATTATTATGGGCCTTGACGCTAGGAAGGTCGACCCGGACAGACAACTGATGGGTAGCATCCGCCTTTTGCAGGTATAAGTCTCACGTTTTTTTTCTCGCGAAAACTTGGTATAAGAGGGTCACTCGATCGAATGACCTGACACTTGATCGAGTTCCCCTGACGAGGGCCTCCTTGCCTTTTTTTAGGGGGGTCACTCGATTAAGTCAACATGGCACTCGAGCGAGTGCCCTCTGGCGAACCTTACATTTGCTTGCGGTGACTTATAAATCTTGCCCTGTCAAGTTTGGCTGTACAAACGATTGTCGATCATGGAGCCTTCCCTATACGTGCTCAAGTACCGTATCAGTCAGGTCAGCTCGAGGAAGAGGCGCATCAGTCCAAGTCATGACATAAACCAGACTTACTGGGATGAGGAGCTCATATTCCACGGAGGTCCCTTAATCAGGTGGAATGTTGCTTGGTGGTTCCTCTCTAAATTGACGGGGATAGCCAAGAAGGATCAGGCCCGGTATCTGGTGGTCCTGTCACTTGATTGGACCGTTCATATCTACCCGGACCGCATTCTGAAGCAGTTCGGGTGGACGCAAAGGATTTCCGAGGCCGAGGCTATAATCAGCGTACCGCTCCAATTGATGGACGCTGATAAGCAGATCGTATACCTATCAAACATAACCAACTACGCTCCAACTGAAAATATAGTTAAGGAAGTCGGGATCGATTCCAAAGGGAGACAACAAATTCTACTCGTATTAAAGTCTATCTAAGTAACTAGTCGAGGGTTTTTGTTTGTGTTTAACTAATCTAAAAGTTGTAATCTCCTAGAAATTCTAACGCAATACAGTGGCGGAAACACTGTAGAGTTGGGATTAAAACACACTGACAAACTATATCTTATTAAAGAAATGGTAAGTCAATACAAATGCCTCTTTTTACAAAAGGGCTAAAATAAAAATTCCTTAAAAGGGTTTATAGAAATCTAGAAATAACAGAATAGTTAGAGTAGGATCCATGCTACTCGCTAGCTCACACCCAAAATCCAGCAGCAAATACCCACATCAGTGGGGAGTAACTTGGACGTTCTTCCAGCCATATTATATCATATGGAAAATATTAGTATTACTATATTAAAATAATTAAAATGGAAAACATTAAATGATATAATAAAAATAAACTTTTGGGGAAAACTTAAAATATTGGAACAATAAAATCAGAACAAGTTTTCAGAAGAAAACTTCAAATATTTGCCAACCTGCAAACCAAAATGTACCGATAATAATAAAATATTCAAAATGGCGTTATGGATAGGATTAGTGTTGACGGTTATACTTTCACTAGGAGAATACTAAAACTAGTTTCGAGAACTTAGTTCAAACAAATCAAACTTCGGTCTCTAACTAGGCTACTCAACCATAATAGGACGACGACTTATAAATGCGTGACCCTAGTTTAAGACAATGCACACCCCTCCTGGGATTACATGTCACCCAATTCAACGTATGACGATAACTTACTGCGAGGCCTAAGCTTAAGGTCAAAATGTACAAAACTTCCGGAATACCTGTCACCCGGTTCAACAACCAATCTACCGATTCCTAATACATTAGCCTTATAGTTGATGGCAAAAATGTAAACCCCAGACTATATTACTCTAAACCCACACTTGTCCTTATTCCATAACTCCAAAACAAGCCATTATCGATATTCAAAAATAAATATAATCAATATAAATGATGTGAAGATAAAAAGGAATAAACAATTTATATTAAAAGGGAGACTTTCTATAAATAGAAACTTGCTAATTTTAGAAACTTACTTAAAATAGAAATATTGTTATAGAAAATATGTAAGTTATCAAATAAGTGAAATGGATTAAAATAACATTTCTAACGAAATTAACATTTTATTATTATTGTCGTTATTGTAACTTTAATATATTTCTAAATTAGTTACTCAAAATATAAATAAAATATAATAAGTTAATATATAGTATTTTATAAATAATTAGGAAATCGAGTTAAAACTATAAATTTTAGAAAAAAGATGTTTTAAGAAAAACGATATCAAAATCAATTTAGTCAATGAGTTTTATAAATGAAATGAATTTTATGAAGGTTCAAATTATTTTTAGCAAATAGCTTTTATTATAAAATAATACGGATTTTACTAAAAATAGTCAATCGGAAATAAATAAGAGATTACTAGTGAAAATAGTCTTGACCAAAAATATATTTAAAATAAAAGCGACTATTTTCTCATTTATTAATATAAGTCATAGGACGAAATTAATTTAATTAACAAGTCCTCCAATCTCGATTATTGTATTAAAATACGATTTTAAGTTAAAAATTAGAAATCAACGAAATATGACAAAAATATGAAATAGATATTATTTAGTTACTAGTGTCACGATAACCAACAAAATATTCTAACGATCGTAAATAATTAAATTACTAACGATTTATAAAACGATATCGAAAACTTGTAAAATATTTATAAGGTACACAATTTAAAATAATATTTTTAGCAAATAATAAATAGGTAAAATTAGAAACCGAAGTTAAAATATTTATTACATACTACTACTCAAACACACAATATAATACCGAGTAACGTCCTAAAGTTATCTTGAGTCCACAATCGATTTGGTCACATACTTGTCCTCGGTTGGGCCTACGAAACACAATTATACGATATAAAATACCATATAAAATGAGTTGGACAAATTGGAGAATATCGGTAATCAAATTACCTAGCAAATTTGGAGATGAACGGAAAGATTAATTGAGAACGTAGTATGACAATCGAGATTTCAAGTAGGACAGAAGTCAAAGAAAGTCAATGGAAGAGGGAACGATTTGTGAAAAATTTGATAGAAGTATCAAATGAACGACACAAACAGAGGAGAAGAACGATCAAAAGACGGATAAGATACAAACTGCAACCACGAGCACAACGATATCAGACAATAACAACCGAGAGCGACATCAACGAGCATCAACACAACAGTGAGAACATGACGATTGAACGAAGAGAACCACGATGCATAGATCACTATAATGAGCTGCAGAAAAAATAGAGCAACAACAACACACGCAGACAGCATCAATGTGACAAAAACAGCAAAGATGACAATGCATGAATCATATTTGATGTTACATGAACGGTACCGAAACAAGGAAGATAGTAATAGAATCAGGGTGTCCACAGAAGCATAAAAAATGCGACTGATAGCAGCAGCAACAGTAGCGTACAACAGAGGCAAAGAATAGAGTACGGAAATATGGAAAAAGCACGCCAAACAGTACAACAATGACACGAGATCGAGACTACAACAGGCAGACGACAGAAGCAAAAATGCGACAAAAGGGTGAATAGAATAGAAGATGAAACGACACCGAAGATGATCACAATAATCACGTATAAAACAAACGTCGAAAAAGGCACGTAATGGGTACAGATAGCAACAGCCGTAGAGAGCACGAAGTCGACAGTAGAAGAAGAAGAAGAAGAAGAAGAAGAAGAAGAAGAAGAAAAACCTAACAACAGTAGCAGTAATCACACGAAACAGCGGCAACAAAACGACATTAGCAGCAACCGTAGCATCAGTAGCATTCATCAACATCAGCAAGCAGCAACAACATATAAAAACGACATATTTGCAGAGGAGAAAAAGAAGAAGAAAACAGAGAAGAGGGGCTACCTCACGCTGAAACAGGGACAGAACAGAGGAGGAGAAAGGAGAAACCAAAAGTAGCAACCGTAGTAAACAGGAGCAGTAGGAGAACGATGATTGCTGGAGGAGTGCGTGAAGAGGAGGCTTGAAGGTGGAGATGAAAAGGAGTGAGGAAAACGCGGTAGAGGGTGACCAAGAGTAACAGGTGCGTGAATGTATTTAAAGAAAAAAAAAACAAAGACGGATGAAACGGTGGAATTCAGAAATGAAGAAAAGAGGAATGAATCTCTTGGTTTAAGTGGAATTAAATTAAATGTGGGGAGTGTATGCAACAGGTGGGTTAAATGAACCATACAGATGAATTAAATGAATCGGGTAGGAGACGAATTCCGTAACGATAAGTTGACTGACCCACGAATCGAATTAAAACGAGTTAATAAAATTAATAAATAATCAAGCTGTCAAATAAAATGAGTAAATAAAGTATTTGAGACGAAATCGAAGCTTATAGAAATAAATATTTAGACGACGAAATAGTATTTCTCGATAAATAATAAATCTTCGATAAAATGAATTAAATTGATTTCTCGAGGAAAAGTAATAGACGTTTTGACTAAACTTAAAATAAATGAGCTTCGAGCCGAAAATAGAAATTCGAGCTTAAATATAAATAATTTAAAATTTAAATCGCCGAAATAGATTTTCGATAAGAATTAAATTAAATGTATAAAATAAATCAAAAACAGAAATAAAAATATGTTTTAAATATAAGCAGAGTTTCCGAGACAAATAGAATTTTAGGAGTTTGATAACGATTAAACGATAATTTCCTTTTATAATAATTTTAAGAATTACGAGTTAAATTGTAAACAAAATAAACATACGAACATAACTTTAAATTAATTTAAATTTATAAAATCAGGGGTGTTACAATCTTCCCCACTAAAAAGAAGTTTCGTCCTCGAAACTAACAAAAACATAATAATAGAATGGAATACAATCATTTGAACTAAAGGAGAATGCTTAACTCGCATCACAATCTCGGTTTAAAAAAAAATTACAACTCTAAACGTGATATGAAATCGAAATCGTAGACAAAATTTATCGCAAGATAGTTTGGGCTCAGTTACCCAGAGTTTAAAATAGTTTGAATTAATAAAATCGTAAGTTAAAAAATTATTCGATAAAATAATGACAATAAATAATATTTGTAAACGAACTCGAGGGGGAGAGTACCCAATTATTTTTAAAGCAACAGTAAAACGTTTTGATTAAGAAATTCGTCAATATTTTGTTTTACTACCAACAAAAATTTGAGAAATCAAATTTTGTAGTTAGTAAATAAAAATCGAACCAGTCGCTAGACGTTTTAAATAAAAATTTCAAAAAAAATCTACTGACAATGTATCGAAAACTTGAACATACAAAATTATTTAGAACTCTTAAAACTGTTTTATATATTAACCTTATAGAAATCAAAACATTTGTATTTATGAACGTTCAATAAAATATCGATTGTTTGAAAATCAAAATTTAAAACAGTTTCGAAATACTTTAAAATAAATTATTAAGGTATTTTGAAACGGGACTAAAATACTCCCTCCGTCCACTATTTATCGCCCCACTTCATGAATATATGTGAGGAGTATTTTAATGGAGTGGGGCGATAAATAGTGGACGGAGGGAGTATATGTTATCAACCACAAACAAAACAAAAACAAAGCACAAAGTTTTGAAATTTAAAACTCAAAATGTTAAAATTTCATGAATATCAAAAATTTTAAATTAGTCAAACTTTGGAAACATAGGTTCGGGAAAAAGGTAAACGGATAAATAGAGTCACGGTCAACGACAAATCGAAACAAAAGTTTTCAAACCCGATAAAGAAGTCGAAGGGATGGTCTCAAGGAGAAGTAGCAGGATTAAATAGGAGCTAAGGGGAGGACGAAATTGAGAGCCCAATAGAGCTCTCAAGGAATTACAGAAGGAGTTAACCATCTCGAGATTCCTAGTACGACTCCCACAACACGGGTTCCTAATTTTCATCAAATAACGTTAAGTCCAATATTAGGCACTAGGTGGTACTACTCAGTCACCATCTCCAAAAATGTCTTACGTGATTATCGAATCGTTTAAACGACACGATACTAATCCACAATTGTTTTACAATCTAATCTCATCAATTAAAATTCCAACAGGCATCAAAACACACCCAAACTTGCAATCGATAAGGTTCCTAAATCAAAAGCTCATAAGGTTTGAACTCGAAGAATACTCCAAATTTCTCGAGTAAGGAACACTAAACACGATCCACCAATTTATCAATGTTCGGGCACAAAATCCTCAAAAATGATCACCAACATATTTGTATTGCCGCAAGTACAGAAGTTGGGAAAGTATAATGAATCCTCGAACACACTCAACCTATAGGTAATGGCGCAAACACTCACATCTTCAAACATGTCGTTGGGCTAAGGTTTCTGAAAATTTCACCAAATTTCATCGTATCATAAAAACCACTAAAATATTTATTAACTCAAAGAAGCCACAATCTCGTTGGTCAAGAGTTCTGAACGACAAATTCCATCAAAATGGTTGGCATCAAAGTATTCCTCAACACAACACAGTAAAACCAAACTGTGATTGTGCAAGATATTTCTCTTCTTCAAAGTTAAGAATAATTCTTCCAAGTTTAGATCACTCAACTCCAAAGTTCATTGGTTACAACCTTGAACAACGATCAACGATCTAATCCTTAAGAAACACGAGAAATCTATGTCCACCAAAATTCCTAATGACATTAATGAAAACCTTTAAAGGTACCACAACACTCCGGCTAACATTTTAAATGCTACTCTATGATCCCAAATATTCACGATGTATCCATCAAATAAGCATTAGGCAAGAATTCCAAAGTGATATTATCAGTTACACTTAGTTCGGTTTTAGGTTAGGTACTAGGTATCCATCAAAATGTGATATACTCTCACTATCCAAACATTTATTCAACTCTAAGTACTCCAAAATAATCAAAGTAACCTATAACCCAAGGTTCAGTATCTAAAGTATCATCCTAATTCCAGTAATTGATAATTTATCATTCAAATCGATCCTCAAAAGCTTACTAAGATAGATAACAGGGTATAACTCACAATCCTCAAACCATGTAACAAGGATTTACTAAACCTCAAACATCTATGACTTTTCACGGGGTTCACAGAGACAAAATTCGGTCAAACCAAGAATCTCAAGAGGAAAGATGGTAAAGTAGGAGAATTAATCAAAGATTTGTCTCAAGAATGAAGACGAGAATTTATAAGAAGGGTTGAAAGAAGTAGAGGCAGGGAGAAAAGAATCAATGATTCTAGATGATTAAGATCTAAAATGAGAAGGGAATGTTCGGACCTCTACGGTTCACAAAGGAATTCGCGGGATATCTTCATCATCTCGTGGGGATACGAGCACACTAGTCTTAGGTCGCCCCATCTGGCTCTACTGCTACATCATGGAACAAGAATCTACTCTTGATCATGTTGATCATCTGGCCTGTAGCTTGAGCAAACTGGATCAGTGCTGGTAAGCCACAATTTTATCTTCCTTGCAGCACAAAGTTCTCAACTCGAACCAGCAGGTGTCGAGAGTTCTAAGTAGGTCTTGTCCCGATCTAGAGCAGCATCACGTCAACATCTTGTTCATTCATCTTTTTCCAAACAAAAGAAACAAAAATTCAATGCTAATCATTGAGTTACACAAAAACATGTAAGCCTAACAATTAAGTCCATACTTTGTTTCTACCCATCTCTCACTAATATTTATTTAATGTTCAAATCATTTACTGGTATTTTTCCTAGAATCAGGTGTAAGCGTCGGGAACAACAATGCTCTGATACCAATTGTAATCCCCTAGAAATTCTAACGAAATATAGTGGCGGAAACACTGTAGAGTTGGGATTAAAACAATCTGACAAACTATATCTTATTAAAGAAATGGTAAGTCAATACAAAGGCCTCTTTTTACAAAAGGGCTAAAATAAAAATTCCTTAAAAGAGTTTATACAAATCCAGAAATAACAGAATAGTTAGAGTAGGATTCACCCTACTCGCTAGCTTACACCCAAAACCCAGCAGCAAATACCTATCATGTTATACACATAACAGCCACGTCAGTGAGAAGTAACTCAGACGTTCTCCCAGCCATATTATATCATATGGAAAATAATAGTATTACTATATTAAAATAATTGAAATGGAAAACATTAAATGATATAACAAAAATAAGCATTCGGGGAAAACTTAAAATATTGGAACAATAAAATCAGAACAAGTTTTCAGAAGAAAACTTCAAATATTTGCCAACCTGCAAACCAAAATGTACCGATAATAATAAAATATTCAAAATGGCATTATGGATAGGAGTAGTGTTGACGGTTAGACTTTCACTAGGAGAATACTAAAACTAGTTTCGAGAACTTAGTTCAAACAAATCAAACTTCGGTCTCTAACTAGGCTACTCAACCATAATAGGACGGCGACTTATAAATGCGTGACCCTAGTTTAAGACAATGCACACCCCTCCTGAGATTACCTGTCACCCAATTCAACGTATGACGGCAACTTACTGCGAGGCCTAAGCTTAAAGTCAAAATGTACACAACTTCCGGAATACCTGTCACCCGGTTCAACAACCAATGTACCGATTCCTAATACATTAGCCTTATAGTTGATGGCAAAAATGTAAACCCCAGACTATATTACTCTAACCCCACACTTGTCCTTATTCCATAACTCCAAAACAAGCCATTATCGATATTCAAAAATAAATATAATCAATATAAATGATGTGAAGATAAAAAGGAATAAACAATTTATATTAAAAGGGAGACTTTCTATAAATAGAAACTTGCTAATTTTAGAAACTTACTTAAAATAGAAATATTGTTATAGAAAATTCATAAGTTATCAAATAAGTGAAATAGATTAAAATAACATTTCTAACGAAATTAACATTTTATTATTGATGGGGGATAAAACCCCCTGACGCATAGGCCCGAGCCCCTTTACGGGTAGCCATCAACTGACCCAAAAAGACCTCTCTACTGATCACCATGCTGATGTCATGGGTGACATCACCCTACTACACTCTTTCCCCTATTAATACCCCACTTAGGGTGAGGGGAAAAAGGGGGACAATTCATTCACATATTCCTCCCTATTCTTTCTCTACCTCTCTTATCTCCCTAAATATTTATATTCAGTCATACATTTTTCTGACTTGGGCGTCGGAGGCTCCGCCCCGGGGGTTCCCCCGGGTCCGGAGTTCACCTTGCAGGATCACCGTCGGCACGCACCCGGAGCCGAGGAGAACCGCGAAGCCCAAGGTCAGGGACCCGTTTCCATACCGGAACAATTTGGCGCCGTCTGTGGGGAGAACGGTTGTGCTCACGAAGATCCACAAAAAAATCAACCACTCCCAAATACAATTTTTTCCAGATCTTATCTACATCTTTGAGATAGATCCAAAAAAAATCAAGGAACTCAAAATAAATTAATCCTCCGCCTTGATCTAATCTCGAACTTTGGGGTTAGATAAAAGATATGCATCTCATGATTGAGACTTCTGGGTAGTAAGGGATGAGAGACTGTTAAAAAAAAGGTGGAATTAATAGGTGCCCAAATCCGGGTTACGCGCAAATGGTGCGATTTGATGAGAATCATTCTCCCGTCAAAACAAAGTCAGCTTTCATACCAAACCAACTTCAATTATTATACTCAAAATCACTCACTCAAACCCTAATTTCTTCCCTAAATCAAAATCAAAATGCAATTAACAAGCAAATTCTACACAATCAGATTAATCTTGTTGTGATATTCAGCCAACATCGGAGTATTACTCCTAAACAAGTACTTACTATCCAATTACGGATTCAAATACCCGAGTTCTTTTAAACAATGTGTCACATGACAACTTGTTCTTTGCTCAGTTACGTTGCCATTGCTTGGCTCAAGTTTGTTCCGATGCAAGCTATTCGATCTCGACTTCAATTCACTAAGATCGCCGCATTATCCGCCGTGTTTTGTTTCTCCGTTGTTTCCGGCGGCAATGTTTCGCTTCGCTTTCTTCTGGTCTCCTTCACACAAGCTGTCGATGCTACGACGCCGTTTTTCACGGCCATATTTGCTTGTGTTATGGCCATGAAGAGGAAGGTTTTCATCACTTATCTCACTCTTCATCCTGTTGTTACTGGTGTTATTATTGCCAGTGGGGACCACCGCTCCAACTGATGAAACTCCGCTCCGACTAACGGCATGAGGTGAGTTACTCTAGCTAGCATTGACCTTATACCCGGGTGTGGCATAATGATTTTAGAGAATGAAACAAGCTATAGTCACACGTCTTAATGGGCAATGTGGGTTGATTCATTAAAATAAAGAGAAAGGGCCACTTATGAATTTTGTGAGAAATGAGCACGTAGATATACAACATGTGCTGCAAACCACTTAGCATATTTGATTTAGATAAATGCATGTACCATGTTATTGACCAATGGTCAAAATTTCACGTAGAGAAAAAAGTCTAATTTTTATTAACTCGTATTCGACTTTTTGCACCCTAGATAAAACATTCACATTTCAAAAACCAGCCGGGTCACAAAAATGTACCCAAATTTTTCCATCCCCCCACAAAAAATTCACAAATACTTCACAAAAATTAGCCAAAAATTGTCGAAGTTTTGAGACAAAATATACCAAACAAAAATGACCCAACTTTTTAACCCAACTTACAAAGGTTTCAAAAAAAAAATATATATATATACTCCTCACAAATTTACCCGAAAAGGATGAAGATAAGTCACAAAAATGGGTATCAAATAAGCTCAAGGTTTGTAGCTTGACAGAGACATGGCCCAGCCGACCTACGGCTCGGCCAAGATACTGCCCTACTAATTTACGGTTCGGCCCTGCCGATTTACGGCTCGGCCTTATCGACTTACAGCTCGGGCAAGATGCTGCCCTGCCGATTTACGGCACGACCTTACTGACCAACGGTTCGGCCAAGATACTGCCCTACTAATTTACGGTTCGGCCCTGCCGATTTACGGCTCGGCCTTATCGACTTACAGCTCGGGCAAGATGCTGCCCTGCCGATTTACGGCACGACCTTACTGACCAACGGTTCGGCCAAGATACTGCCCTACTAATTTACGGTTCGGCCCTGCCGATTTACGGCTCGGCCCTACCGACTCACGGCTTGGCCAAGATGTTGCCCTGCCAATTTACGGTTCGCCCTGCCGACTTACGGCTCGGCCCTACCGACTCACGGCTCGGCCAAGGTGCTGCCCAGCCGACTTACGGCTCAACCTCAGCGTCTGCAGAGACCGCATAGGTCCGCCAACCACCATGTGGAATTCTACGAAGACAAGACTAATATATACCCATCACCTGTTCATTACTCTCACAGCTAATGGGCAGGGGGCAATAGGGGAGGAGCCCCTGTTGCAAAATCCAGGAAAAGTAGACCCCCCAACAAAAAACAAGGATTGATACACGTTTAGCCTTGTACAGAATCATAAGTCCCTCTGCCTACCTCTGGGCGGGCAGGGGGCAGGCCCCTCTGGACTTCGACCAGAAGCCAGGGTCAGGCCGGGCCCCACGTGCCGAACAATAAGTCCCTCTGCCTACCTCTGGGCAGGTAGGGGGCAGGCCCCCTGGACTTCGACCAAAAGCCAGGGTCAGGCCCGGCCCCATGCGCCGAACGATAAGTCCCTCTGCCTACCTCTAGGCAGGCAGGGGGCATGCCCCCTGGACTTCGAACAGAAGCCAAGGTCAGGCCCGGCCCCAAGCGCCGAACGATAAATCCCTCTGCCTACCTCTGGGCAGGCAGGTGGCTGGCCCCTGGACTTCGGCAAGAAGCCAGGGTCAGGCTGGGCCCTATGCGCTAAATCATAAGTCCCTTTGCCTACCTCTGAGCAGGCAGGGGGCAGGCCCCCTGGACTTCGACCAGAAGCCAGGGTCAGGCCCGGCCCCATGCGCCGAACGATAAGTCCCTCTGCCTACCTCTGGGCAGGCAGGGGGTAGGCCCCCTGGACTTCGAACAGAAGCCAGGGTCAGGCCCGGCCCCATGCGCCGAACGATAAATCCCTCTGCCTACCTCAGGGCAGGCAGGGGGCTGGCCCCTGGACTTCGGCAAGAAGCCAGGGTCAGGCCGGGCCCCATGCGCCAAATCATAAGTCCCTCTGCCTACCTCTGGGCAGGCAGGGGGCAGGCCCCCTGGACTTCTACCAGAAGCCAAGGTCAAGCGGGCCCCACGTGCCGAATAAAAAGTCCCTCTGCCTACCTCTGGGCAGGCAGGGGGCAGGCCCCCGGACTTCGGCAAGAAGCCAGGGTCAGGCTGGGCCCCATGCGCCAAACGATAAGTCCCTTTGCCTACCTCTGGGCAGGCAGGGGGCAGGCCCCCTGGACTTCGGCAAGAAGCCAGGGTAAGGCCAGGCCCCACGTGCCGAACGATAAGTCCCTCTGCCTACCTCTGGGCAGACAGGGGGCAGGCCCTCCTAGACTTCGACCAGAACCCAGGGTCAGGCCGGGCCCCACGTGCCGAATCATAAGTCCCTCTGCCTACCTCTGGGCAGGCAGGGGGCAGGCCCCCTGGACTTAGACTAGAAGCCAGGGTCAGGCCCGGCCCCATGCGTCGAACGATAAATTCCTCTGCCTACCTCTGGGCAGGCAGGGGGCTGGCCCCTGGACTTCGGCAAGAAGCCAGGGTCAGGCCGGGCCCCATGCGCCGAATCATATGTCCCTCTGCCTACCTCTGGGCAGGCAGGGGGCAGGCCCCCTGGACTTCGACCAGAAGCCAGGGTCTGGCCCGGCCTCATGCGCCGAACGATAAATCCCTCTGCCTACCTCTGGGCAGGCAGGGGGCTGGCCCCTGGACTTCGGCAAGAAGCCAGGGTCAGGCCGGGCCCCATGCGCCGAATCATATGTCCCTCTGCCTACCTCTGGGCAGGCAGGGGGCAGGCCCCCTGGACTTCGACCAGAAGCCAGGGTCTGGCCTGGCCTCATGCGCCGAACGATAAATCCCTCTGCCTACCTCTGGGCAGGCAGGGGGCTGGCCCCTGGACTTCGGCAAGAAGCCAGGGTCAGGCCGGGCCCCATGCGCCAAATCATAAGTGTCTCTGCCTACCTCTGGGCAGGGAGGGGGCAGGCCCCCCTGGACTTCGACCAGAAGCCTGGGTCAGGCCGGGCCCCACGTGCCGAATCATAAGTCCCTCTGCCTACCTCCGGGCAGGCAGGGGGCAGGCCCCCTGGACTTCGGCAAGAAGCCAGGGTCAGGCCAGGCCCCATGCACTGAATCAAAAGTCCCTCTGCCTACCTCTAGGCAGGCAGGGGGCAGGCCCCTCTGGACTTCGACCAGAAGCCAGGGTCAGGCCGGGCCCCACGTGCCGAACCATAAGTCCCTATGCATGCCTCTGGGCAGGCAGGGGGCAGGCCCCCTGGACTACGGTAAGAAGCCAGGGTCAGGCCGGGCCTCACGTGCCGAAACATAAGTCCCTCTGCCTACCTCTGGGCAGGTAGGGGGCAGGTCCCCTGGACTTCGACCAGAAGCCAGGGTCAGGCCCGGCCCCATGCGCCAAACGATAAGTCCCTCTGCCTACCTTTGGGCAGGCAGGGGGCAGGCCCCCTGGACTTCGACTAGAAGCCAGGGTCAGGCCCGGCCCCATGCGCCAAATGATAAGTCCCTCTGCCTACCTCTGGGCAGGCAGGGAGGAGGCCCCCTGGACTTCGACCAGAAGCCAGGGTAGAAGCCAGGGTTAGGCCCGACCCCATGCGCCGAACGATAAATTCCTCTGCCTACCTCTGGGCAGGCAGGGGGCAGGCCCCCTGGACTTCGAACAGAAGCCAGGGTCAGGCCCGACCCCATGCGCCGAATGATAAATCCCTCTGCCTACCTCTGGGACGGCAGGGGGTTGGCCCCTGGGCTTTGGCAAGAAGTCAGGGTCAGGCCGGGCCCCATGCACCAAATCATAAGTCCCACTGCCTACCTCTTGGCAGGCAGGAGGCAGGCCCCCTGGACTTCGACCAGAAGCCAGGGTCAGGCCGGGACCTTTGTGTCGAGCCACAAGTCCCTCTACCTACCTCTATGGCAGACCCCCTGGACTTCGACTAGAAGCCAGGGTCTGGCCGTGCCCCATGAACTGAACCATAAGGCCCTCTGCCTACCTCTGGGCAGGCAGGGGGCAGGCCCCCTGGACTTCGACCAGAACCAGGGACAGGCCGGGCGTCATAGGCGAGCCAGCAAGGCCTGAGGCACGCTCGAACTTTTTATAAAACATAAGTCCTTCTGTGTGCGTCAAGCATGCAAGGGGCATGACTGAACTTTGGCCAGGTTCAATGATCTATCGAGGTAGGTCATCCAGTTGACAAAGCCTAACGGATACTTGGCCTTGTAAAATATATAAGTCATTCTGCCTACATCAGAGCAGGCAGGCGGCACATTCCTCGAGCTTTGACCAAAGCTCGTAGATTGGCCGAGCCAAGATCGCCGACCGACAAGGCGTAAAAAGTAAACACTCGGGCTTGTATTTAAGCGTAAGTCCTTATGTCTGCCTCCAAACAGGCAAGGGGCACGGCCCCCAAGACCTAGACAAGGTCCATAAACTACCCTGGCAGGACCCTCGCACCCTGACACATCCGTATGAGATGTACCAGGGCATAAGCGTTGATCACAGGGCTTAGTGATTACCTGGTCATGTATAGAATGATAAAACCCCATGTACACCTCCAAGTACACAAAAGGCACGACGTCTGACGCCCTGACAGAATCCAGACGATGCTAGGGCAGACGCACCCACAAGGCCTAGTGAATGCTTGGCTTTGTATGAAAAACAAAGTCCGTCATTTAGTTTGTCGGTCCAATCATGCTTGGCACCGGACCCGCATACTTAGTATCCGACTCCGCTGAAGGGCAAATTGATGGGGGATAAAACCCCCTGACGCATAGGCCCGACCCCCTTTACGGGTAGCCATCAACTGACCCAAAAAGACCTCTCTACTGATCACCATGCTGATGTCATGGGTGACATCACCCTACTACACCCTTTCCCCTATTAATACCCCACTTAGGGTGAGGGGAAAAAGGGGGACAATTCATTCACATATTCCTCCCTATTCTTTCTCTACCTCTCTTATCTCCCTAAATATTTATATTCAGTCATACATTTTTCTGACTTGGGCGTCGGAGGCTCCGCCCCGGGGGTTCCCCCGGGCCCGGAGTTCACCTTGCAGGATCACCGTCGGCACGCACCCGGAGCCGAGGAGAACCGCGAAGCCCAAGGTCAGGGACCCGTTTCCATACCGGAACAATTATTATTGTCGTTATTGTAACTTTAATATATTTCTAAATTCGTTACTCAAAATATAAATAAAATATAATAAGTTAATATATATAGTATTTTATAAATAATTAGGAAATCGACTTAAAACTATTAATTTTAGAAAAAAGATGTTTTAAGAAAAACGATATCAAAATCAATTTAGTCAATGAGTTTTATAAATGAAATGAATTTTATGAAGGTTTCAAATTATTTTTAGCAAATAGCTTTTATTAATAAATGTTCCGGTCACGGAAACAATTAACCCGGCTCTGGATCCGGGTTGTGTAATCGGATTGTTGGTGAATAACTGATCGCCTGATTTCCTTAAACCTCTCCTTTATCTCTCTCCCTTGATCGGACCTTCCCGGCAGAGTTGGCCTGCTCCCTGCACAATGAACGCACAGGGCCTCAGAGGTTGTCCGAGGGAACCCTCTCCGATGCCTAAGTTAGTCCGTGAAATGCCTTGATGAACCTAGCTCGTGAGGAACTAGGTGGCGTTTTTAGGAGTGAGAGTCTAGAGAGAGAAAATTCAACCCCTTTCATGTGGGAAATGGAAGAGTATTTATACCTTCCCACAAGAGAGAGGAAAAGAAGAGTGGAGAGAGAGAATGAGTGGATGGGAAATTGACACGTGGTTTTTCCCCATCCACTCGTTCTCTCTTACCTGTAGGTAAGACGACAGTGGGGGCTTCTGGGGCCCCGGCCCTGCTCGGGGAGAAGGTCGCTCGGAGGCAGGCGAACAGGTAGTGCCTGCACGCTCCTCACAGCCAGTTGCCTTACCCTACCGGGCAGGCGGCTTCCTTGTAGTTTTGTTTTACTGGGGTAATCCTTGTATCTTATCCCAACGGCCTGCTGGGCGGGCTCCTTGGTTCCTTGGATGGGGTCTTCATGGGGCCTGCTAGGCAGGTGGCCCGATGCAGGCTCTTCGACCCTCATCAATTGGCCCTCACCTGCTGGAGGGGAAGCAGGGTTCCCCTTTGGCAGGTGGACTCTTGGTGGAGGGGAGTTGACTTGTGTCTCTTACCAGTGCATTTAATGCGTTCGCGTATTCCCGAGGGGGAGTCTCTTCTGTTATTGGGCATGCCAAGAGTTTAATTGTTCCTTGGGTCATGATTGCCTCGTGCACCAAATGGATTTTTGGGCAGCGTGCTAGGCTGGTGTGCCGATTGGTCGTTTCTCCTGTCAGGGTGGTTGGGATGTTATTCAATGCCTTGGCCTTCTTCCTTGTATAAATTGCGGTTTCCTTCGCCATTTTCATGACCCATCTCCAACTTTCTTTTCTTTCTTTGTCTTAATCATGGTTTGGATCAAAACGTTCGTGACTCGCCGTGGAGTTCGCTATGTTACTTTCCTTTTTAGAGGATTTTGGAGGCTTCGGTACGCTCGAGCTGCTTATCGAGCTATCCGTCGTAGCCGTCGTTCACGGCTTCATTCTCGTCGGAATGGCAGGAAAGTCCCTACTAGGTTGAGCAAGCGTTTCAAGAGATCCTCGCCCCCTGCTGCTCCCAGATTCAGGCGTTGCCCTCAGGGAGGGGGTTGCTTTGACCGGGGATGCCACGAATTCTTTCCGTGGCTGCACCCTGAGTAGTTTGACCCTAACTTTTCTGATACTGACTCCTCCCTGGCGTCAGGCCCCTCCTCGCCTGTGAGGAGGACAGGTTGTCGCACCTGCGACGAATCCCAGGCCGTTCCCTTTGGCAGGGACTGGGAGGATAGCAGCCGAGACTCCGATGATAGCGAGGGTCTTGGTTGCTTGAGTGACAAGGATGGGGATGGAATCCCTGATGATCCTTTCAAAGATTCCCCAGACTGGGACTGGGGTTCGGATTTTGGGAGCCCAGGCAGCCCTGGGGACCATTCCCCAGACTTGGATGACGATTAGGCCTGCGTAGCAGGGTGTTTGACTTTGTCGGGCTGGAATTTTTAGGCCCTTGTGTATTTTCTTTTCTTGTTTGGCACTAGATGTAATTTTCCCTTTTAAGGCTAATGAAATGAAATTCAGGCAATTTGTTTGTGTGTTGTATTTTTACTATTTGTTTATTACTTATTTGTTTGAATGAAGAGGGGACGTCACAGGGTGATCAATCCTTTGACACCCTTTGGTCCTTTCGAGGCTACCCTTGGGAAACTACACAGGGCTGACTTCTGAGGGAGTGACGCGTGGACAATAGTCTTTGGGCGGATTTCTGAGGATTTGGCGACTCTTTGTATGCTTTTTCTCCTATAAAAGTAATCAGTCACCCATTCTTCCTCTTTTTCCTTCTTCAATCTTTCTCTGCAAAACCCTTTGGTGTTGACGACTTGTGCCTTACTCTGTACCCCCATTTCTCTGGGAGATTTCTCCTTCAGGCTTTCACCGCACCGGCAGACGACCTTAGGTTAGACTTTTGTCTTCCATTTCTTGCATTTTCTTTTCGATTTCTTGTTTTCCGTTTCCATTAGAGTTACAATGTCTAGAACTCGTGAGCGGATCCTACCTTTTACTGACCCATCAAGGAGGGGGGAAGGGGAAAAAGGTAGAGAGAATTTTGCCTCCTCCTCTAGGGAGGTGGGCTCTGGGGTAGTTGAGGAAGAAAATTCGGCGGATAGTGGAGGTGGTAACTCTCCTGACCCTCCTTCGTACGACGTTATTGATTCGGATGACGAGGCACTGGAAATTGACCCCTCCAGGACCTCTGGCCCCCTTATTCGTCGGGAAAGGGGTAAGGTTTATTATTTAGATAAAGTCAAGTACCGCATTCCCTTGAGTACTTACCCCGACCCGAAAAATCGGGACTTGATTCTTGCAAAAAATGCCGCCGGTGCGATTGAGCAGTTTTACAATTTTGGGGATGGGTACACAATTGTCGTCCCCGACGAGAAAGACACCGTATGTAACCCTCCCGACGGGTGTATAGCGGTTTATCACTGGAAGAGATTTTCAGGCGTATGAATGTGGCCATCGCCCAGCTGACAGCCACGGCTGTCAGCTCAATAATTTCGTATGTTTGGACTTGCTTATTCCATCGCGCCGAGCCCTCAATTGATGCCCTGAGGTTTATGGTCGGCCTTCAAATGGTCTCTTCTGGGAGTGTGGGCTCCCCTGGATATTGGTCCCTTTTGAGGCAGAAGGGACATGCTTTGGTGTGGCCAGCCATGGACAGTGTGAGAGACTGGAAGAACAACTTCCTTTATGTGCACAGTGCCCATGGGTGGAGGATTCCCCGTCAGTTCAGGAATCACGTCCACACCAGACTAGAGACCCCCGAGGAGTATCACCCTGGCGTTGGTGGAAAAGCCTTGGAGGTGAAGCTGAGCGAGAAGGACAAGGAACTGACAAACTATTTTGCCGCTCATACTGATAAATATGGGGTATATGGCCCTTCATTATGGCTCCCCCATGCGGAGCTCATTGCTACTGATAAATACCTGACCCGGTTGGGCATGAATCCGGGTCTAAATGAAGGTAGTTCAGGAGTGTTGATGATTCTCCCTTACCCTTTTTCTTTTTAAGTGTCCTGAATGTCCGTCTGTTTGCCTTGCAGATCTTGCCACCTTCATTTGGAGAAAAGGGGAGGTGAGGCGTCTGGGTCTGACTGAGACTCTTACCGTCGTCCAAAGTCGCCCTTCTCTTCCCCCTGATTTCAAGAAAGGTGAGAAGAACTTGATGAAGCACCTGCAAAAACGGCGGTTTCTGAAGCCACCCCTTCCCCGATTGCGAAGAAGGTGGTTGCCTGTGAGGCTACTCCCTCACCTGTTGGTAGGCAGGGGGGCCTTTCCACAGGGGTTCAGATTCCCTCGGGACCGCGGGTTGCGGGCTCCGAAGAGACTGGGGAGAGCACTCCCAGAGGGCTGATTAGAAAGAGGAGCAGGGAGGCTCCGAATGCTGACCAAGTGGTGGACTTGGAAACTGCTACGCCTGAACCAAAACGCTTCGCTCAGGGGGTTCCTGGTACCCTCTTTTCTGAGGAGAACGCCGAATTCCATTACACCGCCGGCGATAGCCAAGATGTTTCCGCCTTACTTTCCGACTCCGGGGCAGTTTTAGCGGATCATCTCCTCAAGATTGTCCATTCTGCCACCAATCAGGTGACTCAGTACGTCCAGCGTAACGCCAGAATCATCCAGGCTTCTGCAGAGTTGGCGGCCCTTAACCGTCTGAGTGACGAGGAACTGGCTAACTCTGACCGCCTTTCTGCAGTAGAAAGGGACGTTGCTCTTATTGCCAGTTTGAAGGATCAGTTGGCGAAAAGGGAAATCGAGCTGGAAGAGGCCAGGAATCAGGCGATCCACTGGAAGTCTCAGAATGAGAGGGCTGTGAGGGAGGTGTCCCGCCTGGAGGAGGAGTCAAAAAGAGCTCAGCAGGCCTTCGCAGAGCTGGAGCAGGCCAGGAAGGCTTTAGCTGAGCTGGATCATGCCAAGAAAAGTGTCGTCGATCTAGGGGAGCGCCTTTCCAAGGCGAATTTAGATCTTCAGGCAGCCCTTGGTGATCTAGCGACGAAGACTGAGGAGTGGCAGAAAGAAAGGGATGAAATAATCCAAGAGGTGGAAACGGCCGTGTCGGCGGGTTTTGTGAATGGCGCTAACTCTTGCATAGGGGTGGTCATGGAAGCTGTCAGGGAGATGTTCCCTGGCTTTGATGAAGAAGCTTTTCGGGCCCTTTACGCCGCCAAGGATGAGGCCCAGATGCGCAGGCTGGCTGAAGGGGCTGCTACTTCTGGCCCGGATGCTCCCCCTGCTTAATATGGAGGGCAGTCTTCCTCAGAGGGCTCTCGTTCGTCCCCCGCTGCGCCTACGCTGATGCTTTGACTTCTTTATTTCTTTGCGCGCCGAGCCCTTTGGTGGCCGGCTGCCGTGTTTTACTGTAATCTGTTTTTTAGAAAACTCTTATCCTGTGTACCCTTGCCATTTTATTTCTTTCTATGCAGATCTTTTTGTTTGTTTTTGTTTGCTTTCGTGCGATTTCTCGTATGAGTTTGATGTACAGCCTGCCCCCTGCCTGCCCAGAGGTGAGCAGGGAGGTTCCTTAACGTTTTTATACAAGGTTGGGGGGCCTGCCCCAAGTCCTTGTTGATCCGGCCTGTCCCTGGCTTTTGCTCAAAGTCCAGGGGGCCTGCTCCCTGCCTGCCTAGAGGTAGGCAGGGAGGCTTTTGCGTTTTTTATACAAGGTTGGGGGGCCTGCCCCCAGTCCTTGTTGATCTGGCCTGTCCCTGGCTTTTGTTCAAAGTCCAGGGGGCCTGCCCCCTGCCTGCCCAGAGGTAAGCAGGGAGGCTTTTGCGTTTTTTATACAAGGTTGGGGGGCCTGCCCCCAGTCCTTGTTGATCTGGCCTATCCCTGGCTTTTTTTCAAAGTCCAGGGGGCCTGCCCCCTGCCTGCCCAGAGGTAAGCAGGGAGGCTTTTGCGTTTTTTATACAAGGTTGGGGGGCCTGCCCCCAGTCCTAGTTGATCTGGCCTGTCCCTGGCTTTTGTTCAAAGTCCAGGGGGCCTGCCCCCTGCCTTCCCAGAGGTAAGCAGGGAGGCTCGGATTTTTTTGTTGGGGGGTTCATTTTTCCTAACTTTGGCAACAGGGGGGCCTCCCCCTATTGCCCCCTGCTCGTTTGTGTGTGAAAGCGCAAGTTTGAACAGGCAACGAGTATAAATCTGAAGCTTTCTTATTTCTTTATGAAACTTTTGACATTGGGGTGGTCGGAGCCGTCGACATTCTTTGACCGTCCTCCGCCATTGTTCTTAGCAAAAATAAAAACTATCTTTAGACCTGGTTCAGACATAATATTTCTTCAGGGTGTCCGCATTCCAGTGAGCATGCAATTCTTGTCCTTCAAGGTTGGCGATCTTATATGTGCCTGGTCCCAGGATTTGAGTTACTTGGTATGGACCTTCCCAGTTGGCACTTAGTTTTCCGTGCTCCCTTGACTTTCCAACAGCCTGCGTTTTTCTGAGAACCAGATCACCCATCTGGAAATTTCTCTGGCGCACTCTGTTGTTGAAGGCTTTCCTCATTCGTTGCTGGTAGGCAACGATGTTGGTACTGGCCTTCTCCCTTATCTCATTGACCAGATCTAAGACCTCAACCATTGCAGCTTCATTCTCAGTCCGGTCGTATTGCAGGGAGCGCAGAGATGGGATCCTTGCCTCAATTGGTAATAGAGCCTCTGCTCCATATACTAGACCGAACGGGGTCTGGCCTGTGGATTCCTTTCGGGTGGTCCGGATTGACCAGAGTATGCTGGGAAGCTCATCAGCCCATCTAGCCTTGAGGTCATCTACCATTTTCTTAAGGCCATTTAAGATTTGCTTGTTGGCTGCCTCTGCCTGTCCGTTGGTTTGAGGATGACAGACGACCGAGTAGGCAACTGCGATGTTGTGGCTTTCTAGCCAGATTCTCAGGGGATCATTGTCAAATTGCCTGCCATGATCAAACACCAACATTTTTGGTAGGCCGAATCTGGTGATAATATTTCGCCAGATCACTTTTCTGACTACCGGCTCGGTAATGTTGGGCACTGCTTCAGCTTCTATCCATTTGGTGAAGTAGTCTATAGCTACAATTAAGAACTTCCTGCCCCCAGTGGCCACCGTGAAAGGTCCTAGTATGTCCATCCCCCATTGAGCGAAGGGGATGGGGGATAGGATTGGCCTGAGTTCCTGGGCCGGGAAATGGATTGACGGGGCAAAGAGTTGGCACTTTCTACACTTCTGGGTCAGGCTCCTGGCATCTGCTATCATGGTAGGCCAGTAGTAGCCTGCCCTTAGGGCTTTGTGGGCCAGCGATCTCCCTCCGATGTGATGTCCACAGATTCCTGAGTGGATATCCTCCAGTACTTCAGCAGCCTGGTCTGCCCTTAGGCATTTGAGCAGGGGGTAAGTAAAAGATTTCTTATAGAGTTCTTCACCAATGATTATGAACCAGGCTGCTTTGGCCTGTACCTTTCTCTTTTGCGCTATGTCTGATGGTAGGATACCATGCCTTTTGAACTGGATGAAGGGGGTCATCCAACTTTCCGGCCCTTCCTCAACGGTGCTAATCGCCTGACAGGCGCTGGTAGATTTTTCATGCAAAACATCAACCCACACCAACCTCCGTATGTCTTGTAGGCTGGAGCTGGCCAGCTTTGACAGAGCGTCAGCTCGGTTGTTCTGCGACCGAGGTATTTGCTGGATTTCATAGGATTTCAGACCCGACAACTCCTGTTTTACTTTCTCAAGGTATGTGGCCATGGTCTGATCTCTGGCCTCATATTCTCCGTTAATTTGATTGGCAATGAGCTGAGAATCGGTAGCTAGCGTAACTCGCTCTGCGCCTGCAGCTTTAACCAACTTTATCCCTGTGATTACAGCCTCATATTCCGCTTCATTGTTTGACGCCGGGAAGGTGAACCTGAGTGCATGCTTAAAATCCACTCCCTCGGGGCTGGTTAACACGACGCCTGCGCCTGCACCATTGGCTGTTGAGGATCCATCAGTGTGTACGATCCACTCCTCGGCAGGGGGCTCCTCTTCCCCTGAATGGGAGCATTCAGCCAGAAAATCGGCCAAGGCTTGGGCTTTGATGGCAGTTCTTGGCTGGTAAGATATCCCCAGACCACTCAACTCGATCGCCCATTTCAGCAGTCTCCCTGATTTCTCAAACTTTTCCAACAGTTTCTTCAGCGGTTGGTCGGTGAGGACCACGACAGGATGTGCGTCAAAGTAGGGTCTGAGTTTTCTGGCTGCAATGATGACTGCATAGGCGGCCTTTTCTATCAGGGGGTAATTTCTTTCGGCTGTTCCTAGGGCGTGACTCACAAAGTAGATGGGTTGCTGTGAGTTTGCTTCCTCCCTTAGGATGACATCACTTACCGTCGTGTTCGTGATAGCGATGTACAGGTATAACTTTTCTCCGGCTACCGGTCTTGCCAGGGTAGGGAGTTTCTTCAGGTGCTCCTTCAATTGCTCGAAGGCTTTCTTCTGTTCGTCTTCCCATTTGAATTTTTTGTTGCCTTTTAATATTTTGAAGAAAGGGGTGGACTTGTCTGCTGACCTGGCGATAAACCGAGCCAGGGCGGCCATTCTGCCTGTGAGCCTCTGAATGTCCCTGATGGTTTTAGGCTCCGGGAGGTCTAGGACCGCCTGAAGTTTCTCAGGGTTGGCGTCTATCCCCCTGGAGCTGACCAAAAAACCTAGGAATTTCCCGGATCGAACCCCGAATGTGCATTTTTTCGGGTTCAGCTTCATCTTGTCTGACCGCAGGGAAGAGAAGGTCTCTTGGAGATCTATCAGATGCTCCTTGTCCCCTTTACTTTTGACGATCGCATCGTCAACATAGGCCTCTAAGTTTCTTCCCTTTTGACTTTCGAAGACTCTGTCTACCAACCGTTGATAGGTGGCGCCTGCATTCTTCAGCCCAAATGGCATCATCTTGTACATGTAGGTGCCATGGCTGGTTATGAAGGCGCACCTCACTCTGTCTGGCTGCCAGAGGTACACTTGATGGTACCATGAGAACGCATCCAGAAAACTCAGCGTGGTGTATCCACTAGTGGCGTCCACTAGTTGGTCTATCCTGGGCAGAGGGTAGCAGTCCTTAGGGCAGGCCTTGTTAAGATTGGTAAAATCCACGCACATTCTCCATGCGCCTGATGACTTTTTTACCATGACAACGTTTGCCAGCCATTTAGGGTAGTCACATACTTCGATGAAGTCTGCCTTCAGGAGTTTGTCTATTTCTTCTTTTATTGCCGCATCTTTTTCTACGGACATGTTCCTTTTCTTCTGCTTCACAGGGCGAGCCTCTGGACTAATGTTCAGCTTGTGAACAATAAAGGCCGGGTCGACCCCTGGCATCTCGTCTGCAGAGTAGGCGAACACGTCCTTATTCTCTCTTAGGACTGCAATTAGTTCCTTTTGGTAGGACTCCTCCAGGTCGGCCCCTATAAGGACCTGCCTCCCTGGCTCTAAGTCCACTAGCATGCTCTCCTCTTCAGGCTCCAGGCGGACTGGCTCTTGCTGGGCAGTCAGAATCTCACCTTCCCTGCTAGGAGAACACTGGGCTTTTCGCTTCCCTTTTCTTTCTGTTTCATGGGCCTGCAGGGCCACGGAATAGCAGTGTCTGGCCGACTCCTGATCCCCGTGGACCTTCCCCTCCATGCCAAAGTCTGTTACATAGGCTATGGTGAGGGCCCTAATTGATACGGCAGCTTCTATTTCATCTAGGGTGGCTCGGCCTATCAGGGCGTTGTACGCGGATTTGGCATCCACCACAACAAATGACGCCCTGATATTTCTTGCTGAGGTCCCCTTCCCAAACGTAACAGGCAGATCGATAACTCCCATGGGTAGCAAGCCTGCTTCATTGAATCCATACAAAGATCCGGGGGCTGGCTTCAGGTGCCTTCTTTCAAGGTTCATCCTCTCAAAAGCATATTTGTATAAGAGATTTGTGTAGGCGCCAGTATCCACCATACACCTCTTAACAATGTGATTGCTGATTTCCAGGGTTAAGACCAGAGGGTCACTATGTGGGTACACGACTCTCCCTGCATCTTCAGGGGTGATGCTTAGGGTAGTGCCCTTTGGGCTGCCTGCCTTTTCGGCGTAGCAAATTTGGTTCCGCAGTTCGCGGATCTGCCTTTTCTGGCTGCGCCTGCTGGTCCGCCCCTCTGCATCCCCTGATACTACATGGATGACCATGCGATTTTGGGCTGAGCCCTCAGGTTTGTCTGCCACCTCTTTCTGGGGTTTGTTCCTTGCTGCATAGTTACTCAGCCAGCCGTTTCTTATCAGTTTTTCTATTTCGTCTTTTAAGTGGCGGCATTCCTCTGTGGTATGACCTATGCAGTCATGGAACGTGCAGAATTTTTTGGGATCTCCTTTTGGGCTGCGAGGCTTGTTTGGACGAGTCCATTTTGCTGTTTCTTTTTCTAACTCAAAGATTTCTGCCCTCGGCCTATTGAGGGCCGTGTAGCTGTCAAATCTTGGTTGGTATGTTGTGCGTTCCTTCTTGGGAGTGTCTCCCTCTTCTCTCTGATTGCCTGGCTCATTTCTGCCACGCCCACCCTACGGTCCTCCCTGCGGCCTTGTTTGGCCTGCAGGGGTATCCGGCAGGCTGTGGAACTCTTCCTGCAGAATGAACTCTTCAGCAATTTTCCTGGCCATGGCCAAGGTTTCTGGCTGGGCCCTGATCATCTGATTTTTCATTTCTCCTGGGAGCAGGGAGATTGTCAGGGCATAGGCAGCGGTGGAATCATCGATCTCCCTGACCTGCTGGTAGGATAGGTCAAACCTCCTCAGGTACTCCCTTACACTTTCACCCTTTTTCTGTTTTAGGGTCATAAGATCGAAGCGAGTGAGGCGTCTCCTTTTATTCCCAGCATATTGTTCGAGGAAAATCTCGGCCAATTCTATGAAGAACTTGATTGATCCTTGGCGGAGATCCCTGAACCACCCTTGTGCGAGCCCTACCAAGGTGGTGGGGAAGACTTTGCACCAGATGGCGTCATCCACGTCGTAATGCCCATGTGGCTCTCGAATGCTGCCAAATGGTCTTCTAGGTCTGTTGTCCCGTCAAACTTAATGGTCGGCATTTTAATTTTCGGGATGGGGTATTCTTGTACCTCAGGATGAAGTGGGGTTTTTGTGGGCCTGCCTACCATTCGTGACCTGCTTTCCCCAGACTGGTTACCGTGCATATCCTATTGTCTATGGATCGGTTTCCTCGTACTGGGGGAGCGGTGCCTTGGAGGCGGCCTGCTTGCTGCTTCATCCTCTGTCTCAGGGGAGATTTGCCTGGGTCTCTTTCTCTGAGAGTGGCAGAGGTTCTCACCCTGGTGATATTTAGATTCAAGCGGTTGCCCCCGGTTGAGCCTAGACTGCAGGCTTTGGGACAAACCCGGGGCTGACTGCTCTTTGACCGCCGGTGTTAACCTGGAGAAAACCCCGCCTTGCTTTTCTCCCAGGCGCTTTGACATGGGCTCCCTGGGCCTCATTCTCTCCTGCAATTCCCGGGATAAACCTCTCTGTTCTTCAGACGCGGATTCTGTTGTGTGAATGGAGAATGCCTGTTGTTGGGCAGGTGGCTCTGGGCTGCCTGCTGTGAGACGCCTCTGCACCTGCGCATATACTTGTGCCGTCCTTCTTGCTTTCCTCTGAGCATTTCTGGCGGCGGTCCGCTTCGTGCCCCCAGCTCCATCCCTGCTTATTGAGGGTGGCTGCCTGGGGGGCGATGCGACCCTGCCTACCAGGTCCTCAAGAGTGAACTCCTGGTTTAGCATTGCAGAGAAGAAGGCGGCTGTCTGCGCCATCTGAGCCGGGGTCAGATTCAGAGTGTGCCCTGGGTGTGTCCCCAGCTCAGGTGCTACAACAGCGCTTGGTACGCCTAGGAGACTGGCTCCCCCCACCCCTAGGATCGTGGCGGGAGGAACCCTCTCTGGCTGTGGCATGCCATACAGGGGGTCACCGGTGGGACCGTCGGACCTGCCCCCGCACTGGCGTCAACGATTTCTGGCATGATTACTTTGATTGTTTTATTTTTTGTAATTAGGAATGGTTGATTTTTGTGGGTAATTCGTGAGCACAACCGTTGTCCCCACAGACGCCGCCAAATTGTTCCGGTCACGGAAACAATTAACCTGGCTCTGGATCCGGGTTGTGTAATCGGATTGTTGGTGAATAACTGATCGCCTGATTTCCTTAAACCTCTCCTTTATCTCTCTCCCTTGATCGGACCTTACCGGCAGAGTTGGCCTGCTCCCTACACAATGAACACACAGGGCCTCGGAGGTTGTCCGAGGGAACCCTCTCCGATGCCTAAGTTAGTCCGTGAAATGCCTTGATGAACCTAGCTCGTGAGGAACTAGGTGGCGTTTTTAGGAGTGAGAGTCTAGAGAGAGAAAATCCAACCCCTTTCATGTGGGAAATGGAAGAGTATTTATACCTTCCCACAAGAGAGAGGAAAAGAAGAGTGGAGAGAGAAAGAATGAGTGGATGGGAAATTGACACGTGGTTTTTCCCCATCCACTCGTTCTCTCTTACCTGTAGGCAAGACGACAGAGGGGGCTTCTGGGGCCCCGGCCCTGCTCGGGGAGAAGGTCGCTCGGAGGCAGGCGAACAGGTAGTGCCTGCACGCTCCTTACAGCCAGTTGCCTTACCCTACCGGGCAGGCGGCTTCCTTGTAGTTTTGTTTTACTGGGGGAATCCTGGTATCTTATCCCAACGGCCTGCTGGGCGGGCTCCTTGGTTCCTTGGACGGGGTCTTCATGGGGCCTGCTAGGCAGGTGGCCCGATGCAGGCTCTTCGACCCTCATCAATTAATAATACGGATTTTACTAAAAATAGTCAATCGGAATTAAATAAGAGATTACTAGTGAAAATAGTCTTGACCAAAAATATATTTAAAATAAAAGCGACTATTTTCTCATTTATTAATATAAGTCATAGGACGAAATTAATTTAATTAACAAGTCCTCAAATCTCGATTATTGTATTAAAATACTCCCTCCGTTTCATTGAAAGATTCCACCTAAAAAGGGGCACATTTTTTAAGGATAATAATAAAATATTCAAAAGTAGAGAGGGTGTAAAGTAGATGGGCCACCTAGGTAAGAGGGAAAGAGTTATATCAAAAAAGAAAGTGGAAGCTATCAAAGAAATTTACAAAAAAGGAAAAGTGGAACCTTTCAATGAAACGGAGGGAGTACGATTTTAAGTTAAAAATTAGAAATCAACGAATATGACGAAAATATGAAATCGATATTATTTAGTTACTAGTGTCACGATAACCAACAAAATATTATAACGATCGTAAATAATTAAATTACTAACGATTTATAAAACGATATCGAAAACTTGTAAAATATTTATAAGGTACACAATTTAAAATAATATTTTTAGCAAATAATAAATAGCTAAAATTAGAAAACCGAAGTTAAAATATTTACTACTTATTACTACTCAAACACACAATATAATACCGAGTAACGTCCTAAAGTTATCTTGAGTCCACAATCAATTTGGTCACATACTTTTCCTCGGTTGGGTCTTCACGAAATCCTACGAAACACATTTTTACGATATAAAATACCATATAAAATGAGTTGGACAAATTGGAGCATATCGGTAATCAAATTAGCTAGCAAATTTGGAGACGAACGGAAAGTTTAATTGAGAACGAAGTACGAGAATCGAGAGTTCAAGTAGGACAGAAGACAAAGAAAGTCAATGTAAGAGGGAATGATTTGTTAAAAATTTGATAGAAGTATCAAATGAACGACACAAACAGAGGAGAAGAACGATCAAAAGACGGATACGATAGAAACAGCAGCCACGACCACAACTATATCAGACAATAACAACTGAGAGCGACATCAACGAGCATCAACACAACAATGAGAACAAGATGATCAAACGAAGAGAACCACGATGCATAGATCACTACATTGAGCAGCAGAAAAAATAGAGCAACAACTGCAACACACGCTGACAGTATCAATGCGACAGAAACAGCAAAGACGACAATGCACGAATCCTATTTAACGTTATATGAACGATACCGAAACATGGAAGATAGTAACAGAATCAGGGTGTCGACAGGAGTAGCAAAACCGTGACAAAAGGGTGAATAGAATAGAAGATGAAACGAAACCGAAGATGATCACAATAATCATGTATAAAACAAACCTCAGAAAAGGCACGTATACGTGTACAGATAACAACAGCAGTAGAGAGCACGAAGTCGACAGGAGAAGAAGAAGACGAAGAAGAAGAAGAAGAAGAAGAAGAAGAAACCCCAACAACAGTAGCAGTAATCACATGAAACAGCGGCAACAAAACGACATTAGCAACATTCATAGCATCAGTAGCATTCATCAACATCATTGAGCAGCAAAACCATATAAAAATGACATATTTGCAGAGGATAAAAAGAAGAAGAAAACAGAGAAGAGGGGCTACCTCACGCTGAAACAGGGACAGAACAGAGGAGGAGAAAGGGGAAATCGAAAGTAGCAACCGTAGTAAACAGGAGCAGCAGGACAACGATGATTGCTGGAGGAGTGCGTGAAGAGGAGGCTTGAAGGTGGAGATGAAAAGGGGTGAGGAAAATGCGGTAGAGGGAGACCAAGAGTAACAGGTGCGTGAATGTGAAGAAAAAAAACAAAGACGGATGAAACGGTGGAATTTAGAAATGAAGAAAAGGGGAATGAATCTCTTGGTTTAAGTGGATTAAAATAAATGTGGTGAGTGTATACAACAAGTGGGTTAAATGAACCATTCAGATTAATTAAATGAATCGGGTAGGGGAAGAATTCCGTAACGATAAGTTGACGGACCCACGATTCGAATTAAAACGAGTTAATAAAATTAATAAATAATCAAGCCGTCAAATAAAATGAGTAAATAAAGTATTTGAGACAAAATCGAAGCTTATAGAAATAAATAATTAGACGATGACATAGTATTTCCCGATAAATAATAAATCTTCGATAAAGTTAATTAAATTGATTTCTCGAAGAAAGGTAATTGACATTTTGACGAAACTTAAAATAAATGAGCTTCGAGCCGAAAATAGAAATTGGAGCTTAAATATAGATAAATAAAACGAATTTAGAATTTAAATCGCCGAAATAGACTTTTGATAAGAATTAAATTAAATGTATAAAATAAATCGAAACAGAAATAAAAATATGTTTTAAATATAAGTAGAGTTTCCAAGACAAATAGAATTTTAGGAGTTTGAAACGATTAAACAATAACTCATTTTATAATAATTTTAAGAATTACGAGTTAAATCGTAAACAAAATAAAAATACGAACATAACTTTAAATTAATTTAAATTTATAAATCAGGGGTGTTACAAAAGTAGTGAAGAAAGAAAATAAAAGAGAAGAATTAACTAAAGCAAACATAATAGATTAAGAGAAATTTATAAGGAGAGAATACTAGGACTGTTGGTTCACCCCGAATTTCATATGATCACGGCCTAGGTCACAGGTCTAACGCAGATATTGGTCTAAGGGGTAGTGAAAAGGTCCTTCCGGTCCGATATTCACCCTAGCATGCGTCTTAAGGCTTCCGATCTTATTGGGGCACACTAATGTGTTGTAGCTGGTCTAACTCTTACCAGTCTTCCGATCTTAGTTTGAGTTTACCAATTTAATCAATCAATTACGTCGACTTAATCAATCAATCTCAATTAAATGCTACAATTGACAACATGGACACAATATCGTTGACAGATCTATAAACTAATTAGCGACCACATTCAATTCGCAATGTTACTCATAATTAAATCAAGAACAACAACAGTGATAAACGATTTTACTAGATTAAACGTGACGAATGACAATAAGATTAAAACAAGCATAAACAATCTAATGATAACAATTAAGAACTAAGGGGGAAGAACGAAGAAAGATTAGATAAAATTACCGAAGGAAAGATGGAGATTCAAAGTTACAATCATACTTAAACCTAGATTAAGGAAGAAAACTAAAACCTAGAAGTAAAGTAATTGTTTGAGAGAGATTAGAAGTAAAAGTCTAAAAGTGTGACAAAAGTGTCTGGCAAACTGGTTTAAGCCTCCTTAAATACACTTAGGAAAAACTAAAACTGATTAAGGAAGCTGCTTGATCCACGCGTTAATTGTCCGCGGCCCAGAAAATAGTCGGCCGACTAATATTGACTCATTTGTCTTCTGCTGCTCCTCAAATAGTCGGCCGACTATTGTTGTTGTCGGTCGACTATTCTCATGGTCGGCCGACTATATTTATAGTTGGTCGACTATTCTTGACTCATTTCTGCGTTCACCTTTTTCCAGCTTCGTTTTGGCCCGGTTTTGATTCGTTTTAGCTCCTGTGGCTTTCGTTCTTGCAAAAAGACAAGGTACACCACAAAGTAGCCAATTCGAAGCAAAATGGTAGCTTACACTACTCGACAAGTACGGGAATGCGCGTATAAAAAGCATAAAAATTGTATATAAAATACGCGCATCAGACGCGATGTGTGATACATAGTTGCAGCGGTGGCACACGCTTGTCATCTGGACCATACCCAACCCTTGCCATTCTGTCTGGGTTTCCGAGTCATATCAGAAGTGGAGTTCTGAAGAGTCGGAAGAGGCTCGCAAGGCATTGAAGGTTGATGAAGCCTTCGACTTGGTTCGCCGGGAGACGGCAAAAGATAACAGGGGTTTCTATGATGATGACTAACTTGGAGGAGAGGCTTGGGCCGAGACTAGCGGCCAAGGATCGGCTGGGCCCACGTGATAGGTTGCCGGAGCATATGAGGGCCCGACTCGGGCCGATTAATATGGCTGAAGATCCGCTCTCGAAGATACGGGTCCGAGTTAAAGAGGTTCCTGTGGTGATTCAGGAACGCCCGCCTCAGTCTCGTTGTCAGTGGACGACCAAAGAGGCCAAGGATAAGGGTAAGGGCAAGATTCCCCGAATACCCGATTCCTTAGTTTTATTATTATTATTATTTAAGTAGTACTACTATTTTATTTGTAGTGCCGTGTGCTTTTTTGAATTTTTGTATTTTGAATTTCCCGAGTTTATCGGGTTTTTTAGTAATAATAAAGGAAGTTTATTAATTAAACCGTTCCTGTCTTTTTTCGCGATTGCGGTGGTTGTGCTCTTTTGACGGGGTGCCTATGTATCCACAGTTAGTGGAATCAAACCAGACGTAGTTCAAGCTTTTGTAAATTTGCAGTCTTGAAATACACCAAGACTAATGGTTCGAGATGTATATGTGTTGTGTGCCAAATTTGGACCGTTTTTCCTCCCATTTAAGCCCGTTTTTCCTCTGTTTTGCGAGAATAGAGTGCGATTATCGCTGTATTTTGAGTAATTCTCGCATTAGAGTCTCTCTTTTACATTTTACGTGTTTTTGGTAGTTTTCTGTCTATTTTGATAGGGTTTTCGACCAAAAATGTGTCCGAGCTTCTATGAGCATGAAAGAGAGAAATACCGTCCGAAAAGTAAACCACACAACTTAAAATCCAAAGTCCTAAACCCAAGAGGTGAAACCTTGAGCGAAAAGGAAAAACTATAGTCCATTGGGCATCTTCACCGGAGAGGTCGAACTTCAAATCAATATATCTAGAGTTATCGACGTCGGATCCAAGCGACTCTAGTTGGAGGTGAAAGCTTATATTCTTAGCTTTCCAACGACATATCACACGCCCTAATTGGAGTTCAAACGAGAGAGTTATGGCCCTCTGAAGTCACAGGGCAAAATTTCACCCGATGAGAATTTGACCGGGCGAAATTTCGCGAGACGGTGTTCCTCCTTAGATTGCTATTTCGGACAAAAAAAGTCACCGAGCGAAATTTCACCCTATGAAATTTTGACCAGGCAAAACTTCGCCCGACGGTATTTCTGCCATATTGGAGAGAATCCGCAGGGCAAAACTTTACCCTATGAAGACTCGAAGGACAAAGTCTCACTCAAAGAGTAGAAGTCTCACTAATGGGCATGGATTGGATTATGGGCTTTAAGATTGTGTGACCCATTAAGGGCTTATTATATATAGTAACCCTAGGTTTTCATTTCATTTTTGTGCCTTAAGTGTGCCTCCCTCTTTAGGGTTGGGTAGTAAGTAGATCTTCTTAGTAGTAGTAGTAGTAGTAGTAGTTCACATAGTAGAAAAACTCCATAGATTTAGAAAACTTTCTTAGTTTAGATTAAATCTACTCTATAATTTGCAATCAAGTTATCATCTTTGTTGAAGATTTGGGCTTTATTTTGAAATTGAAGAATATTGCAAGGATTGGTGACAAGTTCTTGTATTATCCCTTTCAAGATCCAATTTTTATGTAATCTTCATCTTCCTCTTTAGTTCTCTCCATAATTGGTAGTCTCTTTCTTCTCTCCCCCTCTCTCTCTCCATTAATTAGTTTATGTTTATCTTTCTCCTTTGTTAGTTTTTCTATAGTTTGTGTGGTAGTTTATTTCTCCTCCTTAGTGTTTTGATGTTCTCCATTATGAATAGTGAGTAGATTTCTTGTTGGGGAATTTAGGGATGAGGATTTGGATTATTTGAATTGAGGGATGTTGGTGGGTTGTTTGCTTGTTGATTTATCAATTTTGAGGTTTTTGTGTCTTTGTTGACTTAGAGCGTACGGCTAGGTCGACCTCGACTCACTCTTACCAATATGGTGAAACTCGGGGTAGGAGTTACCTTGACTTGAGACTTACCTTTTCGTCGCGAAAGCGGGTATAGGTGGGTTGGGTGAAGAAACCGAAAGGTGGCATTCTCCCTTATCAACGTTGTGACTAAAACTCGATTCCAAGATTCTTAGACCCCAATTTCCAAATCCCGACTCTCCCCAACGGCTTCCCCGTTATTGTTTCTAGCTTTAGCCGTCTAACTCGCTAGCATCAGTCCAACTCCTCTTGTCCCAAAACCCCCATCTCAACCCCAATCACAATCAACACTAGACTTGACCGACAACACTTAATCGCCTCCCTGTGGTTCGACCTCGACTTGCCGCTACTACACAGTAGTGAGTATGGACTAAAAATATTGTTTGCATGCGTGTCAGCGACAGTGCGAATCAAAATGGCGCCGTTGCCGGTGAGGCGGCGATTAGCTAATTGATTAAGTCTCTGTATTGATTGTGTTTGGTTAATTGTTTTTCCTTCCTCCTACCCTAGTGCCATTAGGTGCTAGGAGGCTCATCGTTTGTTAAGTTTTTGCTAGGTATACTTTTGATTTAGGTTGCTTGATCCTCATTCGGAGAACAATTCGCTTTGAAATATTGTGGACCGAAGCAACAACCTGATATTGTGATCTTCCACCCATTTTTGCATTCCTCAACACCCCATCTTTGTTCAACCAACATCCATGGATTCAAGTATGGCTACACTTGGGTCCCATTCTCAACAATCCATTGAAGAAATTTTGGTTATAAATCAATTCAACCAAAGTTATTCTTGTTCTCAAGGACCACCTCAAACTAGCTATGGTCCTCCTTTTGGAATCTATCCTCCACATAATCAAGGTCATCCAAGGCATTCTCAAGGACTCTTTCACCTTTTTATAACATTCAACAAACGATCAAGTATCTATTGGAAGAAAATGCATCAAATCGAGCTAGACTTGAAGCTTTAGAGGCACGTGCCGCCTCGCAAGCTCGACTTTCTTATGAACCGACCAATCCTTCCAATCAAGCATCCGTGAATGTTATTAAGGTATTGAGCATAAAGGGACCGGTGGAACCCTTTGATCCACAAACTTTTACATCTCATCCCTCAATCAATGAATTCGGTGAGAATGTGGTCGAGGGTGTAACCGAAAGACGAAAAAGAGATCCATTCAAATAGCGTGTAGGAGACCTTACCTACATCATTGAAAAGATTCCAATAGAAGACATGAGCTTAATCTCCAGAATGAAAGTATCACCCTTGAATGATAAGCCTCAAAACCCCTCAAATGGTCAAGCTATGGAGCAAATAACCTTCACCGATTTGATAGAGAATTTAGAAACTAGTCCCTCCATGCCAACTCCGACCGAGTATATAAGGGACATGATCCTGAATTCTACCATGAAGAAGGAAATTCCAACACTACCGAGGGTCACCCCGAAAATTACCATTCCTACTAAACTTGGTGACCCCGGTAGCTTCTCCATACCTTGCTCGATCGACGATGGCATTTTCCTTATACTTGGTCAAGCTCCCGAAGAAAAAGTTATTACTGAGTGGGGGATGCTACCGGAGGTAGCTCGCCTTATGGGTTTGCCAAGGCCAAAGAGAGAACGTATAGTTGATGGCGTTATCTTCAAGAGTAAGAAACATGGTACTCCGGGTTGCTTCCTAAGCAACCCCGACTAAGCTCAAACGATTTGATTTGGTTTAGTGGTGTCCATAATAACCACCTTGTAAATATTTGTATATTCTTATCTTCTTTTATTTTCCTCGAACAATAGCTTTTGGTTTTTCCTTTGGAGCCTATTTCTTACGGCATTTGCAGGAATTATGAAGATTTCTTTTGGAGTTTTTGGGATGTTCTACAATGATTATGAGAGTTTATCTCCATGTATTTAATACATGGATTGAGAAGATTGGTATTATCGAAGAGTTGTGGTTGGTTTGGACCAACTCGAGGAGAACTTTCGCAGCAAAAGGCTAATATTAAGTGGAGGATCTCATCGGGTGAAATTTCACCCGGTGGAATTGTGGCCCGAGATCCGTTGGGTGAAACTTCACCCGATGGCAATTTTGCTGGAATACTGGAATTGACGGAAAACCTGTCGGGTGAAATTTCACCTGGTGGAATCTCACCAGGCAAAATTTTGCCCGACGGTAAATTTATTTTGCGACTTGGGAATTGACCGAATTCCGCCGGGTAAAATTTCCCCCGGTGGAATCTCATCGGGCGAAATTTATTTTGTCCGATGGTGAAATTGTGAGCGATTAAACGAGAAGCGGTCCGAAGACCGTCGGGTGAAATTTCACCCGATGGTGACCACCGGGTGAAACTTCACCCTACGTCACCCTTATACCTCAAACACCCTTCTTCTTCTTCTTCTTCTTCTTCATATCACCCTTTTCCCTATCTCTCTCCTCAAATAAACCCTAAAAACCCAAAAACCCACAAATCCTGTCCCCCTAAATCCATTCTAATTACCCCATTTCTTCACTAAAAATAAATCCAACCCCATATTATTCATCCTTATCAAAATCCTATCATCTTTTAGGAATTTTTTTTTGAGAAATCGTTCCAATTTTGACAACCTCAAACCCTAACCTCCATCACCATAATTACCTACTTTAATCATCAATTATGAAGAGAATCAAGCAAACTGCAAGGAAGAGGTTATCAGCTATGCTCAACCGCCATTCAGGTTCGACGTCCTCTTCTCGCTCCGACGAGCCGACCGAGGCCCAGAACGAATCTGTCCCGAGGCCCGTTCAAGCACAAGGCTCCGTCTTGCGCGAACAACCTGTTGCTCTGGAGGTACGTTACCCTCCTATTCGTCGTAATTTCTTGCATTCTGGCTCTGGTGTTAGTTTTGCTAAGAAAGCTCAGCTTGAAAAATTTGAGAAATTATGGATTAAAATTGAGCCAACTCGTTGGGCTGCTAGAGATGTTCTTCAGCAAATGGGTATTGAACCACAGGTCCGAGTAATGTGCCAAAATCTCGGACTGATTAGAATTTATATGTCAAAAGAAGAGACTTTTCAAAAACTCACTTGTGATTTTTCGCAACTTTTGAGTTTGGTGGTGGTGACGACCCCACCTTTCAACTGCGAGAAATTCAGTATGTTTTCTCCTTGAGAAATTTTGGTGCATTGCTTAGTTTACCCACTTCAGTTTTAGGAGGGCCTCGGGCGGGGCAAACTAGGGATGAAAAAATTGCTCGTGATCGGTTTTGGTTTAAAATTGCCCGCCAAAGGACCTTCAAAGGGGGTAAGATGCGTTCATTCTCCATCCGAAACCCCATCCTCAAGTATTTGGCGCGTATCATAGCCAATTCTTTTCTGTCGAGCTATGATACGCACCATAACTGTAGTGCTATAGCTGTGCAATTGTTAGAGGATGCGGTTCTGAATAGAGACTCTTCTATTGACATGTCTGAGGCCCTAGCTACGCATTTCGCCCAGGTTGCAAAGGGCAACCGCAAGAACATTTCTTGTGGTGGGGTAGTCACGATGATAGCTAGAGCCTTGAACGTGGACTTTAGTGACTTAGCACCAGTAATCGGAGTCAGGATTTACTTAGATGAAACCTATTGCTCTTTTCTTATTTGGCCCCAAAAAGAGGATTATAACAGTTTGTTTCTGTATAAGATTACTGAGTTTTGAGCTATTGAAATGCCTAACCCCGATTGGGTGAGGCTTGATGTTGAGGAGAACTTCGGCATGCCGAAAAGGTCAGGGGAGTACATTCGAGATAGCACCCGTGGTAAGTTCAATCAAGTTAATTACCCCGATGGACCTCTTGACTTTGGTGATGATGATGTCGAGGTAGTAGATGTGTCAGAGGAGGAACCGGAAGACGAAACCTTCCGAGATGAGGGTCATAGAACATTATCGTCTTCAACCCATGGACCCTCTTCCTCCCGTCAGACCGAACCGCAGACCTCACAGTTCTTCACCCCCGACTTTTCTGACTTCACCCCGCACCGACACTCCACTTTGACCCAGTCTACCCCTGGTTTCCAAGAGGACGTTAACATGAGTCCTCCGAGACACTCTTCGTTCTTCGGATCGGAGGAGTTTTATAACCAATGGGAAGAAGTCTATGATCGTACACGTCAGACTTGGGAGAACTCGACCGCTTCCCTCAACTTGGCCCAAAGTGCTTATAACGTAGCTCGGGATGCGCGCGATACTGTGCATGACTCTTACATCTACTCTAGAGATGGTTTTGAGTACGCCCGGAACAGCTTCGAGATGGCCAGGGACGCTGCTAGGGATGCCCAAGCAGCGAGGTTGGCGGCAGAGGAGAACCAGAGGATGTTGCAACAGCAACAACACTATTTTGATCAATTTTTCGGTATCCCTCCGCCTGGGTCTTACTACCCACCACCTCGTCCCCCGGGTCCCTGATGAGTGGTTGAGTGTTGTTAGTGTTAGTGTGTGTGTGTGGGGGGGGGGGGGGGGGGGGTGTCGGGTGTTGGTCGTCGGTAGTCATATTTCTCCTGCTCTCAGTAATTTTTGTCAGTTTCTGTTGCGCCAGTTTTGGCCTTTGGTGATTATTGATTGGTTATTGTTGTGATAATACTTTTGTTGGTTTGAGGAAGTTGTCAGCCCCTCCGTGGCCCTACTTGGGTCTTTGCAGACGTGAGGTTTTATGCGGGTGGCCTTGATGAGAGAAGAACCTGATTGTATGCTCCCATGGAAAATCCAAATTTTTTAACTTCTTTTTCTTATTTTTCCTGATTCGTGCAGAATCGGGGCGAGGTGACGTGATTACACATACGCCCTTTTTCCCTCTCGGTTTTTATATTTTTCATTTTCATTTTCTTTATTCCCCTAATTTTTGAAAAACACAAAAAAATTCGAAAAACCACAAAAATTCAAAAAGATTTTCCAATTTTTCTCTTTTTCTTGTTTTTTGATTCTTCCCCTATTCGTGCATTGAGAACAATGCACAATTTTAGTGTGGGGAGGGATCTACTATCCTCTTCTCTATCATTTTCTTCCTTTTCTTTTTCATTTTTTCTTTAAAAAAAATCAAAAACCCAAATTTTTTTCCTTTTCCTCTTTATTTTAGTTTTCTTTTCTTTTATTTTCGTTTTTGTGCCACTTGTATTGCCTTGCATTCTCCTTCTTGTAGGTACACCACCAACCATTTAGCATGGGTACGTAAGGTAGCGAAAATGAAGAGCGCTTAGTAATATCTTCTACCTTCGTTCTCTCCCCTTCTCTTAACGTTTGGGAGTATGGGCATATATGCTATTTGGAGGTTCACTTGGTGAACATTTTGGAATTGGTGGTTGTGGATTGTGTTGACTTGATGGAGTTTGGAGTGCTTGGCTATATTTGTGTTTTTGTTCTGTTTTTCTCGTGTTTTTGTCCTTTTTTGTGTTCTTTTTCATTTGTGTATAGTTTGTCTAGGTAAAGCTTTCGAAAACCCGATTTTGAGTTTAGGCCGAGTGTTTATTACTCCCTTGTTAGAAACCCTTTTTGATTTTTGAACATGACTCTAGTAGAATGACCTTGAACCAATTTTTGCATTGAATTTTTACCATGAGTCCATCTTTTTGTGGGTTCGGAGGGGGTGCACTCAAATATACACTTCTCTGCCATTCATCCATTTTTTAGTCCCGACTAGCCTATTTCTCTGCCATTCATCCACTTCCACAAATAAGTTTGCAAAAACATGCTTTACCTCAAACCTCAAATATACCAGCTAGCCAAATATGGGCTACTCAAAAGAAAAAGGGAAAAATAAAGAAGAAGGGCATTCAAAAAAAAGTCCTCAATCGAAATAATAGGGAAAGAAAGAAAATAAAAAAGAAATTCAAAATCTCAAACATCGTTCCCAAACCCCAAATAATCCCTTGGTCGATTATTTGTCGTGAAATGCCTAATAGAGGACCGAGTCCCGAGGAAGGAAAAGAGCGGTGATTAGTCGATCCTTACCATTTTGCAAACACTTGTCCATTTTTTGTTTGGTCTAATTGGCTTTCTCGAGTTTGGGACGACCCTCTAGGCTTAGCTTAGGAGATGAGATAACACTTACCTACGGTGCTTACTAACTTCGTGGTTCTCACTTATCCACTCCATTTATCGTTCCGTTGTAGGCATCTTTAGTGGAATTAGAAGGACCTTGGTAAATTTTCAATATTTTTATTGTTTGATTGTCATTCTATTAGGATTTTGTCCATGAAAATTTGGGTGACTAACCTGGTAGTGTCCTCACTTGTCTTAAACCTAAATCGGTGCTTTTTCCGTCGTTTCGATGAGGGACTCAGCGATTTATTTTCTCTTTGGTTGCGACTACCTTTTTGTGTGTCTTCTTTGTTTTATGTGTTTGTGTGTGTGTTAGTCGCAACCCCAATTTTGAGCAAGCCCCAACTTGCCTTGCATGGGAGTACTCTACCTCATGGTTATTTCGATGTGAGTTTAAGGGACGGAGCGGGCCCGTTAATTGCCTCGTATCAGCTTAGTATAGTCTAGCTTAGTAGTAGTAGCTAATTTATTTTTGGGTCTTTGCTCGAGGACGAGCAACGGTTTAGTGTGGGGGAATTGTTGTGTGCCAAATTTGGACCATTTTTTCTCCCATTTAAGCCCGTTTTCCTCTGTTTTGCTAGAATAGAGTGCGATTATCGCCGTCTTTTGAGTAATTCTCGCATTAGAGTCTCTCTCTCTTACATTTTACGTGTTTTTGGTAGTTTTCTGTCTATTTTGATAGGATTTTTGAACAAAAATGTGTCCGAGCTTTTATGAGCATGAAAGAGAGGAATACCGTCCGAAAAGCAAAGCACACAACTTAAAATCCAAAGTCCAAACCCAAGAGGTGAAACCTTGAGCGAAAAGGAAAAACTATAGTCCATTGGGCATCTTCACCGGAGAGGTCGATCTTCAAAACAATATATCTAGAGTTCTCGACCTTGGATCGAAGCGATTCTAGTTGGAGGTGAAAGCTTATCTTCTTGGCTTTCCAACGACATATTACACGCCCTAATCGGAGTTCAAACGAGAGAGTTATGGCCCTCTGAAGTCACAGGGCAAAATTTCACCCGACGAGAATTTGACCGGGCGAAATTTCGCCAGACGGTGTTCCTCCCCAGATTGCCATTTCGGACAAAAAAAGTCACCGGGCGAAATTTCACCCTTTGAGATTTTGACCGGGCGAAACTTAGCCCGACGGTATTTCGGCCATATTGGAGAGAATCCGCAGGGCAAAACTTCACCCTATGAAGACTCAAAGGACAAAGTCTCACTCAAAGAGTAGAAGTCTCACTAATGGGCAAGGATTGGATTATGGGCTTTAAGATTGTGTGACCCATTAAGGGCTTATTATATATAGTAACCCTAGGTTTTCATTTCATTTTTGTGCCTTAAGTGTGCCTCCCTCTTTAGGGTAGGGTAGTTAGTAGATCTTCTTAGTAGTAGTGGTGGTAGTAGTAGTAGTAGTAGTAGTAGTAGTAGTAGTAGTAGTAGTAGTAGTAGTAGTAGTAGTTCACATAGTAGAAAAACTCCATAGATTTAGAAAACTTTTTTAGTTTAGATTAAATCTACTCTATAATTTGCAATCAAGTTATCATCTTTGTTGAAGATTTGGGCTTTATTTTGAAGATTGAAGAGTATTGCAAGGATTGGTGACAAGTTCTTGTATTATCCCTTTCAAGATTCAATTTTTATGTAATCTTCATCTTCCTCTTTAGTTCTCTCCATAATTGGTAGTCTCTTTCTTCTCTCTCTCTCTCTCTCCATTAATTAGTTTATGTTTATCTTTCTCCTTTGTTAGTTTTTCTATAGTTTGTGTGGTAGTTTATTTCTCCTCCTTAGTGTTTTGATGTTCTCCATTATGAATAATTAGTAGATTTCTTGTTGGGAAATTTAGGGATGAGGATTTGGATTATTTGAATTGAGGGATGTTGGTGGGTTGTTTGCTTGTTGATTTATCAATTTTGAGGTTTTTGTGTCTTTGTTGACTTAGAGCGTACGACTAGGTCGATCTCAACTCACTCTTACCAATATGGGGAAACTCGGGGTAGGAGTTACCTTGACTTGAGACTTACCTTTTCGCCGCGAAAGCGGGTATAGGTGGGTTGGGTGAAGAAACCGAAAGGTGGCATTCTCCCTTATCAACGTTGTGACTAAAACTCGATTCCGAGATTCTTAGACCCCAATTTCCGAATCCCGACTCTCCCCAACGCCTTCCTCGTTATTGTTTCTAGCTTTAGCCGTTCAACTCGCTAGCATCAGTCCAAATCCTCTTGTCCCAAAACCCCCATCTCAACCCCAATCACAATCAACACTAGACTTGACCGACAACACTTAACCGCCTCCCTGTGGTTCGACCTCGACTTGCCGCTACTACACAGTAGTGAGTTGGGACTAAAAATATTGTTTGCATGCGTATCAGCGACAGCGCGCATCAATATGACAGTAGGATAAATAATCCTAGCTTATTGACCTGCTTTTTCGAAAACTTTATGTTTGAAAAGATAATTTTGATAAACTTTTGCAAATGACATTGAGAAGGGATCTGGGGTAATAACGTGTCAGCTGGTCTAGGTTGGTAGGATTGGTAAAGTAATTCTCGTCCAAGTCTGTCAGCTTCACAGCACCGCCTGATAGAACTTTTTTTACCAGATATGGCACGACCCAATTGGGTTTGAACTTTCCCCGCGGGTCAACTGGTAATAGAGTTCGAACAGATTTGAGAACCCAATCCACTTCTTTGATATGCTTGAGGCTAACTCTCTTATTAAAGGCCTGTTGTATTCTCTTCTGGTATACCCGAATGTTATTGAGGGCAGGGGATCGTTGTTCATCTAATAGAACTAGCGAGTCATAACACGCTTGGACCCAATCTGCTTCAGGTACTTGGCTTTCTAATAGAATTCGGAGGGATGGTACTTCTAACTCGACTGGCTGGACTGCTTCCATCCTGTATGTCAGATAGTAGGGCGTTGCACCGGTTGCGGTGCGAATGGATGTCCGGTATCCGCATAGAGCAAAAGGTATCTTATCGGGTCACTCTCGATAATTATCAGCCATCTTTTTTAGTATGGTGATAATTATTTTTCCGGTTGCTTCTACCGCTCCATTTGTTTGGAGACGGTATGGTGAGGATGTATGCCTCCGAATTTGGTATTTGGTTAGCGAGGCTGCTGTTTCGGCTTGAAAATGGGTCCGATGATCACTAATGAATTCATGTGGGATCCCGTACCGGCATATGATTTTATTCTGGATGAACTTAGCTAGACGTTTGGCATTTAGAATGCGGTAGGATTCGACCTCGACCCATTTGGTGAAGTAGTCGATGGCTACTAATATGAAGCAATGTCCATCTGAACCGGAGGAGTTTACTTTTCCGATTATCTCAATTCCCCACGTCGAGAATGGCCATGGTGACGTCATGGTGTATAACAAAGACGACGGCATGTGTTGAACATTGGCAAAGATTTGACAGTTATGGCAATGTTTGACGTACTGCCTGCAGTCGGTTTCCATATTATTCCAGTAATATCCAAGCCTCATGATTTTTCGGACTAGCATCTGGGCATTCATATGCGGACCACATTCACCATTGTGTACTTCAGCCATAACCTTTTCTGCCCATATTTTGTCGATACATAGGAGAAGAGCCCCATGTGCCGTCTTTTTATATAGCTGCCCGTCATCAGTGGGGATAAATTGGGTGGCTTGTCTTCGCAAGGCTTTCTTGGACCAACCGTCGGTTCCGGGAGAATATTCTCCCGTCGATATGTATGTTAAGATATTCTGATACCAAGGTTTGGGATTAGTGATCTCAATATCTTTGATGGTGTGGATATATGCCGGTTCGGACCGTCATTCGACGCAAATCGGCATATTGGTCAGATGATCGGGAATGTTTAGTAGAGATGCCAACTTGGAGAGTGCCTCTACGAATTTGTTTTCTTCTCGAGGCAGGTATATACACTTTACCTTTTTGGAATTGTTTCTCGAGAACCCTTATTCACGCCTGGTAGGCCACAAGATTGGCGTTTCGAGTTTTCCACTTGTGGAGAGCCTTATTGATAACCAAGGATGAGTAGCCGTGTACCCGAAGATTTGTGACCCCTAAGCCGGCGACGACTTGTAACCCATGGATACATGCTTCATACTCGGCGGCGTTATTAGTAACGTTGAAGTCCAATTTGATGAACACGGGAGTATGTTCCCTTTTTAGTGATATTAAAAGAATCCCGACTCCAAACCTTCGGAAGTTGGATGCTCCGCTGAAATATAAATCCCATGTTTCTGTATCGGTATGGAATATGTCTTCGTCTGGGAAGGACTAAGTGTCAGTGTGTCCTTCTTCAGTTATAAGACTATCGGCAAGAAACTCGGCTACTACCCGACCCTTAATATCTTTTAGTGGCACGAATTTTAGGTCAAATTCTACCAACAATAGAGTCCACCTAGATATCCTGGCGTTGAGGATGGGCTTTTCGAATAGGTATTTGATTGGATCCATTTTAGAGAATACCTGTACTTCGTAGCTAAGCATATAATGCCGAAGTTTTTTGGTGGCCCAGACTTGGGCCAGGCACGTTTTCTCGAGCATGGTATATTTGCATTCATACTCTTAAGAACTTTTTGTTGGTGTAGTAGATGGCTCGTTCTTCCGAGTCGACCGTCTGCGCCAGCATAGCCCCCATGGCCGTCTAGGTTGTTGTTAGATATAACGACAGAGGCAAACCGGGTTGAGGTGGCATTAAGACCGGCAGAGCAGACAATATTTCTTTGATTTTTTCAAAGGCCGCTTGACATTTATCGTCCCACAGTTTCTGTTCCCCCACTTTCAGCTTCTTGAAAATTGGTTCACACACCATGGTTAATTTGGAGATGAAACGACTGATATACTAGACTTTCCCGAAGAATCCCTTATTGCTTTCTCGGTTTTAGGAGGTTTCATCTCGGTGATGGCTTTGATTTTTGTTGGGTCGACCTCGATACCACGTTGGCTAACGATGTGATCCAGTAATTTGCAAAATGTTACCCAAAAACTGCATTTTTGAGGGTTTAACCTCATGTTGTATTTGCGCAGTCGGGTAAAGAACTTTCTTAGGGCTGTGATATGCCCGTCTTGGCTCTTGGATTTGACGATCATATCGTCTACATAAACCTCTACTTCCTTATGCATCATGTCATGTAATAAGGTCGTAGCGGTCTGTTGATAAGTGGCCCCGACATTAATGAGGCCAAATGACATGACGATGTAGCAGTAAGTACCCTAAGGTGTAGTGACGGTGGTCTTATTCATGTCTTCTTCTGCTATTTTGATTTGGTTGTACCTGGCGTATCCTTCCATAAAGGACAGAAGGGCATGATCAGTGGTGTTGTCTACCAGTATGTCAATGTGTGTTAACGGAAAATCATCTTTCGGGCATGCCTTGTTAAGATCCCGAAAATCTACGCATACGCGCACCTTACCTTCCTTTTTAGGAACCGACACGATGTTCGCGACCCAGTCCGGATATTCGGACACTTGTATGAAGCCGACTTTATTTGAACTGTTTATCGACTTCTTCTTTGACTTTGAGGGACCATCCGTGTCTCATTCTGAGGAGTTTTTGCTTAACCGGTTTACACCCATCTTTAATTGGTATGTGGTGCTCGGCTATTTCCCGATCTATCCCCAGTATGTCGTTGTAGGACCATCCGAAGACGTCTTTGAATTCTTGGAGGAGGCTCGTGAACTGTTGTCTCTCCACGGGATCTAGTGATAACCCTTGTCTTAAGCATCTGAGACTCTAAGGTTGTTCCCACATTAATGGATTCGGTTTCTTCGATTACCGGATTCCGGGACTCCCTTTGCTCTAATTGCTCGATCAGATGAGGAAGTAGGAGTACCTGTTCATCGGGTTTCTCAATGTCATTGCATAAAATATTTTTGAAACCAGAATTGCATTTAAAAAGGGACAAGTCGTAAGCAGAACGATTATTATTATTGATAGAAAATTTTGAAAACAGCTCAAACAGAGCAGCCGTCTGATCATTGGTCAGTGGCGGGATAAGAAGGGCACTCAGGACAGACCCCAAAGAACCAGCATGAGTGACTAAAGAGAGAGGGGTTACAGGTTGGAATCTAGCACCGGACCTCCTATACTCGACCTCAGACTCTAACTCTGACTCTGACTCAGACTCAAAATCAGTAGCAGGCATGTCCCCTTCACCGGCGACCAACTTGTAAATCCTCTCTTGACGGTCAGTCCACTTGACAGTCTTCCTCCAAGCTCTGCTTCCCATCTCGGAGCCAACTTCCGAGATCAGCTTGGTCAGGTCGAACCTGTTGTTGCGGAGGATGAGGTTAACCAAGTCTTCCTTTGGAGTCGAGTCTATTGTGTCTTCCCCGAATAGTAGCCCCAGCGCGGGCTCGGTATCATCGGCACTTTCCCTAGGCTCTGAGTGGATGACTGTGAACACATCATCCGGGATATAGTTGCAATCTCGGGCCAATTGGGTCCCGGGATGTGCAATAGTTGGTCCGAAGAGACCGACCTGGATAGCTCCAAATACCGGCGTGACGAAGTAGTCAGTCAGCCATTGGCTATAAGGGCTCAAATGGATAACCTTAATGAGATTGCAAGCCTTCTCGATGCCTGCTCGGACAACATTTCCCGGTGTCACGGCATACCCTAGGCCGAAGTGAGAGTCTTCGTCCTTTAGGACCTTGACAATCTTCCTATCTGGAAGATATGTCCTGGAGGTGGCCTCCGGGAAGTACCCTAGGTTCTGCAACATCATGTCAATGCTGGTGGTGAAATAGGGCCTGAAGAGGTATTCCTCTTCGTTCATTTCCACAAAATTGAACCTCCAAAGGTCCGTACCGAGGTGGCCCGTAGCATTGCAGCTAGCCACGGTCATGGGTGTCGCTTCTAGGGTGATAATAATGCTATCACGCAAAGGTAACCTGATCTTACTGTGTAGGGTGGAGGATACAGCTTTGACAGCGTGGATCCAAGGTCTTCTTAAGAGCAGATTGAAGGAGGAGGTTACGTCAATCACTTGGAACTCCAACTCCTTTTCTACCGGGCCCGTTATGATAGTCAGCTTAATGGCTCCGGCTACCCGCTTTGGGTTCCCATCAAAAGCCTGGGTGGTTTGAGCAGTAAAAATATATCCAGCCTCGGTGATGCCGAGGGCTTCAGCGGTCCTTAGGGGAAGGATGTTGACAGCGGACCCGTCGTCGATCAGGGTCATGGGGAGATACTTCCCGCGACAGACCACCGTAATATATAGGGAAAAGTTGTGGGAAGCCCCGAACGGTGGCAGATCGGACTTGGAGAAGGTAATTAGTGGGCCTTTTTTCTTAGCTTTGCCCTTTAGGTGGGGCATAACAATAGCTATCATTTTAGTAGGGGTAGCGGTTGAGTCGATCTTGATTTGATCGAGAGCCTCAGTAAGTGCCTCTCGGTGTTCTTGTGAGCTGACTAGGAGTTGCCATATAGTGAGGTCAACTCGGGTTTTCTTCAGCCGCTTCACGAGAGCTGTGTCAGTAGTTGGCTCCTTGGGAGCGACTTCCCCCCTAATTGGTTCAGTGACGGTTGCTGGAACTTCAGGAGTAGGGCTTATCAGTTGGATTAGGCCTTTGGATCGAAGAGAGCCTTTGCAAGGCGTATGTATAGGGAATACCTATGTCGGTGAATACCCGGAGTGGGGTATTCTTCTTGGACGAGGCATCCAGTAGATTGAATTCATCAAATATGCTGCGGGCTCCAGCTGGGGCCTTAGCAAAGGAAGAGGCCCCTTTGTAACCCTTTTTAGAGGCTTTAGTTAGGCCCTCTAGCCTTAGGTCATCTTCGATTCTTATACCCATTTCAGTAAGTGTGGTGAAATTGGGTATGCCAGCATACCGGAGATGGACCCGGTAGAAGGGGAGGAGGTTCTTGACGAAGGCCTCCATCAAAGTTTTCTCGTTGGGCTTATCAACTAGCTTCACACTCTCGGTCTTCCAGCGTTGAAGGTATTTAGTAAAACCTTCTTTGAGCTCTTGGGCCATAAGCTCCAAGGAGCGCATAGTGGTTTGGATCTTGGTATTGTCAGCGTAATTCCGAGCAAATTCCGTAGCCACATCATCTCATGTTGGGTATTTCTTTGGGTCTAGCCTGTAGTACCAAGCCCTTGGATACTTCTCAAGGGACGCAACAAACAGATTCTTAAACATACTAGAATCTACCCCCTTGATAGCCATAAATTCCTTGAAGGCTCGTACATGTAGTAACGGGTCTTCAGTTCCCTCGAACATTGGGAAACCCGTGAGATTCAGGTTTGCGGGCAGCTTATCGTTCACCGGAGAATAGTCACGGGAGTTTTCCCTGTGGATGTTGTTACCCCCGGACAGGTGGACCTGTTCCTTTAATCGGCGCACCACGCTGATCTGTTCAGCCATAGATCCAGTGTTTTCGGACCCAGAGTTAGGAGTCCCATGCTCCACAGCAGTCAGACGAGCATTTGTGGCCGCTTGATCAACCCTTATTGCTACCAGTTGAGAGTCTCAATCTCAGTCTGTTGGTTGACCATGGTTTCAACCATGGTCTTCAGCTCTTCCATGGCTTGTTCTATCCTGAGCCTAGTTGAAGGTGGCCTGTTTGGAAGAATACCATGTAATCAGAAACCTTGGGCCCAAACCTTGGAATAAAAACATCCCGAGCAAGGAAAGACAAAACGAGGAAAAATGACTCGGAAAAGACGACTAGACGGGTGACTCGTGGGTGGTGTGACTCCCTTAGGATTTGGTTATGTGGGGCGAGTCCTGTTTGAAGGAAGGACCTCGTGAGATTTCCCCAGACTTTGGACTCAAGTGTCTAAACGGACCTTCCTTTGTAGGGGCATGTCGTACGCAAGTTGGTCATGCCTTTAAGACAAGGAGGACTTGGGATGGGGAAGAAACGCGTGATGTAAGATCGACGAAGTTTCGATGCTATAGATCTTCGATGAATTATGAAAAGACCCGACACACGGATTACGGCAGGTCCTATAATAAGGAAGGATTTTGAAAATGGTTGATCTTTGTGAAAAATTTGGAAGATGGGCCTGACTTTTGAAATTGGCAGCATGCGGCGACAGGACTCACTTTTTTTTGAAAAGTGGAGAATTTTTTAGTTTCGAAATGGGCATCATGCCGGCTAAAAATAGGCTATTTTGAGTCAAATCTTATGTCTAAATTTTGGCAACATTTCGAGTTTTTGAAAACTTGACATTTTGAAAAGATGCATTTTTAAATGATGGTTTTTTTAAAGATGACACGGAAACCCAGTAGCACGTAGTAAAACAAGCATTATGATGACAACATGTATGCTTTATACTAAGTCTCGATCGGTCAAAATAGGGTCTATAACAACACCGATGACTCTCTCGTAAATGAGGACAGACTTCCTAAGCCGAATTGGACTTAGAAAATGCCGCAAAACCCATACGAGTTCGGCCATAAATGTCTTTAGCGCACCCATATAAGAATGCACTGGGGTATAGTGGGACGTCGGTCACAAGTAACCGGCCCGGGCAAAATTGGGTTATGCATGAACCATCGAACTAGAACGCGCACATTAATAACCGATCAATTTCTCTTCGAGTCTGTGGACATGACATAGGTCCACCCCGACGCGGCCACGCGCGGGTTTCGGGAGGTGAATGAATCTCCATATGAGATGGGTCGAATTAAAATTTAAATCGAAGTGGAGTCGCCACCGAACTTTGTGGGAGTTCAGGCCCATTCGAACCAACTCTATATCTTAGTGGGCCATGCACAAAGTATGGCCCATTCGGATGTCAGAGTTTATTGGGCTCGTCCCTTTGCATTTGATACCGATACCGACATTATCGGATACCGTGTATTGAATGACTCTCGTGCGCCAACGGTTTCGGGCATCCGGAAACCGAGGTTCTGAGTAAGGGGTGAGGGTACGTGTTGGGAAGTTCACAAAGAACACCCAACCGCGCCCGCACATTAGCGGCCTCTACTAAGATATCGTTCGACGTTTTAATGTGTGTGTTAGTAATACGATGAGATGATATGCAAATAACGTTTTGACTAAACATGCGAATAATTGAAAGGGTTGCTAAGTCGATTTAATGCATATAAGTTTAACATCAAAGTTGTATTTAGTATGCGGGTTCATTTTAGTACAATAAAACGAATAACGGAAATAAATCGACAAAAATAGAAACAAACACGTTAGTAACGGCATAACGATAATAACGGTTTACAAGAAATATAGAATGACATAGAATGATGTAAATAACATGATGCATGATTTTAGAAGGTAGTAAATCACGTGATAGACTTTGACACGTGTTGACCGAAGCCATTGAAAATATTTTATTGGGACTTAAAGGGGGTTAAAAGACTCACAGTTTTGACGAACTAGGAGCCGCTCGATCGAGTCATTGAAGGACTTGACCGAGTGCTCTCGAAAGAAAGTGTCTTGCCCGATTTTTGTGGCGCCACTCGATCGAGTGGGCTAGACACTCGGTCGGGTGGTACCTGTACGAATCATGGTTCGTTTGGTTTTGATTTGGAAATTGTTTTCGGTTTTGAAAATCATCAATTCATTAGGTCGCGTAGAAATATAATGAGACTTATACTCGACCTGAATCGATACTCGCCATATTCTATGCTCGATTATGATATCGATATCGAATATTTAGAGTGTGCCTAAAAAAAAGGAAGTTTGAAGAATAATTGCTAATTGAATTAAGACGAAATAATTGATTTTATGTCACGATTTTCAGGGAACCACGCGACCCGCGCAAGAAGGGCGCGACTCGCACGAGGCACATGCGAATCGCGTGGCGGACTGTTTCTCGGTCCCGATTTCGTGTTACTCGTTGTACCCGGTGCTTGGTTATAGGACCGATATCAATACTTAGAGTAAGTTTTGAAAATATGATTTTGTAAGTCGTTTAAATCCGACTAAAATGATATGTTTAATCCCCGCGTTTATAGTGTCGTAGTAATTCTATTGAATTAGGTGACAATTACTTTAGCATCAACGAAAATCGTATTAGTTAGATTTGTTGACTAAATCGTGTAAATTCGACATCCAACTATCGAGTTGGTATCGAATCTAATAGATTGATGCTTTGTATCTACTTTAATTAAAACCTTGATTCCCTCCGCATCCCGACATCACGAAAAATCCTTACGAATTGTGTGATATCGGATCCGCATCAACGGGTTTCGACTCTAATTAAAAAATGTGTTTTTAAAAAGTAGTTTTGAAATTGACGTGGTGCGATGAATGATGATGATAACGACACGAGTAAAATAATAAAACGTGACTAGCGGCGCAACGAAATAAAAAAAACGATTATTGATGTTGACTTGCTTCAACAATCAAATACTCGGGGTGTCGGGATAAACGACTGTCAACATCGGGTGCGATACCCTCGTAATATTCGGATTTTCTTATCCCGTCATCCCTCGTATTCGACACGAATTAGCAAGTATTTTAATATCTTATACAAGAGATTATTATCGATATTAGAGACCCGACAACAATATAAAATAATAAAAACGACTACAACGACAGCGACGGACGACTCGTGAGAGAAGAGAAGGGAAAAGAACGGGATTTTGCACCCTCAACCTACATGTTTCTTGCCTCGGATTGTACTCGCTTTATTATGGTTTTAGCACGGAAGTATCGAGGTTGGTGTATGTTTGAGTTGTGGTGGTTTAGGATTTGCTAGATGCTAGGGTTGAAGGTAGTAATTAAGATGTAGAATTAATTGGTGTTGCCTTAGGGTTGTTTTTTGGATCTATAAAAGTTCTGTAAGGGGGTTGCAAGGGGAGGTATATATAGGATACTGCTCCCCCTCCTTGTCTAGGGTTACTCAATCGAGTGCCCTGATTGACTTGATTGAGTGGCCCACCTGAAAGAGGACCGCGGGTTTGCTCTTAGAAACGGCTTTGATCGGGTTTTGACCGGGTCGCTAAAAGACGGTTTTATTTCCGGTGTCGGTTTTGACCCAAATTAGTCTTATTTGACTGGAAATGACCCACTGGGCCTGAATTTGAGGTTTTTTTTTGTGAGTTTTGTACTCCGTAAAGGGCCTAAGCCGGCAATCAATGGTTTCGAGTCCATATCCAAGCGCGTGGAAACACGTTTGCGTCCGATCATCATCGGGTATTCTTTGGAAACTGCTATAGACACCTAGCAACCAAATGTAGGTGTCTACAGAGCCCCCACTCTTACTGAGGCTCGGACAAGACGAAAGTCAGAGTAGCTACCAGACCAATCGAGGATTAAGACCTGACAGACTTCCGATCGGGCCGTTTATAGTCCATTAGATTTGCGTGAAAGGGCTCGCCAGCCATAAGACAGAAACCATACCTGGGTCGATGATGATAACTCCGTAGGTAAATTGGACTTGTCGCGTAAGCCCTGGGTGCGCCTATATATGGGCCCATCCCGTAAAGAATGTCGCCTTGGGCTTTCCGCTGGGGAGTTATATGAGTTGTGCGGGATTGCTTCTGAAGCCTTGAGTTGTACCTACAGCAGTTACATAAATTTTGAAGGCAACATGTAGGTAATAAAAATGACTCGCGCTGGGGAATAGAAATTTGAATTTTTTTGAATTTTTTGAAACTTTGAAATTTTTTGAAAATTTTGAAATCTTGGAGCTTTGGAAAAAATTAGGAAAGTTCGGGATGACTAATTCCCAGGCTAAGATTGAGAAATCCGAGACTAGGCCTATATGTGTAAACCTAAAGGGATTAGGAAACTTTTCATGGAAAAGTGATATGGAAAGAGGGTTGTATTTTGATGTTATAAATACCCTTTCCTTGTCTCAATTTTATTCACAATCTTCTCATAATCCTCTTTCCTCGAAAGAAAACTCCTTATTCCTTTCAAGAATTTTAGCCATGGGAATCGAGCGATTGACCGCGATGCTGCAAGAATGGTCCCGATGCTTTAGGGACACGGATAGAGTGGCTCTGAACCAGACGGGTATTACTCAGCTGTATACATTCTGTCAGATGCAGGTTGACCGTTATTTCCTTGATGCTTGTTTGTCCTATTGGGACGGTACATATCATGTTTTTGCCTTTCCTCGAGGAGAAATTTGTCCATTACCCGAGGAGATTGCTGCTGTGGGAGGATGGAACCCGATACTTCGTCGTGCCGTTCCATTTTCGGTCTATGACCCAAGAAGAAAGCTACGAGAATTTTTAGGACTTTCCCACAATGAAGTATCTCGCATGATGGAGGATGGTAATATTTCTTTAATCGACTTGGCCGAGAAATTTATGAATCCTCATGATGTCCGGGTCAGACCGGTTCACAGCCGTAGGGCCTTCTCCTTTTGTATGCTTCATGTTTATGCTTTTGAAGGTCACATGGATTTATTGTCATGCATGGGTAATGCTCGTCTTTTAACCGTGGTTGATCTGATGGAGACGGAGCAAGTCCGGCTTGGCTGATTACGGGTGAGATTATCCAGGGCTTAGATAACCGTAAGAGGGATTCATCGGTTTGTCTGACCGGAAGCACCCGTTTATTGCAGGTATTTTGGATTCTTCTGATTTTGCAATTTCTTAACTTTCGATTTTTGATTTTTTTTTCGCGATTTTCCGATTTTTGATTTTTTTGCGATTTCCGATTTTTGATTTTTTTTTTCGCGATTTTCCGATTTCTTGATTTTTTCGCGATTTCCGATTTTGATTATTATTTTTTCTTTTTCAGAGATGGCTATTTGAGAGGCTATCAGTCATAGATCCTCCCCTTGACTCGAGCAAATACCGTCATAATCAGGTGATGACGAGGAGACGGGCTATTGATTTTTCTCGCCAGATTACTCAAAAGTATTGGGATGAAGTATTATCTTTCCATAGTGGTCCGTTGATTCGATGGATAGTGCCATGGTGGCCCATTTATGTTTGGACGGGCTTGGATCCGAGGGATAAGGCTCGCTACCAGGTAATCTTATCTTTTAGGCATACAATTCATCTCTACCCGGATCGCATACTAAGGCAGTATGGTTGGACCCAAAGAATCACAGAAGTCGAAGCAGTTGTGAGTGAATCTACCCAACTGACGGACGTGATGTGCAATACTTGGATGCAAAGATGGTATACCCGGCACACTTGGCCCATTCCCAAATCTCTTCATTCGATCTAGGTTTCAGATTCTTATGTGAAGTGGACTAAAGCTGATTCTGCGAAGGCCCGAGCTGCTTTGAAGGTTGATGAAGCTTTTGACCTGCTATGGAGGGAGCAAGTTAAAGACAACAAGGGCTTCTTTGATGAGGGTGACACTCCGGCTACTCTAGTTCGTCTTATGTCAGGTCAAAGAAAGAAGACTAGGACTCAAGGCGAAGGGTCTAGTGCTAGAGGTGCACGGAGGAAAGTGAGCCCCCAGACTGACTTGGAAAGGAGACTCGGCCCAAGATTGGCGGTTCAGGACCGACTTGGTCTACGAGACAGATTACCCGAGCACGTACGGGCTCGACTTGGACCGGTGGCAATGGCAGATGACCCGTTGTCGAAGAAGCGGGTTCGAGCTAAGGAGGTTTCCCTTGTGATTCGGGAACACTCGCCCCCACCCCGGCGACCTCGGGCTCCACGCGACCCAAAGGATAAAGGGAAGGGCAAAATGCACGAACGCTAGTCTCCTTAGTTTTATTATTTAAGTATTATTACTATTTTTTTGCGGTGTGTTTTTTTTTGTGTGATTACTGTTTTTGGCGCTTTTTTTTGTGTGTGTGGTGTAATTTTGGATTTCCCGAGTTTATCGGGTTTTTTAATAAAAGACATATTCGTGAATACCGTTCCCGTCTTTTCGTTATTGCAGTGGTTGTACCCTTTTGAGGGGTTGCCTACGTATCCACAATTAGCGGAATCAAACCAAACGTAGTTCAAGCATAGATTTTTTTGCAATTTTCGAAATACACCAAGACTATTAGTTCAAGATGTGCGACAGTAGGATGAATAATCCTAGCTTATTGACTTGCTTATAATTTTTTGAAAATTTATAAAAAGACATATTTTTATAAACTTTTGCAAATGACATTGAGATAAGGTTTATGGGTAGAAGCGCTTCAACTGGTTCAAGTTGGTTGGGTTGACAAATTCGTTCCCGTCCAAGTCTGTCAGCATCACCGCTCCTCCTGATAGGACCTTCTTTACCAAATATGGCCCAGCCCAATTGGGTTTGAATTTTCCTCTTGGGTCGACCGGTAGTAGTGCACGGACCGATTTTAGAACTAGATCCCCTTCTTTGATATTTCTGGGCCTAACTCTTGTGTTGAAAGCCCGTTGGATCCTCTTTTGATATATTTGGATATTGTTAAGGGCCCGTGACCGCCGTTCGTCCAAAAGAACTAGCGAATCATATCGGGCTTGTACCCAATCTGCTTCCGACACTTGGCTCTCAAGTAGGATGCTGAGAGATGGCACTTCTAGTTCGCCCGGTTGGACAGCTTGCATTCCATATGTCAAATAGTATGGAGTTGCTCCGGTTGCGGTGCGAATTAACGTCCGATACCCCCAAAGGGCAAAAGGTATTTTATCGGGCCAGTCCCAGTAATTCTCAGCCATGTTTTTTAGTATGGTGACAATCGTTTTATTAGCTGCTCTACCGCTCCATTTGTTTGGGGACGGTAAGGCGAATATGTATGCCTTTTGATTTTGTATTTTGCTAGTAACGCAGCAGTTTCAGCTTGGAAATGGGTCTCGTGATCATTGATGAATTTGTGCGGGATCCCGTATCGGCATATGATCTTGTTTTGGATGAATTTGGCAACATGCTTGGCATTCAAGATCTGGTATGACTCGGCTTCGACACATTTGGGGAAATAGTCGATGGCCACCAAAATGAAGCAATGACCTCCCGTCCCGGAAAGGTGCACCTTTCCAATTATGACAATACCCCACGTCGAAAATGGCCATGGTGATGTCATGGTATATAATAGGGAAGATGGCATATGTTGTACATTAGCAAAAATCTGACAATTATGGCAGTGTTTGATGTATAATTGACAGTCCGTTTCCATGGTGTTCTAGTAATACCCGAGCCTCATGATTTTTCGAGCTAGCATATAGGCGTTCATATGCGGACCATTTTCACCATTGTGTACTTCGGACATAACCATCTCGGCTTGTACTTTATCGATACACAGGAGGAGAGCCCCCTGTGCCGTCTTTTTGTATAATTGTTCGTCGTCCGTGCAAATAAACTGGGTTGCTAATCTTCGCAAGGCTTTCTTGGCCCGGTTTTCAGCTCCCGGAGGATATTCTCCCGTTGTTAAGTAGGTCAGAATGGCCTGATACCAAGGTTCCGGATCGGTTATTTCGATGTCTTGGATGACGTGGATATAGGCCGGCTCGGACCGTCTTTCGACACAGATCAGCATGCTGGTCAGGTGCTCCGGGATGTTTAGTAGGGATGCCAATTTGGAGAGTGCATCCGCGAATTGATTTTCTTCTCGGGGTAGATAGATATATTCTACCTTTTGGAATTGCTTCTCGAGAACCCTTACTCGCGCTTGGTCAGCCACAGGATTGGCATTCTGAGTTTTCCATTTCTGGAGAGCTTGATTGATGACTAAGGATGAATCGCCGTGGACCCGGAGGTTTGTTACTCCTAAATCAGCGGGGACTTGCAGCCTGTGAATGCACGCTTCATACTCGGCTGCGTTGTTAGTCACATCAAAGTCCAATTTAATGGATAGCGGTGTATGCTCTCCTTTTGGTGATATTAATAAAATCCCGACTCTGAATCCTCGGAAGTTGGACGCCCCATCAAATTACAAATCTCACGTTTCGGTATCGGTATGGAATATGTCCTCATCTGGAAAAATACAAGTATCGGTGTGTCCTTCTTCAGATACGGGACTGTCGGTGAGGAATTCGGCTACTACCCGACCCTTGATGGCCTTTAATGGTACGAACTTGAGGTCGAACTCTGCTAGCATTAAGGTCCATCTGGACATCCTGCCATTGAGGATGGCTTTTCGAATAGGTACTTGATAGGATCCATTTTGGATAAAACATGTACCTCGTGGCTAAGCATATATCGTCGGAGCTTTTTAGTGGCCCAAACCAAAGCTAGGCACGTCTTCTCGAGCATTGTCTACTTGCATTCCTATTCTAGGAACTTTTTACTGATGTAGTAAATAGCTCGTTCTTCTGAATCGACTATCTGGGCCAACATAGCCCCCATGGCTGTCTCGGTCGTTGTTAGGTATAACGACAAAGGCAAACCGGGTTGAGGTGGCATTAATACCGGCGGTGCAGACAGAATCTCCTTGATTTTATCGAAAACCGCTTGACATTTATCGTCCCATAGTGTTCGCTCCCCTATCTTCAGTTTTTTGAAAATGGGCTCACATACCATGGTTAATTTTGAAATAAACCGGCTAATGTATTGGACTTTCCCGAGAAACCCCCTTATTTCTTTTTCGGTTTTGGGTGGTTGCATCTCGGTAATGGCCTTGATTTTAGCTGGTTCGACCTCGATGCCGCGTTGGCTAACCATATGGCCCAGTAATTTGCCCGATGTTACCCCGAAACTGCATTTTTGAGGATTCAGCCTCATGTTGTATTTTCGTAGTCGGGTAAAGAATTTTCTTAGGGCCGCAATGTGCCCATTTCGGTCTTTGGAATTAACGATCATGTCGTCCACATAAATCTCCACTTCCTTATGCATCATGTCAAGTAATAAAGTAGTAGCGGTTCGTTAATAAGTGGCCCCGACATTGATGAGCCCAAATGACAGAAACGGTGTAACAGTAAGTCCCCCAAGGTGTAATGAAGGTGGTCTTACTCATGTCTTCTTCCGCCATTTTGATTTGATTGTATACGACATACCCGTCCATGAATGATAAAAGGGCATGATCGGCCATGTTGTCCACCAGTATGTTGATGTGTGGTAACAGAAAATCGTCTTTTGGACTTGCCTTATTAAGGTCCCGAAAGTCCACACATACCCACACCTTGTCGTCCTTCTTGGGTACCGGCACGATGTTCGCGACCTAGTCTGGATATTCAGACACTTGTATAAAGCCCGCTTTGAATTGTTTGTCGACTTCTTCTTTGACTTTGAGAGACCATTCGGGCCTCATTCTTCGGAGTCTCTGTTTTACCAGTTTGCACCCATCTTTGATGGGTATATGGTGTTCAGCTATTTCCCGATCTATCCCCGGCATGTCCTTGGAGGACCATGCGAAGACGTCCTTGAATTCTTGGAGGAGGTCTGTGAATTGTTTTCTCTCCTCGGGATCTAATGATAAGCCCAACTTAAGCATCTGGGGCTCTAAGATGGTTCCCACGTTAATGGACTCGGTCTCTTCAATTACCGGATCTCGGTACTCCCTTTGTTCGAGCTGCTCGATTAGATGCGGAGGTAGAGGTACCTGTTCGGGTTTCTCAATGTCATTGCATATAAACGTTTTGAAATTGAAAGAATTTTGGAAATAAGACAAGTCGTAAGCGGAATGGTTTTCGTTATTATTAACCGAAAATTTTGAGAACTGCTCGAAGAGAGCGCCCATCTGCTCGTTGGTCAGTGGCCGGATAGGGAGTGCTCTCGGGACAGGCCCCGAGACTCCAGTGGCTAAGGGAAAAGGGGTTACAGATTGGACTCTAGCACCGGACCCTCTAGACTTGAACTCAGACTCCGACTCCGACTCTGACTTAGACTCGGACTCGGACTCGGTATCCGGCATGTCTCCCTCGCCGGTGGTAAGCTTGTAGATCCGTCCTTGGCTGTCGGTCCACTTGATGGTCTTCGTCCAGGCCCTTTTCCCGGTGTCTGCACCAACTTCGGAGATCAGCTTTGTTGGGTCAAACCGGTTGCTGCGGAGGATCAGGTTGACTAGTCTTCCTTTGGAGCTGGGACGGCCTTATCTTCTCCAAATAGAAGCCCCAGCACGGGCTCGGAGTTGTTTTCACCTTCCTTGGACTCGGCCTGAACAAGGGTGAATATATCATCGGGGATGAAATTGCATCCCGAGCCGTTTTGGTCTCGGGATATGTGATTGTGGGCTGGTATAGCCCCACTTGAAGAGCCCCAAAAACTGGTGTAACGAAGTAATCGGTTAGTTTCGAGCTATAAGGGCCCAAGTAGGTACCCTTGAGGACGTTGGTGGCCTTGTGAATACCAGCCCGGACCACATTTTTCGGGGTTATAGCATACCCCAAGCCGTACTGTGACTCTCCATCGTTTAGACTTCGATGATCTTCCCAGCTGGAAGATATGGTCTCGAGGTAGCCCACGGTAAGTAGCCCAAGTTTTGTAGCATCGTATCGATGCTAGTGGTGAAGTAAGGTCTGAAGAGATATTCCTCCTCGATCATCCCCACGAAATCAAATCCTCGTGGGTTGGCCCGGCCCGTAGCGTTGCAGCTTGCCACGGTGATGGGGGTGGCCTCTAGTGTGATGACACCGTCTTGGAGAGGCATCTTGACCTTTCTATGTAAGGTAGAGGACACGGCCTTGACCTCATTGATCCAAGGCCTTCCGAGCAGAAAGTTGAAGGACGAGGTGACATCAATCACCTGAAACTCCAGTTCTTTCTCGATCGGGCCCGTTATGATTGTCAGTTTAACGGCCCCGGCGACTGGTTTTGGGCTTCCGTCAAAAGCTTGGATAATTTGCGTCGTTGGGAGATAGTCGGCCTCGGTAATGCCGAGGGCCTTAGCGGTCCTTAGGGGAAGGACATTTACAGCGGACCCGTCGTCGATAAGGGTCATTGGGAGGTACTTCCCTCGACAAATGACCGTGATGTATAGGGCCAAGTTATGATTGGGCCCGAACGGTGGAAGATCATACTCATAGAAGGTGATGAGCGGGCCTTCTTCTTTGGATTTGCCCTTGAGATAGGGCATAATAGTGGCTACCATTTCAGTGGGGGTAACCTATGAGTCGACCTTGATCTCATCAAGAGCCTTGGTCAGTGCTTTCCGATGTGCTTGCGAGCTAACCAGAAGTTGCCATATGGTTAGATCGGCTCGAACCCTCTTCAATTGCTTGACCAGGGTTGTGTCGTTGCTTGGTTCTTCAGGGTCAGCTTCCGTCCTGGCTGGTTAAGTGACGGTTGTTGGAGTAGGGCGCCCGACTGTGGCGAGGTGGTTCGTGGCTAAGGCCTTAGACTTAACTTTTCGTACCTCTTCAATAGTGATGGGGACAGCTTCCCCCTTGGCTAGGTAAACATCTTCCTCATCATCGAACTATATTCCGTTAATTTGTGGGATAAAGGGGGAAATGAGGTGTGAGCAGTCGATTACCTCTCCAGTGAATATAGCATGGGCACTGAACGGGTTTTCTTTGTTACTCGGCTTGTCCCCGTGCAACGGTCTTTTCCCGCTCTCAATCATATCCTGGATCAAGTGTTTCAGCTTCCAGCATTTTTCAGTATCATGCCCATTACCCCGATGATATTGGCAATAGGCTTGAACATTGTAACTTTTGGATCTTTTCTCCACTGGAACTTCTGGAGTTGGGCCTATTGGTTGGATCAGACCCTTTGAAGATAGCCTTTGAAAGGCATGGGTATAGGTAGTCCCTATATCCGTGAATACCTGCGTTGGAGTATTCTTTTTGGATGAGGTATCCAGCAAGTTAACCTCATCGAAGATGCTGCGGGTTCCAACTGCAGGTGTGGGCTTGCTCACAGATGAGCTGGCCCCTTGATATTCCTTGCTAGAGGCCTTAGTCAGGCTCTCTAACCTTAAATCACCTCGATCCTTGTGCCCATTTCAATAAGGGTGGCAAAGTTGGGAATGACAGCATACCGGAGATGGCCTGGACCTGGTAGGAAGGGAGGAGGTTCTTGACAAAAGCCTCCACTAAAACTTTCTCGCTGGGCTTATCAACCAGCTTTACACTCTCGGCCATCCACTTCTGCAGATATTTGGTGAACCCTTCTTTGGGCTCTTGGGCCATCACTTCCATAGTACGCATTGTAGTCTGGATCTTGGTATTATCAGCGTAATTCCGAGCAAATTCAGTCGCCACATCATCCTAAGTATTATATTTCTTGGAATCGAGCCTGTAGTACCAGGCTTTGGGGTGCTTCTCGATGGAGGAAGCGAATAAGTGCTTGAACATGGTGGACTTCACCCCCTTGACAGCCATAAATTCTGTGAAAGCCCGAATGTGGTGGACCGGGTCTTCAGTACCCTCAAACATTGGTATTCCCGTGAGGTTGAGGTTGGCAGGAAGCTCGTCGTTCAAAGTCGAGTAAGAGCAAGCATTTTCGGTATCGATTGAGTTGCTTGTTGACAAGTGGACCTGCTCTTCAAGCTTGCGAACAATGCTGAATAGTTCAGCTATGGGCCCGGTGGGCTCAGATCCAGCAGTGGGAGTCCCTTTGTCCACAACATTCAAACGGGTGGCAAGAGCCGTTTGGTCGGTCTGTATAGCAGTCAGTTGGGTTTCGATCTTGGCCAGTGCGGCGGTCAGTTGATCCAAAGTGGTCTGCATTTTCTGGCTTCTGGTTTCCGGTGGCCTGTCTGTAAGAACACCGCGTAATTAGAAACTAAACCCACATCCTGGAATAGAAAGTACATTCCGAGCAAGACTGACAAGGGAAATGACTCGGAAAAGACACCTAGACGGGTGACTTGTGAAAGGTGGGCCTCCCTTAGGATCCGGCGACGTGGGTCGGGTCCTGTTCGAAGGTAGGTCCACGTGAAACATCCCCAGACTTTGGACTCGAATGTGTAGACGGGCCCTCCTTTGTAGGAGTATGTCCTACGTAGGTGGGCCTTGCCTTAGTCTAATAAGGCGGACTGGGATAGGGAGGAAACTCGTGATGTAAAATCGACAGAGTTTCGACGCTAAAGACTTCGATGACTTATGACACGAACCGACACTGCTAAATACGGAAAGTCCTAAGAAGAGGAAGGTTTTGAAAAGGATTTTTGGAAAATCTGAAAAACATTCGGTGGAGGGGGCCCGATTTTTTCGAAAATTGAGAAAAATGTATCGGACCTCAAATTTGAAAGTTCAAAAATAGTTTCGAGTTTTGAAATGGGTAGAATATCGGCTAGAAATAAGCTATGGACATCGAAGTGGAGTCGCCACCGAACTTTGTGGGAGTTCAGGCCCATTCGAACCAACTCTATATCTTAGTGGGCCATGCACAAAGTATGGCCCATTCGGATGTCAGAGTTTATTGGGCTCGTCCCTTTATTTGCATTTGATACCGATACCGACATTATCGGATACCGTGTATTGAATGACTCTCGTGCGCCAACGGTTTCGGGCATCCGGAAACCGAGGTTCTGAGTAAGGAGTGAGGGTACGTGTTGGGAAGTTCACAAAGATCACCCAACCCCGCCCACAAATTAGCGGCCTCTACTAAGATATCGTTTGACGTTTTAATGCGCGCGTGTTAGTAATACGATGAGATGATATGCAAATAACATTTTGACTAAACATGCGAATAATTGAAAGGGTTGCTAAGTCGATTTAATGCATCTATGTTTAACGTCAAAGTTATATTTAGCATGCGGGTTCAATTTAGTAAAATAAAACGAATAACGTAAATAAATCGACAAAAATAGAAATAAACACGTTAGTAACGGCATAACGATAATAACGGTTTGCAAAAAATATAGAATGACATAGAATGATGTAAATAACATGATGCATGATTTTAGAAGGTAGTAAATCACGTGATAGACTTTGACACGTGTTGACCGAAGCCATTGAAAATATTTTATCGGGACTTAAAGGGGGTTAAAAGACTCACGGTTTTGACAAACTAAGAGCCGCTCGATCGAGTCATTGAAGAACTTGACCGAGTGGTCTCGAAAGAAAGTGTCTTGCCCGATTTTTGTGGCGCCAGTCGATCGAGTGGGCTAGACACTCGGTCTGGTGGTGCCTGTACGAATCATGGTTCGTTTGGTTTTGATTTGGAAATTGTTTTCGGTTTTGAAAATCATCAATTCATTTGGTCGGGTAGAAATATAATGAGACTTATTCTCGACCTGAATCGATACTCGCCATATTCTATGCTCGATTATGATATCGATATCGAATATTTAGAGTGTGCCTAAAAAAAGGAAGTTTGAAGAATAATTGCTAATTGAATTAAGACGAAATAATTGATTTTATGTCACGATTTTCAGGGAACCACGCGACCCGCGCAAGAAGGGCGCGACTCGTGCGGCCGCGCGACTCGCACGAGGCACGTGCGACTCGCATGGTGGACTGTTTCTCGGTCCCGATTTCGTGTTACTCTTTGTACCCAGTGCTTGGTTATAGGACCGATACCGAATACTTGAGTAAGTTTTGAAAATATGTTTTTGTAAGTCGTTTAAATCGGACTAAAACGATATGAATAATCTCCGCGTTTATAGTGTCGTATTAATTCTATTGAATTAGGTGATAACTATTTTAGCATCAACGAAAATCATATTAGTTTGATTTGTTGACTAAATCGTGTAAATTCGACATCCAACTATCGAGTTGGTATCGAATCTAATGGATTGATGCTTTGTATCTACTTTAATTAAAACCTTGATTCCCTCCGCATCCCGACATCATGAAAAATCCTTACAGATTGTGTGATATCGGATCCGCATCAACGGGTTTCGACTCTAATTAAAAAAAGGGTTTTTCTATGTGGTGCCCCTCAACTATTGGCTTTTCCAAGTGGTACCCCCGCCTTTTTCGAATTACAATGTGTACCCCTAAACTTTACTTATCAGTCCATATCATAGCCAAAGTGGTAAGTGTATTACAATAATTTTTTTAAAATGAATAATTAACATATGAATCAATCCAATTTGATGCTTCAAACCACCTCTTTTACTTTACCATTGACCAAGCCACCAAATGTCCGTCACAACGCACGTCTGTTGTTGGCCGACGTCGACCTATCTCCCTCACTCTTTTAAATCTTTCAACCTCAATCTCTTCGTCACTCCTATGTCGTAGTGTAGTGGAATGAAGTTATTCGAGTAAAGGATGCAAATTGAAGAAATATATCATGGTTGATGAAAGTTAAATAAGGAATAATCACTATATTATATCATCAACTGAAAAATTTTCGTCGGAAAATTTTAACTTCGGTTACAATATGGAATAATTTACAAAGTTTAGGGGTACACATTGTAATTCGAAAAAGGCGGGGGTACCACTAGGAAAAGCCGATTGTTGAGAGGTAGCCCATAGAAAAACCCTTTATTAAAAAGTAGTTTTGAAATTGACGTGGTGCGATGAATGATGATGATAACGACGCGAGTAAAATAATAAAACGTGACTAGCGACGCAACGAAAAAAAATGATTATTGATGTTGACTTGCTTCAACAATCAAATACTCGGGGTGTTGGGATAAACGACCGTCAACATCGGGTGCGATACCCTCGTAATATTCGGATTTTCTTATCCCGTCATCCCTCGTATTCGACACGAATTAGCAAGTATTTTAATATCTTATACAAGAGATTATTATCGATATTAGAGACACGACAACAAAATAAAATAATAAAAACGAATACGACGACAGCGACGGACGACGCGTGAGAGAAGAGAAGGGAAAAGAACGGGATTTTGCACCCTCAACCTACATGTTTCTTGTCTCGGATTGGACTCGCTTGATTGTGGTTTTAGCATGGGAGTATCGAGGTTGATGTAAGTTTGAGTTGTGGTGGTTTAGGATTTGCTAGATGCTAGGGTTGAAGGTAGTAATTAAGATGTAGAATTAATTGGGGTTGCCTTAGGGTTGTTTTTTTTATCTGTAAAAGTTCTGTAAGGGGGTTGCGAGGGGAGGTATATATAGGATACTGCTCCCCCTCCTTGTCTAGGGTTACTCAATCGAGTGCCCTGATTGACTTGATTGAGTGGCCCACCTGAAAGAGGACCGCGGGTTTGCTCTTAGAAACGGCTTTGATCGGGTTTTGACCCGGTCGCTAAAAGACGGTTTTATTTCCGGTGTCAGTTTTGACCCAAATTAGTCTTATTTGACTGGAAATGACCCACTGGGCCTGAATTTGAGGTCTGTTTTGTGATATTTGTACTCCGTAAAGAGCCTAAGCCGACAATCAAAGGTTTCAAGCCCATATCCGAGCGCGTGGAAACACGTTTGCGTCTGATCATCATCGGGTGTTCTTTGGAAACTGCTATAGACACCTAGCAGCCAAATGTGGGTGTCTACAGAGTCTAACCCTGAGAATCCCGATGACGAGTAGTACATCAGGAATCCCTAGTGGAGTCGCCAAATTGTTGACATGACATAGGTCCACCTCGACGCGGCCACACGCGGGTTTGGGTAAGCTAATGAATCTTGTGGGAAGATTGTTCTCGGGTGGAAATTTAAATCGAAGTTGGAGTCGCCACCGAACTTTGTGGGAGTTCGGACCCGTTCGAACCCACTCAATACTTAGGCGTCTCGCGCACAAAGCACGGCTCGCTTTAGTACTAGAGCTTATGCGGATTCGTTCTTTTACATAACGATATCAATGTCGAATTACCGAATATCGTATATTGAATGACTCTCGTTCGCCAATGGTTTCGGGCATCCGGAAACCAAAGGTTCTGAGTAAGGGGTGAAGGAACGTGTTGGGAAGCTCACGAAGGACACCCAACCCTGCCCGCACTTAGCGGCCTCTACTAGGATATCGATCGGTGTTCGTGTACGCACGTCAGTAAGACGGTGAAATGATATGCAAACAGTGTTTTGAGCTACAAATGTGAAATACGCGTTTAGCTACGTCGTTTAATGCATCTTAAATATGTCGAAATTGTTTTAGTATGTGAGTTCATTTGGAAAACAGTAACTGCCACGCAACGAAAATAAACAACTTGAGAAATAAATTACAAATTACACGGGCGGAATACAACCCGGAATTCACAATACTTGGACAAAGCGATAATAATAAGCAGATTAGCAACGACAATGTAATCTATAAACGGACCCGTAAATAGAAAATGTAAATTGAAACCGTAAATCAAATGATAGGACGAACTACGATCATTTACACATTATGCTGTGTATTGACTGGAGGACAAAGGCCTTAGTACGCGTTAGTGCATGCATGGGTCCGGAGCGTAATGCTAGCTCGATCACGGGCCTCAGGGTCTTGTCCCAACTTATCCTAGCGAAATAAGAATTGCCTAGACTTATCGAATATCGAAATCGACTAATGAGTCGTCGTTATAAGATTAGTCGTATGAGACATTGCTCAAAGCCGTAAAAGAAATGAGGTGATAATAAATTAGGAATGATGTAACGTGTGTGGGTTTTTAGATGACGAATACGTGAATGATTTAACGCGTATCAACTTAGAGTCGTAAATACGACTCGACGGAACTTTATATCGTCTTTTGATCCTCGTTGGACGCTTGTAGGGGTCACTCGATCGAGTCATTATTGGGACTCGGTCGAGTGCCCTTAGGCAAAAAATCCCTGCCCATTTTTTAGGGGGTCACTCGATCGATTGACTCAGGCACTCGATCAAGTGCCCTTTGTAATGGGTGGGGGGTTTTGCTTGAAACAACCCATTTCGTGAATGCGTCGTTTAAATCGAGAAATGACCAAACTAATGCAAATATCGGGTCCCTCCGTGTCACGACGTCATTGTCGGGTCTTGTGTACTCTACGACGATTAGCTCGACGTCACTAGGTTTTGCATTAGCACGATTCTCGATGGCTCGTTATATCCGACACTTGATTATGGAATCGGTATCGAACATTTTAGAGTGACATTTATGAATCAAGAATAATCGAACTAGAATGAATATCAAATCCCTCCGCGTCGCGATGTTGTTGCCATGTCTCGTGGACCATACGACGATCGGTTCGACGTCATCGAGTTTCATGCTAATTCAATTGTCGGTAGCTCTTTTACGCGCGATATTCGATCATGGAATTGACATCGGGCCTTTACAGCGATATTTTGAAAATGGCATCGAATATGCTCGATAATGAATTACCGCCGCGATCGCGTTACAATCCAATCAGTTATGCGTACGCCATAAGGCGTCCTAACCTTTAAGTTCCTAGGACGGTGCGCCTCGAGGTGCGCCACCTCCAGTACGACTTGTTCGGAGGATTATACGGACTTTAGGCGGCATTTTGTATCAAGTATACTCGATCGGACAATTCAATTTGTCGTCGCAAGTATAAAGGCCCTTTGCATTTTGACGTCGTATTTTGGTTTTTAAAGCCTACAACGATCGATTTAGCGTCATCGGAGGTTTGCTCGAATTGATTTTGAAAATAGTTTCTTTGTTATATCGTAGTATACATGGTATTATATATATAACGGAATGTAAAAAAAAAAACGATAAATAAATGTTAGCGTTGTTGGGAACAATAATGAAAATGTTAGATCGCGATTAAATAAATGTTAGTAGTACGATAATGTAAATGTTAGATGTTAATAGTTAATAATGACAATGTAAATGTTAGGTGTTAGTATATAAAAACGAAAAGAGAATTATAGATTAGAAAAACGGGATTTGGTACACCCTCAACCTACATGTTAATAGTCTCGAAAAACGGGGTCCTCGAGTGTCGGCGTAGGCACAGAAGCGGTTCGAAAATGTAGGGTGAGTTAGGGTGTGTGATTAGGGAGACGGTATTCTCGGTTTTTGGGAGGCTAGGTCTCGGGAAGTGATTTTGTGCGCAAAGTGTATGGAGATGCTAAGGTGGTGAAAGATGAGGGTTGGAGAAGACTTCCAACAAAAGGGTCCCCAAATGATGTGAAGGGGGGGTATATATATAGTTTACCCCCGTCTAGGGTCACTCGATCGAGTGCCCCTTAGCGGACTTGATCGACTGCCCCACTAAAAGGTTCCCTGGTCGTTTTTTGGGGGGTCCCTCGATCAAGTGCCCTTAGACGAGTGAGCAATTTGAGGGAAGTTTGGATTTAGTTTGACTTTTTGATTTTGTTTGTTTTTGACTTGGTTCATTTTGTATTTGGACATAACGTGAGGCTGGTTTTGTTTCGGGTTTCGACTTTGACTGGGTTTTGACTTGGTCGCAAAAGATGGTTTTACCCCCGGTGATGGTTTTAGCTCAAAATAACTTTATTTTATTGGGAACGACGCACTGAGTCTGAATTTGTGGTCGGTTTTGAGAGATTTGTACCCCGTTAAGTGCCCACATTGGATACTATTGATTCCGAGTCCTATATTCGAGCGTATTAATGCATGTTAACGTTCAATCATCATCGGGTGTTTTGTTGGAGACTGCTATAGACACAAGCAGTCAAAATGCGGATGTCTACACACACACATATAGAGAGAGATGATCCGGTCAGTCTCCCTCCTTAGATGAGTCTGTCCTTTCAATCTGGACTATTCAGTTTTATTGAGATCAGTGGCTAGGATTAAGCCACGTCATACATCGACAAAAACAAAAAACCGCGCTTACCCGGCCTCTACGCAAGCCAAGAACCCTAAACATTCAAAATCAAAATTTTCGGCGAACTCCTCCAAAAATCAAAATTTGCTGCGAAAATCAAAAGCAAAAGCATGGTTAGATCAACAACTATTTCATTCAAATCTCGATTATACTACTTCAAACACATATCAAAGAATGAAGATGTATAAACAATTTTGAATTTTTAAAAAAAAATTGTTTTGCTGTATTAATGTTTTCTGTGATTAACGTTTGTTCATTTGTTCATTTTTCATCATGTTGTTCTTGTTATTGTTGATTTTGGATGTTATGAAGATATCAAGCGATTAATTTTGTTGTTTTCTGCGTTGTTCGTATTTTTGTGTTTGCTCGCCAAAAAATTAGATTTAATTCTTCCATTTTCAAGAATTATTTTGTTCGTCGTTCTTAATTATTTTGCATCTTATTGATTCATGTATTGTTTACGTTTCATTTTGATTGAATGTTTGCGTTGTTCATATTTTGCGTTCGCTCACCCAAAAATTAGGATTAATCCCTCGATTTTCAAGTTGTATTTTCTGCGTCGTACTCGATTATTTTGCATCTTATTGTTTCATGAATTGTTTGTGTTTCGTATTTCACTCGCCCAAAAATTAGGGTAAACAATTTTTTTGTATTTGTTTTACTGAAACATTGTTACTGTAATTTACTCAACCACCTCCGTTCGTTATCATAGCATCTGTGGTATAGTTACTGTAATGTTTACAGTAACAGTTACTGGTACAATTTGAATTTTGTTGTTCTTGATGCTGTAATCATGTCATTGCTACTCTGTTGTATTTGTTACTGAAATATTGTTACATTATAATGACAGGAAAGAAGAAGATCAGCTGGAACATGACATAACAAAAAAAATGAAGCCAATAGTCTTGAAGATGCCTCGAAATAAAGAGTCAACCAAAACACAAAAGAAGAAAGTTACATTTAATCTTGAAGTTTCTAATCAAAGAATGGAGAAGGCGAAAAAGCAAGAGAATTTTATCTCCAGGAAGTGTGAATTGGTTTTTTTATTAGATTATGTAACAATAACAAACAGTGTCATTGTTACTGTTACTGTTACTGTTACTGTTACTGTCACTGTATATACTCTTCTGTAACAATGACTACTGTTACCTTGTAAATACTGTCATTGTACTGATTTTCAAATAGATGAATGATGATTTAATTGAAAATGCGAAACGTTACAGAACAGAGTTTCTGTAACACTATTACAGCTTTTTAAATACTATAGCTTGTTACATTATCCAACAGATGTTTAAATACCAAAAGTACTAAGCCAACAACTGTGAGGAGGCCTATAATTAATGATGATGAGGATTATGAAGTTCTTGATGATGAGGATTATGAAGTTTCTGATGATTCAAGTGACGACGAGCCTAAACCAACAACCAAGAAGGCGAAAAAACAAGAGATTATTGTCTCAAAAAACTACAGCAATATGAAGCTTGGGAAAAACTTCAGGCATTAGAAGATGTCTCAATAAAGTATGCAACCCTTGATTATTAGTGTAATATTATCACAGTAATGAAATGTCACAGTATCCTTATTAGTGTAACATTGTCACAGTAATGTTACTACTGTAATGTGATTTGCAGGCCAGATAAGTACACAAATAGGTGTAGATCTCAATCACTTGTTCAAGTCATTAACAAACTATCAAGTGATCAACGAAGGGTTGTTCGGAAGATTTGGTTTGGGGGGCTACTCAAATGAAAGTAACAGTTATTACTAGAGGATTAACTGACCTACTGGTTGAGGCTTTTATATTAAAAGATGATGGAAGCTATTGTCTCGAAGTTTCAGAAGAACAAGAGTTTTTTGTTGTTACATGTTGATGTGCATGACACCTTCCTACTTCATATGGAAGATGAGGATGTTAGGTTGATCTCGACAAGTCGTTCAAAGATTAATGAGGGTGAAATTTTGAAGAGGAAATGGAGGACAAATTTTCATATGTCAAGTGATCAAAACATCAAATTAAGTGCCATTTCACAACGGTATGATGATGATAAAAAGGTTAAGTCTATTGATGAGTTCAAACAAATGTTTGTTGTCTATGCTCTATCTACTTTTTAGCACCTACAACAAACTACTCAGTTGATTTCAAGATTTTAAAGTCGTAGAAGATGTACAGAGAATAAAAAGCTACAACTGGTCAAAGTATGTCATCTAGAAGCTGGCAGATGGTATTCAATCGTTGAAGAATGGCGAAAAGTCCTTGTGTGGATGTACACTATTGCTTATTCTAGCATATATCCATCGGGTAGAATTTAAAGGGGAGGTCCAACCTTCCGAGTTTCCTCTGACAAAACATTGGTCAGACGGTAAACTTATAAAACGAGTTAACGAGGAGGCGTGGGTTGGTTGTCTTGGGGGATGGCAACTGACAAAGACAACCTACTTGTAGACACCTGCATTTTGCCTGCTCGTGTCTATTGTAGTCTCCAACAAAACACCCGATGATGATCGGACGTTAACATGCCTGAATACGCTCGAATACGAATCAGAATCAATAGTATCCGATGTGGGCACTTAGTAGAGTATAAATCTCTCAAAACTGAGCTCAAATCGAAACTCAGTGGGTTGTTTCCAATAAAATAAAGCTACTTTGAGATAAAACCGCCACCGGGGGCAAAACCGTCTTTTGTCAACCGAGTCAAACCCGATCAAAGCCGAAAAAACCGAAACAAACCAAACTTCAAAAAGCGTCCAAATTGTAACACCCGCTATTTTTCCTAAGCATTTTTATTCTATCCGTTAGGACTTCGTCTTAACTCTGTCACTTTTGGCCTCATATTTTATCATTTTACTAAGCTCTATTTTAATTTTTGAGTTTAATAATTTCTATTTTTAATTTTAAAGATTTAAAATTATTTTAAATCCATTTATTTGGTTTCTTCGTAAACTAAGTAATTTTTCCGCGAGGAATTGTATTTCTCTCCGAATTGACATTTTTAAGCTTGGATTTAAGTTATTCCTTTTTCCTAAAAATGTTTGAATACGTTTATGGAATATTTTCTACTAAGACATATTTTAGTTACTAAAAACAAGCCATTTATGATTTTATTACGAAGCTTCGCGAATAATTATTTTCTTACGCGAGGTTTACTCGAATTACTTTGAAATGCCTTTAACTATTTTACGATTATACTTTTTATCAACTTATAAATTATTTGAGACTGTTTTCTCACATTTTGGACCGACTAAGCTCTTGGTCACAAGTTTTATTACATTTTATTTAAACGTTTCATTTTATCACATTAAAACGTAATCATAAGATAAATCATTTTCATTCATTGTAGCATTTATGTCAAAAAATTTACTACTCCCTCCCTTATCCATTTGGCCGGCCAACTATAGGTCTAGGTGCATTTTGGTTCCTCATTTTGAAGCCTTAATTTCATCCTTACCCTCTTTAAGTGTAGTAACATCCATCTCCTCCTTTACTACATTCATTTTTGCATTAACAAAAATATTCATCACTTCTCTCTTCTCTCTTTTGGCCGGGTACTTCTTACCCTCCTTGGGCTGATTTTTGCTCCATTTCAAGTCCCAATCGCATCATTTTTATCGTCATAATAATCCTCTTTCCGATTCCTTCGTTAAGGTATTAATCGACGTCATTTTCGATCAATTTTTACCTTGTTTTTTTATTAGTTTTCTCATGGTATTTTTCTGCCATGATTTACGTGTTTGGTAGGATTTTTGGACGATCCCGAAGCCGACGAATATATCGTTGATTCAGACTTGGAGTAGAGGTAACGTCGATGTTACTCGGTATTTCAAGATTTTAATTGAGTATTTGCATGTATATATTTTTATATTTTATTTTGGCAATATATGTATGTCACGAATTCTGGAAAAAATTTTAAAGTTGAAATTTTGCATGTTTCGATATTTTTATCGCTTTTACGAGATTAACGATTAAATTGTTATATTAATTTGTAAAATCGTAATAATCGGCCTAAACATGTAATATATGTTTATATTCTGGAAAAATGTTGTTTTTGATGATTTTTAGTAATTTAGTATTTTTCTGATATTTTTGATATCGATTATTGAATTATTATCGTTTTCGAACAAAAACGATTAAAAACCGATTTTTAGTTCTAGTACTTAAACATTTTAATTTAATCTGATTTTTGACGTGGTGAAACTTTCTGGTGAAATAGAATTTTCTGATGTTTTTCATAATTTTTCGGAATTGTTAAGTGGATGAATTAATTAATCACTTTAAATCATCGTTTATCGTTAAAACTGTGTTTGTTGTTTAAATTCTCGATTTCTGGTCTTTAGTTTAAATCTGGAAAAAAATATGATTCTGATGATTTCATATTAAAATGTATTATTAAGATTTTTAGTGCCTTAATAAAATGTTAGGAACGATAGGTTTATTAATAAAATCGTTAATTGCGAAAACGGGTTTAAATGACGGTTTTGTTAAAATTTGTTGAATCTGGATTTTGGAAAAATCTGGAAAAAATTTATATTCTGTAAAATCAGGATTTTAAAAGTGTAATAATAATTTTTGGATATTAATACTTAAATCGTTTTGTAATTACTATTTTTACTAATCGTTATTGTCGAGATTGGACGATTAACGAGAAAACGTTTTAAAAACCGAGTTTTTAGAATTCTGGAAATTTTCTTTTCTGGACAGAATGTCCATAAATATAATTTAACTATTTTACGTAATTTTTGTACTATTTATTATAGTCTTTAATTAATAAATATTGATTTCGGACAAATTGTGATTTATCGTTAAATGCTTCGTATTAACTAAAAGGATTATTTTTCCAGCGATTTTGAAAGTATTAAATCTGAAACTTTAAGATTTAAATCATCCCTTAACATATTCTAAATATATTCAATGGTTTAATTAAATAAAAGACGTTAAAAGATTTAATTTGACATTTGTCGTAAAATCCTATTTATAATTTTATTGTCGAAGCTAATAATAATTAGGGAATTTTAGCTTTATAACTTTTGAAAACACCCTAATTAGTAATATTACAATGTTTAAGACATTTTTAATCATCTTATAACACTTATACGATATTTTAATAATTTCATAAAATCAAATGTTCTTACTTTAATAATTAATATCGTTAAGGCCGAAAGTATTAGTTTTATAATCTATATCGTTTACTAAAATGTGGTATTAGTATGAACTAATATTTTCACTACTTTGATATGATGCTATTTTTAGTAAAGTTTCTAAAAATAGAAGTTTCCTAAAATAGAAAGTTTCCTCTTTTAGAATATAAATGTTTACTTCTTTTATCCTCATATTGTTTATGATGAATACATCTTTTGAATATTGATAATGGTTTGTTTTGGAGTTATGGAATAAGGACAAGTGTGGGTTTAGAGTAATATAGTCTGGGATGTACGTTTTGCCATCAACTGTAAGGCTGGTGTGTCTTTATGGGGCGCATTGGTTGTTGAACTGAGCATGGTTTGTGTTCAGGAGAGTGTATATTTACCTTAAACTTAGATATCGCATCGTATAAGTCGCGTCGGGTTGAACTGGATATGGTTTGTATCCAGGAGGGGTGTGCATTACTTAAGCCAGGACCTCGCTGCACGCAGTCCTGTTATGGTTGAGTTGCCTAGTTAGAGACCAAAGTCTAATTTGTTTTGACTAAGTTCTCGAAACTAGTTTTTAGTATTATCCTAGTGAAAGTCTAGATTCTATATTAATCCTATCCATAACGCCATTTTGATTATTTTATTTATTATCGATATAAATTGGCGCAGGTTGGCAAATATCTTTGTGTGTCTTCGGAAACCCCTTTTGAATAATTTGTTCGACACTAAATCTTATTTTAATATGATGTTTTACTGTTTTCCATTTTTACTATTTTCCTATATTAGTAATTACTGTTTTAAAATCCTGTTATACGGCTGGGAGAACGTTGACGTTGCTCCCCACTGACTGTGGCTGTTATGTTTTAACATGGCAGGTATACGTGTTTATTTTCCGGTGGGTGTGGGCTAGCGAGCAGTCTTGGATCCTGCTGATCTTTAATAATCATGTTTTAAGGATTGTTTAACCTCTTTATGGATTGCTTTAAATTTTAGCCATTTTTATGTATGGCGCATGTTTGACTTTACCAATTTAATTTATTAAGACATAGTTCTGTGTGTTTTAATCCCGATTCTACAGTGTTCCCGCCACTGTATCGCGCTAGATTTTTAGGGGATTACAGTTGGTATCAGAGCATCACTGCTCCCAACGCTTACACCTGAAATTAGGGAAAATACCAGTAAATTATTTAAACAGTAAATAAAAATATTGTTAGATATGGGTAGAAACAAATAAGGACTTATTTGTTTAGCTTTCTTGTTCCTGAAACTCAATGGTTAGCATTGAATATTTGTTTCATATGTCCAAGAAGAAGACGATGAGTGGACAAGATGTTGACTTGATGCTGCTCCAGATCGAGACAAGGCTTGCTTAGAACTCTCAACGCCTGCTGACTCGAGTGGACAACTTGGTGCTCCAAGAAAGATGTCGATGGTAATTTTTAGCTCCGGTTCAGTTTACTTAAGCTACAGGCAAGATGATCAAGAGTAGATTCATGTTCCATGATGTCGCAGTAAATCCAGATGGAGCGACCCATGACTTGTGTGCTCGTTCCTCTACAAGAAGATGAAGTAATCCATTTTGGATTCCCTCGTGAACTCGGGAGGCCCGAAGATTCTCTTCTGGTTCAAGAACTTAGTAATATAGGATCATCGATTCTTTTCTTCCTTTCCCTATTTCTTCCAATTCTTCTCTTATATATTCTCATCTTCATTCTCTTGGTGAATCCTTGTTCTATTCTTCTATTCTACCATCTTTCTCTTGAGATTCTTTTGTTAGACCGGTTTCCGTCTCAGTGAACCCCGTGAAAGGATATAGATGTTTTAGGTTTAGTAAACCCTTGTTACCTATGGCTTGAGGGTTCTGAGTTATACCCTGTTATCTATCTTAGTAAGCTTTTGAGGATCGATTTGAATGATAAATTGTCAATTAATGGAATTAGGTTGGTACTTTACACACTGAACTTTGGGTTATAGGTTACTTGATTATTTGGAGGACTTAGAGTTGAATATATTTTGGGGTAGTAAGAGTATATTGTATTTGATGGATACCTAGTACCTAATTTAACCTGGAACCGAACCAAGTGTAGATAATAATAGTATTTTGGGATTCCTACCTAATGCTTATTTGATGGATGCGTCGTGAATATTCGGGATCATAGAGTGTTGGTTAAAGTGTTAACCTGAATGTTGTGGTACCATAAAAGGTTTTCATTAATACCGTTAGAAATTTTGGTTAACATAGATTACCCTTGTTTCTTAAGGATTAGATCGTTGATCGTTGTTTAAGGTTGTAAGCTATGAACTTTGGAGTTGAGTGATCTAAAATTGGATAAATTGTTGTTAACCTTGAAAAGGAGAAACATATTGCCATTAGAGGTTGGAGTTATCGCATTGTTTTGAGGAATACTTAATGCGAATCATCTTAATGGATTTATAGTTCAGAACCTTAGACCAACGAGATTGTGGCTTCGTTGAGTTATTAAATACTTTGTGGTTACACCATTACGATTAGAAATTTGATGGACTTCTCAGAAACATTAATCGAATGACGTGTTTGAAGATGTGAGTGTTTGCGCCATTACCTATAGGTTTGAGCGTGTTTGAGGATTTATTGTACTTCCCCAACTTCTGTACTTGTGGTATTATAAATATGTCGGTGATCATCTTTGAGGATTTCGTGTCCGAACTTTATTAATTGGTGGGTTTTAGTTAGTGTTCCTTACTCGAGAAATTTGAAGTATACCTCGAGTTCAGACCTTATGAACTTTGAATTACGAGCCTTAGTGATTACAAGTTTGGGTATGTGTTGATGACTGTTGGAATCTTAATTAATGGATTAGTCTAAATCGTTTGTGGATTCTTACCATACTAATTGAAAGATTATATAAGTATGTAAGGCTTAATTTTGGAGGCTATAGCAGTTGATGTTTTTGGAGGTTTTAGATTGAGTAGGACCACCCTGTACTGATATTGGACTTAGCGTTATTTGATGGGAATTAGGAACCCGTGTTTGTGGAAGTCGTGCTAGGAATCTCGAGATGATTAATTTCTTCCATAATCCTTGAGAGCTCTTTTTATTCTCAACTCCGTCTTTCTTTCTGCTCCTCTTGAATTCTGTTACGGTAACTCCTGCCAATCCCTTCAACCTTTGTCGATTTTGAAAGCTCTTATTTTTAATTTATTTATCCTTGTTCTATTTGCCCGTTAACTATTTTTCGAACTCCCTATTTTATAAAAAGTTTGACTACTTTAAAAAAAAGTTGGACTATCGTAAAATTTTAACATTTTGAGTTATAATTTCTAATTGTGAATTTGCCCGTTTTGTAAAAAGCTGGACTAATTTAAAAATTTTGATTTTCATGAAATTTTAACATTTTGAAGCATGATTTCAAATTTTTAAACTCCCCATTTTGTAAAAACTTTGAGCAATTTAACATTTTGGGTTATCGTGAAATTTAACATTTTTATTTTATAATTTAAGAACTATATACTTCACTTTGTTTTATCTTTGGTTGATATTTATATTTAGATCTATTTCAAAATGCCTTAATAATTTATTTTAAACTATTTCGAAATTATTTTAAATTTTTGATTTTCAAGCGATCAAAATTTTATGAAGACTTTTATGTTTCCAAGTACTTCAATTTGTATAGAATTGTTATGTAAAACGTTTTAACATTGTCGAAATTATTTTGTATGTTCAAGTTTGATAACATTTTTGAAAACTTTCATAATTACTTTGATAACATTTTCAAAATTTTAACGTTTTGAGAATTGATTTTCATTTTATTGTTGGTGAACTTTTGAATCTGTTATTGTAAATGTTTGACGGCTGGTGCGATTTTTACTAACTACAAAATTTGATTTCTCCAAACTAAATTTTGTTTCATCAAAAAAAAAAAAAATAATATCGAATTTCTTAATCAAAATATTTTACTTTTGTTTTCAAAATATTTTGGTTATCCTATTTCCTTCGAGTTTGTTTACAAATGTTATTTAACGTTATTATTTTATCAAATAACTTTACTTTACGATTTCATTAATCAAAAGATTCTAAACTTCGGGTTGGTTAGCCCAATTCTTCTTGGAATAGATATTTGTCTTCGATGCGAGCTAAGCATCCTCAACTCTTCGAGTAAGGTAAACCTCGATTTTCTATCTGCTTATTCTTAGTTTCGAGGACGAAACTTTCTTTTAGTGGGGAGGATTGTAACACCCGCTATTTTTCCTAAGCATTTTTATTCTATCCGTTAGGACTTCGTCTTAACTCTGTCACTTTTGGCCTCATATTTTATCATTTTACTAAGCTCTATTTTAATTTTTGAGTTTAATAATTTCTATTTTTAATTTTAGAGATTTAAAATTCTTTTAAATCCATTTATTTGGTTTCTTCGTAAACTAAGTAATTTTTCCGCGAGGAATTGTATTTCTCTCCGAATTGACATTTTTAAGCTTGGATTTAAGTTATTCCTTTTTCCTAAAAATGTTTGAATACGTTTATGGAATATTTTCTACTAAGACATATTTTAGTTACTAAAAACAAGACATTTATGATTTTATTACGAAGCTTCGCGAATAATTATTTTCTTACGCGAGGTTTACTCGAATTACTTTGAAATGTCTTTAACTATTTTACGATTATACTTTTTATCAACTTATAAATTATTTGAGACTGTTTTCTCACATTTTGGACCGACTAAGCTCTTGGTCACAAGTTTTATTACATTTTATTTAAACGTTTCATTTTATCACATTAAAACGTAATCATAAGATAAATCATTTTCATTCATTGTAGCATTTATGTCAAAAAAATTTCTACTCCCTCCCTTATCCATTTGGCCGGCCAACTATAGGTCCAGGTGCATTTTGGTTCCTCATTTTGAAGCCTTAATTTCATCCTTACCCTCTTTAAGTGTAGTAACATCCATCTCCTCCTTTACTACATTCATTTTTGCATTAACAAAAATATTCATCACTTCTCTCTTCTCTCTTTTGGCCGGGTACTTCTTACCCTCCTTGGGCTGATTTTTGCTCCATTTCAAGTCCCAATCGCATCATTTTTATCGTCATAATAATCCTCTTTCCGATTCCTTCGTTAAGGTATTAATCGACGTCATTTTCGATCAATTTTTACCTTGTTTTTTTATTAGTTTTCTCATGGTATTTTTCTGCCATGATTTACGTGTTTGGTAGGATTTTTGGACGATCCCGAAGCCGACGAATATATCGTTGATTCAGACTTGGAGTAGAGGTAACGTCGATGTTACTCGGTATTTCAAGATTTTAATTGAGTATTTGCATGTATATATTTTTATATTTTATTTTGGCAATATATGTATGTCACGAATTCTGGAAAAAATTTTAAAGTTGAAATTTTGCATGTTTCGATATTTTTATCGCTTTTACGAGATTAACGATTAAATTGTTATATTAATTTGTAAAATCGTAATAATCGGCCTAAACATGTAATATATGTTTATATTCTGGAAAAATGTTGTTTTTGATGATTTTTAGTAATTTAGTATTTTTCTGATATTTTTGATATCGATTATTGAATTATTATCGTTTTCGAACAAAAACGATTAAAAACCGATTTTTAGTTCTAGTACTTAAACATTTTAATTTAATCTGATTTTTGACGTGGTGAAACTTTCTGGTGAAATAGAATTTTCTGATGTTTTTCATAATTTTTCGGAATTGTTAAGTGGATGAATTAATTAATCACTTTAAATCATCGTTTATCGTTAAAACTGTGTTTGTTGTTTAAATTCTCGATTTCTGGTCTTTAGTTTAAATCTGGAAAAAAATATGATTCTGATGATTTCATATTAAAATGTATTATTAAGATTTTTAGTGCCTTAATAAAATGTTAGGAACGATAGGTTTATTAATAAAATCGTTAATTGCGAAAACGGGTTTAAATGACGGTTTTGTTAAAATTTGTTGAATCTGGATTTTGGAAAAATCTGGAAAAAATTTATATTCTGTAAAATCAGGATTTTAAAAGTGTAATAATAATTTTTGGATATTAATACTTAAATCGTTTTGTAATTACTATTTTTACTAATCGTTATTGTCGAGATTGGACGATTAACGAGAAAACGTTTTAAAAACCGAGTTTTTAGAATTCTGGAAATTTTCTTTTCTGGACAGAATGTCCATAAATATAATTTAACTATTTTACGTAATTTTTGTACTATTTATTATAGTCTTTAATTAATAAATATTGATTTCGGACAAATTGTGATTTATCGTTAAATGCTTCGTATTAACTAAAAGGATTATTTTTCCAGCGATTTTGAAAGTATTAAATCTGAAACTTTAAGATTTAAATCATCCCTTAACATATTCTAAATATATTCAATGGTTTAATTAAATAAAAGACGTTAAAAGATTTAATTTGACATTTGTCGTAAAATCCTATTTATAATTTTATTGTCGAAGCTAATAATAATTAGGGAATTTTAGCTTTATAACTTTTGAAAACACCCTAATTAGTAATATTACAATGTTTAAGATATTTTTAATCATCTTATAACACTTATACGATATTTTAATAATTTCATAAAATCAAATGTTCTTACTTTAATAATTAATATCGTTAAGGCCGAAAGTATTAGTTTTATAAATCTATATCGTTTACTAAAATGTGCTATTAGTATGAACTAATATTTTCACTACTTTGATATGATGCTATTTTTAGTAAAGTTTCTAAAAATAGAAGTTTCCTAAAATAGAAAGTTTCCTCTTTTAGAATATAAATGTTTACTTCTTTTATCCTCATATTGTTTATGATGAATACATCTTTTGAATATCGATAATGGTTTGTTTTGGAGTTATGGAATAAGGACAAGTGTGGGTTTAGAGTAATATAGTCTGGGATGTACGTTTTGCCATCAACTGTAAGGCTGGTGTGTCTTTATGGGGCGCATTGGTTGTTGAACTGAGCATGGTTTGTGTTCAGGAGAGTGTATATTTACCTTAAACTTAGATATCGCATCGTATAAGTCGCGTCGGGTTGAACTGGATATGGTTTGTATCCAGGAGGGGTGTGCATTACTTAAGCCAGGACCTCGCTGCACGCAGTCCTGTTATGGTTGAGTTGCCTAGTTAGAGACCAAAGTCTAATTTGTTTTGACTAAGTTCTCGAAACTAGTTTTTAGTATTATCCTAGTGAAAGTCTAGATTCTACATTAATCCTATCCATAACGCCATTTTGATTATTTTATTTATTATCGATATAAATTGGCGCAGGTTGGCAAATATCTTTGTGTGTCTTCGGAAACCCCTTTTGAATAATTTGTTCGACACTAAATCTTATTTTAATATGATGTTTTACTGTTTTCCATTTTTACTATTTTCCTATATTAGTAATTACTGTTTTAAAACCCTGTTATACGGCTGGGAGAACGTTGACGTTGCTCCCCACTGACTGTGGCTGTTATGTTTTAACATGGCAGGTATACGTGTTTATTTTCCGGTGGGTGTGGGCTAGCGAGCAGTCTTGGATCCTGCTGATCTTTAATAATCATGTTTTAAGGATTGTTTAACCTCTTTATGGATTGCTTTAAATTTTAGCCATTTTTATGTATGGCGCATGTTTGACTTTACCAATTTAATTTATTAAGACATAGTTCTGTGTGTTTTAATCCCGATTCTACAGTGTTTCCGCCACTGTATCGCGCTAGATTTTTAGGGGATTACACAAATACACTCAAAGTTAAAGTCAAAATGGAATCTGTATTTGCCTCAAATAAACCGGATGTCAATTCGTATTTTGAGCAACTTTCGATATGCGCGATTCCAGTCGCCTGCATCCAGGCCCCCCAAAACTGAGCCGCCACTACTGGGGCGCCCCAATACTAAGGCACGGGCCTCCGGGTGCCCAAATTCTAAGTTAGAACATTTCGCAAAACTCTATAAATACACCCATACGTGCGTCGTATCAAGGGTCGCCATTTTTATTTCCGAAACTCCACTTTCAGAAATCCGAGAGCTTTTACCTCTCCTCAACCATTTCAAAAGGTTACTCCCTTCATTCGACAAGGGTTCGGTAATCTCAAAAGACAAAATACACCTTAACTCCTCCTACATACATCGAACCGCTCCCCGTGTCTACGACGATACTCCATGAGCCCGTATTACGAAGCATTTGACATGTAGGTTGAGGGTGACTAAACCCCATTTATAATCCTTTAACTCGTTTACTTTTCGCATCTAACATTTTACTTTTCCGTTCCTAACATCTAACTAGTAACATTCGACTATAAAATACTCACCTTTTAACGTATCGAATACAAAGGGTGACGAGATAAGGAAACACGGACACAAGAGTACCGCAATCACGTCGACGGTCGCTTATCTCGCCATCCCGCGTAATTGGTTGTTAAGGGTGAGTCAACCCCCTAAAATGCTCTTTTAATTCCGTCATATTAATACCGCGTATACTACTATAAAACTATTTTTGAAAATTCGATTCGAGCAAACGTCCAATGACACTAAATCGAGCGTTGTGGGCCTTAAAAGCCAAACTACGGTGCCAAAATGCAAAGGGCCTGACGTTTGAGACGACAAATCGATCCCTCTAATCAAACGTATTCGATAATCAATTCCGCCTAAAGTCTGCATAACTCTCAAACAAGACGCACGGGAGGTGGCGCCTCACATTTGAGGCGCACCACCCCAAGCGCCTGAGAGTTAGGGTGCCTTATGGCGTGCGCCTGACCCATCGAATTATGAGGCGATCGCAGAAATCCTTTGTCGAGTGCTTTCGATGTCATTTTCAAATGTTGCTCTAAATGCCTAATGTCAATTCCGTAATCGAATGTCGCGCATGAAGAGTTATAGATAATTGAAGTAATACGAAACCCAATGACGTCGATCCAAGAATCGTACGGTCTACACGACCCGATAATGTTATCGTGAAAAGGAGGACCCCGATATTCGTATTAATTCGATACGTTCGATCTAAATCATAAACATAGACGATTAAGGACAAGTACCATATTATAGTCAAAATGAGATATTGTAGACTTTCAATATAGTCCACAACGATACAAATTTCGACTAGGGAATAACGCTCGTGACGTTAGTCGACGCGTGTTAATCCATCACGTGTCTCTTTTACAAATCCACAGTTCATATTCATTTTTACCTTATTACGACTTTGAGCGAACGTCTGTTGTGTGCCAAATTTGGACCATTTTTCCCCCATTTAGACCCGTTTTTCCTTTGTTTTGCGAGATTAGAGTGCGATTATCGCTGTATTTTGAGTAATTCTCGCATTAGGGTCTCTCTTTTGCATTTTACGTGTTTTTGGTAGTTTTTTGTCTATTTTGATAGGATTTTCGACCAAAAGCGTGTCCGAGCTTCTATGAGCATGAAAGAGAAGGATACCGTCCGAAAAGCAAAGCACACAACTTAAAATCTAAAGTCCAAACCCAAGAGGTGAAACCTTGAGCGAAAAGGAAAAATTATAGTCCATTGGGCATCTTCACCGGAGAGGTCGAACTTCAAATGAACATATCTAGAGTTCTAGACATGGATCGAAGCGATTCAAGTTGGAGGTGAAAGCTTATCTTCTTAGTTTTCCAACGACATATCACACACTCCAATCGGAGTTCAAACGAGAGACGTATGGCCCTCTGAAGTCACAGGGCAAAATTTCACCCGATGAGATTTGACCGGGCGAAATTTCGCCCGACGGTGTTCCTCCCCAGATTGCCATTTTGGACAAAAAGTTCATAGGGTGAAATTTCACCCTTTGAGATTATGACCAGGCAAAATTTCGCCCACCGGGTGATATTTTGCCCGATGGAGAAAAGCGCCAAAAACCGCAAAATGAGAAGAAAATCTCACCGGGTGAAATTTCACCCGGTGGGATTAATTCGTCAAGCCGAAGGGCGAAGTTTCACCCCATGAAGACTCATTGGGCAAAGTTGCATCTCAAAGGACAAAGTCTCACTAATGGGCAAGGATTAGATTTGGGCTTTAGGTTAAGAAGACCCATTAAGGCATTACTATATATATATATATATATATATATATATATATATATATATATATATATATATATATATATATATATATATATATATATCTACCCTAGTTTGTTGCCCAAGGCATCCACTATTACACCACTCCATCCACCATTAGTGTAGTTACACCATCCATTAGTAGAGTAATTTAGTAGTATTCTAGTAGTAATTCTCTACAACTCTAGTAGTTTCATAGTAATTTAGTAGTAGATCTACATAGTTTTTATCAAAAATTCTCTAGATTCCAAGTTTGTAGAAGATTATTACATCAAGATTTATTTGAAGATTGGTGGGTTTATTGAAGAATTAGTGACAAGTTCTTCATTCTCTTCATCAAAGATTCAATCTCTATTTATGCAATCTTCTTATTTCTTGTAGATCTTCATAGTTGGTATATTCCTCTTCCACTCTCTAATCTCTAGTTTAGATTTAATGTTATTTTCTCATTATTGTTTTGTTTAGATCATCTTTGTGTTGTTAATTTCTCTAGATTTTATTTATGTTGTTCTAGATTATTCTCTAGTTTATTTTGTTAGATCTTATCTCTTCCATAGTTTAGTGGGTAATTGTTAGATCGTAGTTCTTTTATTGTTTTGTTGTTAGTTTCTTTATATTTAGTCATCATGCATGTTATAGTTATTTTCTCCTTAGTTAATGTTTTGTTGTTTTCCACCATGATTAGTGAGTAGATCTTTGTTAGGGGTTAGGGAAGGATGGATTTGGGCAACATAGATTAAGGATTCTTGTGATTGAATGCACTTGGGTTGATTTGTCTATTTTGGAATTGTTGTATGCTTGTCGACTTTACTTGATCAATTTAGTTGACTCGTATTCACCCTCATCAATATGGGGAAAATCGGGGCTTGGGTAATTCCGACTTAGTGACCTAGCTTCTTCGTCACGAAAGCGAGTCTTAGTAAGGTCAGGTGTAGAGACCGAAAAGTGACCCATCCCTTATCAATTGTGTATTGTTTGCTTGATTCCTTGTTTTTGTGTCCCGTTTCCGATTCCCTGACTTCCCCTAACACTTTTCCTATATTGACCTTCATTTTAGCTATTAGACTGACCACCTTAGTTTAGTTCTAATCCTACTCAAACCCCCCTTAGATTCCAAACACTTATCTACTTAGACTTGACCGACTTTACGTAGACCGTCCCTTGGATCGATCCTGACCTACCACTACTACATTAGTTAGGTTTGTCGGAGTTTATAAATATTGTTTGATCGTGCGGGTCGCGACGCTCGTGCATCAAAATGGCGCCGTTACCGGGGACGACGATTAGTTGATTGAGTTTTTGTCTTTTGTGTTTGATTTTGCTTTTTTTATTCTCTCTACCCTAGTACCACTTGGTACTAGGAGACTCACCTTCTACTTGAGTCTTTTTCCAGGAACAGTTTATCACGTTTTGGTTCGATCCCGAGCCAGAGATGTTTTTCTAAAGCTATGAAATTACGGGGAAATAACTCAACAAAGGTGATTCCACATTCATACCTCACACCACCAAACATTCATCCTATCCTTCCACCTCCTCCAAATCCATTCATATCACAAACTATTACCACTCCCACCATTAATAATCCACCTACACCTTTCATTCCACAAAATTCTCCGTCAACATCACCTCTAATCACTCCATAAAAAAATTCTCCACCTTCTCCACCTCCCATTTCACCACCACCTCCAAGAAACTTCCAAGAACCCATCATGCCACCTCTTGATTCACATTCCCAACCCTTGGAAAGCACTTCCATGAACAATGAATAAAAGCTCGAATTAAAACTGCAAGAACTAACCAAGAGGTTTGATGGTATAACTCCTAATTCTAACTCAAGGGATGTGAACCAAGTTCAATCAAAGCCACCAAAATGACCTCCACTACCAAAAATCCCTTGTGAGTGTTGTGGAAACTATGGTCATAAGTCCAACAATTGTCGTCCTTATAAAGGAATGTCCTATCAAGAATGCAATGAAGTCCAAGTGTTTCAAAATATCAATCCAATCCATCAAAATGACCCTTTTCCAAACACACACAATCCTGAAACAAGGAACCATGTGCAACAATACAACTCTTATGCAAATCATGGTGTGCAAAATTCGGGACCAATGTATCAAGGGGCACAACAAGAAATGCCATCCAATTCACGCCATCAACAAAGTTCTTTCATTCAAGGGCCTCCTCCCTACTTACCTCTTCAAAAGGAAAATTTTAACAATCAAGGAGCCAATTATTTCCAAGGACAAGGTGAATTCCCTAATCAACACATGAATCAAGGAAACAATTATCAAAATCTTGAAGGTAATTTTCACAATCAAGGGAATAGCCACGGTTTTCAAGGTTATAATCAAGGTATTCAAAGCTTCAATCAAGGGGATTATATCCAAGGGTATCATCCCAACTCCAATCAAAGTTCCCAAGGATACAATCCCGAATATAACCAACTTCCACCTTTCCATGGCGATTACCAGCAAGGTCAATGGAATGGCCAATGCGAGCATCCTATACAATTCATGATGAAGGCGATAACATTCTTAGCTTCCGAGATTTTGGATATAAGAAAGAACTCAAAGCTAGGAAATCACAAGAAGCCACCAAGGCTCCTACCTTTCCGGTACATCCACCACAAGGACTACCCGGACAACCTCAAAATCCTAATTACCTGCAACATCAAGCATATGCCAATGCCGGCACATGGAATGAAGGAAAAGAACTAGTAGGCCCTCGCAAAAACTTGGGTCTAGAGCAAGTGGGAAAAACGAAGATAAAACATGTTGAAAATCAAAGTGCCCCTCATTCTAGCAAGTTGAGAACGGATCCACCAAGAACAACTCGCTATGAGGAAGATCCTTGTGTAACCAATGTAATCGAGCGCGGAATAAGGGACCCTTCAAAGTACATCAAGGGAGATAAGGGTTATGTGATAGAGGAAATTCAAAAAGAGAAAAGCATGCCACCTCCTAAGCCACATGTGCCACCTTCGCCATTTTTATCTCGAGCTACGATCAATAGGAAGGACATCAAGTCCACCCCATTCTCCGACTTGCTAAAGAAGGATAAGGTAACTCCCCCTCTCACCAAGATAGTTGACCGATGTGATGATGCAATTGTGGTTGCACTCACCGAAGAGTGTAATTCGGCCTTATCAAGCAAGATCCCCACCCAAATGGGTGATCCAGGGAGTTTCTCAATACCTTGCACAATAGGGAATGTTGAAATCGATTATGCTCTATGTGATCTTGGAGCGGCCGTGAGCACTATCCCTCTATCAGTCGTGAATGATCTCCATATCAACAACATGAAGCAAACACCGATCAAAATTCGACTAGCTGACGGTTCCATCAAGACCCCCGTTGGTATGATTAAAGACGTGCTAGTTCGAGTTAAAAATCTCTCGATCCATACCGACTTTGTGGTAATGGACGTGAAAGTAAACAAGCATGCCCCCATAATCCTAGGTAGGCCCTTTTTGGCCACCGGCGGAGCAATCATAAATGTTAAAAAGGGGAAGCTTTCATTTAATGTCAGTGAAGAGATCGCGCAATTCAAATTACCTATCACGTTTGAAAATCCAATAGTGAGTGATGTCTTCGAAAATGAAATGTTTGAATACCTTCTAGATGTCGAGTCCCTTGTGATAGAAAAGGAGAATGAAGCTAAGTCGAGTTATTTACTCGATAATGTTGAAACAAAGGTGAAGCTTAATGATTCGACCACCGTGCAACCGCCTACGAGTTCATCTTCCAACACTTTTCCAACTTCCCGTAGGGTAGCTATCAAAAAATCCAAAAAGAAGAAATCGAAAAGTGTGGTGAACATGGAACCAAGAGAGGGAAAGCTAATGACGCGCATTGAGGGTGTAAGCCCCGTTGATAAAGCAAAGGTCGAAGTTGGCAATCAAAAATTAATATGGGATGAAGTATCTCGCCTAGTACAAGAAGTTAAAACCACCCTCCAAAAATTATCAAGGATCATGTGTATTTCCGAGCCACGGGCAAGTTTTGATGGAGGTGAACTATGGATCGATCGCTATGATGGCGACCCGGGTTGAGTTTGTATCACGTTTGATGAGGTTTGGTGGTATCCTCAACAACCACCTTGTATATATGTATCATATTTCTTTGAGTTTGTTAGTTTTGTTAGCTTGAGAAGAATGGTTGAACTTGGATTTCACAATGGAGCAATTATTTGGATGAAGATCAAGCTTTTGGAGAAGTAATGGAGCTTAATTTGAAGACCACAAGCATGTTTGTGGGAGATATTGATTATGTAATGTGAGTCGAGTCGTTATTTGAGTCTCTAGGTGATTATTGAAGAGCCATGAAATGGCAAGGCGGAAAACGAAGAAACAAGACTGCCGGGCAAAACTTCGCCCGGTGAGACTTGACTGGGCAAAATTTCGCCCTACGGAAAAGTTGCCAGATTTGCCGGAATTGACGAAGACACCACCGGGCGAAATTTCGCCCGGTGAGATTTTCACCGGGTGAAATTTCACCCGGTGGAAAAAAGTTGGCAAAGTCGATTTTCATGACGAAATACCGTCAGGTGAAATTTCACCCGATGGTGCTTGACCGGGTGAAATTTCACCCGGCGACATGAGCTTGAACGGATCACCCTTACCCTATTTCCTCACTACAAAATCAATTCCGTCCTTCACAAATATCCCACATAACTTTCCCTCCAAAACATAAACACCAAATATTTACAATCTACTTTAAAAACTTTCATTTCCCTCCTCAACTACCTTTATTTATATCACCTTCACCTCACATTCATTTCACCTTATCACTCCTCATAAAATCAAACCACCATACCCCAACCACATTCATACCTCCTCTCCATCTTGGGTGATTATTTTGGGTGCTTGAAGAGGTGAAGCTAAAGTTTTTGGGAATATTCTTGCAAATTTATTATTATGGAGACAAGGGCAAAGTGAGCCGCTCGAAAGCAAGGTATGGCTTTGACTTCTACACCTTCTAAATCTTCTAAATCTTCTAAGTCTTCTAAGCCTACAAATTTACTTTGTCTCAATACTTCTTTAGCTCGAACCTTCTCTGAAAAGATCTTTCAGAGCACTAGGTGACCTTGTCCTACACAATGACCAATCAAGGAATAGTAGACGATATTAAAGAGTTATCAACGAGGACTGGAACTAGCGAGCTCCTTAGCCTCGCGACCTTCACCTATAAAGACCTTACTTGCGAGTTCCTAGGAACTTTTACCATTGACAATCCGACCACACCAAGAGCGGTCAAATTTAGACTATTCGGCAAACCCCATCGTTTGACTATTTCGGAGTTCGGCCTTGCGCTAGGCCTACCCTCATCGGGTACCGGAATTAGTGAACCCTCGAGCAATGTACAAGCCTATGTATCTAGGAGAGACTTTTGGAAGCGCTTAGCACGCTGTGAAGGGGGTTACGAGGCTAATTTATCCTTTGCCTCGGAAATCCGTAACCCCGCAATTCGCTATTTTTGCGAGATGCTTTCCCACTACTTGTTACCCTCGGCCGATAATATTTATACTCTTAATGTGTGTGTCTTGCAATTGATTTGTGACTCTTTGTTCGGTAACCTTAACCCTTTAGACCTACCACTTGTCGTGGCGTTGCATTTCCACCGTTTCATTGTCACCCAACGCCCCTCCTTAGATTGTGGAGGTCTTGTGACAGTAATTGCAAACAAATTGGGTTATTCGACCGACCACCTCACCCCACTAGACAATTCCATATGGCTTAACGAGGCCTATTTTCCGACTTGGATTTTTCATGTACATCATCAGCGCCTCGTCTACATAAGCCGTGGAAGAGCTTTAATAGTTCCGAACACACACCGAACCACTATCCTTGTTCACCACAATTGGAACCTACCCTTGGGTCCTGGTGAATTCCGACTGACCAAGACTGAGTCGGGAGGAAGGGGAGTTTGGGAGTATGCACACTACGAATTACCCATAGTCGTACGATCTATGACCTATGCGAGATTGAATCCGACTTTGCCCTCTCGCTTAGCAACGGTCTGGAGGAGTTTTCTCTTGAGCCATCCTCCGAGGGTATACCCTTTTTCTATGGGTCTCCTAGCGCTTCATTTGCGTCGGACGATCACTCAAACTAGACCCTCTCCCGGAGTCGGTGGTGTGTCTGTGTGTGTTGTGTATTTGTGTGAGGGTTGGGTCGGTGAGTCCTTAATCATCTATAATTGCATGTCCTTTGGTTGATTCCATTTTTATTCCTTTTATCCTATTGTCATTGTGATTGATTCATCTCTAATATAACTTTGCAAGTTGTCCCATTGTTCGATTGTTGCGGCCGAAGCGGCCTTGGTTTTGCTCCCGGTCTTTTGGCGATGTGATTACGCCATTGACCTTTTGAAAATCCAAATTCTTCTCATTTTCTCAAATTTTTCTTAATCTGGGCTAGGTGACGTGACTACACCTACGCCCATTTTTCATCCTTTCTTTTAATTTCTTTTCTTTTATTTTATTCTCATTTTCTTAGTCACTTGGCTAGGGTCTAGGTGATGTGATTGCACCTAGGCCCGCCACCCTTTTATCATTTTCTTTCCTTTTGTTTTCTTTCTTCAAAAATTTTCGAAAAATCCAAAAACATCAGAAAAATTATAAAAATCCAAAAAGATTTTTCTTATTTTTCTTTTTTCGTCTTTTTCGATCTTCCCCTACTCGTGCATTGAGGACAATGCACAGTTTTAGTGTGGGGGAGGGATCTACTATCTTTTATTTATCAAAAATCTTTTCAAAAACCATAAAAATTTGAAAAATTCCGAAAAATCAAAAACATTTTCTTTTTTTTTCCTTTTCTTTTTCCCTTTTTCTTTTCTCGTTTTCGTTATGTTTTCGTGTCCCTTGTATAGTCCTGTTCTCTACTCTTACAGGTAACCACCACCTTGATAGAACAATTTGAAGAGTTATGGAAGCAACTCGCTTGGTAACTTCCTTCCTTCTTTCTTCTTTACTTGTAGAGGAGTTAGGTTATTGCTATTGGGAGGCTCTCGAGGAGATGAGCATTTTGGGTGTTGTGGTTGATTTTTGTGCTTGAATGTCGATGGAGTACAAAGTGCATGACTTTACTTGTGTTTTCTTTTATTTGCCTTCTCTTTTTCGTGTGTTCCTTTTGCTTTTGTATAGCGCGTCTATGACTAAATGTTTTCGAAAACCCGATTACAAACTTATTACAAGAGTTTACATTCCATTGTGGATAACCCATTGTAGATTTTGTACCTTAATCTAGTAGAATGACTCTAAATCAATGAACTTGTTGATCCTTTAGCTTGAGTCCACCTTTTCTATTAGAGGTTTACTTCGGGGTTTGCATTTGACCACCTTGACCACCCATGGAGGAGTTAGGCCTTGGTTTCCGCATCCCATTTTCTAGGTGACCTTGCTCGAATGACCATTGCACCTTTAGTCCAAATTCTCCATTTTTTGTAGGCTATCCGGGGATGGGCCCGTTTCCGGGTACCTATTCATCCTTTCACCCAGACACCACACAATAAGTTTACAAAAAATAACCTTCAAGCTTGGTTTTGAACCACATCAAAAAGCCAAAAAAAGGGCAAACCAAAGCAAGAGAAAAGGGCACAAAAATATGAAAAACAAAGGAGAGAAAGGAGCTTCAAATAAAATCATATCATCAAAAACATCTCCTTCAAAGAAAAAAAGAAAGAAAAAGAAAGAAAAAAAGAAGAAAAAAAGAAAAAGAAAAAAAGCCCTTTGATCGACTCGTCGCCATGAAGTGCCAACTAGAGGACCGAGTCCCGAGGTAGGAAGATAGCGGTGATTAGTCGATCCACCCCAAAATTGTAAACACTCCACCTTTTTGTTTGGGCTAATTTAGGAAATTCGAGTTTGGAACGACCCTCTTGGCTTAGCCAAAGAGAGCGGGAATGCACCTACCTACAGTGTCGAACGAATCCATGGTTCACTTTTTCCACTCCGTTATATGCTCCGTCGTACCCCTTTAGAAGATTAGGAGGACCTAGGCTAAGTTATCAACATTTATATTGCTTAATTGTCATAGTATTAGGCTTTGGTCCTTGTTTACGTGGGTCATTTACCTTGGAGGTTTATTATTGTTTTAAGTACGTTTTCGGTGACTTTCCCCGCCGTCTCGATGAGGGATTCGGTGTTTTATTTTTGCTTTGGATGCGTCTATGCTTTCGTGTGATGTGCTTTTGTGTGTTTAGTCGCATCCACCATTTTGAGCAAGCCCCAACTTGCCTTGCATGGGAGTACTCTACCTCATGGGTATTTCGATGTGAGTTGAAGGGACGGAGCGGGCCCGTTAATTGCCCCGTATCGGCTTATCATAGTCCAGCTTAGTAGTAGTAGATGTAATTTCTTTTTGGGTCTTTGCTCGAGGACGAGCAACGGTTTAGTGGGGGGGAATTATTGTGTGCTAAATTTAGACCGTTTTTCCTCCCATTTAGACCCGTTTTTCCCCTTTTTTGCGAGATTAGAGTGCGATTATCGCCGTATTTTGAGTAATTCTCGCATTAGGGTCTCTCTTTTGCATTTTACGTGTTTTTGGTAGTTTTATGTCTATTTTTATAGGATTTTTGACCAAAAGCGTGTCCGAGCTTCTATGAGCATGAAAGAGAGGGATAACGTCCGAAAATCAAAGCACACAACTTAAAATCCAAAGTCCAAACCCAAGAGGTGAAACCTTGAGCGAAAAGGAAAAACTATAGTCCATTGGGCATCTTCACCGGAGAAGTCGAACTTAAAATGAACATATCTAGAGTTCTAGACCTTAGATCGAAGCGATTCTAGTTGGAGGTGAAATCTTATCTTCTTAGCTTTCCAACGACATATCACACGCCCCAATCGGAGTTCAAACGAGAGAGGTATGGCCCTCTGAAGTCACAGGGCAAAATTTCACCCGATGAGATTTGACCGGGCAAAATTTCGCCCGACGGTGTTCCTCCCCAGATTGCCATTTTGGACAAAAAGTTCATAGGGTGAATTTTCACCCTATGAGATTATGATCGGGCAAAATTTCGCCCATCGGGTGAAATTTCGCCCGATGGAGAAAAGCGCCAAAAACCGCAAAATGAGAAGAGAATCTCACCGGGTGAAATTTCACCCGGTGGGATTAATTCGTCAAGCCGCAGGGCGAAGTTTCACCACATGAAGACTCATTGGGCAAAGTTGCATCTCCAAGGACAAAGTCTCACTAATGGGCAAGGATTAGATTTGGGCTTTAGGTTAAGAAGACCCATTAAGGCATTAATATATATATATATATATATATATATCTATATATATATATCTATATATATATATATATATATATATATATATATTTATCTACACTAGTTTGTTGCCCAAGGCATCCACTATTACACCACTCCATCCACCATTAGTGTAGTTACACCATCCATTAGTAGAGTAATTTAGTAGTATTCTAGTAGTAATTCTCTACAACTCTAGTAGTTTCATAGTAATTTAGTAGTAGATCTACATAGTTTTTATCAACAATTCTCTAGATTCCAAGTTTGTAGAAGATTATTACATCAAGATTTATTTGAAGATTGGTGGGGTTTATTGAAGAATTAGTGACAAGTTCTTCATTCTCTTCATCAAAGATTCAATCTTTATTTATGCAATCTTCTTATTTCTTGTAGATCTTCATAGTTGGTTTATTTCTCTTCCACTCTCTAATCTCTAGTTTAGATTTAATGTTATTTTCTCATTATTGTCTTGTTTAGATCATCTTAGTGTTGTTAGTTTCTCTAGATTTTATTTATGTTGTTCTAGATTATTCTCTAGTTTATTTTGTTAGATCTTATCTCTTCCATAGTTTAGTGGGTAATTGTTAGATCATAGTTCTTTTATTGTTTTGTTGTTAGTTTCTTTATATTTAGGCATTATGCATGTTGTAGTTATTTTCTCCTTAGTTAATGTTTTGTTGTTTTCCACCATGATTAGTGAGTAGATCTTTGTTAGGGGTTAGGGGAGGATGGATTTGGGCAACATAGATTAAGGATTCTTGTGATTGAATTCACTTGGGTTGATTTGTCTATTTTGGAATTGTTGTATGCTTGTGGACTTTACTTGATCAATTTAGTTGACTCGTATTCACCCTCGTCAATATGGGAAAACTCGGGGCTTGGGTAATTCCGACTTAGTGACCTAGCTTCTTCGTCGCGAAAGCGAGTCTTAGTAAGGTCGGGTGTAGAGACGACCGAAAGATGACCCATCCCTTATCAATTGTGTATTGTTTGCTTGATTCCTTGTTTTTCTGTCCCGTTTCCGATTCCCCGACTTCCCCTAACACTTTTCCTATATTGACCTTCTTTTTAGCTATTAGACCGACCACCTTAGTTTAGTTCTAATCCTACTCAAACCCCCCTTAGATTCCAAACACTTATCGACTTAGACTTGACCGATTTTACGTAGACCGTCTCTTGGATCGATCCCGACCTACCACTACTACATTAGTTAGGTTTGTCAGAGTTTATAAATATTGTTTGATCGTGCGGGTCGCGACGCTCGCACATCAACGTCTCACTAAATAAGTCTTATACCAATGACTTCCTAGTCAGACTCGATGTACGATGGATCGAGATGGTCAGATTTTGCTAGGATAAGTCGGGACGAGACATTGCGGCCTCGGGATCAAGCTAGCATCACGCTTTGGTCCCGAACCGTGCCTGTCTGGCGCCCAAAGGCAGGCACCTGAATACCAGGCCGCCTCACCTCAGACGCCTGATTCTTAGGCCGCACCAATTCATGCGTCTGAGCCTCTATCCTCTGATCAATACGCGGCATAATGAGTAGCTGGTCAGAGTCTGTCCAATCATTTGGTTTATGATTTCAGTTCGCGTTTCTATTTACGGGTCCGTTTATAGTTTACGTTACCGTTACTAACTCAATAATTTTTAATGCTTGTCGTACTATGAATTCTGGGTTCGTTGTATTCCGCCCGTCTAACTTGTAAACTCTCTGAAGTAACTATATCACTGATTCTGTAATGTTTTTACACTATTAATATGTAAATGCAGAAGGTGACGATGAGGATGAAAGAGAAGATGAAGAAGATAAGGATGAAAGAAAAGAAATTGTTGATTCTCGGATGCTCAAGAAGATTCCTAGAATCGAGAAAGATTCTGAGTTGAAAGAAAATAAAGGCTCTTGATGTAAGGGTTTTTCTTTAATTTAATTTTGTACCATTCTTACCACAATTTAATCTAACATCTAATTATTTTTGTTCCTTGTGTTTTTTTGCTTAAGATACACATTCGTTGCTTCTGATGATCAAAGGGACCGTGACATTGTTTATAAGAAGATTGCTCGATGATTGGAAGAATTCATATAAGAAGATAAAAAAGAGACACTTTTGAAGCCTATGTTCCGTACTTATACGGAAGTGGTGTTGCAAGGGGCTAAAGCGTTGAGGAGAAGGGCAAACAACCTTCCATCCTTTAAAAAATTAAAAGTCAGTAAAGAGTCTGACCCAACTGTCATTGTTGCTAATGTTCTAAAGAAATTAGAGTAGATGGATGATGAAGAAAAGGAGGCTGATAATGAAGAAGCAAGTGCCCAAGGTAATAGAGTAACCATTTCACAGTGTTACTGTTACTGTATTCGTGTTACAGGAACTGTATCACGGTATGTAACTGTGGTGCAGTTGATCGCCACCCAATCGGATCTGTCGTTAACGAAGGACGGGGGATCAAAAACAATATTTATAGACTCGAGATGACACACAAAAACAAACAAGTAATCGTGGTAAGTCGAGGTCGGTCCACATGGAACGGTGTGATAATAACGGGTTTAAAGTGTCGTGTTTGATGTCTAGAGGGGGTTTTCTAAGGGTCGAGTCTATACTAGAGGAATCACTACGATGATAGCTAGAGGTGGTCAATCTAGGGAAAAGGTGTTAGGGAGAAGTCGGGATTCGGTACTTGGAGTCTAAGAAGGTCGGGATCGAGTTTTTGTCGCAATATTGATAAACTCACCTAAAAACCCGCTTTCGCGGTGAATGAGGGTAAGTCCCTAGTCATGGTAATTTCTACCCCGAGTTTCCCAATATTGATAGAAATTAGTCAAGGTCGGTCTAGTTGGCCGACCTAAAACAACAATGACATAACACCATAAATAAGATAAACCAACATGCAAGCAACCCACCATTACCCCTAAATTCAAATAGTCCAAGTCCTCATCCCTAAACTCCTCAACAAGAAATCTACTCACTAATCATTATGGAAAGCAACAAAACATTGACTAAGGGGAAAATCTCTACAACATGCATATTAAATAGATCTAATGAAACTATCAACACTAATATGATCTAGACAAGATAATGATGAGAAAATAACATTAAAACTAGACTAGAGATTAGAGAGTGGAAGAGAAGTATACCAACTATGGAGATCTACAAGAAATAAGAAGATATCATGAATAAAGATTGAATCTTTGATGAATAAAATGGAGAACTTGTCACTAATCCTCCAATAAACCCAACAAATCTTCAAATAAAACTTGAATAATCTTCTACAAACTTGTAATCTAGAGAATTGTTGATGTAAACTATGTAGATCTACTTCTAATTACTATGTATACTACTAGAATTATGGAGGATTTTATACTAGAATACTACTACTAAGATGGTGTAATAGGATGGTGGAGTGGTGTAATGTCTTCCCTCTTTAGCATAATGGAGAGGTAATAGGCAACTAAGTAGGGTAGACATATATATAGTAATCTCTTAATGAGTATTTAACCTAAAGCCCAAATCCAACTTTATGCTCCATTAGTGAGACAATCTCCCTTAGCATCTTGATAGGGTGAAACTTCGCCCTGCGGACTTGACGATAATTCCCACCGGGTGAAATTTCACCCGGTCAGATTTTCTTCCATTTTTGCGTTTTCCGGCTCTTCTCTCCATCGGGCGAAATTTCACCCGGTGAGCGAAATTTTGCCCGGTCAGATTCGCCCGGTGGGGAGGTCTCGGAAAATCTTCGGTAGGCGCTTTCACCGTCGGGTGAAATTTCGCCCGGTGGTGTTTCTCTGGGTGAAATTTCACCTAGTCATTTTTCTTGGCCTCTTTCTTGTCTCATTCTTCGTTGATTGATTGGATGACTTTAAACTTTAAGTTGTGTGCTTCACTCTTTGGACGGTATTCCCTTCTCTTGAGCTCGTGGAAGCTCGATCGTGATTTCGGTGCAAAATCCTATCAAAATGATATAAAAACTACCAAAAACATGCAAAACGCACAAGAGGGACGCTAATGCGAGATTTACTCAAAATATGGCGATAATCGCACTCAAGACTCGCAAAACGAGGGAAAAACGGGTCTCAATGAGGGGAAAAACGGTCTAAATTTAGCACACAACAGCAGTAACTGTAACAGTTGATCACACAAACTTTGATCATTCAACTACTGGTGACACAGACGAAGAGAATGGTAGGGATGAAAAATAGAAGGGTAAGGATTAAAAAGAGAAGGCTGGTGAAGAAGAGGTGGATGATGAAGAAGAGGAGGCTGATGATGGAAGCAAGTGCCGAAGGTAATAGAGTAAACATATCACAGAGCAACTATTACTATATTCGTGTTACAAGAACTGCATCACGGTATGTAACTGTGGTACAGTTAATCACACAAACTTTGATCATTCAACTACTGGTGACACAGACGAAGAGTAGAAGGGTAGGGATGAACAAAAAGAAGCCTGGTGAAGAAGAGGTGGATGATGAAGGAGAGGAGGCTGATGATGAAGAAGCAAGTGCCCAAGGTAATAGAGTAACCATATCACAGTGTTACTCTTATTGTATTCGTGCTACAAGAAATGTATTACGGTATGTAACTGTGGTACAGTTACTATAACAGTTAATCACACAAACTTTGATCATTCAACTACTAGTGATACAGACAAAGAGAAGGGTAGGGATGAGATAGGGGAGGCTGATGAAGGAGAGGTGGCTAACGATGAAGAAGCAAGTGCCCAAGGTAATAAAATATTACAGTGTTACTATTACTGTATTCGTGTTACATGAACTGTATCATGTGGACGCCCGTTCGCACCGCCCGACGCCCAGTGTGGGACCTCCGGTTTGTCGCAGCGGCGATCCACGCGGCCCCCCTCCCGTCAGGGGCCCGGTCTGATCTCGCGTACGGGGCGATGTGTCGGACCTCGATTTTGTTGACGATTCAGATAGTACTAGACGGAGGTGGACATCCGTGTTTCCATTAGAATCGATCAAGACGTGGTTGTAAGTTTTTAAAGGCCGATATTTTTGGTAAGCCGACCTTTTTAGTGAAGCGAATTCGTAGCCAATTTGTGGAGTCGCCACCGAGTCAATTATGGGGACTTGGAAACCGTTCAAGTCAACTTTGATCCTTAGCCGGCTCAAAGTTGAGTGGCACGGGACCTAAAGATAAAGACATGTATCCTTAAGCACTCCATGCTTGGAATGACTCTCATTGCCATTGGTTTCGGACATCGGAAACCATCGATTCTGAGTAAGGGGTGAGGGTACGTATTAGGAAGCCAACGTCCGATAGACATCAACACCCAATCCTGTCCGCACATAGCGGCCTCTACTAATCTATCGGTGGGCTGATAACTTTGTTCCTTAATTGTGGCGGAAGTACGATAACATCCGTTATTTTAACCCTATGTCTTTGCTACATCGGTTGTTTAAGGACAAGTAAGCTTTCTGATCGAAGTAGTTGTATTTACATTCTTTGCATGCGATTTCACGTGACAAACATGCCATGAAAAGATGCACATAGGAGAGTAGAGAGTACTAAGTATTATACGTATTAGCAAATCAAGTTTAAGGCGATAATACAGATATTAGTCATTCTCATGGTATACCTTACCTGGTATTCTGCATAAGGTGCGTTGGTTCGGTATTAATTTGATGCATCGAACCTCGTGTGGTGAGCACCGGGATTAATATGGAACCCGACCAGTGCTTTGTTCAGTTTTAGCTTGTTTACGTTTTGAATTCCGTGTTAGGTGATTTTGCGTGCGATTATAAGGTTATAAAAGTGGTAAATCATACGAAAGCTGTAAATGCGAGATGTAAGTAAATCACGTAGTGAGAAGCTGAACCCTCGGAATGTACACTGTAACACCCGTGATTTTTATAAATTAAATTAAATTAAAATTTTGTTCGTATTTTTATTTTTGCGATTTAACTCGTAATTCTTAAAAATTTTATAAAACGAATTTATCGTTTAATCGTTTCAAACTCCTAAAATTCTAATTGCCTCGGAAACCTTTATATTAAAACATATTTTATTCTAGTCCGATTTATTTTATACATTTGATTTAGTTCATATCGAAAGTCTATTTCGACGATTTAAGTTCTAAATTATTTTATTTATTTATTTATTTGGGTTAAGCTCGAATTTTCTATTTTTTTGGCTCGAAACTCATTTATTTTAAGTTTCGTCAAAATATTTATTTCTTTTCCTCGAGAAATCAATTTAATTCATTTTATCGAAAATTTATTATTTATCGGGAAATACTATTTGATCGTTTAATTATTTATTTCTCTAAGCTTCGTTTTTGTCTCGAGTAACTCATCTTATTTTGTGGCCAGATTATTTAATAATTTTGTTAACTCTTTTAATACGTTTCGTGGGTCAGTCAACTTATCGTTCCGCGATTCGTTTAATTGGTATTTTCTACTCACTTTAATTGAGTTGGTATCAGAGCATCACTGCTCCCAACGCTTACACCTGAAATTAGGAAAAATACCAGTAAATTATTTAAACAGTAAATAAAAATATTAGTGAGAGATGGGTAGAAATCAAAGTAAGGACTTACTGTTAGGGTTATTTGTTCTTGTAACTCAATGACTAGCATTGAATATTTGTTTCTTTTGTCTGGAAGAAGATGAATGAACAAGATGCTGATATGATGCTGCTCCAGATCGGGACAAGACCTGCTTAGAACTCTCAATGCCTGCTAACTCGAGTGGACAACTTGGTGCTCCAAGAAAGATACAATGGTGACCTTTCAGCTCAGATTTAGTTTGCTCCAGCTGCAGGCCAGACGATCAAGAGTAGATTCCTGTTCCATGATGTTGCAGTAGATCCAGATCGAGCGACCCAAGACTTCTGTGCTCGTTCCTCTGCAAGAAGATGAAGTAATCCTTTTAGTTCCCTCGTGAACCTTAGAGGTCCGAACTTTTCCTTCTCGTTTTAGTTCTTCATCATCTAGAATCGTTGATTCTTTTCTTCCTGCTTCTGCCTTTTTCAATTCTTCTCTTTTATATTCTCATTTTCAATCGCTTGATGAATTCTCGTTCTATTCTTCTATTCTACCATTTTTCTCTTGAGATTCTTTGGTTAAACCGGATTCTGTCCTACTAAACCCCGTGTTATAGATATTTGAGGTTTAGTAAACCCTTGTTACCTGGTTTGAGGATTGTGAGTCTACCCCATCTTCTAAGCAAGTAAGAAAATCTTTAGGATTGAATTGAATGATAAATTGTTGATGGATGGAATTAGGTAATACTTTAGTCACTGAACCTTGGGTTATAGGTTACTTTGATTATTTCGGAGTACAAAGAGTTGAATATATTTTGGAGTAGTAAGAGTATGTCGTAATTGATGGATGTATCGTGAATATTTGGGATCATAGAGCACGGTTTAATGTGTTAACCTGAGTGTTGAGGTACCATCGAAGGTTTTTAATAATGTCGTTAGAGATTTTGGTGGACATAGATCTCCCGTGTTTCTTAAGGATTAGATCGTTGATCGTGTTTAAGGTTGTAACCTATGAACTTTGGAGTTAAGTGCTCTAACTTGGATAAATTGTTGTTAACCTTGAAGAAGAAAATATATTGCACAATTAAAAGTTGGATTTATCGCGTTGTTTTGAGGAATACTTAATGCGAATCATCTTGATGGATTTATAGATCAGAACCCTTAGACCAACGAGATTGTGGCTCCGTTGAGTTAATAAATATTTTGGTAGATTTGCTGTTACGATATGAAATTTGATGGACTTCTCAGAAATATTAGTCGAATGACGTGTTTGAAGATCTGAGTGTTTGCGCCATTACCTATAGGTTTGAGCGTGTTTGAGGATTCGTTGTACTTTTCCAAGTTTTGTACTTGTGGCATATTAAAATACGTTGATGAACATTTTTGGGGATTTCGTACCCGAGCCTTGTTAAATTGGTGGGCCTTGTCTAGTGTTCCTTACTCGAGAAATTTGGAGTATAATTCGAGTTCAAACCTTATGAGCTTTGGATTTAGGAACCTTATCGATTGCGAGTTTGGGTGTGTTATGATGACCGTTAGAATTTTAATGGATGAGATTAGATTGTAAAACCATTTTGGATTAGTATCGTGTCGTTTAATCGATTGGATAATCACGTAAGACGTTTTTGGAGATATTGATTAAGTAGTACCACTTAGTGCCTAATTTTGGACTTAACGTTATTCGATGGAATTTAGGAACCCGTGTTGTGAGAGTCGTACCGGGAATCTCAAGATGGTTAACTTCTTCTGTAATTCCTTGAGAGCTCCGATTGACTCTCATTTTTGTCCTTCCTTTGGCTTTTCATTAATTCTGTTACCTCTTTTGTTGCCAATCCTTTCGACTCCTTATCGGGTTTGAAAAAAAATTTGTTTCGATTTGTCGTTGACTTTGACTCTACTTATCCATTTATTAGTTTTCCCAAACTTGTGTTATGAAAAGTTTGACTAATCTACAAATTTTGTTTTCATGAAATTTTAACATTTTGAGTTATAAATTTCAAAACTTTGTATTTCATTTTTGTTTTATTTTGGTCATGTTTGAAAAGGGTCTTAATAATTTATTTTAAAGTATTTCGAAATTATTTAAAATTTTAATTTTGATTTTCGCATTATCGAGATTTTATGAAATCTTTCATGATTGCAAATATTTTGGATATTTATAAGATTATTAGGTAAAACGATTTAATATTTTCGAAAAAACTTTGTACGTCTAAATTTTTGTTTTGTTGCCGTTAGACTTTAAATCTGTTATTGAAAATGTTTGTCGACTGATTCAATTCTTATTTACTAACTACAAAACTTAATTTCTCAAATTTTTGTTTGGTCTTAAAAAAAATATTGTCGAAATTCTTAATCAAAATTTTTTACTGTTGCTTTGAAAATATTTGGGTACTCTCCCCCTCGAGTTCATTTACAAATATTATTCTTTGTCATTATTTTATCAAATAATTTTTAACTTGCGATTTTATAAATTTAAACGATTTTAAACTTTGGGAATTGAGCCCAGCTCTTCTTGAAATAAATTTTATTTTCGATTTCGATTTCATATCACGTTTGAAGTTGTAATTTTTTTTTTAAAACCGAGAATGTGATGCGAATTAAGCATTCTCATTTTGTTCAAGTGATATAACCTTGTTTTCCATTTATTGTTATGTTTTGTTAGTTTCGAGGACGAAACTTCTTTTTAGTGGGGAAGATTGTAACACCCGTGATTTTTATAAATTAAATTAAATTAAAATTTTGTTCGTATTTTTATTTTTGAGATTTAACTCGTAATTCTTAAAAATATTATAAAACGAATTTATCGTTTAATCATTTCAAACTCCTAAAATTCTAATTGCCTCGGAAACCCTTATATTAAAAAATATTTTATTCTAGTCCGATTTATTTTATACATTTAATTTAATTCTTATCGAAAGTCTATTTCAACGATTTAACTTCTAAATTAGTTTATTTATTTATTTATTTGGGTTAAGCTCGAATTTTCTATTTTTTTTTGCTCGAAGCTCATTTATTTTAAGTGTCGTCAAAATATTTATTTCTTTTACTCGAGAAATCAATTTAATTCATTTAATCGAAAATTTATTATTTATCGGGAAATACTATTTGATCGTTTAATTATTTATTTCTCTAAGCTTCGTTTTTGTCTCGAGTAACTCATCTTATTTTGTGGCTCGATTATTTAATAATTTTGTTAACTCTTTTAATACGTTTCGTGGGTCAGTCAACTTATCGTTCCGCGATTCGTTTAATCGGTATTTTCTACTCACTTTAATTGAGTTGGATCATTTCCCTATACACGTACCCCCACTTTATTTATTTTTTTCAGCTATTCTTTCCCCCTTCCCACCTATTAAATTAAGTTCATCCCGTTTTGCCTTTTTCTTGTGCACCGCTTCACCATCTGCTCTCCTTTAAACTCCCTCTTAAGTCAGTTCGCATCCTCTTCTTCATATCTCCGCCTCCCTCCTTCTTCCTTTTACTTTCTTTCTCCGTTTGCCACCATTTTTTCCTGCTGCTGTGTTCATTCGTTCTGCTGTTGCTGTCCCTTTCTTCTTCTTCTTTTCTTCTGCTTTTGGTTGCTGCGGTCTGCTGTTGCCTTGATGTCGTCAACTCTGTTTCGAGTCCGTTTCGGGTCGGTTTCATGTTACTTTTACTGTTGCTCTTGCGTTGTGTTGTTGCTATTTTCTGTCTGCTCGTTGCTGTCTGCCGTTTCTGCGTTTGTCTGCTGCTGCGTTCGTCTGCTGATACTGCTGTTGCTGCTGTTGCTCGATCCGTCGTAGGTAACGACACTTAATTCTTTTCTCTTGCTCTGATCTCATTTCCTCCTCTTCTTCGCTGCTGCTAGTGTTACGCCTTCCTGTTGTTCTTTCGTTTTTGCTGTTTCCACTGCTGCTGTTTCTATTACGTTATTAGCATTTCACGCCGCTGCTATTGTTGTTCTATTGTGCGGTTGTTGTGCTCCGTCCGCTGTTGTTTTCTGTTCTGCTGTTATTGTGGCTATTGTTATCGATTTTGATTGTCGCTGCTGCTTGATGCCCCACCAATGTTCATTCGTCGTTGCTGCTGCTGATATATTGCTGTTCGCACTGTTGCTGCTGTTTCTTTTGTCCTTATTCCTTTGTTTCCTGTCACTCTTTTCTCTACTTCCTATTATGTTTCGTTGCTCCTGCGTTCTCGTTGTTGCTGTCGATTGTTCTATTTTGGCTGCTGCTGTTTCGTTGATTACTACTTTTATCATCTCGCGTGTTATGTTCGGTTCGTTCCATTTCTTTTTTTGCCCTCGATTTGCGTGTTTTGATTTCTGGCCGACCTGTGAGTCCAACTCCCCCTCACTGCCCTATTTTTCTCATCCTATTTGTCGTTCCATCCTGCTAGTTTCATTGCTGCTGATGGTTGCTATGGTTGCCTGACTTGTCGATGCTCACCGCCGGCTACTAATCCTCTCGATGCTGTTCTAGTTCAATGCAATTTCTTTTGCTATCTCCCGACTGTCGTGAAGATCGGGCGAGGACGAGTATGCGACCGTTTCGATGTCGTCTCAAGGTAACTTTAGGACGTTACACGACTTTATATCATATGTTTGAGTAGTAGTATGTAGTAAATATTTTAACTTCGGTTTTCTAATTTTAGCTATTTATTATCTGCTAATTATATTAATTTTAAATCGTATGCCCTTATATAGTTTTTACAAATTTTCGATATCGTTTTACAAATCGTTACTAATTTAATTATTTACGATCGTTATAATATTTTGTTGGTTATCGTGACATTAGTAACTAAATAATGTCGATTTCATATTTTCGTCGTATGTCGTTAATTTATAATTTTCACTCAAAATCGTATTTTTATATTATATAATTGAGATTTGTAAACTCATTTAATAAATTAAATTCATTTTACGACTTATATTAATAAATGAGAAAATAGTCGGTTTTGTTTTAAATACATTTTTAGTCGAGACTATTTTCCCTAATAATTTCTCATTTATCTACGATTGATTATTTTTAGTAAAATCAGTATTATTTATTGACAAAATCTATTCGCTAAAAATAATTTGGAAGCTTTATAAAATCTCGTTTAATTTATAAAACTTGTCGACTCAATTAAATTTGATAGCGTTTTTCCTAAAACATCTATTTTCTAAAATTTATAGTTCTAACTCGATTTCCTAATTATTTATAAAATACTGTATATTGACTTATTATATTTTATTTATATTTTGAGTAACGAATTTAGAAATATAATAAAGTTACGATAACGACGATAGTAATAAAATGCTAATTCCGTTAGAAATGCTATTTTTTTATACATTTCAGTTATTTTAATAACTTACGTATTTTCTATAACAATATTTCTATTTTAAGTAAGTTTCTAAAATTAGTAAGTTTCCATTTATAGAAAGTTCCCTTTTTATATAAATGTTTGTTCCTTTCATCTCCATATTATTTATAATGATTATATCTCTTGAATATCGATAATGACTTGTTTTGGAGTTATGAAATAAGGACAAGTGTGAGGTTAGACTAATATATTCTAGGGTTTACGGTTTTGCCATCAACTATAAGGCTAGTGTATCAGGAATCGGTACATTGGTTGTTGAACCGGGTGACAGGTATCCCGAGAGTTGTGAACATTTTTACCTTAAGCTTAGGCCTCGCAGTAAGTCGCCGTCATAAGTTGAACTGGGTGACAGGTAATCCCAGGAGAGGTGTGCATTATCTTAAACTAGGGCCACGCATTTATAAGTCGTCGTCCTATTATGGTTGAGTATCCTAGTTAGAGACCGAGGTTTGATTTGTTTAAACTAAGTTCTCGAAGCTAGTTTTAGTATTCTCCTACTGAAAGTCTAGCCGTCTACATTAATCCTATCCATAACGTCTTTTTGAATATTTTTATTATTATCAATACATTTTGATTTGCAGGTTGGCAAATATTTGAAGTTTTCTTCGAAAAACTTGTTCTGATTTTATTATTCCAATATTTTCAGTTTCAACGAAAGCTTATTTTTTTTATATCATTTTAATGTTTTCCCTTTTAATTATTTTGATATAGTAATACTATTATTTTTCCATATGGTATAATATGGCTGGGAGAACGTCCGAGTTACTCTCCACTGACGTGGCTGTTATGTTTATAACATGACAGGTATTTGCTGCTGGGTTTTGGGTGTGAGCTAGCGAGTAGCATGGATCCTACTCTTTCTTCATTATGTAATTTATGGTTTTGTATTAACATGTTTGGAGATTTTTCTTTTAGCCCTTTTTGTAAAAAGAGGGATTTGTATTGACTTACCATTTCTTTTAATAAGATATAGTTTGTCAGTGTGTTTTAATCCCACTCTACAGTGTTTCCGCCACTGTATTGCGTTAGAATTTCTAGGGGATTACATACACTAAATGAGACACGATGCGTAGAAGGTTTAGAAAGGATCTCGGGATGTTACGTGCTTATGGTTGAAGTTGAGGATGTTACGTGTGTTTATAACGTGCCATGGACCTAGTGTCCATATTAGTCAGACTTGACATTATCGAAGTTCATAATAAAAGACAGTATGTAAAGTTTTGTTTAGAAGATAACCTAGTGACGATACGTCTTCAAGGCGAATCCTCCTAGCTTGTCCTGCGGCGAATCCGGCAGAGCTTCGCAACTGTAATGGGAGGCGGCTAGTCGAGCGTAGGTGCCCCTCTATGTTCTAATCGAGTGGGGTGCTCGAGGAACGATGAGGAGTAGCATTTATTCGTGTATCGGGACAACAATCGAGTGAATCATACTTAGTGTCGGAGTGCGACCTAAGTTAGAGAGAAAGAGGGGGAGAGCGAATTGTGAGAGAAAGAGTTCATGAATTCGTATTGTGTGTCCAAATGAATGAAATGAGGGGGGTATTTATAGTTGTTCGCGCAGTTCAAATCGACCTTTAGGACGCTTGACCCCTTACGCACCAGAACTCAGTCGCTTGGTGTCGTGCGCATCAAGACTGGGATGCCTGGTGTGAGGCACCTGGAATTTTGAAGATCCGATTTTAAAACTTTCCAAAACGGAGAAGATGCGTATATTAGGTTGTCTTGGGAATTAATAATTCCAGCTAACCCTAGCGCGTCGAGCGCTGGATGGGCCTCAGGCGCGTGTCTCGAGGTTTGCTCGGGCCGACGTATTGACTCGGGTTTCACTTCGCATATTTCGGGACCGATTCGGGGCCTCGATGTCAGAATTGACTCTAGTTAGTGTCGACGCGACTAAAACCATTTTGACGTTAATTTAATTTTTCCGAGTAATTATTTGATCCGTTCTATAGAAAAACTATCTAAATCATCGCAATCTCGCGTCGCGTTGCTGTCCGATCGTCATCGGGTGTTTGTTGGGCACCCCTGCAGCCACCAGGTCATAATCTGGGTGTCTACAGAAGCCCTCACATTGACTGAGGCTTGGACAAGGCAAAAGTCAAAGTATAGCGACCCAGGTCAATCGAGGATTACGACCTGGTGGCTGTCCACTCGGGTCGTTTTAAGTCCGTTAGACTACGTACTTGAGGCTCGTAAGCCAAGGCTGAAAAATCGTACCTGACGTCCTCGCCTGCAGTTGCTTGTCGGAGTTTGGGTCCAAGTTTGCTAGCTTGTCTTGGGTTTGTTGTTTTAATAGTATCGATCTTTGACATGGGTCTTTTGCTTACGTCTTTTATTGATGTCTTAGTTCTGGTTTAACATCCTTGGCAGATGGTTGCATTGATTTCAGTTTTGCTTTTTGCTTTAGATATCCCTCTGGGGAGGAGGGGGTGAATTGAATGCTTAGGGACTTGTTTCAGGTTGATTTGATTGTTTTAAGTGGTTTTTGACTTGTTTAAAATTGAATTGAATTGAATCGAGTTGAATTGAATTGAATTTAGTTGAATTGAATTGAATTGAATCGAGATTGAGTTGAATTGAGTTGATTTGACTTGAATTAAATTGAAATGAAGTTGAGTTGAATTGAATTGACTTGACTTGAATTGAATTGAAGTTGAGTGAGATTGAATTGAATTGAATTGGTTGTCTTGAACTTGAATTGAATTGAATTGAATTGTAATGAACTTGACTTGAATGAATTGATTGAATTGAATTGAGTTGAATTGAATTGTATTGATTGACTTGAACTTGAATTAAATTGAATTGAATTGAATTGATTGAATCGAATTGAACTTAAATTGAATTGAATTGAATTGAATGAATCAAATTGATTGAATTGAATTGAATTGAAATTGAACTTGAATTGAATTGATTGAATCGAACTGAACTAAAATTGAATTGAATTAAATCGAATTGAAATTGAATTTATTGAATTTATTTGAATTGAACTTGAATGGATTAAATTGATCGACTTGAATTGAATTGAGATTGAATTGAATCGAATTGAATTGAGATTAAATTGAATTGAATTGAATTGAACATGAACTTGAATTGATTGAATTGAATTTGAATTGAATTGAATTGATTGAACTGAATTGAACTTGAATTGAATTGAATTGAATTGAATTGAATTGGATTGAATACCCAAATTTGTATTCAAAACTGTAGGGAACATAGCATAAAACCCTTCTCCCTCCTCCCAACAAAAAACCCTAGCCTCCAAAAAAAACCTTGGGGCTACCACCATTAATGGTGGTAAGCCCCCAATTTTTTAATTAATTATATCTTTTTAATATTAGTACTATTAGTATTTTAGTTATAACAATAAGTCCTCTCCTTTTGGAGAGTTTCGCCCCCATCAATTGATGGGTTTCGCTCTCTCTTTGAGGAGAGATGTTAAATCTATTATAGTGGAGAGGACGCGAAAGATCATCAGTGCTATAATCGTTCATCACGTGGTATCTCAATTGATGTCAGATCGGCGGCTACAATCTATTGGGTTAGATGAAATTGATTCTCGGCAAAACCTTGGAAGATCCGAAGACCCTCTTGTGAAAAGTTGTATCATTAAACAGTGATGTCTTGAAAGAGGATGTGCAGAAGCGGAGATCAAAATCTTAGTGAGAGATCTTTGTTTTAATGAGAATTTATTTTACTCAAATTTTATAGTATTGTATCCGTTCAATTTTGATATAAGTTGTAGATGTCGTATGACTTCTTATTAATGAAATGATCTATTCGCTCAAAAAAAAAAAAATTGAATTGGATTGAATTGAATTGAACTTGAACTTGAATTGAATCGAACTTGAATTACCTTCAGAATGCTTTGGGATTCGTTAGGCTCACGGGTTTAAAATTTACCTTCAAAATGCTTTGGGATTCGTTAGGCTCACGGGTTTAAAATTTACCTTTAGAATGCTTTGGGATTCGTTAGGCTCATGGGTTACCTTCAGAATGCTTTGCGATTTGTTAGGCACACAAGTTAAAAAATTTCGAATGCTTCAGGATTCAATCGAATTTGTTTTGTTCAAATATCGTGTATGGGTTGTCATGTGCTTTGGTATGTGTGGTCTTGTTAGCTAGAGATTTTCTTGTTTCTTTTTTTTTTGCTGGGGTTGATTTCGATTAGAGGAGGATTTGGGGCCTGCTTTATTGGTTGGGGGTAGTAAACTGTCTCACTCTTGCTTATCTCGTTTAATATAGGAGGGTGCGTCTTACGGCTATTGGATACCGTGTCCCATTAGTTCCCGCTTTTGCTTTGGGCTGATTAGTCAGGCATTGGTCCTGGGGCACCCTAATCCTCAGTCGCCTAGCCCCCAACAACCCAATACAGGGACGTTTGACATGGGGCTCCTGGGATTAGGAGGGCCAAACTTGTTTAAAATCATCGAAAGAAGGGGGGTTCATTCATCTTAAAAAACGAACACGAGCCTTCCTTCAACTCAATCTTGCATTCTCGACTTCGTTCAACCAATTTTCGTCTTGATTTTCATCGTATTCGATTATGTCGACCTCGGATAAGTGTTCCTTACTCACCTATTGTCGATTTGTGCATAGTTAGATTGATTGTGGGTCGATTTTGCTTAAACCCTAGAAATCGATTTGGGCGTTTTGTTTATGCTAGGTGTTCTAATGGCTTCCTATGGGTGGAACTCGAAATGCTAGGGTTTAGGGATCGTATTCCCGGTTATTCCCATACTTAACCTTTGTAATCTTGCTCGATTAGTGTTTGTAACGTTATGGGTGACCTCCTTGTTGGTTTTTGTGAGTCAGAACGCTCTCTAGTTCATTTCGTGAGGGTTTATGTGGCTTACAACGAAACCAATGATACCGTAACGATGTCGGATTTTCTCGAAACCACTTTTATTGTGACCATGGTCGAAAATGGGTGCTAGTGGGTCATTCGGAATTTTGATATCTGTGTCTGAAATTTCAAGCTTATTTTGACCCGTTTGGGCTACTTTGACCAGACCTGAGACGTATTTTTGTTTTGTTTTGCAGCTAGAGATGACACTGAGCTTCCCGAGGGAGCTCCTTTGACTGGTACGAGTTGAGAGGCCGCCGGGTCGAGCTCCCTGACTCCTCGGAGGGTTCGTAAGAGGCGACGTACGTTCCTTTGCAGCGTCGTGGACCGGGAGCCGTGAATGAGGCTGACTTTGATAAGGTCACAAGGCGTAGACAGCCTGTGACGGTTGCCAGGAGGGCCCATGTCCCGGATCCTGCTAACAAGGGTAAGGAGGTTGTTTACGACGATCCCCCTTGGGCTCGGGATTGGGACGGTCATCAGTTATTTTTTCGTCATGATTTGCACGTCTCTAGCCGTGTCGTGAACGGCCTGGTGAGTACTTCGACTCGTGCTTAGTAGTTTAGGCTTTAATTTTGGATTGAACAGGTTTGGTTTGTTTATGCTTGTATTATCTCGGTCTGTAGTCTCCGGGTCCGATGAGGACCTTCTCGGGTTTTACGACGTGTTTGGAGATTTATTCTCAGAAGCTCAGCCCTGCGGCAAAAGAGATTATCGTGTGGACAGCTTTAGGCGTCGTGGTCGGGCACTGGGTCTGATTGGTGGGTTGCAAGACCAAGTGCAACCTTATGGTGATTAGAGCGATGATAGATCGCTTTCACGACACAACCTCGACCCTCCATATGTCGTTTAGGGAGGTCGGGATGACCTTGGAGGACTTTGGGGTTATTACGGGTTTGCCCTGGGGTCCGGAGATGATTAGATGGGCTCTTGAGGGCCCTAAGTTAAATAGTGACGAGATCAGGGGCTGGATCGGGGGTTGTTTGGAGCGTGAGGCTTACAGTACGCCCCATGCTCTGGTGAGCTCGCACATTACCGACCACTTTGAGAGGGTGGCGGTTCTAGAGGGTCGAGTACCTAACACACCGGTGTAGGATGCCCTTCTATGGTTGTGGTACTTCCTAGGGTCGACCCACTTCTCGGATAAGGGCGAGAGGTTTAGTACTAGGATTTTGCCTTTCCTAGCTGACTTGGATAAGCTGAGATGTTTTGATTGGGTGACCGCAAATTTTGCGGAGATGACCCGCTGCCTACAGGTCATGGTGAGGCTGCAAAAGGTAGACTCTGGCTCGGCTTTACCCATCATGGGTCCAGGTCTTGTGCTGGAGGTTAGTTATTGTCTCTTGTGCTTGGTTTCAGGGTTTTACTTAGTTTGGTTTGGTTTTGCTGACGAGGTTTTTGGGCTTTGCAGGCTTGGATCTATTCCTACTTTCCACGATTGGCACCCAATACGGTGTTCGCTCGTCTGGTTAGGTTTCTGGCGGGGATTGAGTGGAGATTAGCTCAGGCTAAGAGCACGATGAGTCACTACTCGTCGGAGAATGTGCTGGTGAACCAGCTGCGCCCCGAGGATGTAAGTTCCCTTCTTACGGTTTGTTTTCCTTAATTGCCCCCCAGATTAGGATTATTGAAACGTCGGTTTGTTTATGCTGTTCGTGGCCCATCCTTGGGCCGACTATGAGGGTGTGCCCGAGTATGTGGGGACAGAGTTGAGGCCTATGAGCTACAGGAGGATGCTTCTTCTTGTGTTGTTTCGCTCGGTGTGGTATCTGGGCGAGAGGTTGGTGCGTCAGTGCTTATATGACGAGTTCAACGTGCCGGTTGATCCTCCATGGACCATTTTTAAACCACCGACCACCACAGAGGCTCGCGAGGGTAGGGACGAAGAGGGAGGTGACGCACTACAGGTGCCTAGTGCCTCCTATCTGTCTCACGTCTGTCACCGGCTAGCTTGCCACCGCCTCGTGGTGAGTACTCGGTTCTTTGTTTTATTGCTTGTTTCGTTCTATTGTTTAATGTTCGCTTGTATTTTGAATGGTTTGCTTTTCCTTCAGCTGGCCGATCCGGCTAATGCTGTTCAGCCCCAGACTTCCCCTTGACACTACTCAGGGTCGACGCGGTTCGGGTAGCCTTTATAGATCCTCTTCCTCCGTGTTCTACTGAGGAGATGGAGGCTGGGATGGAGTGGCGTAACTGGGTGTACCGGGTAAGTTTTGGGATTTGCCTTGAACTCGGCTTTAAGAGTTAGGTTTTGTTTGACTAATCCGTTCGGTTTTATCTTTTGGGTTTCGTTGGTTTCCCATCAGCGGTTGTGGCAGACTGTCAATTGCTTCTGAGCATATGCATCGAGGGCGGCTGCTGCCTTCTCCCGTGATACTTTGGGACCTCGATCGGTGAGTATGTTTTTCCTAGGTTTGGTTTTCTAGGCTGGTAGCGTCTTTTCCTAAAGTATAGGTGTATTTGTAGGATACTCCAGATACGGTGAGGCAGCTGGCGCCTCGGGTGCCCGAGCTCGAGACGGAAGAGGCCAAGTTGCTGCAGTTCCTGCAATCTCGGGACAATGAGATTGCCAAGCTTAAGGAGCAGTTGGCTCAGACTCAGGGCGAGACTTGGGCGCGGGGTGAGGCTAGGTTCGGGACTGAGGTGGAGAGGGTGGTTGAGGCTGAGGTTGAGGCTGAGGGTCTTGCTACGGGCGCTACCGAGGACGTTGGAGGAGTACCTGAGATGGCTACCCTAGACAAGCTATCGGGTATGGATGGTACCGAGTCTCCTATCCTTGATCTGGAAGATATAGATCTAGTTGAGGATATAGGTGGGTATGTGTTGGCCGTAGGTGCAGCCTCTAGGGGTCCTCCCTAGTTTGTAAACTTGATTTGTGTTTGGATTTTGTGCAGTTTGTATATTTTAAACTTTTAGTATTTCCGACTGATTTGTTAGTCTTGCGCTTTGTTTTTCTTTTTGAAATGTTAACTTAGATGACAAGTAATCACTTTAAGTTTGGTTTGTTTGTGGTTTCGTCGTAGCTTGGGACGTTCTATATGCGTTAGGATTGCATGGGAATACGAAAATGATTTTCGGAGTTTTTAAAATGCGTTAGTTTGCGTCGGGAGTTGGATCAAGTAGTACGTCGATTAAAATGTTTAACTCGAGACGTGCAAAAATGTAAGAAATGCTTTGTAGCTACACTGTTTCCACCGAGTGCGTGTTTGGTGTGGGGAGACAAGTGTGATTGTCTCAACATTCATGTTTAAAATGAGGCAAAAAAAGAAAAAAAAGAAGTTAGACCACTTTTATATCTTCTAATGATAATGTCGTACCGAGCTACAAACACGAATTGACGATGCCACTCGGGGCTACAACACGCCTAGGTGGGGTAGCTTATCCCCCTAAAAAGAAAATAAAAAAAAAAGTCTAAGTTCGTTGGATCCGATGAACGAAATGTATCGTTCACGTGGACCGGTCATTCTTGCGTGGGAATTTCCACTTTTGGAAAAGGTTTTAGTGACTTCAGGAGGTCGTTCCTGACGTCTGAGGTTGTCAAGTGATAGCTGATGAGGTGAAGCATGGCTGACAGCGTGGAATTTGGATGCATGAGAGGTTAATGGCCCAAGGCTTCAACGCTCGGGCCTGGGCGGCTTGATTTTGGATTGCTTGGGTTTCGGCGGCTCGGTCTTGGGGCTCCAGGGCTCAGGCAACCCGATTCTCGGTTATGGAAATTTTCTGTAATCTCCTAATTGTTGTGGGATTAGGGCTATATATGCAGGTTATGGGTACTCGTTTTAAACATACTAGATCACCCATAGTGTCTTTATAGTTTCTTTGTATTATTTTGAGTCACGTCGAGTTTCGGGAGTTTCTTAACTGGGTGGATGGGTCGTCTTAGGAAATGTGACCTTGAGGTCTGTGCAGGTGATGGTTTGTCTATGGTTACCGCGATAAAGCAGGTTAAGGTGCAAGATGACTTCTTGTTGCCATGTTCTAGTTTTAAGGATGTTAAGAAACGTGTTTTATCTTTCCCGGGAGGTAATGTTCGTCCTCTTCCCGAGGAGCTAGATGCTATAGGTGGATGGTGTTCGGTTCGACCTTGTATACCTCTTGGAGATGATACTCTCGTGGAATGATTTCGCCATTTTTTAGGAAATTCCTTCGCTAGAGGAAGCTAAAGTTTTCTTTGGGGAAGGTGGTATTGACCTAGAGTTGCTTTTTAGGACATTCTCACAAAAAGGTTCTCTTGAAATTTTGCCTTCGGCTTGTAAACGAGCTTTCAATATCGCGGTGGCATGCTACTATCTTTTCGAGGACGCGTTGGTGCATAAAGGTTGGGGTAGTCCTTGGGTTTTGGATGTTGTAATGGGGATGGAACACGGGCGATCGCCCTCTTTGCTTATTCTGGGTGAGCTTATCCTAGTCTCGATACTCGTGCACGGATTCATCGTGCTTCCTTTCGGGGTTCTAGGATCATTTTGCAGGTATGTCAGGGTACTACTTTCCTTTTTCGAAACTTGCCTTAGTTCAAAAGTTGAGACGTTATGTTGTAGTTCGTGCAGGTTTGGCTACAAGAGAGGCTAGGTTTGATCGAGCCTCCTCGATCCGTCGAGGGCTATAGCTACAAAGGTTTCACGGGTCGTAAGATGGCGCAACCATGGAACAATGGTTATACTGAAGAAGGATGGCATTCTTACTTGCAGGCTAATGGGCGGGTTGATATTAGGTGGACAATCCTGTGGTGGCATGTCAGTGGATAGGTTGGGTTTCCATTCTCATCATTGACTCATACTATGCAGATACTGTCCTTAAGGGATCAGGTTTACATTTACTCGGGCGAGCTATTGCACCAAATGGGTGTAAGGCGAACTTTATCAGAGGTTACTAAGGATGCCCCTAAGTCTGATCCGTGGACGGAAAGTTCTCTCAGGGAGTTTGGGATGTCTTGGAGACAGAGGTTTTTTCGTCTCGTCATTATAGAAGGTGCTAGACCGTCAAACCCTACTCATTCCCAGCGGGGAGCTTACGGATATCCGCTAGGACAGGGCAAGTCGAATGTTAGGAAAACCGCGATGCTAAAGGATAAGGAGGCAACTCGAGTTAACGTCACTAAGCGCTCGACCAGAGACAATGTTACCGATCCTAGTGCCGTCAGTTCATGTACACGGGCCAAGACTGACGAGACCCATATTGAAAATGTGAGTGAGGAGGGAAAATGGGATTGGCTAGACTCGCCTTTGGCTAGGGTGGTGGAAGCTTGTGTTCAGAGGGTCGATGGTGAGAGACCCGAGCAAGCACACCCGAATGGCAAGGGAAAGGAAAATTTGAACCGGTAGAGCCCAGCCGTTTAGTACTATGTTGTATTAATTGATATTATGTAGCGTATTAGTACTAGTTTTTGTGGGGTTTGGTTGACATGTTGTCATTTTACGGGGTGGCTGGATATTAAATGCTCGATGCAAAGGGCCTCGACAAAAGCTTGATTTAATTGATTTTGCATTAATGAGAAGCACATTTTAATACTTTTCATTTGTTTTTCGTGGTGGCTCGCAACTCGATTCTTCATTTTGCCCGGAGCACCCTTTCGGGTTTTCACTCCGTCCTCGGCTCACCTTTTTTGCTCTTTTTTTTGCTCTTTCTTTGTGGTCTTTTATTTTTGACGGCTGGCAACTAGATTCTTCATTTTGCCCGGAGCGCCTTTTCGGGTTTTCACTCCGTCCTCGGCTCACCTTTTTTGCTCTTTTCTTTTTGCTCTTTTTTTTTTTTGCTCTTTTTTTGTTTCTTATGACGGCTAGCAACTCGTTTCTTCATTTTGCCCAGGGCGCTCTTTCGGGTTTTCACCCCGTCCTTGGCTCGTCGTTTGTGCTTCATCATTGAAATCACTCGTTAATCGGAACATAGGGGGTTCCGATTTGCATGTGAATCGAGTAATCGATTTTTTTGCTATTTGCGTTGGTTGTACCCTAGGAAGGGTTGCCTACGTATCCGTGTTTAGACATAATCAAGCCATGTTCGTAGTTCATAATATGATGTGAGTGATTTTGCTTTAGACTCGTTATGCCAGTTATCGATGCGAATTGTTTTAAGCATTTTGTATGGGTTTTCACCCTAGTTTAGAGATCATGATGATGTTGTTTAGGATGTTAAGGATAATATCGTTTAAGCTGGTCTATGTTGGTTGGGGTCGAGAATTCTTGACTGTCTAGGTCGGTAAGGATCACATCGCCCCCCGTGAGTATCTTCTTGACGAGGTAGGGGCCTGCCCAATTTGGTTTAAATTTCCCTCTAGGGCCGACGGGAAGGGGTGCTCTAATGGATTTGACTACTAAGTCTCCCTCATGTATGTTTCGGGATTTGACTCGTTTGTTAAAGGCTTGTTGTAATCTTTGTTGGTAAGCTTGCACGTTGGTTAGTGCGTGTATTCTACGCTCATCTAAGAGTACTAGCTCATCGTAACCTTTTTGGTTCCACTCTTCTTCGGGAATGCCGCTTTCGGCTAGTATCCTTAACGAGGGTATTTCTAATTCTATTGGTTGTACGGCTTCAAACCTGTAGGTTAGGTAGTAAGGTGTGGCTCCGGTGGGAGTTCGGTAGGATGTTCGGTATCCCCATAATGCAAAGGGTATATTATTGGGCCAATCCCGGTAGTTGTCTATCATTTTTTTGAGGATTGTGACGATGGTTTTGTTTGCTGCTTTCACAGCCCCCTTTGTCTGAGGTCTGTAGGGTGAGAATTTGTGTCGTTGGATTTTGTATTTTTCTAGGAGTTTTTGGGTTTCGGCCCTAAAGTGAGCCCCCTGATCACTGATGATTTCGTGTGGTATGCCGTAGCGGCAGATGATGTTGTTTTGTAGGAATTTGACTACTTGTTTGGAGGTTAGTATGGTGTAAGAGGCTGCTTCTACCCATTTGGTAAAGTAATCGACGACCACTCGTATAAAACAGTGTCCGCCGGCTCCGGATGGGTGTACCTTTCCTATGATGTCTATTCCCCAGGTAGAGAAGGGCCAGAGTGTTGTTGTGGTGTGGAGCGGATACGGTGGTAGGTGTTGGATGTTGGCGTATATTTAACAGTTGTGACAGTGACGGACATGACGCCGGCAATCTGTCTCTAGGGTGATCCAGTAATAGCCTAATCTCATTATTTTTCGGGCTAATAGGTGTGCGTTCATGTGGGGTCCGCATTCCCCGTCATGTACTTCTTCCATGACTTTTCGGATTGGGTTTTGTTTATGCATCTAAGGAGTATTCCTTGCGGGGTTCGTTTGTATAGTAATCCTTGGCTTAGGACGTAGTGGGTGGCTTGTATTCTAAAAGCTCTTTTGTTTTTGGTGTTTGTGTTAGGTGGGGCATTTGGTTAAGTAATCAACACGGTATTCGATTTTAGTTGTTACGGTTTGATGTATTCGATTTTATACGTCTCTAACTCTCTATCGATGATTTCCGTACGAAAAATAATTAAAAAAAGAACACGAATAACATGATGGACGTCCAAAACTAACGCCTATGCGCCTGTTAAGCGTCAGAAATTGACGCCTATTGGGCCTCCTAGGTGTCAAAAATTGGCGCCCAAGAGGCCTATGAGTAAAAAATTACGTAAATACAGAAATTAGCAACTACCGTGGCTCAAACCCACAATCTCTGAAGCATAAATGAGACTCTTTATCACTAAACCAATTGAATAATGTTGATAATCCTTACTACAATTGAACATATATTTAGAGGATCCCCATCCATCCTCCATTCTCCATTCTTGGAGGAGAATGGAGAAAAATGGTTCCTCCATCCATGGAGAAATCATTCATCGTGGAGAATAGAAGATATTCATTCTTTTGCAAGAATGAAGTGGAGAATGAAAATCGTGGGTCCCATAATAAAAATATTAATATTAAAATAAATTAAAGAGATGTGTAAATGAATGAGTGGAGTAATGAAATATATTGGGACCCACTGGAGAATAAAAATTTCATTCTTAGCTGGAGCAATTATTTTAGGATGGAAAAAGTAGGATAAAATTAATGAGATGGATGAGGTGGGTCCTATCCAAGAATGAAAAAATTATTCTTGGATGAGGATGCTCTTAGTGCTCTAGCGTATCACCTCATCCATCGTTCACCCAAAAACTTCATTTCTATCTACCTTCGTTGTTGTCGTCTCGTCCTCCTCTCCGCCCGGTAATCTCCCTCCCCAATTTCTCCAATTCATGGTTTCATATAATATGACATAATCCATAACATAATAAAATGACGATTTTTTATTTAAAAAATGACATAACCCGTAATATAATAAAATGACGGTTTTTTAAAATGACATAATCCGTAATATAATAAAATGACGATTTAAAAAAAAAACAGTTTCATTATCGAGTTTCATTAACACGATTAAACTTTTTAATTTCATTAACAAAGTTTGTGAATGTAATTAGGGAAGGGTGTTGTTGTCTTTTCACTCAATAAGCGCCGACGACCTGGCTGAATTGCCGACGACTTAAAACAACACTCTAAATAGATAGATACTTTGTATGTTAGGACCCTCGTCTTCCCAAATTTATTGCCATCTTTTCGCATTGTCTCATTACAAATTAATTGTACATGTTCTATTTTGAGTAATTAAGAAATGTAATATATTTTCTATGATACCTTGTTTCTCATATTAATCTTCCTAAAATATAGATGAGATAATAGGCCTTGGGTTCAATTCAATTCGAGTCGAACCAAAGAAACTAATTATCAATAGGCTAATTAGTTTAGTGTTATTTAACAGGAATAATACCAACTTTGGGTGGTATTCTATAAATAAAAAAACTAAAATTAATACGGGAATAAAACCATGTATGAGACATATTATACACGAATGAAATTGCCTCTTAAATGACCGGATGGGGTCGGTTTTTGTGGGTCACATGCTATTAATTAACACACATCTTTATCTTCTTCATTCCCACACGAAACTCGATTTTCCCTTAAACCAAATTCTATCTCCTAAACCATAATTTCTCCAAATCTATGTGACCCATCAAATTCATGTTCTTCGAATTCATAGGACACTAAAATCCCTAAATTAAACCCAGAATAAGAAAACCCAAAATTAAACCTAGAATAAGAAAACCCTAGATTAGAAAAGGAACCCAGAAAAATCGATTTGGGGAAATAAAAACAATACTCATCATTGACATTTCCGACGCAAAGGATTGATGTAGCTGACACTTGATAAACAAACATAAGTTTCTGAAAAAAAATTCTTTCGACAAGATGAATTGAGGAAGAAGAAGATGAATGGATGAATTGAGGAAGCAGAAGATGAATTGAGGAAGAAGAAGATGAAGTTTGAAGTTAAAAAGTTGAAAATTAATGAAGTGTGGGTTACTGAAGTTAAAAAATGTATTAGTGAAATATTGATTGGCGTAGGCGGCAGCAGGTAAGACTATTCCATTCGTGTATAATATGTCTCATAAATGGTTTTTATTCCCGTATTAATTAAAGTTGGTTTTATTATGGAATACCACCCATAGTTTGTATTATTCATGTTAAATAACCTTTTAGTTTATGGCATGTACCAGACTACCAGTTGTCAAATATATTAGACATTTCTGATATATGTTTATTATAATGCGCTTAAATACATGATTTACGATATATTGATTTACATTTTTTATTATTAGGACAGAAAATCTAGAGGTCTCGTTCTTGCTTCATGATTAATACCTCAAGAAGTTCAAGCTTAAGCTCGTTCAATGTTCATATTTGTAAATGATTGTATCATATGGTTGTATAAAATGCATTATTTGTAATTGTTCTCTCAATAAACTTAATAAAAGACCGTCTCTCAGTTACTCTTTTCCTAATGTTTGTTACTAGTGTAAAATATGTAATGCTATGCGTTGGCGATATCATTCCACAAGCTCGGTATAAATACCGGAGGTAATACCTAGGTAAAACGAATGTGGTAGCCATACTTAAAAACGCTAATAAAGCTATTGGTGAACGAGGCCGAAGCGGCAAGTCATGACACTCTAAAAAACGGTATACGGGAACGTGACAACCCGTAAAGCACCACAAACTGTGAGGGCCGAAACGCAAACTCGCTCAACAGTATAATTCGAAAGAAAAAAATGACTAAACAGAAACATAAAACACCCGACTGGGCTCTTCGATCCTGTGATCCCGTGTCTGCTGGTCAACCATGCGGGTCATAGCCGGCCCGTGGGGCAGGGGTGGTTGCTGGGGCGAACCTGAGACGGACACGAAGATGGTGATAATGGGACGGGGTGAAGGTTTAGTACAACGACGGTTGTCGAAACAACATGACAAAGGAACAACGACAAGGGTGGAGCGGTATTGGCGAGGATCGAGTCAACGAAGAACATGTCGGCGATAACATAATATGACAATCGATATACGGAGAGTATGAATCCCTCTGATTCTTATGAATGGTAACGTTTACTATTTGCACAAGGAATAAGATGGTAGTGTGGATGGTGGGTCTCACCAATAAAGCAAAAGTTTCACACTAACAAAAACATGCCCAATATGGATATGTAGCAATTCAATTGAATATGTCAAAAAAGATAAATGTAGCAATTTATAAGAATCAGAGAGAATATCATTTATTTATATATCCTAATAATACATGGTGTGTGGAAGGCTGGAAGAAGAATCGAACGGAGAAAGCAATTCAACGAAGAGATGCTGCATTGGTGTCTACTTCACCATTATTATTTTAAGGGAATTTCTACCTGGCACCCTTATGTTTTCAGCTTTTCTATATGGTACACATGCACTTTTATAATCACACATGGTATCCCTTACTTTTAGGACTTGCTTGGGATAGGAGTAATATGTTAAGGGGTAATGGTACTCAAAATGAGAAGGAAATGAAGGTGAGTAGTGGTAAGTGGTGGTGTTTTGTGGTGTAAAGAGGAGGTTGGGAAGGAATAATTACCTCCACATGGGAGTAATACATTACTCCCCTCTCCCCCTAAGTAATGTATTACTCTCATATGGGGGTAATTGTTCCTCCGCTCACATTCTCTTTATGAAGGAATATGTCCTAAGACATTTCCGGCAATTACTAAATATAATATAGGATATTATTATGGAGATAATCGTTATGTATTATAGTAATTCATAATTGCTTGTTAGAGAATAATTATGATAATTGGTCCAATTCGATTGGGCTGATGATTATGGATATATAATCCTATAAGGTCACACAATCAGACTTAGTCAGGAAACTAAACAGGCACATCCATTGTGGACTTGTAAGGTATTAAGCTGTGACTACTTATGAGACCCGGTAAGTCTCCTGGTTTAACCTAAACTCTCCTACTATATAAGATATGGTATATGAGTCATAAGGAGACAGAAAATCAACCAAGTAGAAAACTCTAATCTAAGTCAGTTTAGTTTATTGCCTCAAGCACCCTAAAAAGTAAGAGAGAGAATTGTTCTATCTCTTCCGTCCTAGCAGACGTGAGATTCCGACTGCGTTGGTGGACCGAGTAGAGGAGCAACACGTGGGGCTCTACTATCTCTCCGTCTTATATATCGTGGAATTTACGCTACGAGCAGGGGCGGATTTAGGGCAAGGCCCTATGGGCTATAGCCCAAGAAACTTTCAGGATATCAAAAAATTAAGTTACAAGTTTAACAGTTATGATAAATTTGTTCGGTGGTTTGGAACTTAGTTTACTCACAAATGGGCCAGGGTTCGAGCCTTTTAATCAGCATTTTCACAATTCCCAAGATTACAAATTCTACCCTTTATATCTTCTTCCTTTTATTGTTTTTCACAATTCCAAGATTACAAATTCCACCTACATTAATTACATTTTAAAGATTTTAAAATTTAAATTTCTCCTTTTATTTTTAAGAGTTTACTAAAATATTTTAAATAACTTATCTCGAGATTATTCGATTATATGTAACTGATAATTCATATTTTAAATAAATAACAATATATATTTACAAGGACAACAATGCGTCTTTCTGTTTAAAAATAAAGTAACAAAAAATTCATCTTAAGCTATTGGGTGGTAATGCAATACGATACTCGATATGCATTGTATTTGTCTACTTATGTATTCTTATGGCGGTGCGCTTAGAAAAAAATTCACACAATGAATTAATAAACATTGTTTGAAAAATGTATGATTTGGAAACTATACTTCAAACAAATTTATTATTCAAAAATAATAATGCTATTTGATTAATTTTAACTCCAAACCGATATTTAGAGATTAATTAACATCATCTTATGCATTTTTGAATCTTAAAAAAAATCTACATTATACGTAAAATTTAGCCCAAGATAGAACTAATTCCTAGATCCGCCCCTGGCTACGAGGGTATGTATTTCTCGACCTACTTTTGTCCTGATTCATATCTATATTGTGCTTGTATTCTTGGATTGGTGCTAGGAAATTGTTTTCTGAAATTCTGCTTTCGCACCGGTAAAATTCATCAGTGGTATCAGAGCCTCTTGCATAATATTTATATGATCAGATTCATATTTTTCGTGTATCTTTATTTGATTCAATTATAATCTCGAGTTTATCGTGAGGAAATTGCATAATTAATATGGAAATATAAGTTGATTGAATTTTTTAAGGGAAGACCAATAAAAATTGGATTTTTATAGTCAAAAGATTTAAGCTTTAATCCATCAATTAAAATAAGAACTTATTTTAATGAGTCAAGTTTTGTGCCTTCTTCTGATCATTTGATTTTTTGAAAATCAATCACCTCGGATCGGCTACAATCGGACTTCTATCCGGGTGTATCTTGACCACCGTTGGCTACTAATATGACTAACCGTTGGTTAGTTGTTAGTAATGTACGTCAGAAAGTTGCTACCCATGGTGGTTAGCCTGGCGATGCTCGATATGACAGGGCACACACGTTGAGATTAGATCTGGAGTGTGCGAAGGCTGAGCCTTCTGTCAACTGTCGGTGAGAGTGGTGCTCGAAGACCGGTCAGGCTGGAGAATGGTGACTGACATGGTTGATGTCGAAGGTCGTCGTTTTTCATCACTCCGTATGGCTTGTTGGACGAGTTGTGCGTGGGTGGGTGATGCGCGTTAGATTGTCGCCTATCTAACACGATCATACAATATTTATAAACTCCAACTAACTAATACGTAGTAGCGGCAAGTTGGGATCGATCCTCAGGGACGGACTAGGTAAAGTCGGTAGAGTCTAAGTCAAAAAGTGTTTGGAGTCTATTTTTGGGGTTTTTTTGGGTTAAGTCTACACTAAAAAGCTATAAACTACGAGAAGCTGATCTAATAAGGAAAAGGTGTTAGGGGGAGTCGAGAATCGTAAATCGGGTTCTATGAGTCTCGGAATAATGGGTCGGTCACAAAGTCGATAGAGGGAGAATGTCATCTTTAGGTTTCTTCACCCAACTTATCTAGATCCCGCTTTTGCGGCGAAAAAGGGTAAGTCTCAAGTCAAGGTAACTCCTACCCCAAGTTTCCCCATATTGATAGGAGTGAGTTAAGGTCGATCTAGCCGGCCGGTCTAAGTCAACAAAGACACAAAAACTCAAACATGATAAATCAACAAGCATGCAACCTAACCAAAATTCCTTAATTCATACTCCCTCCGGTCACAATTTATTGCCCCATTTCATTATAATATACCTCACATATAATCATGAAATGGGGCAATAATTTATGACCGGAGGGAGTATTACCCAAGATCTCACCCCCTAAGCCCCCTAACAAGAAATCTACTCACTATTCATAATGGAAACTAATGAAACGATAACTAAGGAGAAATTTAACTAAACAAGCATAATAATTAAATCTAAGGAAAACAATAACTAAACTAAATCTAGATGAGAGATTAAATCTAGAACGAAATTAAATCTAACTATATATTAGGGAGAGGAAGAGAAATATACCGACTATGGAGGAAAACGACAATAATAAAGAAAATTGCATAAACGAAATAAGATGAAGCTTGATGAAGATTGACAAGGGATTTGTCACTAATCCTTCGATAACCTCCAAAAATCTTCAATAAAAACTTGAATATAATAAAGATGGAGTCTTGAACACTAATTAAAAAGGGAAACTAATTAGATCTAAATAAGTGGAGATTTTTGGATTGTCAATCTCAAAAACTCTCCCTACTAATTAATCTACTAAGAAACTTATAATAACCTACTAATATAATCTACTAATTATCTACTAATAATCAAATAGCTTATGTAGTGTTGTGGTGGTAGAGTGAAGTTGTCCCCTCCTCAATGAGGAGTCACATATATATAGAGAGGAGAGAAAATAGGGGTCTCAAAACCCTAATCTTCTAAGCCCAATAGTGGCAGACCAAATGCCCATCAACTAAACTTCACCCTATGATTCCCATCCGGTGAAATTTCGCCCCGCGATTTTTCATAACTTAACCCACCGGGCAAAACTTTGCTCCGCGGTAATCCCGACTTCGCCCGGTCGTTTTACTTTCCTTCGGCCGATCCAAATTAGATCTCACCCGTCCATTCCAATTCAATTCCTCGAGTCCCCATTCAAATGTCGATTTATACTTCTTGAACTCCGGATTTGGGTCGAGCCGGGTCGACACCGGCGTTAATGGTCGACGCCGGCGATACTCACCGGAGAACGAAATCTGGGCAGAGGAAGTTGCTGTTGTCGTTGTTGTTCGGTGAAGATCGACGGAGTTCCGGGGCTGCCGGAGAACAGAGGAGGCTGCCGCGTCGCTGTTGTTGCCGCGCTTAGTTGTTGCTCGCCGGAATTCGTTGATACTACTGGTTGCCGAGGTGAGGCTCGCCTGAGTCGGCATCTGGGTGCGCGGTTGCCATGGCTGCTGTTGTTCTGTTGCTTTGACGAGGAACGGAGGAAGACGGAGAAGAGGGCTGCCGGTTATGGTGGGGTAACGGAGGTCGGTTGTGGTGGCTTATGGTGGTGGAGTTTAGAGCATGGCAGGGGGTGATAGTGTTGTTGTGGTTGCGCGGCTGGTTGCCGGCGCTGGTAGTGGTGCGTGCGGAACGGTCGCCGGAGATGGAGGAGGAGGTGACGGAGGGAGGTCGAGTATGGAGGGGAGTGCCGGAGTTCGGTGGTTGATGGCGGTGGTTAGGCGAAGGTGGTGAATGACAGGTGGTGGTCGGTTATGGAGGAAGCAGATGAAGGTGGAGATGGGTCAAGGGTCAAGGTCAAATTTGACCTTGACTTGGATGAATGAGTTGGGTTGATAGATGTAATTGTGCCAAGTGAAGGGGAAATGAGATTGGGCTAATTGAGATGGGTGGATTGATTTTTGTTGTTGGAGGATGGTTTGATTAGGGGAAATGGGTGAAATGAGTTATGAAAATGTGGGTGAAGTGAGTCGGGTTTGACTTGGGGTTTGACTCGATCTCATGACTTGGCTCCTCTCGCTTCAATTCACCCCTTTATTCACGAACATGTACCTATAAGACAAAAACACACAAAAGCAGCACGAAATTCTACGAAAAAGACGATAAATACGAAAAAACCAAATTCAAACTAGAAAATACGAAATATAGTAAAAAAATGAGTTATATTGACGTTAAAGCACACAAAATCGAGTCAAATACGAGTGAAAATAGGGGGTAAAATGGTCTAAATTTGCGCGTTATCAATACCCCACACTTAAACTTTACTCGTCCTCGAGTAACTCATTAGACTAATCTACGACCCATAAATAGATAACACGTAAAAACAAAAACACAAAACACAAGAACGAAAAACAAATACAACAAATCACAAGTTTTCAAATCAAAAGTCACGATTCTAAAATCCAGCTAAAACGTAGAATATGAATACTAAAATTACTAAATTGGTTATAAAAATAATTATTACATATTTCTTGGCCTCGGTCCATGCTATGTCGGGATGTGTGGCGGAGATGGAATGAGTACTCCCGTGAAGTTATCGACTAATGTATACAAGTCTCGTCCACTTGTAAAAACAAGGGCTAGTGTCGTCCTAGTGGCCCAAGTGACCTAAGAACCGATCCAAAATGGAACATATGAATATCAAAAATACTCGGGGGAGGAATCGTCTTTCTTTTCTTTTTTTTTCTTTTTCTTTTTTTCTTTTTCTTTTTTTATTTTTCATTTCTTTTTCATTTCTTTTTCTCCCTCTTATTCTTTTCTTTTGAGTTTTTGAGAATTTTTCTTTGTTTGTACATGTTTGATGTTTAAGGTCATTTGAATGGAAATGGAGTGCAAAACTCTATCATAACCAAACTCTTATTTGTGGAGTATTTTTGTGGAATGATGGATCGTAAAAGGATATAAGTCACTTGGGTTATAGTCACCTAGACAAGCATACAATGTCGAAATCACAGCACGGGTTGTGGAAGGTGAACACAAGTGAGGTACACACCCGAGCGACTTACAGTAAGAGGACAATCAATATATAATATTTAAGATACCAACAAGTAATAGAAAAATCCATACTCTTTAAAAAAGTTGAGAATTAGAAAAATGATTTTATCAAGGAAAACAAGTGAAACACGAAAACAAAAATCTTTTTGGAATTTTTGCAATTTTTAGATTTTTAGGATTTTTCAAGTTTTATCAAATGAAAACACAAAATAAGACGAGACATAAAAACAACAAACAAAACACAAGGCTACAATCCATAACAACCACAAATAAAAAAAAACAAATATACTCCACCAAAGTATCCTCCAACAACAACATCAACCATAATCCTAAAGTAACGGTGAATCGTCAATTCACTCCCCCCACACTTAAACCGAACATTGTCCTCAATGTTCAAAATTAGGGAGGGGAAGGAAGGGTGGGTAAGAAATTACCTTTTAAAGCGCAAGTCGTCCCCCACACTTGAACGATTCCGTGCTTCTTATCCGTTTTCATCCATTACAATTGTTTGTTGGAGGTATCTATAAGGAAAGACACACAAACATGCACACACATAAAAAGAACACAACAAAAGGTATTAGAATAAAAGCTACTAATAAACTACACTAAGCCGATACGGGGCAATTAACGGGCCCGCTCCGTCCCTTCAACTCACATCGAAATACTTATGAGGTAAGGTACTCCACTACTCCCATGCAAGGCAAGTTGAGTCTTGCTCAAAATTGCGGACGCAACTAAATTCACACAAAACACAAACGGACAAACACGCAAACGAACGAACAAACAAACAAACAAACAAACAAGAATAGTTGCATCCAAACATGAAAACACCGAATCCCTCATCGAGACGGCGGGAAAGACACCCATAGTTTACTCAAGACAATTACAAACATTCCAAAGTTAGTTATTCAAGATGAAGTGGACTAAAGTCTAATAGGATGACATTAAATCACTAAAAACATTGATGATTTATCTAGGTCCTCCTAATCAACTAAAAGTGTACAACGAGGCGTTAAACGGGATGGAAATGAGTGAACCACGGAGTTAGTCGACATTGGAGGTAGGTGTAATCCCAATCTTTTCGCAAAAGAAAAGAGGATCGTCCCAAACCTAAAGATATCTTCAAGTAAGGTCACCTATAGGCACGAGATTCGGTAACCAATGCCTTATCACTCATGGGGGGTCAAGGTGGTCAAATGCAAACCCCGATGTAAACTCCTAGTAGAAAAAGTGGACTCAAGCTAAAAGATCAATGAAATTTTTGGTTTAATGTCATTCTAGTAGAGTAAAGTTCAAAATCAAAATGAGTTACTAACAAGGGAAGGTGAACACTCATAAGCAAGTCTCACAATCGGGTTTTCGAAAACAATTACCTAAACACATTAAACAAAACACAAAAGAACACAACAAAAACAACTATAAGTAAAGCCAAGCACTCCAAACTTCTTTAAATAGTCAACAGAACGACAACCACCAATTCCAAAACGTTCACCAAGTGAACCTCCAAAGCATACAAGCCCATACTACCATGTGAATAAGGAAAGGGGAGAAAAATAAGGGTAAAAAGGGATTACCAAAAGGTCTTCACTTTTTAATACCTCATGTGCTTATGCTATGAAGTGGGTGGTATTCCTGCAAGAAAGGAGAGATCAAGGCAATACAAGAAAGATACTAACTACAATCCCACAACAACTACTAAAAACAACACAATTACAACATGATTACAAATACACCACCAATCCTCCAACAAGATACAGGCAAACATCATAATCCACAATCCAAAATGGAACAATCAAGCAAAATCTCTTCCAAACTTGATCACTTCCAAATTCTTCATCATCTATCCATGTTGCCTTCTTGTTGGAGATTTCTATAAACAAAAACAAAACACAAAAAGCGTAAATATGCACAAAAAAGGCTTAGGTTGCATCCCAAGAGAAGCGCGGTTTTGGCTAGGACCGCCAAACCTTAGAGTTTGTTTGTCTTCAAAGTATGATCTCCACCATACCCATTAAGGGCTCGGAGGATTAGGTCAAAGGCTCTAGAAGAGTCTTCAGAAGGGCTCATGTAGCCGAGCCAAGCTATCATGAGAAGCTTCCAAGTTGGAAGCGATAAGTAGCCTTCAAATCCATGATCCCTGGGTTTGTCATGGTCTCTCGGGTCTTTCCATTTCACAAGTCCAAGCGACCATTTCTTCCCAAAACACCTTCTAGCTTTCCAAAACTTCACAATCTCACCATTCAACATGAAAAACGGTTTAGGCTTTATTTCCCCATTGTACATCCCCATATTTTCTTCAAGTTGCGGGCCTACATCCCTAAGTCTTAAAACATCACTTGTCCCCATATCATTGTGAAGGAGAGATCTGAAACTTTTACCGGTAGTTTCAATCTCTCCTAAACCAAAGTTTGGCTCATTAGTAAAGGACTCGTAATGTTCTTCAGTATTTTTGCACAAGGGCAACTTGATTTCATCATCATTCCAGGACTTAACAACATCTATTACCTCATTCAACTCATTCCAAAGACTCGTATCCTCAACATTCTCGATTGTATTTACCATGTGGCAATTTTGGGATTCGAGTTCCTTTTTAGGAGTGAAAGTGGTGATCTTTATCCTAGATGACAAGATGTTGTCATTTTCATCAATATCTTCATGGATCACTACTTCACCTTGAATGGGTTTCTTGGATTGCCTTTTGGCGTAAGGAAACTTGATGTCCATAGACTTTTCACCATTTTTCATCCCATCAATGAGGGTTGATTTTTCTTTAATTGCCTTGGTAGAGGGCAAGGAGACTTCTACCTTTTCGATCATGTCCACAAATCGGCTACACTTGATATTACCTTTGCGAACTTTAGCTCGTTGCGGAAATGGTAAATATGGCGCATAGATCGATGGAGGTGGAACATTGGATTCCTCCTCCTCAATTGCTTGCTCGATTTCTTGCCTTCTAGCTTCCTTCAATTTTCGTTGTTTTTCCTCGGCCTTTCAAACTAACTCAAATTCTCCTCGAATTCCCCGGTTTTGTTTGGGAGAATCGGGAGAAGTGGCATGTAGTGCTTTTTGTTGTTGCAAATTCGGGGTTGTCTTGGTACTCAAGTGATTATAAGGATTTTCAAACTCTTTTCCTTCTCTTTGGATAACGACATGGGTTTGGCATGGTGGATCCCTTGGGTGTTGAGGTTGACCGGGAAAGTCATGAGGTGGGTGCACGGGAGAGACTAAGGCTTTGGATGTTTGTTGAGATTTCAAGAGTTCGATCCTTGCCTTGTTCCTTGAGATTTCAAATACTCTATTGTTCTTCGCAATTCCTTTAATGAATTGTCCCATTGACCGCTTCCTTGACTTTGTTGATAATTATCTTGATTGCCAAAGAATTGAGAGGGTCCATTATAGCTCTGAGAGTGTAATCCTTTATGACCTTGATTACCTTGGTAATTCGGGTTTCTTTGATACACTTCGTTGACTAAAGCCTTTCTCATATCAATGGCTGAACCATACCCTTAACCACTACCTTGACCATGTTGATAATTACCTTGAATTCCATAAAAAGGAGAGGGTTGGTTATGTCTTTGAAAATTGAATCCTCGGTACCCTTGAGTTGGCCCTTGGTTACCTTGATAATTACATTGATACCCCTGATTGAACCCTTGATTCTGATAATTACCCTCTTGATTGTAGTAAGTTTTCCCTTGATTTACACTCTGATTATGGAAGTCCCTTTGAACATGATAGTTTCTACCTTGATTGTTGAAGTTTCTCCTTTGATAGGGAGGCACATGTGGAGGCACTTTGACAGACCCTATTGGAGTATGCTTTGCTTTCATAGCCTCAAGTTTCTTGGTTAGCTCTTCCTTTTCCAATTGGAGTTTCAATTCATTGGTCATAGGAGAATTTTCATCTACCATATTCTTGGCTCCAACTAGCTTTTCTTTGAAAGAGTGACAGGGGCTAGTCGTATCCCTAATCAAAGATACCCTAAGGTCACCAACTAATATAGATAGTGAAGTCAGGGGTCGAACCACAAGGAGACAGAATTTAGTTATCTATTTCTAAGAATTAGACTATAGGCTATGGGTCACAGTTTGGGTTGGTTTTGGTAGGCTAATAACTAATTACCAATAGATATATCAATAAGGGAAAAGTCTAGGGTCTCAGGTTCACAATGAATATCACTCAGGTCAGGGAGTCAACTAACAAGTCAATAATCGAACTACCTAAGGTGCAGGTCCGATCGGTACACTACAACCTTTAGATCTAAACTTAACCTGCGGTTGCTATCATTAAGTCAGTCTACCCAAACTATCGTGGCCTAATTAGTTCTTAACCCGGTCGGCGAAAAGTCCTAATTTGCGATACTAATTAATTGAATTATGCGTCAAACAATTAATCAGAGTTAAAACGATAATCAGACAATAGTTCATACGATTAGAAACAGGTCAATTGACTATAACCCTAATAATACGCATCGATCCCCTTAAACCCTAGGTAAAATTTAGCTACTCATATTAATTGTAATAAAACTAGCAAAAGGCGAAATGCAATTAAACATGACGAAGATGAATCAAATTAAACTACGAGAAGCAATAATAATTCTACGCTAGAAAATGATAAACGATATGAATCACGGAAACAATGATTACGACGAATACGAAAACTGAATTAAGACAAGAATTAAAATAGGAGATTGAAATTGAAATTGAAATTAAGAAAATCGATACCGAAGAATTCAAGATCTGAGATGAAAGAACAAGGTTCAATGTATTTCGCCCCAAAACTCAAAGTAACGTAAGACTTCAAGACTAAGTAAAATAAAAAGAGTAGTGAATTGTGTAAAGGAAAAAGTTGTCTGACATATGAGACAGGAAAACTGATTTAAAGAGAATCAGTTGGGCTGAAAACAGGCCCAAATTGTAAGTCAAACTAAAATTGAAGCGAGGCCCGGGTTGGGTGCATTCGATCGAGTGCCTTGATGGCACTCTATCGAGTGGCACCCAAAAATATGGGCAGAGAGCTTCACGGAGTGGCACTCGATCTGCACTCGATCGAGTAGCGCTTTTGATTACAGCATCGCGCGCTCGATTTCAAATGGCTGCCATTTCTTTGTTACTTGTTCAAACTGGAGTTGTAGTATACCGTTGGAAAGATAAGAGAAAGAGCTTTCCAACGCCACTAAATTCACCCTTATTGGAGTTGTAGAACTCAAGATATGTACGTTTGAAGTTGACTCTTGTGTAGGCAATCATTCTTTCTTCTCAATTTGCATTTGTTTCCTTCTTTGTTCCTTCTCGATTCCCATTCTCGTCCTCGGCTTAGTCTTTTTAGTTCGTCAAGACGTAAATGCGTCCAAAAGCACACATATTCCTGCAAAATAATCCGAGATACGACAGTATCGACTTTCTAGAAAATATCGACAGTTAAGGCATAATCAGGAGAAGAAAACGCGATAAATCGACGGTCGGGGGACGAAATAAATAGATATAAAATGTGTTGATCAAACTCCCCCAAAACGACTCTTTGCTTGTCCTCAAGCAAACCAAACATATAATACAAGAGAGGACAAGTGATGCGAAGCACGACTCAAAACAAACTTACAACCATGCTTCTAAAAATCATCTTAAGTCAGCTAGAAAACACTGGATGTCAAAGAATAAAACTAAATCAATAATCATGCCATGAATAAACGATCGCTTGCCAAACTTTCATCCTGGCGAGACCAACAATGTCGGACTTCCTCGCAGTTATCGCTCAACACTCAAAAGAACGGGTGAGTATGTAAATGTGAAGATAAGAAGAAATAAGAACACTCACTCGACTTATGAAACATGCATGCAATCGAATATGAAATCAATCTCCCTAATCAAATACGTGTTCCACCAATCAGAACCATAGTACATGTCAAGGACTTACAAAGGGTGGCTAAATGGGATGGGGAAGAAAATGGATTGTGCCTAAGCACGTATGGGAATGTGGAGCTAAAACCAGGTCTAGTCGCAGTTACACACTAAAATCAAATCCACTCAAAAATCCCGACAAATAATGTCGAACCACCAACTAGAGATATAACTCAAAATTAAGCGTAAGAGGAAATTTTGTTCATCCTCACAATTGATTAACCTCTAGTCTCAATCTTTTCGATCATTCCCCGAAATATTACAAGAAGCATATGTTTCACTTTTTTTTCTTTTCTTTTCAATTCATTTTCTTTTCTTTTCAATGCTTCTATTTTTTTCAAAATTTGAATAGGGGGAAGCGAATACAAAGTCGCACAAAAATATTACACACTAAGTCCAAAAATTGCAGAAATCTCTAAACATGACCAAATAGTGAAGTAATTCCAATTAAGTTCACTGCGACTGTCCCGACAGGATAGTCTATTCTGGGTTGTGGCTAATTAATATAGACAATGAAAACGACTTACAACAGCTGAAATGGGCTAAACAAAGGAAAATGACCTAAATCTACAAGGTAGTAAAAATGGATCATTTTGGCTATGTGGAGCTCATCAAAAACAGAATTGCCTTTCCTCATGTACCTCCTCCTCAAACCAAACACGTATTCAATATCAAGAGACGGACGTCATATTTATGCAAATTGATGTTACATATTCCACAAGGAGAAAACCACTCGATTCCTAAATAATAATGAGACCAGTTATGGATGTTACTGGCCTAGAAAGCTCTAAATCCTCAGAATTTTTGTGGCTTGCCGACAAGTGGTCAAATTTACTCATTTGGCAATTAAACGTTCAAATAGACATTCATATCAAAATAGTCTCATCTCAAGGCAAAACGTATTTTCAGACACAAATTAAGCTGAAAATTAGGAGAAATCACGTTAAGAGCATTATCATCATTGTCGTTTTGCACGCTTCTACGTCAGACACACACACAAAAACACACAAAAATCAAAATATTTTTGGATTTTTTTGATTTTTTTCAAAAAAAAGTTTGGATTTTTTTTTTGAAAGCGGTAAAACACACGACATAAAATAAAACACACAAAAGCACACAACCTCTCCCCCAAACCTAAATGTCACAGTGTCCTTAATGTGACTATAAAGCAGATAAGACAGAAAAATCCACAGCCAATCCTAAGGACAACTCGACCTAAGGGAAGATAAAAATCTAAGAAATCGAATAAAAAAAGACAAAAATAAAAATAAAAATGGAAGGAAACTACCGTATACACAAAATAGTTCCCCCAAACCAACTGCAAAGTGGGGGTTCGTCTGATAGATCAGTTCTCCACAAAAGACCGTGATCAAAACAGCTTAAGGCTCTTAGGAGTAGATCAAACATCTGCGCATGTGCTACACGAAAGCATAAGTAGCACCAAGATATAAAGAAGACAAACAGAGACAAAGTCAATGATCGTCTTAGCCTATCAGACGAGCTACGCCAATCCTCATCATGGTGGTCATAGTGCATAAGAAGAGTGAGAATGTCATTAGCCGACTCGTAAGACAAGACGTTCACATCAAATATCTCAAACTCTCCCCAAGTCTTATCATCGGGTATAGATTGCATAAAAGAAGAGTAAGAACTCTCAAGACCACTCAAAGGATCAATCTTACTTGCCTCACATCCTATAGGAAGTTTATCTAAACTCGACATGTCTAAAATCAAACCGATCTCTGTGAAAAAATTATCACAATTCTCCTCACAAATCATAATCTCAAACGAAGGGACAATAGAAATCGGATCTAGAAAATCAATGGGTGAAAAATATTCATTCTCGATATAAGGGAAAAACTCAAATTTCTCTAGAATGGGTTTCTCAATCATTGTCGCTATCCCATCTATCCACACTTTCTTCACCCAAGGAATCATCAAAAAGTGTATTATCCTCTTTGCTTTGATTTTTCCGCTCAATCTCAAGATCCTCTCTTTTGTTCAATTCTGTCTCCAAAACCTCATAATTGACATCAAATGACACTCTCTCAAAATCACACAAATCAAAATCCTTAATATTATCCTCAATTAAAAGAGCATCATTTAGAGCATCCAAACACACGTTTTTCACAAAAAACACACATTCTAACTCACATTCATTCATGGCGGTTTGGTGATTTTGAATAGATTCAACAGTATACCCATCATCATCATCATCATCATCAATTATGTTTACAAGAGATGGAGATGGAACACTTACCTGGAGGTTCTTCACTACTTCCATAGGCGTACTCGGTTGACTTTGTTGCTCTTGGCTTGTTAATTGGACAATTTGACTGTCCAAGATTTCATAATGATCTAGCAACTGACCTATTTGAGTATCTTGCTTTTGTCGAGCTTGCATGAATTGCAGAAACAAAGCCTCGATTTCCGCATTGTCATTATTCTGCCACAACTCTAATTCAACACTATTACGGGCTAAATATTTAATGATTTCCAATCGTTCCTCGTAAGAGATATAATTAAACATCCCTCCGCAATTTTCCTCAATTCAAGCCAGTGACTCATCATAAACACCATTATATATCATATGACAAATATCTCGTATATCAACATTAAAGTCATTTTAAATAATGAAAGACTCAAGTCTATCCCAATAATTATGTAGTGACTCATGTTTGAATTGTGGGCAGTAAAAATTGGTCATAATGGTGAATGATAAAAAAAATTATATACAAAATAAAATATATATGTATATATATATACAAAAAATAACCTAGAACCTAAAAAAGATCGATAAACAACTAAATAACACCGTCTCCCCGGCAACGACGCCAAAGTTTGACAGGGGCTAGTCGTATCCCTAATCAAAGATACTCTAAGGTCACCAACTAATATAGATAGTGAAGTTAGGGGTCGAACCACAAGGAGACATAATTTAATTATCTATAGGCTATGGGTCACAGTTTGGGTTGGTTTTGGTAGGCCAATAACTAATTACCAATAGATAAATCAATAAGGGAAAAGTCTAGGGTCTCAGGTTCACAATGAATATCACTCAGGTCAGGGAGTCAACTAACAGGTCAATAATCGAACTACCTAAGGTGCAGGTCCGGTCGGTACACTACAACCTTTAGATCTAAACTTAACCTGCGGTCGCTAGCATTAAGTCAGTATACCCAAACTATCGTGGCCTAATTAGTTCTTAACTCGGTCGGCGAAAAGTTCTAATTTGCAATACTAATTAATTGAATTATGCGTCAAACAATTAATCAGAGTTAAAACGATAATCAGACAATAGTGAACATATGATTAGAAACAGGTCAATTGATGACTATAACCCTAATAATACGCATCGATCCCCTTAAACCCTAGGTAAAATTTAGCTACTCATATTAATTGTAATAAAACTAGCAAAAGGCGAAATGCCATTAAACATGATGAAGATGAATCAAATTAAACTACGAGAAGCAATAATAATTCTACGCTAGAAAATGATAAACGATATGAATCACGGAAACAATGACTACTACGAATAGGAAAACGGAATTAAGACAAGAATTAAAATAGGAGATTGAAATTGAAATTGAAATTAAGAAAATCAATACCGAAGAATTCAAGATCTGAGACGAAAGAACAAGGTTCAATGTATTTCGCCCCAAAACTCAAAGTAACGTAAGACTTCAAGACTAAGTAAAATAAAAAGAGTAGTGAATTGTGTAAAGGAAAAAGTTGTCCGACATATGAGTCAGGAAAACTGATTTAAAGAGAATCAGTTGGGCTGAAAACAGGCCCGAATTGTAAGTCGAACTAAAATTGAAGCGAGGCCCGGGTTGGGTGCATTCGATCGAGTGCCTTTATCGAGTGGCACCGAAAAATAGGGGCAGAGAGCTTCACGGAGTGGAACTCGAACGAGTGCATTAGGGGCACTCGATCGAGTAGCGATTTAGATTCCAGCATCGCGCGCTCGACTTCAAATGGCTTCCATTTCTTTGTTACTTGTTCAAACTGAACTTGTAGTATACCGTTGGAAAGATAAGAGAAAGAGCTTTCCAACGGCACTAGAATCACCCTGATTGGAGTTGTAGAACGCAAGATATGTACGTTTGAAGTTGACCCTTGTGTAGGAGATCATTTTTTCTTCTCAATTTGCATTTGTTTCCTTCTTTGTTCCTTCTCGATTCCCATTCTCGGCCTCGGCTTAGTCTTTTTAGTTCTTCAAGACGTAAATGCATCCAAAAACACACATATCCTTCAAAATAACCCGAGATACGGCATTATCGACTTTCTAGAAAATATCGATAGTTAAGGCATAATCAGGAGAAGAAAACGCGATAAATCGACGGTCGGGGGACGAAATAAATAGATATAAAATGTGTTGATCAAAGAGCATACATGTTCAAAAGCATCTTCTTGAATTGAGGGGGCCCATGGAAGGTATCTAGTTTTACTTCATTGATCAAGGAATCTTTAAGTTCAAAATCTTCTTGAGCGAGTTGTGAATGTGAACCAAGAGTTGTCATGTTGGCTTTTTGAAGGTTGTTTGGTGAAGGAAGGGATTTGGGAGGTGAAAGGGTCGGAGAATTTTCTTGTGGAGATGGTGTTTCTTGTGGATTGAAGGGTGGCTCCATGTTTGCAGTGATGAGAAGAGTTGTAGAAGGTGAATTTTGTGGAGTGAAATGTGAAAGTGATATGGATGTTGGTGATATGGATGAATTTGGTGGGGATGAAAGGTTAGTATGTATGGTTGGTGGTGTGAGGTATAGATGTCGAGTCACCTTTATTGAGTAATTTCCCCCGAAGAGGCAATAACCTGTTCCTGGCAAACATACTCAAATAGAAAGTGAATCTCCTAGCACCAAGAGGCATTAGGGTAGAGAGAGAACAATAACCAAACACAAAAAGACTAAAACTCAACTAACTAATCGCCGTCCCCGGCAACGGTGCCATTTTGATGCGCGTCAGATTGTCGCCTATCTAACACGATCAAACAATATTTATAAACTCAAACTAACTACTACGTAGTAGCGGCAAGCCGGGATCGATACTCAGGGACGAACTAGGTAAAGTCGGTAGAGTCTAAGTCAAAAAGTGTTGGAGTCTATTTTTGGGGTTTTTTTGGGTTAAGTCTACACTAAAAAGCTATAAACTACGAGAACCTAATCTAATAAGGAAAAGGTGTTAGGGGGAGTCAGGAATCGTAAATCGGGTTCTATGAGTCTCGGAATTATGGGTCGGTCATAAAGTCGATAGAGGGAGAATGCCACTTTTCGATTTCTTCACCCAACTTATCTAGATCCCGCTTTCGCGGCGAAAATGGGTAAGTCTCAAGTCAAGGTAACTCCTACCCCGAATTTCCCCATATTGATAGGAGTGAGTCAAGGTCGATCTAGCCGGCCAGTCTAAGTCAACAAAGACACAAAAACTCAAACATGATAAATCAACAAGCATGCAACCTAACCAAAATTCCTTAATCCATATTACCCAAGATCTTCCCCCCTAAGCCATCTAACAAGAAATCAACTCACTATTCATAATGAAAACTAATAAAGCGATAACTAAGGAGAAATCAACTAAACAAGCATAATAATTAAATCTAAGGAAAACAATAACTAAATTAAATCTAGAACGAAATTAAAGCTAACTAGAGATTAGAGAGAGGAAGAGAAATATACCGACCATGGAGGAAAACGACAATAATAAAGAAAATTGCATAAACGAAATAAGATGAAGCTTGATGAAGATTGACAAGGGATTTGTCACTAATCCTTCGATAACCTCCAAGAATATTCAATAAAAACTTGAATATAATAAAGATGAGTCTTGAACACTAATTAAAAAGGGAAACTAATTAGATCTAAATAAGTAGAGATTTTTGGACTGTCACCTTCCAAAAATCTCCCTACTAATTAATCTACTAAGAAACTAATAATAACCTACTAATATAATCTACTAATTATCTACTAATAATCTAATAGCTTAGGTAGTGTTGTGGTGGTAGAGTGAAGTTGTCCCCTCCTCAATGAGGAGTCACATATATATAGAGAGGAGAGAAAATAGGGGTCTCAAAACACTAATCTTCTAAGCCCAATAGTGGCAGACCAAATGCCCATCAACTAAACTTCACCCTATGATTCCCATCCGGTGAAATTTCGCCCCGCGATTTTTCATAACTTAACCCACCGGGCAAAACTTTGCTCCGCGGTAATCCCGACTTCGCCCGGTCGTTTTACTTTCCTTCGTCCGATCCAAATTAGATCTCACCCGTCCATTCCAATTCAATTCCTCGAGTCCCCATTCAAACGTCGATTTATACTTCTTGAACTCCGGATTTGGGTCGAGCCGGGTCGACACCGGAGTTAATGGTCGACACCGGCGATACTCACCGGAGAACAAAATCTGGGCAGAGGAAGTTGCTGTTGTTGTTGTTGTTCGGTGAAGATCGACGGAGTTCCGGGGCTGCCGGAGAACAGAGGAGGCTGCCGCGTCGCTGTTGTTGCCGCGCTTCGTTGTTGCTCGCCGGAATTCGTTGATACTACTGGTTGCCGAGGTGAGGCTCGCCTGAGTCGGCATCTGGATGCGCGGTTGCCATGGCTGCTGTTGTTCTGTTGCTTTGACGAGGAACGGAGGAAGACGGAGAAGAGGGCTGCCGGTTATGGTGGGTTAACGGAGGTTGGTTGTGTTGGCTTATGGTGGTGGAGTTTGGAGCATGGCAAGGGGTGATGGTGTTGTTGTCGTTGCGCGGCTGGTTAGCGGCGCTGGTGGTGGTGCGTGCAGAACGGTCGCCGGAGATGGAGGAGAAGGTGACAGAGGGAGGTCGAGTATGGAGGGGAGTGCCGGAGTTCGGTGGTTGATGGCGGTGGTCAGGCAAAGGTGGTGAATGGCAGGTGGTGGTCGGTTATGGAGGAAGGAGATGAAGGTGAAGATGGGTCAAGCGTCAAGCTCAAGTTTGACCTTGACTTGGATGAATGAGTTGGGTTGATAGATGTAATTGGGCCAAGTGAAGGGGAAATAAGATTGGGCTAATTGAGATGGGTGGATTGATTTGTGTTGGTGGAGGATGGTTTGATTAGGGGAAATGGGTGAAATGGGTTATGAAAATGTGGGTTAAGTGAGTCGGGTTTGACTTGGGGTTTGACTCGATCTCTTGACTTGGTTCCTCTCGTTTCAATTCGCCTCTTTATTCACGAACACGTACCTATAAGACAAAAACACACAAAAGCAGTACGAAATTCTACGAAAAAGACGATAAATACGAAAAAACCAAATTCAAACTAGAAAATACGAAATATAGTCAAAAATGAGTTATATTGACGTTAAAGCACACAAAATCGAGTCAAATACGAGCGAAAATAGGGGGTAAAACGGTCTAAATTTGCGTGTTATCAGTGGGTTGCCATGGTCAATTTTGATAACATGGCGGTTCCGACGATGTACGACACGGTGGGCGACGGTTTCTGGTCATGGTGGCCGAATCTCGTCCTTGCTGGGCACACATGACAACCGAACACCTAAGTGAGGTGTTTGTATGGCAGTTGTGAAGTGTTCGCGGCTGGCCGGATTTTTCATGGTGGGTGATTGTTAGATGGAGGTTGGAGGTGTACAACTGAAGATGATGACTTGTTATTGTTAACATTAACCTACTCCTCATCATCCATATACGGCCCAGTTGAGGATTTGTCCTCTTCTAATTTGTTTGACCATTGCATTGCCTATGTTGGGTTTCCCCTTCAAGCCTATTATATTTGCAAATGAGATTTGCTTTTATTTTCGGCCCATTGTGAATGGATCGGATGGTTTTAAAGAAATTTCAATTCCTTTGAATTATTCAATAATGCAATTTTTCGTAATTTGATTACACCCGATAAAATATTATAGATTGAGTCGTAGTAAATTCGTAAGTTTAGTTTACGACTTAAGAGTTAAGTCATGTTACTAAAGTTGGTTCTGCGATTGGTTTACGACTTAAGAGTTAAGTCGTGTTACTAATTTCAAGTTTTATCATAATTAATCGTTAATTAGATTATGAATGAGATTCATAGTTTTTATGGTTTACGTATTGTGAATGCGGCGCCTGAATGCCATTATAATTGTTATGAGATTGGCTTGTGACTACTATGGCCCAAACTAGGATGGTTTACGATCTGCGTATCGTCATTCGTTGTAATAATTTTTAATTATTTATTCGTCTTGTTACGTGTGCAATGTATAATTATTCTAGTTCATACGATTGCGGGCGCATCGTATTGTAATGTAATAATTTATTGTTTTATTTTACTAGTTAATTTGTAATTAGTGAAAATAAATGTAATTTGAAGACGAAGTCCCGAGAAGATGAAGGATGGAGATCCGGAAGAAGCTTTTGGACCGATTTAGTTTAGAGGTCATGCTAGATCACTTATTTTTATGCTTGCATTTAAGTTCGTTTTATGCTTGCTTTATTTTGTGAATGTGGTTATTTTGTTTTGAGTTCACTGTTAATAACCGACATTTGATCCCCAAATAAGTAATATTGAGTCTTATGTTTTTCCAAACAACACCTATGAAGCCCTAGAACACGATTGATAGGTTCTGCCAAAGAAGGGTGTGGATCGTTATTCCGGGGATAATAGGGTGAATTTATGAAATTCACACGTTAATGTTCGGTTTGACTCAACGGAACTATCAAAAGATAAAGTTTAGGGTTTCGAAACAAAGCGATGTGTTTGACAAGGAGTTGTTAAACACGTCGACCAAGAATTATAAGACAGTTATAATTAGTAAGGTTGTTACTTACCTTAAACATTATTTAATCGAAGGCAGGGCCAAAGTCCGTTTGATGAATAGTGGGAGAGGTTTTTGGTTGAATGCCTTTTAGGGGAAATTTTTTAAAGGGCATTTGGTAGTTTAAAAGGTTGTTTTAAACTGGTTTGATGAACATTTCGCTTTTACTCGCTTGTTCTTTTTGTTTATGTAGTAATAATGACTAAAACAACAACTCGTTTTTTTTAATCCGTGTTCTGTTCTTGAGAAGGACAAAAAGAATGCTAATCTTTCCTGAAATGGAAACGAAACTGAGAATGGTTCTCAGGTGTGAAGGTAAGGGTATGTTTTGAACAATTCTCTTTCTGCCGAACTCCCAAAATAACATCAGATGCTGAAAGCCGGAGAACGTATCATAGTGATCGAATGGTCATTGATAATGTATCAATTAATTTGTTGTGTGACTGGTTTCAAAATTTGTTTGAACTTTTGTATGCAATGAGGGAAAACAAAACTGGCAAGAGTTTGTGTTAATTCGGATTGAGAGGGGATCCCAAATGAGTCGGAAAAGGGAACATGGAGATGTTCCTATTGCTTGTAAGGGAAAATCGTTCAAACGGATGGGGTAAAACCGATTTCTAAGAATGACTTTGACAAACAAGTTGTCAAGTCGGGATTCTTTTGAGAATTAAAGGTCGGTCGAAAGCAAACGTTGCGAATGAACATCAATGCTTCTCTCCTCTAAAAGTTAGTCGTGGAAGAAGATTACCCCAAATACCATTAGGTCAAGAAGCATGGTGTTTCTACCTTCGGTTTATTTGTTATAGAAGTGAATTTAGCAAATTCTATTTCCCGGGTATTCGATACCGTACCGCGAATGGTAGTCACATTATTGGTAATGTGCAGAGACCAAAAAGAGTAGAAAGCTAAATTATCAAATAGTTTGTATGTTTCGGAAACACGCATCTATAACATCAACAACAAGATACATAAGGTTAATGATTCAAACACCCCTTGCAGGGCAATTGATGCTCCAGCCCTTACACATACGGATGTGTGCGGGATGGTGAACAAATTAGCAACAGATACGTGTGGTTTACTTCATATATCGGAATTGTTTGAACAGTTCGGACATTTCCAAAATGAAGTGCAAAACCAACTTGAGAAGAAAATAAAAACACTACGATCAGATCGTGGTTGGTGAATATTTATTTTCAAGAATTTGATGATCATTTACAAGGATTGTGGAATCGTTTCACATTTCGGATCGCTAGGAAAATGGAGTTTTTCGAACGGAGGAATCGAACCCTATTAGATATGGTTTGATTAAGGATGAGGCTTGCTGATCTTCTAATTTCCATATCAGGATTTGCATTTAGAATGCAGCATTCGCACTTAACATGATTCTAACCAAAGCAGTACATGAGACACCATATACGTGATATGGATGGAAATGTTCCTAAGTCTTCTTTTATGGTCTATTCCGAATAGACTAAAAGATATTACTCCTACACCTAAAGCGTAAAAAAGTAGTTGTTGCTTGTGGTGGTGTCTTTTTAGAAAAAGGTGGTTGTTCCAAAAAGTCAAGTGGGAGTAGTATACATCTCGAAGGAGTTCGTGATGATGAGCAACAACTGATTAAGATGGCACAACATAAGGATGTTGTAAAAGGTGGTGATGTAGGTTTGACCCACAACTCATCTGCTAATTATCTAAAGGTTGTCGTTCCATATTGTAGAACTAGTAGATCTTATATTCCAACGAAAAGGTTTTCAAAAACTTATTTGACGGAATGTTCCAAAATAATGTTTTTGGAAAATAAGAAACTTACTACCTACAAGTATGCTTTGGTAAGTCAAAACTCCATAAGGTGACTAAGAGTAGTCGTACTAAAAGAGATGTCAAACCGCTTTCTTGAAAGAGGTCTTGAAAGAGGATGTGAAGTTAAGTGGGAGTATTATTACTTTCCTAACATTGTATGTGGATGACATACTAATCGTAGGAAACGATATATCCATGCTTGAGTCAATCAAGGGATGGTCACATTATTGTTTCGCTATGAAGGATCTAGGAGAGACAGATTAAATATTGGACATCAAGATCTATGGAGATAGATCAAGGATGATAATTGAACTTAGTCAAGAAACTTATGATGATAAGATCTTGTTATGTTCATGATGACCCAAATACCAGACAAACTCGGGTGTTTGACACTGGGTTGTCGTGAAGAACACCCTTAAGTACTTGAGAAGAATTAAGGACAACTTCTTGGTATGTGGTGGATAAATTTGAGTTGGTTGTTACAAGTTACATTGTTGCGTGTTTCTGTAGTGACTAAAGATGACTTCCGCAGTAGTTTGGTTTCATTCTTTGTCTCAATGGACTCTCGGAGATTTTACATAAGAAATCGAGTATATAGCAACGACAAATGCAGCAAAAGTAGTTTGCAAGGTTCAGAACAATGCAAATGTTGAAAATCTATTTGACTAAATCGTTCCCATCACCTAGGTATGAGAGTCATACTAGGTTTATGGGATTTAAGCTAATCAAGATTAGCAATGGTTGATGTTTGGAATGTTCATCTATATCATTGATACTTATTTAATCATTGGTTTAGTATTAAATAAAATGTCCAGAAAGCATGTGAGTTCTCTATAGGATTATCAAAATTGTTTTGGTAAGTAGAAAACTATCGGTGAACAGAGATCACAGCTTATTTGTGTCCCTAGTCAGTATCACTAAATTGGGCATAAGTGATGCATTGAATGACTAGCACGAGATTGTTGGATAGCGCAGTTCCATGGGCTATGGGAACATGGAGATGTTCGTTCAATCGAGTGGATATATTGGATATATTGTGACTTGACCAAAGTGGATTCTAAAGTAGAATCAAATCTATGTTTAGTGGATTTCTTTGGCATGAGTATATCATTGCAACCATGATACAATTAGTTGTGCATTGACACTATCAAACGCCACGCCGTAAAAGGAGGTTATAAAGACATTCGTCATGCATACTAAGAATTGAGTGGGAGTTTTGGATGATACAAGACTGGATAAGTCCTCCTATGTGGATAGGATTGGTGTCTGGGCCCCTTGATGAGGGAGAACTGAAAAATGCATGGCCATGCGAGGAATGGATTAAGGAGTTAATTCATTCAGGGACAGTTCGAACTCGGAGATCGAGGAAATGAATTTGATATGTGACACATTAATCATGAGATGTTTATATGTGATCGAATTCGACATTAAGCGACTTAAGGAATTTTAAGATTGCCTTATTGTCTTCGGACAAGTGGGAGATTGAATGAATATGTCCTAAGACATTTCCAGCAATTACTAAATATAATATAGGATATTATTATGGAGATAATCGTTATGTATTATAGTAATTCATAATTGCTTGCTAGAGAATAATTATGATAATTGGTCCAATTCGATTGGGCTGATGACTATGGATATATAATCCTATAAGGTCACACAATCAGACTTACTTAGGAAACTAAACAGGCCCATCCATTGTGGACTTGTGAGGTATTAAGCTGTGACTACTTATGAGACCCGGTAAGTCTCCTGGTTTAACCTAAACTCTACTACTATATAAGATATGGTATATGAGTCATAAGGAGACAGAAAATCAACCAAGGAGAAAACCCTAATCTATGTCAGTTTAGTTTATTGCCTCAAGTACCCTTAAAAGTAAGAGAGAGAATTGTTCTATCACTTCCGTTCTAGCAGACGTGGGATTCCGACTGGGTCGGTGGACTGAGTAGAGGAGCAACACGTGGGACTCTACTATCTATCCGTCTTATATATCGAGGAATTTACGCTACGAGGTTATGTATTTCTCGACCTACTTTTATCCTGATTCATATCTATATTGTGCTTGTATTCTTGGATTGGTGCTAGGAAATTGTTTCCTGAAATTCCGCTTTCGCACCGGTAAAATCCATCACTTTACACCATAAAACACCACCGCTCACCACCACTCTCCTCCATTTTCTTTTCATTTTGAGCACCATTACCCCTTAACATATTACTCTCATCCCAAGCAAACTATAAGTATATTATTACTCTATACCCTTAATGACGTTTTCCACCTTTTTTTTACTTTCATTTTCCGTTAATTGTGTTACTTATACAAAAAAGAGAGGTTTAAAATTAACATAAATAACCGCTTAAGCATAGGTAAAGCAACACAACTAACGAAAAGAGAAAATCAAAGAAGACGGAAAACGTTATTAAGGGTATGAACTATGAAGGCATAATACCCTAAAAGTGAAGGGTACCATGTGTGATTATAAACGTGCAGGGGTACCATGCATATTGAAAGCTAAAAACACGGAGTCATGGAGATACCATGTAAAAAATCCCTTATTTTATTAAATATTATAAGAATACTACTTATTGAAGGGGTAGTATTAGACGAGAGACCCGCCGGAGATGGTGTAATATGGCCATCTCCGGCCGGTGGTAAAAACACGAGATATTTACAAACGGAAGGTTGTTTTTAGAGGATCGGTAGTTAGGCTGATCGATACCATGTAGAATCTGTAATGCATCGTTGACGATATCATTCCACAAGCTCAGTATAAATACCGGGGGTAATACCTTGGTACAACAAATGTGGAACCATACTTAATAACGACTCATAATGATGGTAAATGAAGAAATCAGACTATACTAATTACTACCATTAAGTAATTTTTGTTTATGAGATTATTTGTCAGAAAATTGTTTCAAGTTAAGGTTTATCCAAAAGACTTTATCCAAGAGAAGAGAATAAAAAAATGAAAAAAAATGAATATAGGTAAGAGGTGGGCTTCAAGTTCGGGTTTAGATTACAAAGTTTATCTTAATTAATTATGTGTGATATATAAGTATGTTTTAGATGCTACCTACATGCAAGGCCGGTCCTATTTGATGAAAATAGGTGTGGATACATAGTTTTTTTTATGACTTATAATACATTAATTCAATACAAAAATGTATTGAGTTAACCTTAATATTAGTACAAAAATATATTGTACTCAATATATATATTTACTTTTTAAAATGTTATTCGCCATAATAGCCTATGGCCCTTTTTGGCAAATAACAGTAGCAGATTCATAATAACAGTTAATAATAGCAGAATATGGTTAGCTGATTGTATTAGCAGGTTTGACTATCAAATTCAATTAGCAGAATTAAGAAATAGTGTTTATTAATTAGCAGATTATGGAAGAATCGAGTTGTTTTCAGGTATAAATTCAATATGTTGTTTCAATATGCTCCTATTAGCAGCATATTAAAAAACAATAGATTCCGGCCAATATGCTATCGCAATATGCCGGCTGGAAATCTTGGGATACATTTGTGACGTGGTCACAATAGGGGTGTTTGGAGCACCCCTTAGTGTTATGGTAAGAAAAATTGAATAAATTTTTTACTTATTAATTACACATATAATTTCTTCTTTCCTAATCAATATTTAACTTTTTTTTTAATGATTTCGTTTTTCAGGTGAAAGTCATCCGAACTAGGGACGTTAAATTAATACCAGTCCCGTTGTCAGTTTGCCTCACACTATGCTCAGTGGTATGGTTTGCATATGGCATCTTTTACCACGACTTTTTCATCATGGTATGTTTACTTTTACGGTTATATGGTATACTAGGGACTTTTTCTTTTACCATGATTTTTTTCCACATCGAAACAATTAAAATAAGTTACGGTGATGATTCTATATTATAAATAAGACTACAAATTTTAGTTAAACTATCTCACGTTGACATATTATAATAAGGTGATAGATTCTATATTATAAATAAGACTAATTATTTGTTCTTAGATATCAATCAAAATCTTTTGAGTCTTAAAAAACTCTTAAGACGACTATTAACTTAATTAAATTATTTCACATCGAAAAATCATACACCTCTGTTTTGAGTCTTGAAACACTCTTAAGGCTATAATTAAACTTAATTAAATGATCTCATATCAAAAAATTATACTCTCTCCGGTCACTATTTTTTTTGCCTCATTCCATTAAAATACCCCTCACAAATATTAAGGTAATGGAGAAAAAAAATAGTGAACGAACAGAGTGTAATAAGACGATGAAATTCTATTATATAAATAAAAGTAACCATTTCTCCAAATTATGATGATGAGGCAATGGAATTCTATATTATAAATAAGACTAATCATTCGTCCTTAGAAATCAACAAAAAAAAATTAGTCTTAAAAAAAGTTCTTAATAAGACTACAAATAAAGTTAAATTAGATTATCACATATCGAAAAATTATAATGAGGTGATAGAACTCTATGTAATCTTTCGTTCTTAGATATTAACCAACAATCTTTTGAGCCTAAAAAAAAGTTCCTAAGACTAAGACTATATAGTTAAAGTATAATTATCTTGCATCGAAAAATTAAAATGGGTTGATGAAATTGTATATATTATAAATAAGTATAATCATTCGTCTATAAATAAAGTTATTAATTAGACTATATCTAAACTTAAATAAACTTAAGTAAAATTATCCCACATCAAAAAATTATAATAAGGTGAGTTTTTTTTGTTATATAAATAAGAGTAATCATTCATCCAAAATATATAATAGGATGATCAAATTCGATTATATAAATAAAGAGTAATCGTTTGTCCTTTTGACTTAGATATTCGAAAAAAATAAAATAAGATGATGATTCTATATTATAAATAAGATTAATCGTACATTTTTTTGGCTCATAAAAGCAGATATTAAGACTATAAACCTTGAGTAAATTATCTTACATAAAAAAATTATGATGAGGCGATAGAATCTTATATTATAAATAAGACTAATATTTCGTTTTTAGATATCAATCAAAAAATTCATTCGTTCTTAGTTATCAATCAAAAAACTTTGGAGCCTTAAAAAATCTCTTAATAAGACTACAAACATAAAATTATTTCCACATCGAAAAATAATAATAAGGTGATGAAATTTTATATTATAAATAAGAGCAATCATGTATTCTTTTGAGTTTTAAAATGAGCTTTTAGGACTATAAATTCAGATGAAATTAAGTTTGATTATTAATATCACGTGATCATCTTATTTATTGTAATGACATAGTTTGATTAAGTTTCTTATTCAACGAATCTATATCATCAATATAATTAGGTCAACTAACCCGTGCGGCAAACGGACTTTAATATAGTATAAAAATATATTCAGCATGTCCATTATTGATCATTATATTTAGAATATATTCTCAGTTACACATACATTTAGATATAGAGTATATGTTACTTTTTGTCATGAAATACAGTACATTAAATCTAAAGAAATCACGTAAATCAAATAATGAATAATAAATTTTAATGTACCAAAATTCTATATTCTCAAAAACTTTGGTATATCAACTCTTACGTCATACTTGTACGTAGGTCCGCCCCTTTTGGAAACCAGGTTGGTTCAAAGCTCCACAAGAGCATTTTTGTAACAATTTTTTAAAATTAAATCTCCATCGTCCATGTGTTGTCTATATATTAATTCATCATAAATTTAAATCATATTCACATTTAGTATACAAGTCTTAGTTAATTTTAAAAGTAACAATCATTTTAATTACTATGTTTTGATGATTTTAAAATTAGGAAATTTGAAACACTAATATTGGTTTTTTTCCTATATTATCCATAAAAGAAAAGTATTAAAAATTTAAAGCCGTAATTTTGATTTTTGCTTTTGTATTCGGGAAAAAAAGAAAAAAAATCAAGTGTGTATTTCGATTCAAAATTTCGTTATAAAGGGGCCAAATTTTACGATTTTCCCTATGGACTCTAATTACTCAGGAACGGGCCTGGTTACAAAATACAACACAATAAAACTAACAAAAAAAAGAAACAAAAACATATATTTAAAATTAATAACTAGCTATCAAAAGATCTCACACATATATTGTTGTAAATGTATGCTTGCAAAACAAGAGGAAATGAATGATTACTTGATTGCTTAATTAGAAATTGAATGAATATAGTGCTTATAAAGGTTTACTCAACTTCTAAGGCCATGAAGGCCACTAACATACTCAATGAACTGACTCCCTAGTTTTTAGGTAATGGTTTGACTTGGTGTTTGGGTTACATTCCAACACCTTCCCTTAATTCAAACACCTTCATTTCAATTTGATCCATGAAGAATTGATGTTTTTCTTGGGTCAATGCTTTTGTAAACATGTCGACATCCTGACTATTTGCTTCACAGAACTTGAGTTCAATTTGTTCTTTTGTCACTAGCTTCTTGATGTAGTGGTGTTGCACTTCATTGTGCTTAGTCCTTGCATGAAATGCAGGGTTCTTTGTCATAGCAATTGTTATGTTGACTTGTTATCACATAACAACTATGTTGCTTCTTCTTGAGCATACCCTAGATCCTTTAGTAGTTTCCTCAACCAAACTGCTTGCTTGCCTGCGGAGCCTGCTGCTATGTACTCTGCCTCAGAAGAGAACAATGTTATTGTTTTCTGCTTCTTTGTGCTCCATCTAATTGCCTCAGAACCAAGTGTAAACACTGATCTAGATGTGTTCTTCTTATCATCAATGCACCCAGCTCAATCACTATCAGTGTGGCCAACCATTTTGAACTTCTCAGACTTTGTATACCACATTCCATACACTTTAGTTCCAGCAATGTACTTCAGAGTTCTCATTGCTGCTCCAAATTGTTGCTTTCTTGGACTCTGTAAATACCTTCATACCACACTAACAATGTACTTCAGAATTCTAGGACTTGACTCTAACAACAAACTACTTGAACTAACAACATATTCAATGAACCAACTCCCTAGTTTATAAGTAATGCTTTGACTTGGTGTTTGTGTTACATTCCAACATTTATTTATCGTGAGAGTGTCTCATATAAAAGTCAATGAATAATTTATATCTATCGTGTAATTTTTCTAATTGTTGTATCACTCCTTTGATCTTAATGTATTTTTTTTCTAATTGTTATATATATATATATATATATATATATATATATATATAGAGAGAGAGAGAGAGAGAGAGAGAGAGAGAGAGAGAAATGGCTGGGTTCAGATGAGTCCTCAATATTTTTTGAGTCCGTAAGTCTTAATCTAAGCCATTCAAACGTAATAGATAGATAGTTGAGGTTGAAATGATAAAAGATTCATCCATTAAGTATTTAAGGCAATAACATCCAACACAATAAGAAACACAATCAGTATTCAATATTCATGTGAAACAGTGAAAGGCGTATCTATTAGAGTAACACGTTTCCAACATTGGAGTAACACAAAGTATCTATAGAGTAACATGTTTGTAG